>CM035135.1:109323591-109942498 GCA_020205605.1 Panax ginseng | reverse complement strand
CCTAAAAAAGAAACATAGTCTCACCATCTCCAGTTTATCAAGAAACTCAGTTTCATCCTCATCCAAAGCTTTTGGTGGTCCTGTGGTAGAAGGAATGACAAGAAATCCATTATTACAATTACTACTAAAAGTAAAAAGAACTCAATTATTTATCAACTGTTTGTTATATAATCGCATCAAGACATAATCACTTGCTTGTCTGTTATTAAGAATATAGGCTATGAGGCTGCCAGTACAAAACTTTGAAAGGAAACATGACCAGTTGATCAGATGTGTTTTAACAAGAAGATTTAAAAAGAAGCAAAGACCTGTGAAATTTAGGATTACCAAACTTAAAATCCAACTAAAAAATGCACAAAAAATAACTGCATCACGCAACAGTATCTGTCCTGATTCCCAATACCCATTTTGAAGCTGACACCAAACTCGAAGTTTCTAAAACACAGGAAATTTCACATAAATACTAGTAGAAAATACATCACAAGCCAAAGAACCAAAATTAGATTGCATGAATATCTCAACAACAGTATCAGAAGCATAATTACGCTACTTGAACCTACTCAATCAAAATATAAAAAGTCTCAAAATGTATACCCAATACCACTACTTGAACCTACTCAATCAACAGCTAAAAAAGTCTCAATTCATTATGGCTATTAGATACTGATATTAACAGTCAAGTCTAAACCAATTAAATATAACAAACCAGTTAATCAAAGACCTGAGGAACATGGCTAGATAAAGCTAAAAGAAAGAAATGGAATAAGAGAAAAATTCAATTAGTTTTTACTTTTACCTTTTTAATGAAATAACCAATATTGTCATTCAACTCGGACTCCCGAAACCTTGGCAATGAAGAAGGCGGGGCAGCAGAAGCAAGATTCGCCCCACCATTTTCGTCCACCCTTTGTTCAAATTCTCTCTCTTCCAGAGCCATAGAAACATACAGCGATTCATCTGGGTCAGCCACATTCCACTTTCTACAACCAAAACTACCACTTCTAGATCTTTTAACCTCTTCCTTTTTTGTAGTGCTTACATTCGTCGACTGCTCAACGGTGTTGTCTGATTTAGTAGGCAAGGGCCGCTTAGCAGACGGCCGACGAGCCTTGGAAGTCGGATGTGCCGGAAGTGCTGGCGGTAAGTCCTTTGGCTAGATAAGCAAATCAGAACTCAGTGAGGACATAATTTATTAATGAGGAGAAACTCAATCAATCACCAACAAGAGAGAGTACCTGTAATCGGTGTTATTGAGCTGTAGAAAATCGATTATAGGGTTTAGAAGCTTGAATGTGATGTTTTTGTCATCCCCAAATGGCCAAATGCCAGCCAAATGAGACTGCAACGAAACCCTAGACAGCCTCGCTCTCCTTCTTTCAAACACAAATGCCAGAATTGCAAATTATTACTCCCAAATCTCTATTTTTGGGATTTGGGATTTTTTAATTTCAAGTTTTTACTTCCGCGCCATTTGTTTTAAGTTTCGTGTGTTTTGACAGAGATAACGTTTTTTTTTTTAAAAAATGTTATCTATTTAAAATTAAAAATTACCCTTATAAATAGATAACGTTTTTTTATATATATCTACAATATTTTATTAAAAAACGTTATGAAAAAAATTATCCAACATTTTTTATAAAAACGTTGTTGTTTAAGTGTTGTCTATTTACTATTTTGTACTAGTGATTGCAAATAATAATATAAATAATTTTATTGTCTTTGTTGGGTCGTGTGATATTTCTATCTTTTGGGTAAGTACATTAGGCCTACTCACATGAACAATCTATTGGGCCTCTATTATTAATCAAGTGAAAGTCATTTGGCCGGTCACCATATTATATCCGTTTAACCTTTAAAGTAAGGCCTACGAGTGGATCGACCCATTAGATATTTTAATATCTGTTACTTTGACTTGTGATGATTAAAAAAAGCATGAGTTGACCAAAGCTCCGCCATGCATTAATGTGGATGGGATCATAGCCACGTGCATGAAAACGATGTAACAAAAGCAATTGGATAACCCATACTTGATCCTGCAGAACCCATCGGATCGAGAGGTGTGTCGGGTAGTAGTGGGTGTACGATAATCCAAGCAAAGATAGTATAACCTAGCAAGGAAGCCATCGCCTCAGAGTGTACGTTCTCATACATTTTGATTTTGATATTCTCTCTCACATACACTGGCCAAAGATTTATTAACTCTATCTCAGACACTAGGCAAAGACATTCCTCCATTGTTAACCTTGTGAACATATACTAATTCTCACGCCTAAATTTATCCCCGAAAAGGAACCACCGTCAAGCTTGTGGTGTTTACCGTGTTTCTTGTGCAGGATCAGGACGTCTTACGTGATTGGGACGTGGCAGAAGATCCTGGCGTTAACATTGGCGCTAGAAGGAGGGCTTTTGAGTTCTAGTGTCATCAAAATTTTCAATCACAATCGTTTAACCTACTTGGAAGATGATGAGGAGTAGGGATGAGTACGCATGAAAAGAAGCGGCGAAGGCGATTAGCTAAATGCCAACGCCTCGTGTTTGGTGAAGGATCGTCAGGTCCTTCCAAAAGTGCTCACGAAAGCACGGCCTCTAAGCATAATTCAGGAGATCTCCGTCCGAAGATTCATGGCGGGGCCAGACGAAGATTGGTTTTCGGTGCGGATGAGGAGCGAGATCATGGTCGAGGACAGGTGGAAGGTTCACCGACCAAGACTTATCGTAGAAGTGGTCAGGAAGGTAGATCCGCCAAGTTGGCAAGGATGGCGGACGAAGCAGATAGAGCCATGGAGGTCCTGTTAAAGCAAAGAGAGGATATAGCCGAACAGATGCTTCAGGTTGCGGAATTATGGGACGAAGCATCTAATCATGATCGGTCCGAAGGTCGAAGTGGGCATAAGGAGGTGCCACGGCGAGAGGGTAAGGAGCCGAAGCATTCTGCACTTGTTTCTAGGGATCGTTCTCGCGTGATAGGAGGAGATCGAGAGCAGAACTCTGTGGCCTCGAAGAAGGCAATAATGGTAGATTACCTCTCGAAAGATCGAGACGGTGATAGACAAAGGAGAAGGTCGGGGGAGATCGTGCCCGAAGTCAGAGCAAGGGACTATCAACGTGATCATTCTCACCATAAAGATAGATTTGTACACCGGAGTAGATCAAGAAGTCCCACCAGGGCGGTAGGATCGGCAGGAGGAGGTCGATCCTCTCAAAGACGGAATGTTGTTTGTGAGAAAGAGGTCTCCCCGGCCAAGGCGTTGATTTTTTACAGTGAAGGAGGTGAAAAGAGCTTCGAGAAAGCAATGGTCAAGTTCGCAGGTGAAGGGACGCTCAGGAAAGAAGGCATCCCTTTTTCCTCGGATATTCTCAAGGAGAAAGCGGATATCACTAAAAAGCGCCTCGCATGGAAAGTTACGATGGGGAATGGGGATCCTTATGACCATAGCCAGCGTTCAACCCAAATTTAATGGACTATTATGACTTCACCGATCTTTGCTAAGTGTCACACTTTTTATTCTGATTACGAGAAAAAGATGCGAGACAGTGGTTGGGAACTTTGCCATCAGATTCGATATCCTCTTGGACCGAGCTCTGTGATAAATTTCATGCCGTTTCGGAGTATGCTTAGGAGAGGGAAAGCTAGCGAGTTCTTTAGCACGATCCAAGCGGTTTACCGGTGAATCTTTGGGCCAATATGTAAAGAGGTTCAGAGAAGCAGTCGGTCAGGTGTCCGATCTTAATGATCTCCAGGCTGTAGGTTTGTTCCAGAATGGATTGAATCTTGTAAAGTCTGAAAAGTTGGTGAAGAAGTTGATGTTCAACCATCCGAAGAGCTTGGCCGAGGCCTTTGACAAGGCAGAAGGCTATATCGTTGTGGAAGAAGCTATGAACAGCCTGAAGCATCCTCCTTTGGATCAGGTGAAAGAGTCAGTAGCTCCCAAGGCCGAAGTTGAACAGAGGAGAAGCGGGGGGTATAATGATGAGACGGAGGCGATTCGAAAAAAATACAATAATTCTGGCGGCAGAAGAAGCGGTCATCCCTCCGTTTACCGAAGGTGAATAAGGTCTACACCAAACTAAACACCGATAGATCTATAATTACGACCAAATCGTAAATCAACCCTTCTTGAGCCACCCCATGATAACTCACCGAGGCGGGCGGGGTAACTCTCGTAAGTATTGGCTATCATCACCGGCCCGCCACGACACTAACGAGTGTTGCAATTTGAAAGACTTTGTGGAGAGGAAGATTAAGGATGGCTTGTTGGTGCAATATGTGGCCGCGAATGATCAGCAGAATATTAACCGTACAGTTCAGACGGTTCAAATGGCCCTGATCCGCCGCCAAGGCATGTCATCGATATGATAAGGGGTGGATCTGCGGGGAAGTTGATAGGGAAGAGAAGGGCTTACGGATTCGGTCGCCACGATGGCGAGATGCTCCCTTGAAGGTGGATAGACCATTCCGGGATCGTTATATCATTTATCGTGCCGACTATCCTTTGAGCCCATCGAGCCACATGAGGGGGCCTTAGTGATCACAACGCATGAAGTGGGCACGGTGGACATGAAGCGCATGATGATAGATAATGGATCTTGATGGATATTCATGCGCCCATGCCTATCGGAGGATGCACCTTGATGGACAAAAAAAAAATGGAGGTGGGCGCAGAAGCTCCTTTATACGGCTTCAAAGAACGATCCGGTCAAAGTTGCGAGCACTATTGAACTCCGGTTATCTTGAGACAAAGACCCAAAGAGTCGAAATAGTATGTAAATTCTATGTTGTGCACGTTGATTGACTTACAACACTATCTTTGGGAAGACCTACCTTAACTGCTCTCCAAGCTGTGACCTCCATCCCTCATTTCAAAGTCAAGTTCCCCACGGCTCATGGGGTAGGAGAGGTGGCGGGGGACTTGGATCTAGCCCGACGATGCTACCGGAATGCTGTTATTTCCTCCGGAGTGGGGGTCAGCAAACAAAAATAGACGATGGCAATTGAGATTGAGCCCTTTACCGAAAGTAGTTCCGAACCAATGGTGATTCCTGCAGGTGGGACGGAGGAGGTTGAATTGATCATCGGAAAGCCCGACAAGACCGTGAAGATCGGTTCGGGTCTACCGGAACCCCTTCGAACAAACCTTATAGAACTCTTACGCTGCTATGCGGATATTTTTGCATGGGGACTGAAGGACATGCACGGAGTTAATAGGAAGATGGTGAGCACCCACAACTGAATGTAGATCCTCGAAGAAGCGATTCGGCAGAAAAGAGCGGATCTTGCTACCGAGCGACGAAAATCATTGATGAGGAAATAGCAAAGCTGTTGGCTGCCGACTTCATCTATGAAATTGATTATCCCGAGTGGATGGCGAATGTGGTGTTGGTGCAGAAGCAGGATGGAAAATGGAGGGTTTGTATCGACTACACCAACCTCAATAAAGCTTGTCCGAAGGACTTTTATCCTCTGCCCCATATTGATCAGCTCATCGATGCCACTTGGGTATGCATTACTAAGCTTTATGGATGCTTTTTCAAAGTTATCACCAAATATCCATGCGTAAAGAGGACATCCCAAAGACCGCGTTTATTACACACCGATTCGATTATACGCCTACAAGAAGATGACTTTTGGCCTTATAAATCTTTGGAGCCACTTACGAGAGAATGATGAACTTCATCTTGACAAATTAGGAAGGAACATGGAGGTATCGTCGATGACATGATCGTGAAAAGCATGCAGGTTCAGAATCATTTGGACGATCTAGAGGAGTGCTTTCAGACTGTTCGTCATCGTCAACTAAGACTTAATCCGGCCAAGTGCACTTTTGGCCTCGGTGCAAGGAAGTTTTTGGGTTATCTTGTCAGTCAAAGGGGTATCGAGGCCAATCCGGAGAAGATTCAGGCCATTCTTGATATGAAGACTCCTCAGTCGTTCAAAGATGTCCAACGTCTGGCAGGATTGATTGGCACTTTGAGGAGGTTCGTCGCCAGATCTGCAGAGAGGTGCCTTCCTTTCTTTGATACATTGAAAGGTCCAAAGAATGCGAAGACATTCCAGTGGACTTCAGAGTGTGAAGACGCCTTCCAAGGCATAAAGGCATATCTTTCTTCGGCTCCTTTATTGGTGAAGCCCGCTCCAGCAGAGACCTTATATCTGTACCTTGCAGCAAGTTCGTTAGCGGTTGGAGCAGTACTGGTTCGGGAGGTCGGTGGAAAGCAGCATCCGGTCTATTATGTCAGTCACGTCCTGCGAGATGCTGAAACCAGGTATCCGAATATTGAGAAATTTGCCTTTGCTTTAATAATTGCTAGTAGAAAGCTTGGCGCAGATTTTTCAAGTCGGCTCACGTCGCCTACACGGATCGACCATTGAAGAAGGTGATGGGCAAGCGAAATTTCGGGAAGACTAGCGGCATGGACTATGGAGTTGTGTCGTTTTTCATCGAATACCATCCCCGAACCGCTATCAAAGGTCAAGCTTTGGCGATTTCATGGTAGAATGTTCGTTCACCAAGCAGATCTTAGAGTTACCGAAGGTTTGAATCGTCCGTCGGCGATTGCGGTTCTTCAACAAGATCAGAATGTTTGGACTCTATATGCACGAGACGGTTCCTCTACCCTAACTGTTAGTGGGGTAGGAATTATCTTGACAAGTTTGGACGGATTCAAAGTTCAACAGGCCATCAGATTCGGATTTAAAGCGACGAATAACGAAGCCGAGTATGAAGCAGTGCTAGCAGGTGTTCGATTGGCAAAGAGTCTAGAGGTCCAGAAGCTTATCATTTACAGTAACTCTCAATTGGTCGTCAAGCAGTTGTCAGGAGATTATGAAGCTCGTGGAACTCGGATGATCAAGTATCTGGCGGAGTTAAAGGAACGACTTCAGTATTTCGCTTCGTACGAATTTCAAGGCATAGAGCGTAATGACAATTCTATCGCCGATGCATTGTCGAAATTGGCTACTACGGATGCAGATGTTTTTAACGGATCAGTTTACTTGGAAGTTCTGCAATACGGTAAGTGTTCAAACATGAAGGAGTGATGTGTATCGAAGCGATCTAGCTCTTTGGATGACCCCTACATTGAGTATTTGGCGAGATGGCGTCCTTCTGCTTCGGATCAGATGTTAGCAAAGAAGATCAAATACAAGAGCGCCAACTTTGTTCTTATTGATGGGGATCTTTATCGATTGGCCTTTTCTTCACCATTACTGAAGTGTCTGGTCCCATCCGAGGCGGAATATGCTCTTCGGGAAGTTCACGAGGGCATTTGCGGTGATCATATGGCTGCTAAATCTTTGGCTTACAAAGTACTTCGACAAGGATACTATTGGCCTACAATTTTCAAGGAAGCTACAGAGTATGTCAAGAAATGTGAAAAGTGCCAATTCAATAGTCCGATCCCACATCAGCCACCGGAAGAGTTATACTCGATTTTATCTCCTATACCCTTCGCTGTCTGGGGGGTAGATATATTGGGCCCGTTGCCTAAAGCTAAAGGTCAGGTTAGCTTTGTCATAGTTGTTATTGATTACATGACTAAGTGGGTAGAGGCGAAGCCACTTCGGTTAATAACGGAGCAAGAATGTTTGAAGTTCATAAAAGAGTCCGTAGTGTTTCGCTTCGGGATCCCTAGAGTATTAATATCGGACAACAACTTGATTAAATGGGATCAAAATTTGAAGCATTTTAAAGGAGTTGAGGATTCAAACATAAGAAGACTTGGTGGCTCATCCACGGTCAAATGGCCAAGTTGAGGTGACCAACAGACGTCTGTTCTTTGAGCAGGATCAAGCATGCATGGATGAAGCTAAAGGAAGATGGCGGAGGAGTCGCTTTCGGCGTGTTGTGGGCTTAGGACTACACAAGGACTACCATTTGGGATTCACCTTTTCGGTGGCCTATGGTGTTGATGCCTTAGTACTGTCAAAATCGGATCTCAAGTCTTGGTCACCAATACAAAGAAATATACAATGACAAAGGACTGAAGGCCAATTTGGATCTGCTAGAAGAAGTTAAAGTGGTGGCTCTACTTAAACTGGCTGTTTATCAACGAAGAGTAGCTAAGCATTACAACAAAGGAGTCAAGCTTCGCAGATTCAAGTAGGAGACTTAGATCCTCGGAGAAGCCGAAGCTTCTACACCTCGAGAACAGGAAAGTTAATGCCAAACCTGGAAAGGCCGTATGAAGTGATCAAGTATCAAGCCGGGCACTTATCGGTTAAGGGCATTAGATGGTTCAAATCAAAAACACTTGGCATCTTTGGTAGACTTGAAATACTTTCAATAAAGATCAAGTTAATTCATCGGAAGTCTGTATATTATTGTTCATTATCAATAAAAAGTCACTTTTTCACTATTGATCCTGGTCCTATTTGTCCTATGGTCACTATGGTGTAAGGAGGTATGGTAGGACTCGCTGGCCATTCGATGGCAGCCCATTTGTTGTTCTACCCCGAGTGGTAGACAAAGGATCCTATATTAATTTTACTAGGGTGGTAAATCAATGGTCACTATTGATCCTGGTCCTATTTGTCCTATGGTCACTATGGTGTAAGGAGGTATGGTAGGACTCGCTGGCCATTCGATGGCAGCCCATTTGTTGTTCTACCCCGAGTAGTAGACAAAGGATCCTATATTGATTTTACTAGGGTGGTAAGTCAATGGTCACAATTGGTCCTTATATCTTGGTCCTTACATCTTGATCCTTATATCTTGGTCCTTATATAATTGTTTCACCCCGAGTGGTAAACAAATAACCGATCTCACACTTCGGAACCGATGAGTATGTATTACTTTATTTTATTTAAGTGTTGAGTTCAGTCCTTTTAGTTCAGTTAAGTTAAATTCTGTCCATGAAATTCAATTCACTTCGTCTCATACATTAACTACTATATGTCTTAACTGATTCCTTTATTTAGGTTCATTTCTTGATATTGAATTATGACAAGAAACTAAGCAGAAAACATAGTTCACAATTAAGGAAATTGCAGATTCATCAGGAAAACTAAAACATTCATTCGATCTATTCATTCATGAACAAAAATACACCAACATAGAAACGTTGACAACCTCCATATATAAAATTTCAAAATGATCCCAAAAACATAAAAAGTTTAAACAGATAAATTTTTACATAAGTAAGAATGAAAGCAGGAAGAACGCCTAAGCACCACCTTCGTCTTCGGAGTTGAGCAAAGTTGGATCCAGTTGAGCAGCAGACAGTTTTTCTTTGCCTCTCTCTCGGCAGTCTTTGTAGCCTTCCAAGTAGACTTTCATGATCTCGACGTTAAGTTCGTCCGAATCCCTATATTCTGCCTATATCTGCTTTCTGAGCTCTTCGGTCAGAAGAGGACCCCTTCCCTCAAGCTCCTTTATTTTAAGACGAAGCTTGTGGCGTTTGTTCTTATGTCTCCGTCCTTCATCCTGGGCCTTTGATTGAGCCTCACCAAGTTGAATGGCCAGGCTTCGGTTGTCCGAAGAAAACTCCTCATTCTTGGCCCTCAGGAGCAGGTTTTCTTCGACCAAGCCGGCGTTCAGATCGGTTAAAGTTTGTTGGCTTTCTTCGGATGCGGCAAACCCATCCCTTGTGGCCCTTAGTTCATCATCAGACGTCTTCAAGTCCATCTTAGCTCGATCCAAGTCTCGTTGGAGGCCATCGATGACATGAAGAGCGTCTTCTCGATCGGCCCTTTCTCGAGCCAAGGTCGATCTCAACATGTTGATCTCCTGCCTCATGAAATCTTCCTCGGCTTCCCCATTTATGTGTCTTGGACGCAAACGTCCAAAAGACATTAGATTAGCTCAAGATATGTCCAAACAAAGATTGCTCAAGCCCGTACCCAGATATCCAATTAAGAACAAAAAGACAGAAAAATAAAGAAATGATTATTTACCTTAGCCAGATAGCTCATCCCTTCATCGAGCAAATTCCCGTCCGTGTGATCACTGAACCGATGATCGTCAGCGTTCCTTACGAAGGCCCCGAATAGGTCGAATGGAAAGTTAGCATTGAATCTAGGCCATAGAGTCGGAGATCCCATGGCCTCGACATGATAACCCTGACCTGAAGGACCGGGTCGTTCAGGCGAGGGTCTTGACCTTTCTGGGGAAGGAGCTGGTTGCTCAGGAGGAGTAGGTTTAGGTTCAGCGTACACGGTCTCGAGAGATGGAGATTTATTTGGACTGGGTACTTGGACAGGAGTGGCAGATGCAGAGCTTGGATGGCTGTCAGGTGTTCTTTTTCTCTTTCTGGACAGAGTTTGGATAGCATCATCCTGATCACCCTCTTCGGCAATCTGTATCTCTACAGGGGGCACGAAAGGAGGAACGATCGAAGATTGGGGCACCCTAAGCTCTTCGGCGGTCAGAGGTGTTATTTTGCTTTTCAATTTTTTGGTTCGAAGGATGCTTCTTCGATCGGGACGATCGAGTAAGCCTCCTCGTCGAGGTATGGATGTGGTAGATGGCTCGACTTCTGGGGTGGTTTCAGAAGGAGTTGGAAAGGTTGTTGATCTTGGTTTTTCGATTGCCTCCCTTTCGACGAGGACGGAGGGTTTCGTCGAATCGGAACCTCATCGACACGGTTCACAAATCAACTCTGAACTCATCTGTATATATCTCCGTAATCGGTTCGACTTCGGGAGTAGCTTCTGTCGACGGAGTTTCAACATCTTCCAAAGACCTTCGGGACAAAAAATCTTCGAACTCTTTTATCTCTAAAGAGCTCGGTTTGATCAAAGATCTTGATAACCAAAACAACTCGTGTTAGAATCCACCTTATAAAAGCATTTTCAAAAAATTCGTATACATATAAAATAGACCGATACTTACATTTATGGTCATATAACCATGCTTGCTTCGAGAGGAGTCCGTACTTCCACTCCTCCTTGGGGAAATTGTCAAAAAGTTCCATCATTTCTATTTCTCTTTCTTCAGAAATGTCTCCAAAGTCAGCAGAGATCTTCTCGTCAGTGGCCCAGTTCGGTAGGGAAGAGATTTCGGGGCCTTTGACGTAGAACCACTTTTCATGCCAACCCCTGTTGCTCGAAGGCGTGTTCACCAGCGAACGCCTCTCGAACTTCTCTCCTGACTTCGGAGAATGCTTGTTAATGGCCTTGAACCCTTCTCCCTAGATTGTACTATTTTGTATACTGTGAAGAAGAAGTCCAGGGAGGGCTCCACGCCCAATTCGTGACAGAAGGCCACGAAGGCCAAGATGTGAATATATGAGTTCGGTACTAGTTGGGTGAACCCCACCCCGTAAAACCCAAAACAAGGTTACTATGAAGATATGCAAAGGGAAAGCGAATCCCTTCTCCAACAGAGAGTCACGAGGAACTAGTAGTCCAACCTTCGGCCGTTGGTACATCTTTTCACCGGATCTAGGAACCCTAGCTGTATGGGTATCCGGGATGTGGTATCGAGACCGAATTCTCTTTAGTTCAGCCTCTGTGACGATCGAGGGAGTATTGGCATGCGAGAATCGCTCAGTACTCCTGTAGTATTCAGAGGGAGTGTTGGGATTTTTTGGGGGAGGGTTCTTATCAGATTTTGACCCCTTTGGGTTTAGTGTCGAGGCTCCTTTATGAGCAGCAGTGGTAGGATTTGGTGGAACGATTGTGAGTGGGGTTACCAGTATAGGAGAGCCTTGTGCGTAATCACAGGAAGCCATTGTTGATTAGTTGCGAAGAAAGGAGAAAGTCGAGAAAGTCGAGAGTTCAGAAGGCGCTCGAAATTCAAATGAGCAGGTAAACTGTCAAGATTGGTAAAGTTACCTTTTATCTTGATTTGTTACATTGTTCAAGGTCGGCTCATTAAATGTTAGTAATGATTTGGAATTTGAATGGGAAGAAGTGGGTTAAAGGGTTCATGTATTTATTTGATAGGGCTTTTTCCGATTTGGGCCTCCATTCTCTTCCCCTTTCATTTCGTGAACAGCGATTGGGTACCCTTCAATTATCTCCTACTATGGACCTTTAGTAAACTATCTTGGGCCATTCATAGTTTTCTATTAAACATTCTGTTTAACAAAAAACTAGGGGGCAATGTTGGGTCGTGATATTTCCTATCTTTGGGCCAGGTACATTGGGCCTACTCACATAAACAATCTATTGGGCCTCTATTATTAATCCGTGAAAGTCACTGGGCCCGATCAAAGATATTATATCCGTTTTTAACCTCTCTAAGTAGGGATTCGGTCCAGTGGATCGACCCATTAGATATTTTAATATCTGTTACTTTGACTTGTGATGATTAAAAAGCATGACAGTTGACCAAAGCTCCTGCCATGCATTAATGTGGATGGGATCATAGCCGACCGGCGGTAGAAAACAGTGGCCAAAAGCAGTGGATAAACCATACGCAGTCGGCAGAACCCATCAGATCAGAGGGGTGTGTCAGGTAGTAGTGGGTGGCACAGTAATCCAGGCAAAGATAGTATAACCTAGCAAGGAAGCCATCGTCTAGAGGTACGTTCTCATACATTTTGATTTTGATATTCTCTCTCACATACACACAACCGAGATTTATTAACTCTCTCTAGACACTAGACAGTACATTCCTCCATTGTTAACCTTGTGAACATATACTAATTCTCACGCTTTGAAGCTATCCCCGACGGAACTAAATCAAGCTTGTGGTGTTTACCGTGTTTACTGTGCAGGATCAGGACGTCTTACGTGATTGGGACGTGGCAGAAGATCCTGGCGTTAACAGTCTTAATTATTGATTTAAAATATAAAATATTATGCAGATTATACTGTGACAATAATTGAATCAATAATATGAGAGATATTATGCAAAGCAATTACAGTAGCAATAATTGAGTATAACTGAGTGACTTCTCACGTAAGCATCAATAATCAATATCGTATGCTACTATGCAACCACGCGTATTACTGTACTTTTACCACCGAGTATTTAAACAGTTTAACGGTAAAACTTTTGTCGTTATTTTTATAAAAAGACATTTATGTCATTTTCGAACTACGACAATACTTCCGTTGTGGGGTCCACCAATGATTTTGCCATCGAACGAATATTCCCCGACCAATCAAATGTTTTATAACAACTTGTTTACTTTGTAAAATTTGTAAATATTACCCACAACTATAACATTATATTAAATCCACACCATAATATTCAAAAATATATTTTGAGAAAAATTAATCTTTATTCATAAAAGTTGGGGTCTTACAACTTCCCCTTCTTATGAAATTTCATCCTCGAAATTGGGGTACGTACCTGGTATGTCGAAGAGGTAAGGATACCATGATTTTATTTCAGATTCTAACTCCCAGGTCATTTCCTCCACATCGTGGTTTCTCCATAAAACTTTGACTTGAGGTATAACCTTGGAGCGTAGAATATGATCCTTCTTATCCAAGATTTTAACAAGTACCTCTTCATACGATAAATATTCCGCTATCTCATTCGGTTCTAATTCAATAATGTGGTTTAGGTCTTTCACATATTTACGTAACATAGATATGTGAAAAACGTTATGAACACGAGACATACTTGGCGGTAAGGCGAGTCTATAAGCCACAGTTCCTACTCGATCGAGGATTTTGAATGGGCCAATGAATCGAGGATTGAGCTTTCCTCTCTTTCCAAATTTTGTAACTCCTTTCCATGGAGCAACACGTAACAACACATGTTCTCCAACATTGAATTCTATATCTCTTCGATGAAGATCAGCATAACTCTTTTGTCGATCTTGTGAGGTCTTTATACGTTATCGGATCATTTAAATATTTTCCGTTGTCATGCATACCAATTATGGTCCCAACAACGTTGCTTCACCCACCTCATCCTAGCATACTGGAGAACGACACTTACGTCCATACAACGCCTCTAATGGAGCCATGCAAATACTTGTTTGATAACTGTTGTTATATGAAAACTCCACCAATGGAAAGAATTTATCCCAACTTCCTTTGAAGTTAAGGACACAGAGTCTTAATAGATCTTCAAGAGTTTGAATAGTCCTCTCCGACTGCTTGTCCGTTTGAGGATGATATGCCGAACTAAATCGTAAATTTGTGCTCATAGCTTTTTTCAAACTAACCCAAAATCTTGAAGTGAATCTTGGGTCTCAATCAGAAACTATGGATACTGGCATACCATGCAGTCTTACAATCTCATTTATGTATATACGAGTAAGACGTTCAAGTGAATAAGTTTCTCGTATAGGTAAGTGAAAGTCCAATAATAATCTAGAAGGGGGTTGAATAGATTATTAAATATTAAAACTTATCTTAGGCCTTTTTGAATTTTTGAATAATTAATTTGCAGTGTTAGAAATTAATATACAAAACAGTAAAAATTCAATCACACAATGCACAAAAATTTGTCTAACTCACAACATACATCCCGGGTATGCTGCTACGTCCAGTCTCAAGCTCCTCTCTAGGACTTGAGATCCTATTACTATTAGTAAAAAATACTCCTTCAACAGGTGGAGAAGCCTTTACAAAGTTTTATAGTCAAACTTCGAATTGTTCCCAACTAATCTATCTTAGACAGTAAGCTCCCAGCTCCCTCCTCAAGCTTAGTTGTACTTCTTTTGAGTTCAGTACTATTCTACGATCTGGTCTTGAAACAACAACCTCTTCCTCACCTCACAAGTACACTAGAGATCCAACTTCCCCTGACCTCTCTAAGACTCTGGTCTTGGTCGAAGAATTACTCGTCTTTCTCACAGTACATAAAATAAACTAACTCTGACCTTTTCTCTTTTTACAAATGATTTTACAATAATATGCTTCTCAAATAAGCAGATAAGAATGTAGTACAGATTGATGCTTCTCAAATAAGCAAATAAGAATTTAGTATAGATGGATGCTTCTTAAATAAGCAGATATAATTTAGTACAAATTAATGCTTCTCAAATAAGCAGATATCAATTAAAGAGCAAATATATTTATAAATGTTCAAAGACTTTTATACTTGAGAAAATATGCTTCTTAGTAAGCAGATATTAATTTGTGCTTTGATTATATAAATAAAACTTCTGTGTAAGCAAATATGAAAATTATGCTCTTGTTATAAAAGTTTAAATAACTTTTATATTTTATGTGAAAAATGCTTCTTGAATAAGAAAATAAGATCAATATTAGCTTTTACTCAAAAATATTTCTGTTTAAGCAGATATATAATTTAATTCAAATTTATAAAGAATTATTTATTCTTTATGGAGTAAAGAAAAGTCACTTTAAGTTTAAACAACTTTTAGAGTAGAAATGCTTCTGAATAAGCAAATAAGTTGTTTTAAGTTTTGAATCAAATATGCTTCTATTTAAGCAGATATATTCACTTAAGTTTGTGAAATAAAAGTTTAAATAACTTTTATATTATGCAACAAGTATTTTATGAATAAATGAGTTTATGATTAAATACTTGTGATGACAGATATCAAGTATAATAAATAAATCAGTTAAGCAATACTTGATATAATAAATATATTTGTTTGACTCAGATAATATATTAGAATATTTTATGTAAGACCCCAACTTTTATGAATAAAGAATAATTTTCTCAAAATATATTTTTGAATATTATGGTGTGGATTTGATATAATGTTATAGTTGTGGGTAATATTTATAAATTTTGCAAAGTAAGCAAGTGGGTATATAATATTCGATTGGTCGGGGAATATTTGTTTTAACAAGAAACATTTGTACGACAACACAATCATTGGTGGACCAACGGAAGTATTTTCATAGTTAGAAAATAACAGAATTATCTTTTTATAAAAATAACGGCGAAAGTGTTATCGTTAAAACTATTGAACTACCCGGTAGTAAAAAAGTATAAAGATGTCTGGCGTGGTTGCATAGTAGCACACGGTATTGATTATTGATGCTTACATGAGAAGTCACTCGGTTATACTCAATTATTACTACAAGAATTCTTTGATCATATCTCTCATATTATTGATTCAATTATTGTCACAAGATTATCATCGCATAATATATATTATTAAATCAATAATTGAGACGACAAAGTTATTCATATTATTATTTGCAATATTGACAATGTCTAGAAGTTCTGTCAAGGAGAGGTTTGGTCACCTAATTGCGCGTCAATAAGGAGACATCCTTATCGGAAAGTCCCCTCTTTCCTGGGAACGACCTGGTTGTTAAATATTGTGAATTATAATATTAATGATGAATAAGTTCGTGTTAATTAAAGATGAAATTGATAATTTCATTGTGTTGGAATTATTAGTGTTAGTGAAAATCAACATTTATTTCGATAATAATTGATGTTTGGAGTTATACTGACCAATCGGGTAATTAATCGGATAAATGAGCAATTAATTGCTATTAATTCACATGATTATAACTATTTGTTCACATGTGTGTACTATTGATTCACATTCATGTACTATTAGGGGAAGTGGTGCAAGATTGATAATACTTGCATGATTAAGTTCAAAATGGAGGTATAGATGGAGGTACTATACTGTAATTCGTATTTTCACATGTATAAAACTATTGATTCACATGATTGAACTATTGATTCACATGATATACTATTAGGGGAGGTGGTGCAAGTTTGATAATACTTGCAGGACTAAATTAAAAATGAAAGAAAAGATGAAGGTATTGTACTGCAATATTTCGAGCCCCAAAACATGCAATTATTGAAACTATATTTTCCTATAAATAGAAGCTCATTCGTCCTTTATTTCTCACCAATTCATTAAGTCTCACAAGAGCAATTATTATAGAGAGAAATTATAGAGAGAAAGAAGAAGAGAAGTCTGCTACCTCTGTAACGACCCCAAAATTCATACAATTTAATTCTCAACTTCGGTCGTTAAAAACATATTCAACCTCTAATTTTACATCATTAAACGATAATACAACTATTGAAATTTGCAGAATAATTAAAATTTTCTATTACAAACTGTCTTCGTTCCCAAAACCTTCAACCTTTACATCTAAATATCTCAAAATTATTTTAATACTACAATAGTTTACATCGCAAAACGAGATTACAATTCGACATTAATATATTATTTGGAACCTTAAACATGGTTCAAATGATAATAACACAACCTAAGTGTAGAAATCTTCAAGTATCACATCTGATTCATGTCTTTCAAGTAACACATAACTTTACCTTGAATCTTGAACCTGCAAAAGTGGTTATTTGCAAGGTTGAGCTCGACAGCCCAACAAAATCTAACAGTTTTCATGCATCACATAGCACATAGTAACATGCTCAACATATAACATACATGCTACAGTTCATATAACAAGTATAAAGATTGAGTCCTTACTCAATCAGCATGCTTTAATCAATCAACATAGTCATAAGTTGACTTTAACATTTCATACTTTCAACATATATACAACACCTAATGATCTTTGCAATAAATATTTAAAACAGTTAATCATCAAGTTCACATAGCAAACAGGAACTGAAAGACTTGCCTTGATCGTTGTTTACCAATAAACGTTTAACAGCTTACAGTTATCTGCACTTCACGTGCCCTCGTGCGTAGATTACACTTAAACAAACTCGTTCTTTGAATTAAATCCTACATATCAATTACGTTCACAATACCAGTCAATAATAACGTACTAAACATCATAAGTTATTCTTTGTCTAATCTCGACTTCATGACCATACTTAGTCAAATTACCATACTTGTTTTCACATAATATAGTATTACACAAACAACAAGTTAAATACATACTCAACGATTCAATTATCATATAGATGTCATCTTGACTAGGTAAAAACTCCTTTTAATATCTCATCATATGTCTAATAAATTTTTATATTCATTAGACTAGGTTACTAATACATTTCTACACTTGGACATTATCAAAAACTCATTTCAAGTTATTCGCAAAGAAAGTGGCTGCTGGGCTTTCACTGCTAGGCCTATTCTTGGCATCGCGGCCACGCCATGCTGTGTGTATTGGTATCATGGCATGCATAGAAGCGTATGCATGTTATGAGACTCGATTCGATTTTTGTAATTCGCGAAAATTGCATAACACGACTACAAATTTCCAATCAACTTATTGTTACACGAATTTAGACATACCCACATGCTAGAATTCATAAATAATCAATACTTAACATCTATGGAGTGATTTTCACCCATTAAAACACATAATCACAGAATTAAAGCATGCAATTTATACTGTTCTTGATGTTATTGAAGTTCTTGAACAAAAACATGGATTTTAATGCTACGGATTCGTTATAAAACCAAATCCAACCATTCAAGTTTCATTTTATTCATTTTAACATGCATAATCATATCAATGTGTGAATTTTGCAAAATAATTTATGGCTAACATATTAAAATTACGTATTCAATATGGCCATATAACATACTCTGTAATCACGTACTGTGAAATTTTATAAAATTGATGGTATGGTAACCCATATAATATATATTAAAATATGCCATACAACTCGAATTATTACATATATTCTCATAACAACAAAAATTTTCAAATACAGAGACTCACAGAAGACTTAAGCCATATTCATAAAACTTAAAAGATGTAAAATATATAAATTGGGTTGAAGAGATTACCCAAGCATAGATTAATTTACTAGGAAGTGAATTCCTCCTCCACAAAACTCTGAATTCTCAACTCTCTCTTTGTATCTTTCTCTGAAACTCTCTCTGACACTTTCTAAACTTAGGAAAATTAATAAAGAAAAGGAAGGGGAAGACATATAATAAAGAAGACGTCTGACGAGTTGTGGTCAGTTACCCAGTCATGGGTAACTGCCCTCAACTCCCTCTAAGGCCATGATTGGCTAGCAAGAATGGAAATTAAAATCATTTAATTTAATAAAACTTTATTATATAGTTTAATAAATGTCACACTTCTTCATAAAATAAACCAATGTCTTATTTAATAAAATAAAAATATAATAATTTCTCAATAATGCACATAGTCACATAATTAAATTTCTCATTTAATAAAAATATTAAATTATTAAATCTCTAATTAATAATTAAATGAATTGAAATAACATAGGCTTATTAAATATTTCTTTTAATCCAATAAGCTCACATAATCACATATTTGAATAATAAAATTCTCCACTTTAACAAATATCACAAATTATAATTTCATTATAATTTTATTTAATAACTTAATATACCACCTTAAATTATTAAATTAAAACAACAATATAACATCTCATGTTATATTACAACTCTCTAAATTATAAATTAATTTAATTTAGAATATTATCTAATGAATTTAGATTCATAAATATTTACTAGGAACCATTACATCAATAAAATATTTATCTCATCAATTTCAACAATAAACACATCAAATAAATATTTATATTTTAATAAATATTTAATATTACAATTTAAAATTACGGATCGTTACATCCTTCCTCTCTCACAAGGATTCTGTCCCCAGAATCACAACTCAAATAATCAAATCGTCACATTCTTCACTCTTTTATCTTAATTAAGTTAATTTCTATAACTCATGGATTATTTACCTACTAATAAATAATACAACAAACACATCAATTAAAAATATTTATTTAATTCAATAAATATTTAAAATTATAAATAAAATTCTGGATTGTTACATTCTTCCCACCTTATAAGGATTCCGTCCTCGGAATCACCGAAACCCCACCTTCCTCAGGTTTCTTACCAAATCTCTTTGTTGAATAACTTCAACACATTACCTTAATATAGGTTTTATATTTCCTACTCCCACCATTCTTCATAATAAATTCTTGTAAGTTTTATTTCATAACCTAACTTAGACTCAATTATATTTGAGTATTATATATTCTTTAACCCGTTCATTTCCTTCTTTAAGGATCGTTATCATGAACACTCGGGATATTACATTTACCCATTCTCCTAAGAATTTTGTCCTCGAAATTTTATTTATTACTCTTCATTCATTCAATCTATAAAAAAAATAGATTTTATGTTAATACCTTATTCATTCAATCGGGTTCTATAACCACTTCTTTCCACAAAGATCTTTCTACAATTATTAAACTTTTCTATTAAAAATTTTATATTATTCCTTGATAACTCATCTCCTTCTCATTTAAAAATTTCTTTTCTCACTTATTCAATATATTCATCATTCAGTGTCGCATTCTACGACTTACTTCTTTCTAAGGAATATCATCCTTACCACATTCACCTTTTAGAATAGTAAGAATCTTCCACAATTTCTCAATAATTGGGAAGCAATATGAATAACAGAAATTTCAAAGATTCCAAATCATGTTGAGGGTCATAAGACCACGAACTATGTCCACAGTTGCAAGTAATCTTTCAACTTCAATTTTAACAGTCATAAGACTATAAAGACCCCCGTACTTAGGGTGTTAAGCCCTTCGTACGATGTATTGTGCACAAACATTTAAACGCTATGCGTATGTTCATAGTTATAAGTAATCCTTCAACTTAAACTTTAACAGTCACAAGACTATAAAGACCCCTGTACTTAGGGTGATTAGCCCTTCGTACAATGCATTGTGCACAAACATCTAAACGCTTTGCGTAATCCCCTATAAAAGGGTTGTTCATCTCAGCTTTTCAACATCTGAATCCGCACCAAAACAATTTGGTTTGGCATAACTTTTCAAGAAACGCTTGAATTTCATGAACATCTTTCAATATTCGTCTAGCTGAATCAAATAGCATAGACTTCTACAACAATTCGGACATCAATCGTAATATATATATATATATATATATATATATATATATATATATATTCTCATATCTTAAAGAAATCTCAAAAATATTTTTATGACGTCATGATGCCGCACTGTATTTATAGTCTATTGTAGATTCCGTCATTTGGTGATTTTATCATACTACATCATACCATAGTGGGTTGACGATCCTTAGATCACATCCAACACCAAGTAATACTGCATTGATGACTCCATCATTTTTATCATCTCTGCACCAGGTTCCATGATGCATTGATGATATAAAAAAAATACATTTTGATATATTTCAAATTATTTTTGTCTAGCCGAAGCAATTAGCATAGACATACGAATAACGGTATTATTTATTTTTTTTTTAAAAATCATTGGTTTCATCATTTGATCCAATGTTTTTCAAGAAAATATAAGTGCAAACATCAGCACGAAGTCAATAAATTTCGAAAGTCTAGCATAGCTAGAAGATTTGGAATACATATGCTCCCATCATCAACTCCACTTTCTATAATGATCTATTGCTTAATAGGTCTATCTATTCTTATCATCCTCAATACTCCATTCACACTTAAATATACCCCAGTTCATCAAACTTACCGTACATTAGAAGTTCGGGAACTTGCCACAATAATATGAGTTTAAGAACTTGTCCTAGTCAGACCATAAGCGTCCATTCGCTGAGGGGTTCAAAACATACCATATTATTATGAGTCATAAACTTACCATATGCATTAGTTTTAAGAACCGCACCTAATCCTAATAATATCTGACTAATCTTAATAGTTTTTAACTATCAAATATACACATGAGAAAAGAATCACCTTTTTGCCACATATACATTGATAGCGCGACACCAACATTCCAATGATTATCAATGTGATAAACTGAGTGCAAGCACAAAACCCTCGCCCATACAAAGATTTGTACAACTCAACCATCACATGAGTCCTCAATTGAAATCTCACCTAACTCTATCTTGCTCATAACTTGCTCTTAACTTGCTCAATATGAATTCCTCGTATCACATTATCTATAACTCCTCGTGAGTTTATCTTGTACTATATCATAGTACATTAACTTCATAGCATCAAGCTATAATTATTGAAACATTGCAGACCATCTTTCTTTTATAACTTAAACAAATCACACCATGATCTTATTATATAATCATCTCCCTTAAAATTCTTTTCTTAGCTCGTAATCGTTGTTTTACGATCATTTTTCTTTCCTTTGTCATCATACGTATCCATTTCTATACTTGGTACACATCGAGTCTCTAACAGTTTTAATATGGTACACTGAGTGGTTTCCCACAAACAACCAACAAACTAGGTTCCGAGTTTCTAGTTCGTATATACCTCCGCTCTATGAAGGAATCGTTTAGCCCAGATACCACACATCAACTATTAAAGAGTACAATTGTACCATACTTAAATATAACTTTTTGATTCTTAACTTCTTTATCACCCTCTTCTTATAGACATCACCTTACATCCTTATTATTGGAGTTGGGTAATCCCATATTCAGTTGGTTAAAGTTTTGACTTCTATACTCCATGAAATTAGTAGAATATCCTGGATATTTGCGTTTCATCCAGTATCTTTTCATGGAAATATTCTTCTGAGCATTCTTGAATTTTACTCCACAAAGCAGTATCATGTTGACAATTTGGACGTTATTGATTTCTGGATAAATTAAATTATAAATCTTTAAAATTTATCCTTGAACTTGTTTTATTGAATTATTATGTCATTGTCATCATCCTCATGCTTATATTGGGATGAAAGTCATCTTTGGCTTACGTACATAGATAGACTTGGTATGATTATGACCAGGGATTATTCGGTATAATTATGACCGTAATGTGACAAATGATGTGGTGAAAGTCCTCATTGGCCTGTAGTTCATTGATGGACAGTTGTTGGTATGATTATGACCAGTGATTATTCAGTATAATCATGACCATTGATGATTACATGAATATCCTTGGCCGTGTTGCAGGGATGATTCGATTTTAGTTATTAAGCTGAGTCTCAGCGATAAAGTTGATGAAATTTTTTTTAAATCATAGAAGATAGTAGATTTTATGCTCTACTTGACTCTTCTAATGGATTGCTTATTCCGCTGTAGTTGTTAATCTAAAACTTGTTGTCTATTATATTCTATCAGTTGTTATATTGTTGAAGGTTAAGGATAATATATTATGCATTATCTTAGTCATAATATTTCTTACTGGGCTAGTTGAGCTCACCCTTTCTTTCACTGTTCTCTTCAGGAAATGAGAATATAGCTGGGACGAGTCGGGGAACGGATTGACGGTCCAGATGGTTGTTTTAGTAGTCCTCACTATTCTATAAAATAGTGTGATAATAAATGTAATGAGGATTCTATTGAGTGTGGATATTGTCTAGATGACAATATTCTTATTAAACTCTTAGATTATGTTTTGTTGTATTTTACACGACTGTTGTATAATTAAGTTGTATTTGAATTTTGTACCATGTATTTGGCGACTCAAGATGGGTGATGTATACCTATTTTGGGGGCGTCACATTTTATCTATTATGTGAACTTTTATAAATAATGTCACTTAGTACTATAAGAAATAAATGACGGTTCAATTCCTCTTTGTAGAGGTGTATCTCTCAGTAGCCTTGCGTGCGTCATGCGTATATGCGACAAAATTTATAATTTCACAATTGATATTTATATAAATATTTTAATAGATCACTACGATTCTCAAATCAAGTTAGGATGGCTACTCTTTTTGGAGCAAAGTGTCTCAATTGTCGCTTTTCAAACTATCAAGTGTAAGTATCTATTTTACGATATTTAAATAAATAATATCAATAAAAGGTTACTGAAGACTATAAGGAATCGTACGGTTCGAATTCCTCTCGTAGAGGTGTATCTCTGTAGTCTTGCGGCACCCAAGTATCCTTTTATTTGATAAATAGATGAAATATAGATATATAGAATTGTGTATAACAATTTATATTCGTATATCTATAAATATAAATAAGCAAGAGATAATTCAAATAAAATAAATCAACAACTTATCTCAATATGCTTAGACCAATTTTCTCTTCTCAAATAATCAGAACTTTTGTAAGAAGAGAGAGAAAGCTTTTTAGAGAGAGAGTATGTAGGAGAGAAATAAGTTTTTCTTGAAAGTGAATTGACAAAATGAAAATGATAAGAAAACCTCGTATTTATAGATTTTTGAGGTCAGGATTAAAATGATAATTTAGAAAATTTGATTTTGAATGAACAGTTTAGATTGCTTTTATTTGAAATAAATGGCTCGGATTAAGCAAGCAAAAATTTTTAAGCGGATTGCCAGCAAAAAAAATTCAAACTACCACCCTTCTCTTTTTCAAACAACCCATCAATTAAATGCTTCTTTGACCACATGCTTATATACACGGTTTCTAAGCAAAAAAAATTTGCCAGCATACGTTTTGTCCCATAATGAGGGTCACGCGGTTTTAAAAAAATGTTGCCAGCACTTGTATAATGAATGATGCATGCATGATTGATTACATTTATTATACTTATAACATGCTTAGTTTATATAAATATAATATATTAAAATATGTGCATGCATGCATGGATTTTTTTATATATATATATATATATATAATTCATTTAGCATACATGCATATATATATACTAATATATATACACGGCTACTATATATATATATATATATATATATATATATATATATTCACATGATATTTAATATATATAATATATATTATGCACATGATGATACACACACTTGTAATATTATATTATTTATGGTACACGGTTTTCAATATATATATATGCTAGCACACGCAAGTCCCAAAATGAATGAAAGAAAAACTTGCAAGTACATTTGTTTATTAAAAAAAAGATTACATGTATGCACTACTACAAAATAGTAAATAGATAATGCGAAAAAAACGTTATGATTTCAATTAGAAAAACGTCGCAGTTAAGGGTGTCAACTATTTGACACCCTTACACAACGTTTTTAAAACGTTGTAATTAAACACATTATACAACATTTTTTAAGAAAAAAACGTTGTAAATTTGTTTTTTATAAATTAGTAGATGTTTGAAAACGTTGTAAAAGGTATGATTCCATAACATTTTCTGGCTGAAAATGTTGTAATTTAATATACCAAACAACGTTTAGGCACATTTACACAACGTTTATAATGTGTCATTTATTTATACAAATATACAACATTTTTAAAATGTTGTTGATAAAAAAGAAAAAGAAAAAAAAAGGTTGTGATTCACCTATATTACCGATGCACCTGCAATATACTAATGTCATGATATATAGCTAAAAGGTCTAAATTCTCATTTAAATTTAAAGTCAAAATGTATCAACCATTCAAAATACATCCTAATAATACCATTCGTTTACAGTTTCAAATTACTATATCCACAAAATATATACCAAACTATCCATATATACATCTCAAATTCACTTTTCAATCCACAAAATAAACCAAAAAATAAACCAAACTATCCATAAAATTAAGCTACTACCTAAGCATGTGCAAAAAAGCCTAGGTTCTCCCAAAATACGCCAGTAACTTTTGCATCAGCATGAACATGTTCATCTTGGTTTGCTATATGACAGCAAAATCAAGGAGCGACTGTTCATCTTATAAAGCAACTTTTAACTGAGGCCTTCTTCCTACCCACTGTAAAGCAAAGTATCTTAGGAAAGACATATAATGAAGAAATGAAGAAATGAAGAAATGAAGAAATGAAGAAATGAAGTAAAGGTTTACAAAAATGATGTTAGAGAAAGCAAAACCCATAATTGATCAATTTATAGCTATAAACAGTCGGTATTTCATATCATGAACTCAATTTATTTGAGCTAACACTCCTTACAGACTCCTTCAAGATGAAAATTTATTAAGACTACAGAACTAGAAAATGCAAGTCCTAAACAAGAACATAAACTTGAAAGGATACTACTAAAATCTAATAGCAGGAACAATGTTGTAACCAACCAAGTTCCAAACATACTACTAAAGGAATCCTTCCAACCTAAATTATCACTCTAATGTTGTAGCTGCAGGTCCACCTTAATTATTTAGTCTAGTATTTATAGATATCTTCAATTCCATCTAATAACATTTTGAGAATGGGGCATAGTATTTTTCTTCCCTTCAGTTGCTGCCCTCAAATGACAAGTCCCCATATTAGAATAAATAGCATCAACAAGGCATAATAGACGGAGCTAATTTACTGACTTCTACTTGAAGAGTTTCCAAGAAATGGATTGAACTAAATAATATAACAACTACCATCAGTATCTACTAACTGCAACAGGATTCAAAGATGGGGAACATGAAATACAATACAGTAAATAGACCAAAAAAGAAGTTATAAAAGGAGTTGGCAAATATTAAATTGATTAAATTTGTGTTTATTATTTTACGCAAGATAAGGTGAAACTCACCTTTGACATGATGGCAAAGCACAGCAGAATTAGGGGAATGTCTTGCACTTATGGATGAAGCCTGCAGGGGTTAAAAGCAGAAAATTTACAGGGGAACATTTAGTCCAAGAAATCAAAACAAGGGATTCAACATATAATGTTTTTCAGGTTCGATTAGTAGGCTTGAGTGAGAATTTTTGAATAATGACACCTTAAAAAAAGTTACCTAAGACAGTCAGATAAGATGAAGATACAAATAAAGGAATATAGAAATCTCTCTAATGGAGAAGGTAATGAGATTATACTTAATTTGAAAAAGAAGCAAAGAAGAAATTTAGGCTTATTTTTTGGCAAGGCAATTAAATAGAAGACTTTTCAACTAACAGTCCAGGATTTGAACCTCAGCACGCAAGTCATCCACAGAAGCAGCTGAGAATGTAGGGACTAAATCAACTCCATTAATAACAGATGTTATGAATTCATTGCCCGAGTCCGCTAATTCCCATGTCATACAAGCAGCTGCATCAAGTATTCAGTCAGAACTTGACCATGCTCAACAACCAAAATCAAGAGGAAATATTAGTGCACTACAAATAAATAATATATAACATGGGCTTTAGATAAGTTATATAGAACCACCAGTATTGTCAAATAACAACAAATGGAATCAAGAAAACCATTTGTCCATGAGACAAAAAGTTACTTGAGTAGATAGTTGCTAAACTTTTAAATTCAAGGGAAATTTAAAGTAGTGGCAGATGGATCAGTGAAAAAGATAGTCGTCAAGCATATTCACTTAGTAGCTATAACCAATTCTACATAACAAGTCACCAAGTAAGGAAATGGATCGATTACTGAGACAACAGTTTCTCAATATTGTCTTAAAAATTTACAAGCAAAGTTCTTGCCAATGCTTGGAAAATATGTTGCACTCCTAAAACTTATGAGGGTCAAGGCACTGTACTTCCACACTAACGTAAAGAATGGGTGAACTATACCTCTTTGATAAGATCACTAAAAGCAGACATACCCAGACAACCCACAGTAGTCCATACCAGATAAGACTTTCTCTCTTTCAAGCGCCTACAAACATCGACAACAAATCTGCAAAGAATAACTAAAAACAATTAGATGTCAATGATGACTTCTATCTCTTCAAAAGAAAAAACAAAGGAGTAGTAGAAATTGGGTATAACGGTCTATTCAACAGTAACATTGACTAATATTTGCACAGATGAATGGCATAGTTCTGACGGTGATCACGCTACAAATGTATAAAAAAAAAAAATCATTTTACTGTCTTAAAATTTTATACTTGGAATATCATATCATCATAGCTTATCCATATGTAGAATTAGATTGAAATGAAGTGTTTACTGGAAACATATTATGTGCAAAATTATGGCGTCGAATACCAAAATCCCCTCAGGACATGCCAAAAAGACATTGTAAGCCATCCCCTCTAAGGTAAATTGCACTGAAATGACATGTATTAGAGAAATAAAATGCAAATAACGCGTTGCATAGTGCTAAAACCTTTGGAGAGAAAGGGCCCTGCAACCACTCACCATTCAGAGATACAGTGGGCCTCATCAGCCACTGCAACAGTTGAACTTCTACAGAAATGCATAAGATAAATAAATACGAGGATACTATAGACTGAAAAACTTTCTTCTACAACACAAATTATAACCAAGCATCATACCATAGTGCTAAAACTTTCTGCTGTAACACAAACTAGTTAAACCATAGCAATACAAAGTAAAACAAGTACTGCTGATCTGCCTTCAATTGTGAACTAGGGTTGTTCATGAAATCGCAGCAGCTGCTTTGAGAAATTAGATTACCCAGTACTTTTTACCCCAATTCGATTTCACAGCTTTAATTTCAAACAATTGCGAACAACCCCAATTCGATTTCACAAAGAAATCGCAGGAGGATTTTTTGCCCCAATCAGATTATCATCATAGGTCAGGATTATCAATAGCTAAATATCAAAAATTGATGAACACCCAGCTTCAATATATATAAAAGTGCAAGCCTATTAAGTTTTACATCCATAATCCATCAACTATAACTATATATAAGAACATAAGAAAATATCTAACACAAACTGTAATTGTCATATATTATCAAAGAGATGGTCAATATGAAAGAATAGCATGGTCAATATTCTCTGGCACTGCCTGCTACCAAGAAGAAAGAATAACATGAGATCAGGAAAGTGTCAGTTCTACACTTGTATCATCTGTAGGCCAAATTCGTTAACTCAATAAATGAAAACTACAATATAACTAAATTCACCTGTTTTGCAATAGCCAGAGAGCGAAGACCACGCTCAGCAAACTTATCGATGATGTCATGAAGTTTGATAAATTGAGACTAGAAGATCAACATGGAGGAAGCTCTTCAAAAGAATAGAGCAACATTTATCACCACCACCAATCATTTGCATACATGAAAATTAGTGTAAAAAGTTGTTAGTTAAACAGGGAAAACAAACAAACAACTTGCTAGAAGACTGATAAAATGCAGCAATAGTACCACTTTGACAACAATATTGACAATATAAATAACTTCTGAAGCGAACCAACAAATGTTGAATTTTGACCCAAACAAAGACCAAATGCATCCAAAAATCCTCCTACACATTACCATTTGTTGCACACACTAATTTTTCTTTTGTAAAAAATGTATTATCATAAGTTACCAGATGTCTTTAAACATTATTAGCTTAATTCACAGCTTACCAAAAGCATTAATCTGCTCTCCTTCAGTGTATAACATCATTTTGATAAGAGTCCCTCGATAGCAGCCAAAAGTCCCTGTCTCACCTTTTTGGCTGGATGAACACAAAGCTATAAAAATATGAATATTAGCAATTGGAGATTATCAGGCGGGGGGAGGATTTAGCAATTGAATTATAAGACTAATAAGACGAACAGTTGTAATGAAAATTATACTCCTTCGCCTAGTGTAGAAATCTTTTTGTGAACTGAAAGAGTATAAATGTATAATACAAATACATAATATAGATTGAGAGATGGGAAGTGAAATTAATAAACCTGAACTCAACGTAACGGTGGAAGGAGTCAAGAGCCCAACCCTTATTCCGGTCAGCAACCATCACTAAGAACGAAATCAAACAGAAGGCAAATCCAAAAACCCTAAACCCTAACGCCGCCTTCTTCACTTCTCGTTCTCCCGATAGTCGAAGAAAGCGACCTCATTGGCCTTGTCCCAGTAGTAATTATGTGTCAATGAATGTAGTAATTTGATTAAGTACGGTCATAATCAAAGTTAGACAAAGATTTGTGGTTATAATTGATTGATACTGTGAATGTAAATAATATGTAGGATTAAATCAAGGAACGTGTATAAATTAACGTATAATCTACGTACGAGGCAAGTTTCATATCCCTACTCGTTATCTTTATATGAACTTATAAGTTGTCTCTTTATATCGAGCAAATTCTCGTTATTATTGATCAAGTACATTTTATTATATTAAAATGTATTAATCTTTCAAAGTATGATTCTGCTATACAATAATTATTCTATTGTATACCTTTTGAGATTGCTATTTAATTTTAAATTATCAGTTACTGTTGAACTTTGTTAGACTAGTGAACCCGTAATGATTCGACTAGTCCATAGTTGATGAGCGTTCTAAATTTTAGAACCTTTGATGAATTATCCAAACCAAACTTCCTTTGGTGCGGACTCTAATGTCAAACTGAGATGAACAACCCTGTATAGGGGATTACTTATGCGTTAGCGTTAAGATATTGTGCACAGTATGGTACTAAGGGCTGATCCCCCTAAGTACGAGAAGAAGAGTCCATAGTTTTATGATTGTTAAAGGTTCAACCTAGGACATAGTTCAAGGTCTTATGACCCTCAGAAGTTCTTTTGTTTCTTGTTATTCATTCTTGAGTCAAAAGCTGAGTTTTCATGTTTCAGAAGTCTTTGATTTATTCGCATGTTATTATTTCTTTGTTATATTGTTATACTTGTGGGCAATCGTGCTCACTCTTGCGTAATAATAACATTGCAGTTAAGAACAAAAGATCAGACGAGCCTTCCACTAGTAAAGGCAAGGGCAAAGTTAACAAATGAAAAAGACTTGTTGTTATTATGTATTTATTTCCAGACTTGATGTTATTAAGACTTGTTATTGTTTATGATTCCGCATAGATGTTTAAGGTTAGAGTGACCTGGAATTGTATTTTTATGCAGTTGATGTAACCCCATAAGGGGAGATTTATTTATTTAATTCTATCTATTGCATGGTTTGCTTTTATTTATGGGTAGATAGATAGATGATATTTGTACAGTCAACACCAAATCCTGCGAAAATGGAAGTACCCGAATTTGGGGGTGTCACAGGTTGGTATCAAAGCTGTAGGTTATGAACCTTAGGTGGAGGAAACAACCTTAGATAGTAGCCTTATAGGAGATTGAGAACATAGTGGTGGTAAACTCTTATCAAGTTATAAGAAATGAATTTTTTAATTCATTGAAGATAATAAAAGACTTTATGTGCTTATGTGTTAAATTTTAAATTATGTGTTCGCTAGCACGGATTAGTAGCTAAAACTTAAAATTTTGTTGTCAGGATGTCGGATGTTAGAGGAGTTAGTCGAGCTGGGGAGGAGGAACCCCGAGTACCTACAGAGGAGGAACCCCGAGACATTCATGTCGTCAGGGAATAGTTGGTACAGAGAGAGCCATCTCCGTTGATCACTGTTGTTGGTCGGGAGCATGAGCTTGAGACTGATCCAGAGGAGGATTCTGATGAAGAAGAGGAGGGAGAGGAGTTCCCACCGAACTGCATTGATGCTGAGATGTATGATGCGCTTTATGATCGTAACATAGAGTTGCAAGACACTGTTCAGGAGCTGAATGAGAGGGCTGTTATTCAGCATAGTACCATAGAGCAGAAGGATGAGGAAATTGTGACTCTTCACACACGTTTAGGAAATGTGGAGTGAGATTTGGTTCACGAGAAGGGTCAAACTGAGGAGAAGTCCGAAGAAATAGAAAAGTTGAAGAAAGATCTGAAAGAGAGCTCAGAAAGACTGACCATAACAGAGGAGGGCTGGGTAAGAAAGTCACATCGTGCTGATCTTTCAGAAGATGATTGCCGTGCGAAGAAGGCTCAACTTGAGGAGACGTACTCTACACTTCACAATGCAATGGATGCGGCCCAAGATCGAGTTATGAAGTATCCAATCCAGTTTGAAGGTCTACCATCATATATGCTAGATCGCAGGACAATGTCCCGCATCATGGAAGAAGAATGTGGCAAGGCTATTCAGCGCCTTAATAGGCAGTGATAAGATTAGTCTATTTATGTGAAACCTATCTGGTAGTTAAAGATGTAAATTCTGATGTGGTTATAAACAAAGGAATATTTTAATGCTTTAAATCCTGTAGATTCTTTATCTCGGGATAGTTGATGTAAATAGCAGTGATACTATCGTATGATGTTAAAACTTTTGCATTGAATAAATAACAAAGTTTATTTGAATTGACGTGTTAAGTGAATTATGATTAAATGTTTTAGTTAAGCGTTAAATGTTTAAGGGATTAATAAAGACCTAATAAGCGTATATTCTTAATAGAAATATGCCGCCTAGAAGAAGACAAAACGTCAACAAGCTCAAGAAGAACCGATGAATAACAACAACGACGCCAATGCTAACCCTATTCAGCAATTGGTGAATCTATTAGCTGGAGCAATTAACAATCAACCACAAGATCCACCAAACACCTCGTTCAAGGATTTCAAGGCGGTGGGACCGCCAGAGTTTAAAGGTTCCATAAACCCAATCGAAGCTCAAACATGGGTTATGGAGATGGAGAAGGTGTTTGACGTCGCCAGAGTAAGGGAAGACCAGAAAACCGTGTATGCAACATTCATGCTGAAGTCTGAAGCCAGCTATTGGTGGCAGGCAAACAAAGTACGGGGAGGAGAAGGTGTAATAACCTGGGAGAGATTCAAGGAGATGTTTTTTGAGATGTATTTTCTGACCAGTTCGCAAAATCAAATGGAAGTTCAGTTTCTGGAGTTAAAACAAGGGAGTATATCCGTAACAGATTATGCGGCAAGGTTCAACGAGTTGGCTAGGTTCGCCACATACCAAGTACATGCGGATGAAAGGAAGGCAAGACGATTCGAACAGGAACTGAAGCCCTGGTTGTATAGCAAGGTGTCAATGTTCCAATTAAACACTTTTGCTGGAGTGTTAGAGAAAGATATACTCGCTGAAGGTGGAAGCGATGTGGTAACTAAATATAATCAGGACCAGAAGAAGAAAAAGAGTGAGAATGAAGGAAATAATAAGACTGGTGGAAGTAGCACGGGGGGTAGTCATAATCAGAAGAGGAAGTGGTCGGATAACTCGTCAGCTGGAAGTCAACAAGGAGGGCATAAGAAGAAGATCAAAGCGTGCCCAACCTGCGAAAAAACTCATCTGGGAGTTTGCATAAAGGGAAAACGAGTGTGCAACAATTGTGGTCAGGAAGGCCACATAGCACCTAACTGTCCTAACCCAAAGAAGGGTGCCTGCTTTACTTGTGGCTCAAATGATCATCTTGCAAGGGATTGTCCTAAGAAGGGATCTGGAGGGACGGGATCAGGAGGGAATAGAGGAAACAACGTTGGAAGCACTCTGACTATCACAGGACCAACTGCAACTAACAAATCACCGCCGAACATTCAATATGACGAAAGAGGATCTTCGTGCGATCTCGCGATGTGGTGTCGGTATCATTTCGATCAATAAAGTTAATGCTTATGTATTATTTGATTAGGTGCTACTTGTTCATTTATATCTGATGACTTTGCTAAGAACTTACAATTGCTTAAGGACGAGTTAGAATACCCCATGAACATAGAAATTGCGAATAGAGAAATAATCCCTGTTAAGTATGTGCATAAGAATTATAGAGTGGATATTAAGGGTAATATCATGAACGTAGATCTTATTCCTATTCGACTTGGAGAATTTGACGTTATTTTGGGTATGGACTGGTTATCCAATTATGGGGTGGTAATTGACTGCCAGAAGAAGCGTATTAACCTTATGACTCCGTCAAAGGTTGTGTTTTATGGTAGCAAGTTGCCTAGACAAGCGAGTTGTCAGCGATGATGCGATGCGGAGAGAGATTGTTAAGGCAAGGGTAGTAGGATATCTAGCTTACATAGTCGATAGTCGTAAAGAGAATTCGAAAATAGATGAGATACCAGTAGTGAGAGATTTCGCAGACGTATTTCTGAATGATTTGCCAGGACTTCCTCTGGATAGAGCAGTTGAATTCATGATCGATTTGGCTCCAAGAACGGCTCCAATATCAAAGGCACCATACCGAATGGCACCGATAGAGATGAAAGAACTGATGGTTCAACTACAAGAATTACTAGACAAGAAGTATATCCAACCAAGCGTATCACCATGGGGAGCGCCAGTTTTATTCGTAAAGAAGAAGGATGGGACAATGCGGCTCTGCATCGACTATAGAGAACTGAATAAGGTCACGATCAAGAATAGATATCCATTATCGTGAATCAACGACCTGTTCGATCAGTTAAAGGGAGCAAGATACTTTTCAAAGATAGACTTGAGAAGTGGTTATCATCAACTGGAGGTGAGACCAGAGGATGTACCGAAGACAGCGTTCAGAACACGATATGGTCACTACGAATTTTTGGTAATGTCATTTGGTTTAACGAATGCTCCTGCAACATTTATGGGCTTAATGAATGGAGTGTTCAAGCCGTTTTTGGACAAATTCGTAGTGGTACTTATAGATGATATTTTAGTATATTCAAAAACCAAGGAAGAACATGAAGAGCATTTGAGGATGACGTTAGAGACATTAAGAAGGGAGAAGCTGTATGCCAAGTTTTCAAAATGTGAATTCTGGATTGAAAGAGTATAATTTTTTGGACATGTGATCGATAGGGACGGAATTTCGGTGGATCCCTCCAAAGTCAAAGCTGTTATTAACTAGGATCAGCCAAAGACGCCGTCGGAAGTAAGAAGTTTTCTCGGATTGACAGATAATTACAGAAGATTCATTCAGGATTTTTCCAAGATCGCAACTCCGTTGACGAATTTGACTAGAAAATCGGTGAAATTTGTTTGGACGGAGAAGTGTGAGGAAAACTTTCAAGAATTAAAGAAGAGGTTGAGTTCAGCACCTGTGTTATCTCTTCCGGATGATACAGGAAATTTTGTGGTTTATAGTGATGCATTGCATAAAGGACTTGGCTATTTGCTTATGCAGAATGGTAGAGTCATTGCGTATGCGTCATGACAATTGAAAGATTATGAGAAGGGGTACCCGACCCATGACTTGGAGTTAGCTGCAATGGTTTTTGCTTTGAAAATCTGGAGGCACTATCTCTATGGGGAGAAGTGTGAAATATATACAGATCGCAAGAGTCTGAAATATATTTTTACACAGAAAGACTTAAACATGCGCCAAAGAAGGTGGCTGGAGTTAATTAAAGACTATGATTATGAGATTCTATACCATCCAGGTAAGGCAAATGTGGTTGCCGACGCCTTAAGTAGAAAGGGTCGAGAGAAACTGATGAGGTTAACTGAACAGGAGGAGTTAATTTCAGCAATGGAAAAGCTGGAATTGGAAGTGAAGTGTCCTATGGAGATTGATGAGAAGCTGTTTCAGATGCAATCTGGTACAACTCTACTAGACAAGGTTGAGGAGGCACAACTTCAGGATGACGAATGTAAAACGGTAAAAAAGAAGATATCCAAAGGAACCGAATCAAGATTCAAGATGGATAAGGAAGGAATACTTAGGTTTGAGAGTAGAATTTGGGTACCGTCAGTGCTAGAGATTAAGGAAGAAATTTTGAGCGAGGCTCATAACTCACGATATTCGATTCACCCTGGTACCAAGATCTTTGACAACATTTCTGGTGGCCAAATTTGAAACGAGAGGTTGCCGAATGTGTTGCCAAGTGCCTAACATGTCAGAAAGTGAAAGCAGAATATCAGAGACTAAGTGGGTTACTGCAACCTTTAGAAATTCTAGAATGGAAATGGGAACATATTACGATGTATTTTGTGGTTGGCCTACCGACAACTCAAAAAGGCTACGACGCAGTATGGGTTATTGTTGACCGATTGACGAAATCCGCACACTTCCTTCTAATCAAAATTAGATTCAACTTAGATCAGTTCAAGGTTATATGTGAAAGAGATTGTTTCGAGGCACGGAGTCCCGGTGTCAATTGTCTCAGATAGAGATCCGCGCTTTACGTCAAACTTCTGGAAATGTCTACAGGAATGCATGGGTACACAGTTGTGAATGAGCACGACATATCACCCTCAGACAGATGGACAGAGTGAAAGAACAATTCAGACATTAAAAGACATGTTAAGAGCTTGTATAATGGACTTTAAAGGAAATTGGGATGACCATCTATCGTCAGAGAGTTCAAATTCAACAACAACAACGATTACCACGCTTAGTATTGGCATGCCGCTTTTATGAAGCGTTATATGGCAGAAAGTGCAAAACTCCGCTATACTGGGATGAAGTTGGCGAAAGACAATTATTAGGCCCGAAATTGGTACAACAAACAGCAGAAATAGTCAAAGTGATCCGAACAAGATTGATAGCAGCCCAAGATAGACAAAAGAAATAAGCCGATCCACACCGTAAGAATATTAAGTTTGAACCGGGTAGTTATGTGTTCTTAAAGGTCTTTCCCTAGAAAGGAAAGATCAGGTTCAGAAAGAAAGGGAAATTAAGCCCAAGATTCATTGGACCCTTTGAAGTTCTGAGAAGGGTCGGAGAAGTTGCTTATGAGGTAGCCTTACCTCCAACTCTAGAGAATGTCCACAACATTTTCCATGTCTCAGTTCTACGGCCTTTCAAACCCGATTACAAGCACGTGATTGAATATGAACCCCTACATTTCGACAAAGACTTATCTTACGAAGAAATTCCTGTTGAAATTGTCGACCGAAAAGAAAAAGTTCTGAGAATAAAGTCATACCTTCTGTTAAGGTAATTTGGAGGAACCACAACGCTGAAGAAGCTATGTGGGAACTCGAAGAGAATATGATGAAGAATTATTCTCATTTATTCACTTAGATTATTATAAGCGATTTTGGGGACATAATCTTTGTAAGGGGGGGAGAATGTAACGGGACAAATTGTTTAAGTTGTGATTCTAGGGACATAATCCTTTTAAGGGAGGAAAGATGTGACAACCGAGATTTTGTAATTTAATTTTAATATTTATTGGATTGAATAAATATTTTTCAATGAATTAATTATTATATTAAATAATTAATTGATTAAATTGTGGTAAATTAATGTAATTATATATGTTACATTTATTAAATTAATGTGGAGAATTTTATTATTCGAAGTATGTAATTATGTGAGCTTATTGTATTTAAAGAAATATTTATTGTATTTAAAGAAATATTTAATAAGCCTAATAGTATTTTAATTAATTTAATAATTAATTAGAGATTTAATAATTTGACATAGTTAATAAATGAGAAATTTAATTATGTGACTATGTGAATTAATGAGAAATTATTATATTTTATTTAAAATAAATTAAACAAGATAATTGATTTATTATTTAATTGGGTGTGACATTTTTTAAACTATAGTATAAGAGATTAATTAAAATAATTAGAAGGGTTATTCATGTTTCAAGCCAAACGAGGCCTTATGAGGAGTTGGGGGCAGTTAAACCACGTATGGATTAACTGACCTCAACTGTGCGCATAAATGATTAGTTTGTTTTGTTTTACATAATTTTCAATTAAGTGTTCAACCTGAGAGTCAGAGACTTCAGAGAGAAAAATTGATAATTGTTGAGGAGATTGTGAGTGTGTGACTGAAGAAGAGTTGAGAAGGAATTCATCTCCTACTAATCTATGGTTTGGGTAATTTCTTTAACCCAGTTTAATTACGTTGTTTAAGTTTTTGTAAAATAATTGGCTTTCAAGTTTCTGTAAAGTCTGTATAATTTGGAAATGGTATTGTTATGAGAATATAGGTGATGTTATGTTAACATAACATGTATTACTATATATTATAGATTCCCATATTATCAGTTTCATAATATTATAATTATAATGTATGTTATGGCTTCAAAATTTATAGAGTATAGAAATATGTCCATATGGCCCTTATACATGAATTTAATATGTGAAACATAAATTGTTTTGTAAAATTCACACACGTATATAATTATGCATGTTAAAACGAAGGAAACAAACCTTGAATGGATGGATTTGGTGTTATAACGAATCCGTAGTGTTAATTTTATGTTTTATGTTTAAAAACCTTCAAGAACATCAAGAACAGTGAAAATTGCATGTTTTAATTCTGTAATTATGTGTTTTAATTGGTTAGAATCATTCTATAAAGGTTGGGTAATGGTTATGTACGAATTCTAGTATGAATTTAATGACCATGTAATGATAAATTTAATTCGATTACGTGTTCTTGTGACAGGAAATTCAAAAAGCGGAGTTTTTAGCCAACTCCATGTATAATTCTCACGCTGCATGACATCACTATCGGCCTTGGTATAATCACAGGCCATTAAAGTCATTAGGTCTCAAGCCACAGCGCCATGGCACTTGTTGTTGAGAAATGAAGATAATGATGGTAGAAGTGCCACTTAGCAGAATGTCCAGAAATGCAATTTTTTTAAGTGTTCAATTATAGAAATGTGTTAGTAACCAAATCTAAGGAACATAAAATTATGTTAGACGTACAATGAGACGTTAAGATAAATTCTTAACATGTTAATAATACAATTATGTGCGAATTGAATTATTGAACACATAGTTAGCTTATTGTTCATAAAGTTTAAATTATGTGTCAATGAATGTAGTAATTTGATTAAGTATGGTCATAATCAAAGTTAGACAAAGAGAATGAACTTGTGATGACTAGTTACGTTATAATTGACTGGTATTGTGAATGTAAATGGTATGTAGGATTAAATCAAGGAACGTGTATAAGTTAACGTGTAATCTACGTATGAGGCAAGTTTCCTAACCCTACTTGTTATCTTTATATGAGCTTATAAGTTATCTCTTTACATCGAGCAAATTCTCGTTATTATTGATCAAGTACATTTTATTATATTAAAATGTATTAATCTTTCAAAGTATGATTCTGCTATACAATAATTATTCTATTGTATACCTTTTGAGATTGCTATTCAATTGTAAATTATCAGTTACTATTGAACTTTGTTAGACTAAGGGATTCGACTAGTCCATAGTTGATGAGAGTTCTAAATTTTAGAACCCTTGATGAATTATCCAAACCAAACTTCCTTTGGTGCGGACTCCTCGTACTTAGGGTGATCAGCCCTTCGTACAATGTACTGTGCACAAACATCTAAACACCTCCGCGTAATCCCCTATAAAAGGGTTGTTCATCTCAGCTTTTCAAATCCGCACCAAAACAATTTGGTTTGGCATAACTTTTCAAGAAACACTTGAATTTCATGAACATCTTTCAATAATCGTCTAGCTGAATCAAATAGCATAGACTTCTACAATAATTCGGACATCAATCGAAATATACATATATATATATATATATATATATATATATATTCTCATATCTCAAAGAAATCTCAAAAATCTTTTTATGACGTCATGATACCGCACTGTATTTACAGTCCATTTGAGGATTTCGTTATTTGGTGATTTTATCATACTACATCATACCATAGTGGGCTGACGATCCTTAGATCACATCCAACACTATGTAATACTGCATTGATGACTCCATCGTTTTTATCATCTCTGTACCAGGTTACATGATACATTGATGATATAAAAATACATTTTGATATATTTTAAATCATTTTTGTCTAGCCGAAGCAATTAGCATAGACATACGAATAACTGTATTATTTTTAAAACTCATTGGTTTCATCATTTGATCCAATGTTTTTCAAGAAAATAGAAGTGCAAACATCAGCACGAAGTCAATAAATTTCGAAAGTCTAGCATAGCTAGTAGATTTAGAATATCCAGGTATCCATCAACTTTAATCTTTACTTCATTACTTCATTACTTAACCATTCTATCAATCTTCAACTTCATTAATGCTCTCTATACTATAACCATTTTCTACCCAAAATAGTTCATCAAACTTACCGCACATTGGAAGTTCAGAAACTTGCCACAATAATATGAGTTTAAGAACTTATCCTAGTCAGACCATAGGCGTCCATTCGCTGAGGGGTTCTAAACATACCATATTATTATGAGTTATGAACTTACCATATGCATTAGTTTTAAGAACTGCACCTAATCCTAATAATATCTGACTAATCTTAATAGTTTCTAACTATCAAATATACACATGAGAAAAGAATCACCTTTTCACCACACATACATAGATAGACATTCCAATGATTATCAATGTAATAAACTGAGTGCAAGCACAAAACCCTCGCCCATACAAAGGTTTGTACAACTCAGCCATCGCATGAGTCCTCAATTGAAATCCCACCTAACTCTATCTTACTCTTAACTTGCTCTTTGCTCGATACAAATTCCTCGTATCACATTATCTATAACTCCTCGTGAGTTTACCTCGTACTATTTCATAGCACATCATCTTCATAGCATCAAGCTATAATTATTCAAACATTACAGACCATCTTTCCTTTTATAACTTAAACAGATCACGTCGTGATCTTATTCTATAATCATCTCCCTTAAAATTCTTTTCTTCACTCGTGATCGTTTTGTTTTACGATCTTCTTTCTTTCTCTTTTTCATCATTTACGATTTCATTTATGCTTTTAATCTTACAGACTTTGTCGATTCATGATTATTCGTTATCTTGGCTATTGGAGTTAGGCAACTCCCATATCTTATCTTTATATCTCTTAAAAATTCTTCTTTGAATTCTCTTATTTATAAAACAATTCTTCCTTTAAGAATTTCTAACTTCGTTTACATTGCTCAACATTTCATTTGAGTTCCACATTTTCATTATACGTATCCTCTTTCTATACTTGGTACACATCGAGTCTCTAACAGTTTCAATATGGTACGCTGAGTGGTTTCCCACAAACAACCAACAAACTAGGTTTCGAGTTGCTAGTTCGTATATACCTCCGCTCTATGAAGGAATCGTTTAGCCCAGATACCATACATCAACTATTAAAGAGTACAATTGTACCATGCTTAAATATAACTTTTAATTCTTAACTTCTTTATCATTCTCTTCTTATAGACATTGTCTATTTATTATCACCTTACATCCTTATTTTTGGAGTTGGGTAACCCCACATTCATACTCCTTATAACTCTGCGAGATTCTTCTTTGAATCCTCTCACGCATGTTTTAATCCCTTCTTTATAAATTTCTTAAATTACTTCTTATTATTCAAACTCTATTTGAGCGTATTCTTTCATTATCTTCATCTTCCTTCTCTAAGGTTATAGCCTACGGTACTCCTACCTAAGGTTTATAACCTACAGCTTTGATACCAACTGTAATGACCCCAAAATTCATACAATTTAATTCTCGACTTCGATCGTTAATAATACATTCAACCTCTAATTTTGCATCATTAAACGATAATACAACCATTGAAATTTGCGGAATAATTAAAATTTTCTATTACAAACTATCCTCGTTCCCAAAACCTTCAACCTTTACACCTAAATATCTCAGAATCATTTTAATACTATAATAGTTTACATTATAAAACGTTATTACAATTCAACATTTATACATTGTTTGGAACCTTAAACATGGTTCACATAATCATAACTCAGCCAAAGTATATAATTCTTCAAGTATCACATCTGATTCATATCTTTCAAGTAGCACATACTTTACCTTAAATCTTTAACCTGCAAAAGTGGTTATTTGCAAGGTTGAGCTCGACAGCCCAGCAAAATCTAATAGTTTTCATGCATCACATAACACATAATAACATGTTCAACATATAACGCACATGCTACAGTTCATATAACAAGTATAAAGATTGAGTCCTTACTCAATCAGCATGCTTTAATCAATCAACATAGTCATAAATTGACTTTAACATTTCATACTTTCAACATATATATAACACATCATACTCTTTGTAATAAAGATTTAAAATAGTTAATCATCAAGTTCACATAGCAAATAGGAACTGAAAGACTTGCCTTGATCGTTGTTTACCAATAACAGTTTAACAGCTTACAATTATCTGTACTTCACGTGCCCTACACAATTATATAATCATTCACATCAACTATTAGTCCCATAGCAATGCATAATAGTTATAATGTAAACTTTAATCTACATCCTATAACCCTTCCTATTAATCAATACACAATGTTCAATTTGATTGTGTTAACTTTAGACTTATAACTCACTATATTTCATATTCGAAGTTCATTCAAGTGCTTAAGTCTTGCTAGGATTACTTATTGGTTGTATATTAAATCCATTCCATATATTATAATATTCATTTCAATTGAATTGAAACACTTTTTAAGTTTATTTACACTTGGCACGACGTTTCGACGTTCATTTGTCACACGCCCGATTCGTCTCTCATGTGTGTACTTAGTATGCTTATACAACTTATCTAATACATCGTTTATTAATGTTAACCATCATTATATTTACTAATATTCATTTTTTATAACTTAGGACAACATCTTTTATCGTCAGGAGCACTACATTGCATATATGCATTCCCGACGCCCTCCGATTGCCTCCTAATACATATCAGTCCCACAAATGACCATTTTGACTCTTGTTCTCGACCTCAAATTGAAAAACTTAAAGAATGAAAGTTGTAGGTCTATTCGTTCTCGTTCCAGATCATCTTGAATCCCCTCAATCGGAGTTCGTATGAAAAGGTTATGGCCATTTTACTATAGGAGGTCAAAATTGTCCGACCCAGACCACTTTTCGGTATTTGAAGTATGAAGTTCAGAATTGGGGTATGAAGTTCAACCTTTGGGGCACAAAGTTTTGGGCTATTTTTGGCGTTGAGGCGTGAAATTCAGAGATGGAGCACTTGCTTGAATTTAGAGTTTGAGGCTAAAACTTGTTGAGGCTCAAATTCTGAACACCCCAAAACAAAACACAGAACAAGACTATGTCTTAATTTTTAACACCAATTAACATGTATAACTTATGCAAATTACACATAAACTTCACCAAGCATACAAATACTAAATTAACACAACTTAAACCATAATTCTAGAAAAATTAAATACTGGAATAGCATATTTTAAAACCAAAAACTCCATTTTTGATATTTCTTGACACAGTGAACACTGTAATAATAATGATACACCAATTTGATTCTTTTGAACTAAGTTCTCTTTATTTCATACCCAATTAACAATTCACAGTTCAATTTTACAATTTAGCATACAATCAAATACTAATTTTGGTATCCTACAAAACATGTTCATGCACATATTTTTACTATAAAACTCTGTTCTTTCCTTTTGACATAATTCATACAATCCCATACATATATATGCTCATTACCTATATATAAATATATGATAGTTATCCTATAACAACCACATATGGACATGATTTCATCACCCATTATAAAAATATGGATTTCAGACAAATTTTTTTTGTAAAGAATTTTTATACTAAAGTCACATTTAGAAACACACAGAATTAAATTCACAGTAAATTTGGCGTAAAACATATATAGTAAAGACATACCTTCAATTTGCTTAGACAATCTTTGTTAAACACCACAGATGACTGCTTGGTAATCCTTAGGCTTTCTCTCAATTTCTCTCAATCTCGCAAGTTCTCTGTCAAGCTCTCTCTCTGAATTCTCTTCTCTCTTTTCTCAATATCACAACATAGGCTAACTTAAGCGTAAAAACCAAACTATACTAATCAAGCATAAGAAGAAAACTGATACACCTTAATACGCATAAATATAATAACAGTTACAAAAATAAACGTATATATTATAAATATATTATATTTATTATTTTAATTTATTTTATATATTTTATTTATATTATTAAAATTCAAAATTTAAAAATCCAAAAGCCATAAGGCTTTGTTTGGCAAAACTCTTTAAAAATTAAAGACTTAATATATTTAAGCCTTGTTTGGCAAAACTAAATTAAACTCCTTTAATTTATTTTAATAACTCCTTTATAATATAGTTATTTATCACACTTTATTTAATTAAGTTTTCATACTTAATTTAGTTAATTCTAATAACAATTTATTGAATAAATCATTTAATCATTATAAACTCTCTAACTTAATTATTAAATTAAATTAGAATATTATCTCAAAACAATTAATTTTCTTAACCCATTAATTATTTATTAAACAAATAATTAACCAAATCAAATCAAATCAAATTAAACAAATATTTATTCAACAATAAACAAATATTTATTCAACAATAAACACATCCATTAAATATTTATATAATTCAATAAATATTTATAATTACAATTAAAATTCTAGATTGTTACATTAATCACATCGTAATAAGAATTTTAATTATTAAATTCTTATTTTAATAACTTGTGAAAATTCGGGTTGTCACAACATGTTTATTAATTCAAACTGAATTAGAAATTCTAAGAATATATAATTGGAGAATAATTTGTTATTGGGTATTTACATCCGTAGAAGCTATTATTGACAGTACATATAATTCCTGTTTATTGTCAAATTGTGTTGAGATATGTCTTAGCCAATTATCCTGGCTAGACGAATATTTATTAGAACTTGATAGGTTTAAGAAGAGAATTCAATTATTATTGACAGATCGATGCCAATTATTTTGGCTAGATCGAGAAAGTGATTAGATATGGAAATCATTGTATTTCGTTGTAATAAATCAAACTCTGATTATAAGACTGAGAAGAACAACCTTTTTATACAAAGGGAACATTTTTGGTCGTATATTTGGCCTTTGCGCGCGTGTAAGTATTATGCATAATATAGGGTACAAGGAGTTGGCCGCTCTAAGTACTTGCAGAGGGGTATGACTTAATCTTTATGGTTATCTGATACACCTGGGTGTATTAAAGTATATCTTTGATAGTTACTCGAGAAGAGAAGTTCAAGATCCTTAGGGATCACTCAACATAAACTCTGAAGAATATTTCCATCTTGTTATTCAATTGAATATCGTAGAAACTTTGAAAGCGTTGTACTATTTCATTATCAAACTATTGTGTTGCATAGAATGCGAGAAGACTTGTTAGTAATTAAAGATTTGTTCAGCTAATTCAAAATTCCCCAAACTTTGGTGTCCTTCTATCAAAATAGATAGTCTGTTATTCTTGATTCTTATACATTCTTTGTATGTCTTAACTTGTGGGGCAAATTTGTTGCTCACCCTTTCTAAATAAAACATTTCAGCTAGGGAAGAAGTGGCAGGAGGTGCTGTGAAGAAAAAGGGCAAAGGCATAGTGATATAGTAGTTAGAAAGAACATTATTATTATGTTATATTTGTAAACCCTTTTTGTACATATAAGGGTAAGTTTGTAATGTTAAGGTTAGATAACCTGAGATGATGATGTTAACATATTAATTAATGTTATGTATGTTTGTATTCATCAATGAATGGGTAGTTAGATGTTAAATATATTGTGGATCGTGAGCACCAAACACGGGGGTCAGGCAACCCGGATTTGGGGACGTCACAGGATGGATTACAAACGGTGTGTTGTGCGCTTCCATCATGATCTTATACTTTAAATCAGGGTCGTTAGGAACACAAAGTCTGGAGTTGACTCAAAGTATTCTTTCTTCATCGATTCTTGCTTCCGGGATAGCACCTTCTTATACTTTCTTCCTCATACACATCAGCTCTAGGTCTGTAGCTTGAACAGTTTTAACTTTATCGATTAAAGTCAGTTCTACTCGTATATTTACCATTATCACGTGGGTCCCTGGAGTTTTTAAATCTATCTCCATCCTTTGTAAGTCATACAAAATGGTCCTTTGGGTTGACAATATCGCACACGTACCCACATATGATCTTCTACTCAATGGGTCAGCTACTACGTTCGCTTTTCTAGGATGATATTGAATGGTATGATCATAATCTTTCAACAGATCAAGCCAACATCGTTGTCGCATGTTAAGTTCCTTTTGGGTGAAGAAATATTTGAGGCTTTTATGATCCGCATAGATCTCCACTTTCTCCCCATATAGGTAATGCCTCCAGATTTTAAGTGCAAAAATGACAGCTGCCAACTCTAGATCATGAATAGGATAATTCCTCTCGTATTCTTTAAGTTGTTGTGAGGCATAGGCTATGAATTTTTTATGTTGCATGAGAAAACATCCTAACCCTCTGCCTGAAGCATCGTTATTGATAAGTAGATTTTATACCTACTTATCCAGTATCTGTTACTTGAATTAGTTGCTTAATTTCATGTTTCTTAGTTACTTTTCATGCATTTTCTGTTCGTTTTGTAGATTATATGCTTGGGAGCTGTGATTGCAAAGAATTGGTTTGAAATCACAAAGAAAAGTAATCCGGACATCGTTTGGGCTTTCCTTTTTTTTTTTCATGTTCTTGGCTTGGAACTTAGATTATATTATAGAGCTTCTTGTTAGCTTTCAGGAACATCTTGAATCATTCCAATCGGAGTTCGGATGCAAGAGTTATGACCTTTGTACCAACGGGCGTTGAACTTCACTGTTTTGGGTGACCATTTACATAACAGCCACTTCAGAGCCAATTTCAACATTTCTCTATTCCTTATTTCGAAAACCTCAAAGAATAAAAGTTGTATATCTACGTCTCCTCTCTCCGGAACATCTTGAATCATCAAAATCGGAGTTCAGACGAAGACGTTATGGCCATTTTCCTAAAGGATGTCAGAGTAGAAAAGTGACCCTCGCCGGGGCGAGCTTTCCCTTCACAAAATGCCCACCAAGGCGGGCATATAAGCTACAAAACAGTAGGGACCCCCCACGAGGCGGCTGCCTTTAAGTTTTATTATTTAAAGGCGGGGTATCTTGCAGAAAAGTCATTTTTTTGTTCGAATTTGAGTCCAAGAAGGATTGTTTTGATCCGATTGACTCAAGGACTTCCAAGAGGACTTAAAGACATATAAAAAGGCATATAAAGGAGGAGAGAATACATAAATTAGAAGAGGGAGAGAGGATTCCATTAGATTAGATTAGAGTAGAATAGTAGAAAACACTAGTTCTTATGAGATTTGGAGATTGAAGCACTTGGAAGCCATTGGAGATCTAGATCAAGAGTGAGACGGAGGACAAATTTGTTGAGAACAGATTCACTTCTTTTCCTTAATCTTATTCTTATCTTTTAATGTTTATTCAAGTGTGGATTCTTAGTTTTAATTTAATAATCATGAACTAATTCTTTGTTTGAGATTACAATGGATCTTATTGTGTAGTTTAGTTTAATATGCTTCACTATTAATTATTATGTTCTATTGTGAGGATTGTCTATTATGATTTGGACTTAATTATTTAATTGATTGGCCATCAATTACCGTGATAATCTATATGAACTCGAGAGATGAAGTTTAGATTTAGATCTGATCATGATACTATGTATTTGTGATTTCTACATAGATAGAATTCATGATTCGTGTTTAGGATAGAGATATTCCTTTACGCCATATGTAATCTTATAGAGAACTTGTTCTTTAAATCCTTTTTATTTGTAATTCACATAGAGATATAGTGGATTAGTTAATTAGGGTATCTTGCTTAATTCTATCATATGTGGATTTAAGTGAGTATGGGTATTATGCATCGAGAGGTGGTTTTATCTACTTTAGTGTTCTTGATTAACAATTCAGGATAGAGAATAATTGATGAGAAGTGTTTTAATTTAAATGAATCAATAAGTGAAGTTGTGTTCTTAAATCTCCGTAATCTTAATTTAACTAGTGGTAATTAGAATTAGTTTACTTATAAATTGAAATTCATTCATTTAAATAAGATTGAGTTGGTTACGGGTTAGTACTTGGTGATTCTTATTAAATAATTCTCTGTGGGAACGATACTCAACTTATCACTTTATTACTTGTTGACCACGTATACTTGCATGATTGTGCGTAATTAGATTTTACCCAACAAGGTTTTGGCGCCGTTGGTGGGGAATTAGTTAATATATTTTTGCCAATATTATCTTCAATCAAATTAGTCTTAATTTAAATATTTTTTTCCCTTTTTATTTAATTCTCTTCCTATTTTTCTTTCTTTTCGGGTACCACATATGAATTTAATTATCAATGGGCAGATATCTGAGAATGACTCGACCCGAGGGGGCGGGGATTGATGGTCTCAATGCATTTTTTGCATTATCAGCGCAGCTTGAGACATTTTTGAGGAGGTTGGACGTTGTTGCAACCCAACATAATCGAAGGATAGCAGTTAATTGCAATTATTGTGCTGGTAATCATCCGAGTTATCAATGTACCGTTAGTTTTGGGCCGGGACAACACGGTGGTGAATACCTCAATGTCAAGTTTGGGGGTATCACCCGGATTTGTCATGGAGCTATACTTATGAAGACCAATACTACGCTCCAAATCCAACATACACACCAGAATTTTCATGTAAACCTCTATTGCCACAAGAAGAAAAGTCAAATTTGGAGGAATTACTGTCAAAGCTCATAACAAACCAAGAGGAGAGGATGATGAGTCAAGAAATATCGAGCCACAATTTTCAGCACCAGATGGAACAACTCATCACCACTTAAACCCATGGTCTTCAATATATGGATTCCAAAAATGAGACAGATAATTTAAGGTTGGAGGAATTGTTGTCCAAGTTCGTAGCATCAAATGAGGAGAGGAAGATTAATCAAGAGCGGTCAATTCAGAATTGGCAGAACCATATGGATCAAATGCTCAAAGCCTTGAACAACTATCCTCAAAACAATTGGTGTTATGACGAGGATTCCAAGATTGATGAAGTGCCCAAGCCAAATCTACAACTAGATGAGACACGAGATGTTGAAAAAGAGGAGACAAGTGGGGATAATGAAAATAAGTTCGGTGAAGAACTAACTATGAGTACCAAAGAGGATGAGCCGATGTTATTAGTGCCCCTAGTTCTTTCTCCGTCAAAGATCAAGGGTCTAGTTAGATTTGCAAAATCGTGCCCGCTTAGTAGTCATATCGTTGGCAAGGCTCTTTATGACATGAGATCTAGTACAAATATAAAGCCATGGTGGGATGAAGAGGAGAAGATAGAAGAAGAGCCTGTTCTTCTTGCCAAGCCTCAAAGCCCCAATTGAATCATAGGCTCAACGGACGGAAAAGCACCTAGTTATTCAACATTCTCAATTGGGCACATATTTAAACAAAGCATGCTAGGTGACTTTAATTCGATAGCCATCACAAAGGGGAACCTACCAAAAGGTACATTATTTTCGATGGATGGAGGGTTCCTCAATTATCGAATAGGAATTGGATAACGTTGACTAGACAAAGTTAGGCTGAAAGACTGTAATTCAAGCGCTAACTGGGAGGCAACCTAGGAATTTTTATATTTATATGCTTTACTAGTTTATTTAGTAGATAGGAATTAATTTGCTTATTAAGTTCTCTTACTAATCCAAGTGCTATTCTAATCCATGTTGTCTCTCTTAATTGGAGGTATTGGAGGTTCAATGGACAAGCAAAAGATTATGAAAAGGTTATTCAAGTCAAATTCAAGTGTGGTGCCCAATTTGTTCAATGTGCCTAACCTATTCTCCAAACTTAGCGGACAAGGATGAGGATTGCTATATTTTCAGGGAAGTCCTCTACTTTACTTTTTTCTATTTTAGCCATTGAAGACAATGTCTAGTTTAAGTTTGGGGGCATTTTAGTGTCGTATTGCATATAGTTAGTTATTTACATTGTAGTTCATTATGTTTACAGGTTATTTACATTTAGTTTTTACATTCAGTTTTTTTGTTTAAAATAAATAAAATTAATTAAAAATTGAAAATTAAAAAATTAAAAAAAATTAGTAGTTAGTTTACTATGTTTATATAGCATTTAGTACGTCTTACATGAGTCCAGTTGTTTGATATTTACAGTTTGTTTTGGCCAATGATGAGATTGGAATTGGGTAGACAATTATAGTACTCACTATTAGAGCTTTGATGTGATTTCTTGTTATGAATTGAGTCTTTTTTTGTTTGAAACTGGTATAATAAGGATAGCACAGTAAAAACAACTTGTTGATTGCTTGAGTTTAAATTGATACATAATGGGACTCTAAAGGATAATACTAGTTTGAATGAAAGAATGACAAGAATAAGTAGTGATGGCTAAAGTTAGACAATAACCTAAGTTTGGGGGAATATTTGGGGTATATAAGCTATATAAAAAAAAGAAAAAGAAAAGAAAAGAAAAAGTATGAATAATCACCGTGGAGTGCTTGCCTAGTTTTGTGGTCTTTGTTACTTGAGTAAGTATGCCCAAGGGGATTGTCTTTACACGTAGCGCCCTAAGGTCTTAATGGTCTGGGAGTCATTGGTCGAAAGCTCGTTAAGGTAGCATTGAAAAGCCTAAGGGAATAAGACATTGCATAGCTATGTGTATATAAACAAAAAAAATGAATAAAACGGGAAATAAGAGACAAAAGCCCCCGTATATGAAAAATAAAGTATAAATATCCCATGTTGACCCTCGATATTGGTAATTATTTGATTTTAGTTGGATCTAGCTTGTTTTTGGATTTTTTGAGTTTACACTGTATGATGCCTTCGAAGAGACTTGTTTTGTGTTAAATTTGATTTTATATCAGTTAACGTTGTTGTGGTTCACACACGCACTATATTAGTGATAACAGTCTAAGATTTGATGATTGATTGGGAAGTTACTGATTTGTTTTGATATAATGTATTATCATGTTTACTTGATTTCTCTAAGGCCAGTTGAATAGACTTGTTTTTGTCATTACTGCTGGATTCGTAGGCATGTAGATTAGTTGCATTACATAGCATTGTAATTTTGTGTTTTTGCTTGAGGACAAGCAAAGTTTTAAGTTTGGGGGTATTTAATAAGTAGATTGTATACCTACTTATCCGATATCTATTACTTGAATTAGTTGCTAAATCTCATGTTTCTTAGTTACTTTTCATGCATTTTGTGTTCGTTTTGTAGATTATATGCTTGGGAGCTGTGATTGAAAAGAATTAGTATGAAATCACAAAGAAAAGCAATCCGGACATCGTTTGGGCTTTCATATTATTTTTTCACGTTCTTGGCTCGGAACTTGGATTATATTATAGAGCTTCTTCTTAGCTTTCAGGAACATCTTGAATCATTCTAATCGGAGTTCGGATGCAAGAGTTATGACCTTTATACCAACGGACGTTGAACTTCACTGTTTTGGGTGACCATTTACATAACATCCACTTCAGAGCCAATTTTAGCATTGCTCTATTTCTTATTTCGAAAACTTCAAAGAATGAAAGTTGTATATCTATGTCTCCTCTTTCCGGAACATCTTGAATCATCAAAATCGGAGTTCAGAAGAAGAAGTTATGGCCATTTTTCCAAAGGATGTTAGAGCAAAAAAGTGACCCCACCGGGGTGGGCTTTCCCTTCACAAAATGCCTGTCGGGACGGGCATACCAGCTGTAAAATAGTAGGGACCCCCGCCAGTATGGGGCCTTTTGTAGTTTATAACCCTTACGACGGGTGGGTATGCGCTGTGAAAAGTCATTTTTTGTCCGAATTTGAGTCCAAGAATGATTATTTCGATTCGATTTACTCAAGGACTTCCAAGAGGACTTAAAGACATATAAAAAGGCATATAAAGGAGGAGAGAATACATAGATTAGAAGAGGGAGAGAGGATTCCATTAGATTAGAGTAGAGTAGAATAGGAGAAAACACTAGTTCTTATGAGATTTGGAGATTGAGGCACTTGGAAGCCATTGGAGATCCAGATCAAGAGTGAGATGGAGGACGAATTTATCGAGAACAGATTCACTTCTTTTCCTTAATCCTATTCTTATTTATTCAAGTGTGGATTCTTAGTTTTAATTCAATAATCATGAACTAATTCTTTGTTTGAGATTACAATGGATCTTATTGTGTAGTTTAGTTTAATATGCTTCGATATCAATTATTATGTTCTATTGTGAGGATTGTCTATTGCGATTTGGACTTAATTTTTTAATTGATTGGCCATCAATTACCATGATAATCTATATGAACTCGAGAGATGAAGTTTAGATTTAGATCTGATCATGATAGCATGCGTTTGTGATTTCTACATAGATGGAATTCATGATTCGTGTTTAGGATAGAGATATTCCTTTACGCCATATGTAATCATATAGAGAATTTTTACTTTAAATCCTTTTTAATTATAATTCACATATATAGAGATATAGTGGATTGGTTACTTAGGGTGTCTTGCTTAATTCTATCATCTGTGGATTTAAGTGAGTATGGGTATTATGCATTGAGAGGTGGTTTTATCTGCTTTAGTGTTCTTGATTAACAATTCAGGATAGAGAATAAATAATGAGAAGTGTGTTAACTTAAATGAACCAATAAGTGAAGTTGTGATCTTAAATCTCCGTAATCTTAATTTAACTAGTGGTAATTAGAATTAGTTTACTTATAAATTGAAATTAATTCATTTAAATAAGATTGAGTTGGTTACGGGTTAGTACTTGGTGATTCTTATTAAATAATTCTCTGTGGGAACGATACCCAACTTATCACTTTATTACTTGTTGACAATGTATACTTGCGTGATTGTGCATAATTCGATTTTACCCAACAACTATAAATGACAAATCCCTCCGAACCAGATGGTATTATCAGAACAGGTGTTGAAATGAGCCTCCTCTTAAGTTCTTGAAAACTCTTCTCACATTCCTCGCTCTAACCAAATTTTGTATCTTTTCGAGTCAGCTGAGTTAATGGAGTAGCGATTCAAGAAAATTCTTCCATGAATCTCCGATAATAACCAGCTAAGCCCAAAAAGCTACATACTTCAGTCACTAACTTAGGTTTCTCCCGGCTTTGAATTGCTTTAATCTTTGTCGAGTCAACAGATATTCCGTGATTTAATATCACGTGCCCAAGGAATGCTACTTTCTCAAGCCAGAACACATATTTCTTGAACTTGGCATATAACTTGTTTTCACGAAGCTTTTGGAGTATCAGCCTCAAGTGTTGCTCATAATCTTCATGGCTTTTGGAGTATATAAGGATGTCATCAATAAAGATAACCACACAATGATCCAAATATTCCTTGAATACTCGGTTCATCATATCCATGAAGGAAGCAGGAGCATTAGTCAATCCAAAAGACATGACTAAGAATTCGTAATGCCCGTACCAAGTTCTGAAAGTAGTCTTTGGAATGTCATCGATTTTAATCTTTAACTGATGATATCCGGAACGAAGATTGAACTTTGAAAAGAATTTGGCACCTTGAAACTGGTCAAAAAGGTCATCAATGCGAGGTAATGGGTACCTATTTTTGATGGTGACATGATTCAACTCCCGATAGTCAATACAAAGTCGCATACTTCCATCTTTCTTCTTCACAAATAGAATAGGAGCACCCCAAGGAGACGTACTAGGACGAATGAAACCGATTTCTAACAATTTCTGTAGTTAGGTTTTTAACTCCTGAAGTTCAATAGGAGCCATTGGATATGGGGCTTTGGAAATGGGCTATGTACCGGGTTTAAGGTCAATACCAAACTTGATTTCATGCTCCGGGGGTAGGCCAGGAAGTTCTTCAGGGAATACATCAGGAAATTTATTAACAATAGAAATATCATTTAAATCTGACGTATTTTTTGTTTAAATCCGTGATATGGGCTAAGAAAGCTTGACATCCATTTTTCAATAAACGAATAGCTTTATGGCTTGATATGACAATGATTAGCTTTAGTGGTTTGGTTGCTTGAATTCACATAATAGGTTGGTTAGGAATATAAAAACTAATAACCTTACGAAAAATAATCAATATGATGAGTAGTTAACCAATCAATCCCTAAAATCACATCAAATGCAAGTATTTTCAAAGAGATGAGATTAATAGGTAACGCGCCGTTACCGATTTGAATCAAATAAGTCTTATAAACAGTGGATGTAATGAAGGTTTCTCCCAACAGATTTTCAACAGATAAGTCAAAGTCTAATTTCTTCGGAGTTAAATTTAAACGTTGAGCACAAGTAGGAGAAATAAAAAAATGGGTAGAACCAGTATCAAATAAGGTATAGACTTTGCTAGAGTTTATGATTAGCTTACCCGTGAATACTTCTTTTGGGTTCCACGCTTTTTAGGAGGTCACGACAAACGTTCTCCCTTGAACTACCGGCTTTGACTTCTATGGGATGTCATTTGTTGTCACCATCCCAACTGGACTTGGCTTCACTGCAAGATAAAATCGGGCTAGGTGACCTTCTTTTCCGTAATTGTAACACGCTTTGAATTACATCGTGCAGTTTGGACTGATGTGTCCCTCCCTTCTGCATTTGAAGCATACAATCGGTGGTCATTCTCCTTCTTTATCAATGGGTGATGGTACTGATGTCTTTCCATCATTGTTGAATCTCCTCTTCTTGAAATTTCCACTCCTATTATCTTAGCTATGATTACCACTAAAGTGGTTGCCATTTCTGGCATATTGATTACCTCCACGTTTATTGTCACCACTTCGATAGCTGCTACCACTAGTATTATCATTTTGCTGGCTGCTCTCTCTTGGTTTGGTTGACTCATTATCACGCTCCAATAACTGAGCCCTATATACAACATCTAATTACAAACATAGTTTATGAGAAATGAGGTATTGGCGTATTTCGGGTTTCAAACCTCTTAGAAACATCCACGTCATCCGCTCCTCATTATCAACCAAATGGTATGCAAACCGGGATAACTCGGCAAACTTAGCCTCGTATTGCGACACGGTCATATTGTTTTACTCCAACTTGATGAATTCCACTTCTTTCATGTGATGAATACTTTTGGGAAAGTACTTGTCATTGAACAGTTCTTGGAACTTTTCCCAAGACATCTTTAATGCGACAGGTTGTGTACGTTTTACTGATTCCCACCAGTAATGTAAGACCCCAAATTTTATGAATAAAGATTTAAATTTCTCGAAATATTTTTTTGAATATTATGGTGTGGATTTGATATGATGTTATAGTTGTGGGTAATATTTATAAATTTTGCAAAGTAAGAAAGTTGTTATATAATATTCGATTGGTCGGGGAATATTCGTTTTAACAGGGAATATTCGTACGACGACACAATCATTGGTGGACCCCACAATGGAAGTATTGTCGTAGTAAGAAAACGACAGAATTATCTTTTTATAAAAATAACGGCGAAAGTGTTACCGTTAAAACTGTTGAACTACCCAGTAATAAAAGTACAGTAATATGCGTAGTTGCATAGTAGAACTCGGTATTGATTATTGATGCTTACGTAAGAAGTCACTCAGTTATACTCAATTATTGCTACAGTAATTGCTGAATCATATCTCTCATATTATTGATTCAATTATTATCACAATATCATCTGTATAAAATGTTATATTATTAAATTAATAATTGAGATGGCAAAGTTATTCATATTATTATCTGTCAAGGAGAGGTTTGATCACCTAATTGCGCACCAATAAGGAGAAATCCTTATCGGAAAGCCCCCTCTTTCCTGGGAACGACCTGGTTGTTAAATATTGTGAATTATAATATTAATGATGAATAATTTCTTGTTGATTAATGATGAAATTGATAGTTCCATTGTGTTGGAATTATTAGTGTTAGTGAAAATCAACATTTATTTCGATAATAATTGATGTCTGGAGGTTATATTGACCAATCGGGTAATTAACCAGATAAATGAGCAATTAATTACTATTAATTCACATGATTATAACTATTTGTTCACATATGTGTACTATTGATTCACATTCATTTACTATTAGGGGAGTTGGTGCAAGGTTGATAATATTTGCATGACTAAGTTAAAAATGGAGGTATAGATGGAGGTACTATACTGTAATTCATATTTTCACATGTTTAGAACTATTGATTCACATGATTTACTATTAGGGGAGGTGGTGCAAGTTTGATAATACTTGCAGGACAAAATTAAAAATGAAGGAAAAGAGGAAGGTATTATACTGTAATATTTCGAGCCCCAAAATTTATAATTATTGAAACTATATTTTCCTATAAATATAAGCTCATTCCTTCATTATTTTTCACCAATTCACTTAAGTTATAGAGCAATTATTATAGAGAAAAATTATAGAGAGAAAGAAGAAGAGAAGTCTGCTACCTCACTATTCCAGTATCCGATCTTCTTTTGAGGTAAGGGGTATTATTTTTTTTCGTATTCATGAAGAGAGCTATTGTTATTCCATTCCTTATTATTCTGTTGGAATAACCTATATATGCGAACTACCGTATACATGGTGAAATTCTTCTGTTATTCCATTCTTTATTATTATGTTGGAATAACCTGTGTAATACCCGGGAAAAATAAAAATAAAAATAAAAATAAAAATTATTTAATTTTAAACCGTATTAATTGGACTTTGTTTTTTTTATTTGGGCTATTACTTTGTTTGGGTCAAATTAATCAGTAAAATTTGTGGACTATAATAAGTAAATGGATTATATTAATTTGGGCCTTTATATTAATTGGGTTAATTTATAATTGTGTAAAAAAAAAATTTAAATCCAATTAATTAAGAGGATTAATATAATATATAATTAATAAATAGGCAAACCCTAGCTACTCCTTTTATTTGATCTGAACTACTTAAAAAAAAATTGGTTCATAATTTTGCTTTCCTTCATTTATCTTGTTGGGCAAAAAGTGAAAACAATTTTTGGGAGTAAAGTGAAAGCAATTTTTGGGAGTAAAGAAAGCATAACCAAGGTTAGTCTGCAATTTGAATTATATGCTTTCTTCATGAAATTGTTTTATCTAAGGTTGCTAATAATAATAATAATAATAATAATAATAATAATAATAATAATAATAATAATAATAATAATAATTCCAATGATTTGATCGGTGAAAAGGCTACAGAATAGATATTTGTGTATCTATAAGAATTAGAGAATTATCACTTATCAATTGTGACTACTATACTTTTGATTTTTTTTAAGTTATTGAACTCGTCATTGTTTAAAAAAAAAAAAACTAAACGATAATAAAGAAGGTAATCAAGTTGTCGTCAGATATATATATATATATATATATATATATATATAGTTAGTTATCTATTTGTATATATATATATATATATATATATATATATATATATATATATATTTTGATTTGTCGATTCGTGAGTTGTTAAGCGTTATATGTAGATGTGGTATGTTGGTATGTTATTAATAGTATATATTATATTATTTATATTATTTTACCAACCTATATTTGTTTTTATAAATTAAATTGAAAATTTGGTATATAAATTAGTAATTCTAATGATAGATTATAAATTTACTTAATAATAAATTAAATAATATTATGTTAATAATGGTTAAATTTGTAATAAATTTTATTTTATTTTATTAGATCGACTTGAAGGAGACTAACATAATCTTATTTAAATTTTGGGTATATGAGCTAATATTAAAATGATTAAATTTATAAAAAAGAAAATGAATAAATTTTGTAAGTTAGTAATTTAATTAATGTACTTGTGTTATTTTGATAATTATATAGATCGAATTAAGGAGGTCTAGCAGTGTGATATTTGTGTTCAGTGAATTATTTCAGTATTATATTCAGGTACGGATTTCGTACTCTTTTAGCGATACTTTGTTAAATTTGATTTGTTCATTTTGTTCCTCGTTTCGAATTTCTGTTATTATTTCACATAATTATTTCTTGTGAAATTGATATATTTGTTTCATTTTAGAGTTGACACATTGGACTCGTACTTGTACTCTTTGAATCAGGTTATCATGTATACTATTTATTTTGATAATTGTAGAGCGGTACATGTTGCTACCTTCTTTTTGAGACCTTGTGACTATAATTTGATTTGGTTCAACATGTACATATAGAACCCTTTTGTTGGTATTTTGTCGCATGTGTTGTGACATGATATTTTTGTTAGAATATACCTTAGGGTATACCTGAGCTATAACCACCTGTGGGGGTACCACAGGCATATCGTCTTGGCACGAGAGACATGACACTTTCCGTGGCGGTGTGATTAGTCCACGGCATCTCCGTTTGGGCTCCGGAAGAAGTGGGCCATTTGGTGTTTTGTTGTGGGAGGCGTATGGGTTAACCCTAGTTTTTTGTTCTGCGGATTGGTGATGTTGTGCCAAACACACCTATCCGATTTGCATACATTTGGATTCGCGGTCCAATGTGTGATTTACCTGTGTGGCATTATTTTGACTTGCCTGTGTGGCATTGTTTTGATGTGCCTGTGTGGCATTATTTTGGTTGCCTATGTGGCATCATTTGATTCGCCTATGTGGCATTATTTTGACTTGCCTGTGTGGCAAGGTATATTTCTGAGCTCATTCGGTATGAAATAACTCCAACCATTTGTTTCAGCCTATTATTTTATTAGATTAGCTTTGTTGATTTCTGTTCAATTCAAGTCATTGAGTTAGTTACTTCAGTTCGTTATTTCTTCATTCTTTTATTGATTTCGTTAATTATATTGATTCAGATATATTTCATTCAGATCTTTGGAGATTATATTTTCGTCCGTATTTACACTTGAGGCTTTGTTCAGTATTTTGTCTCAGTTATTTTTGTATATCAGTTGTATATCTTTTGTATATCTGTATCCGTACTGGGCAATTGGCTCATGCTGTGTTTTTCTTCCGGCAGGTTTGCAGGGGTGATTCAGGGCTAGTGTGATGAGAGTGTTACCTTTGACCATCTAGGTGGATTCGAATTTTAGGTTTTGATTATTTTGACTCTATGTTGAGAATCGTATTTAATGCCTTATTGATGGATATCATTATTACATATTTGAAGTCATTAGTGCTCTGTTTACTAATTTTGAGGTTTGTTGTGCTTGCAGACGTTTGCCTCTTTCCTTTTTCGGGAAAGGGGTGTTCTGAATATGGTATCAGAGCTTAGGTTCTTTCTTGTAGAAAACCTATTTAGGTTTAACCTGTGAGTTGTGGGTAGACCATTGGGTAGACGTAGGAGTTTGATTCGATCTTGTTTTTTGTTTGGTTGGTCTCTATTTTGATTAACTGTCGATTTCTTTTCGATTTGTAGTTGATTTGAGGAAAGCGGAATAATTTGTTAAGGTGATTGAGTAATGATATTAGTTAAGAATTGTGATTTAATCATTGTGGTGAATAAAGTTATACTTTGTACAGATAGGAAATGATCTTATATGAGATGTGATTATGATGTGAGTATTTGTATCGACGAGTATTTGATTTTGGAAAATTATTTGTTTGAGTTATTTTTGTGACAATTTATTATGATCTTAGAATTAGGGATTTGATTTGATTTGAGTTATGCTTTAAGTTTTGTTAAATTTGTGGACAATTTGAGGTATGTATATTGGTGGGATAATATTATAATGTGATAAATTATTAAGCATATAGGATCTTTTATAAATTTGAGTTGTTGATATTCGAGGTAATTAGATTAATCATTTGGAGTTAATGATCAATTTTGTGGCTATCTTTCTTTTTAGTAAAATATTGGAGTTATGTTCTATGAAGTTTCTTTGTGATAGTATGGGGAGACATTGAAATTTATTGGATTAAGGTTTGCAATAAGGATTGATTTATTATATGATTAGATAGTAAGTGATGAAATTCAATTGATTATTGAAGATCTTGAATAGTTGTAGTTCGCTTATGCAGATGGTAGAATATGTGACTTGGAGTTTGGTATGATGATGAAGAGATCTTAGTAGTAGTATATATTTTTTTTGGTGTAATATTATATGAGAACTAATTTGATTTGAGGTTATTACATTTTGAAACTCTTGAGGACTTAGTGAGGGGTGATATAATTTAAGTTGTTTCGTTTATCTAATGCCCCTAGAGCTTTGCATGAATTTATGTAAAATTTAATAAATATAAATAAAAATACTTTGCTAAATCTACTCATGATATTTTACAAATTAAATATAATTTTAAATGTTTCGGGTATTCGAATCGTATTTAGATGAAAAGAAAATTTTGTGTTTTCGAATTATGTTCCGAAGGGTACGTTTACAAGAATTAAACTCAAAGGTATTAGCGAAGGCCCGCACCACGGTGGATCATGTGATCTAATTTGATGCAACACGAAGAACCTTACCAAGGCTTGAGACGGTAGCTGACGAATCTTTTACAAGTATATTGATAATTGTGTGGACCTATGGACTTACCAGGCTTGATCGTTACAAATGGCGACGCTACGTCGTAACTAAACTTATTTTTTTTTTGTAGCTTATTTGAATTCCGAGGACGGAATTATTTTTAAGGGGTGAAAAATGTAATAACCCATATTTTTTTTAAAAAAATAAAAATAAAAAAATAAAAAAATTAAATATTAATTAATTTTGTTGTATATAATTGTGTTTAAATTGAAAAAGGTAAATGATTTTGTTTCCCTCTTTTCTTCCTTGTTTTGTTTGGAAAATTAAATTCGTTTAGTAGATAATTAAATAACTGATTAAATTAAAATTGAGGAAGATAATTTCTTTTGTTAAAATCTTGTGGTAAAATCATTCGGAGCGGGAAGCTACTTGGGAGATAGAGAAGTCTATTTGAGCGGAGTATCCGCATTTTTTGATAATTAGATACGTTCATTCTTTTGATTCCGGGGACGGAATCCTTTTGAAGGGGTAGGTGATGTAATACCCGAAAAAAATAAAAATAAAAATAAAATAATAAAAATTATTTAATTTTAAACCGTATTAATTGGACTTTGTTTTTTTTATTTGGGCTATTACTTTGTTTGGGTCAAATTAATCAGTAAACTTTGTGGACTATAATAAGTAAATGGATTATATTAATTTGGGCCTTTATATTAATTGGGTTAATTTATATTTGTGTAAAAAAAAAATTTAAATCCAATTAATTAAGAGGATTAATATAATATAATTAATAAATAGGCAAACCCTAACTACTCCTTTTATTTGATACGAACTACTTAAAAAAAAAATTGGTTGCGGCTGCTTTCCTTCATTTATACGAACTGGGCAAAAAGTGAAAGCAATTTTTGGGAGTAAAGTGAAAGTAATTTTTGGGAGTAAAGAAAACATAACCAAGGTTAGTCTGCAATTTGAATTATATGCTTTCTTCATGAAATTGTTTTATCTAAGGTTGCTAATAATAATAATAATAATAATAATAATAATAATTCTAATGATTTGATTGGTGAAAAGGCTACAGAATAGATATTTGTGTATCTATAAGAATTAGAGAATTATCACTTATCAATTGTGACTACTATACTTTTGATTTTTTTTTTTAAGTTATTGAACTCGTCATTGTTTAAAAAAAAAAAAAAACGTAAGAAATAATGTTAAGGTAATCAAGTTGTCGTCATATATATATATATATATATATAGTTAATACGGTGTATATATATATATATATATATATATATATATATATATATATATATATATATTTTAATTTGTCGATTCGTGAGTTGTTAAGCAAATATATGTAGATGTGGTATGTTGGTATGTTATTAATAGTATATATTATATTATTTATATTATTTTACCAACCTATATTTTTTTTATAAATTAAATTGAAAATTTGGTATATAAATTAGTAATTCTAATGATAGATTATAAATTTACTTAATAATAAATTAAATAATATTATGTTAGTAATGGTTAAATTTGTAATAAATTTTATTTTATTTTATTAGATCGACTTGAAGGAGACTAACATAATCTTATTTAAATTTTGGGTATATGAGCTAATATTAAAATGATTAAATTTATAAAAAATAAAATGAATAAATTTTGTAAGTTAGTAATTTAATTAATGGTCTTGTGTTATTTTGATAATTATATAGATCGAATTAAGGAGGTCTAGCAGTGTGATATTTGTGTTCAGTGAATTATTTCAGTATTATATTCAGGTACAGATTTCGTACTCTTTTAGCGATACTTGGTTAAATTTGATTTGTTCATTTTGTTCCTCGTTTCGAATTTCTGTTATTATTTCACATAATTATTTCTTGTGAAATTGATATATTTGTTTCATTTTGGAGTTGACACATTGGACTCGTACTTGTACTCTTTGAATCAGGTTATCATGTATACTATTTATTTTGATAATTGTAGAGCGGTACATGTTGCTACCTTCTTTTTGAGACCTTGTGACTATAATTTGATTTGGTTCAACATGTACATATAGAACCCTTTTGTTGGTATTTTGTCGCATGTGTTGTGACATAATATTTTTGTTAGAATATACCGTAGGGTATACCCGAGCTATAACCACTGTGGGGGTACCTGCATGCACGTCGCCTCGCACGAGAGAGATGACGACACTTTAAAAAATGGTGTGTGATTAGTCCACTGGCGTCTCCGTTTAGGCAGCTCAGGAAGAAGTGGGCCATTTGGTGTTTTATTGTGGGAGGCGTATGGGTTAACCCTAGTTTTTTTTTTGTTCATGGATTGGTGATGTTGTGCCAAACACACCTATCCGATTTGCATACATTTGGATTCGCGGTCCAATGTGTGATTTGCCTGTGTGGCATTGTTTTGATGTGCCTGTGTGGCATTATTTTGGTTGCCTATGTGGCATCATTTGATTCGCTTGTGTGGCATTATTTTGACTTGCCTGTGTGGCAAGGTATATTCTGAGCTCATTTGCATTGTAAATAACTCCGACCATTTGTTTGACTTATTATTTTATTGGATTAGCTTTGTTGATTTCTGTTCAATTCAAGTCATTGAGTTAGTTACTTCAGTTCGTTATTTCTTCATTCTTTTATTGATTTCGTCAATTATATTGATTCAGATATATTTCATTCAGATCTTTGGAGATTATATTTTCGTCCGTATTTACACTTGAGGCTTTGTTCAGTATTTTGTCTCAGTTATTTTTGTATATCAGTTGTATATCTCGTATCCGTCTTTGGGCAATTGGCTCATCTTTGTGTTTTTCTTCCAGCGCAGTTTGCATAGGGTGATTTAGGGCTAGTGTGATGAGAGTGTTACCTTTGACCATCTAGGTGGATTCGAATTTTAGGTTTTGATTATTTTGACTCTATGTTGAGAATCGTATTTAATGCCTTATTGATGGATATCATTATTACATATTTGAAGTCATTAGTGCTCTGTTTACTAATTTTAAGGTTTGTTGTGCTTTGCATGTGACCGCCCGTTCCTTTTAGGGAAGGGGGTGTTACAACCTGTCTATGCGAATTACTGCATACATGGTGAAATTCTTATGTTATTCCATTCTTTATTATTATGTTGGAATAACCTGTCTATGCGAAGTACTGCATACATGGTGAAATTCTTCTATTATTCCATTATTTATTATTACATTGGAATAACTTCATGCTGCAAGGGTCTATCGCATGCTCGGTGAATTCTTCATTATTCCATTCTTTATTATTCATTGGAATAACTCGTCTGCGTGCGATCTATCGCGTGCTCGGTGAATTCTTCGTTATTCCATTCTTTATTATTCGTTGGAATAACTCATGCGTGTGGATTACACGCGCTGGTGAATTCTTACATTATTCCATTCTTTATTATTCTCGTTGGAATAACTTTCATACTACACGGACTACCGCGTGCATGGTGAATTCTTACGTTATTCCATTCTTTATTATTACATTGGAATAACTTTTGTCTATGTGGATTACCACATGCATGGTGAATGATACTTCGTATTCATTCCTTATTAAATTGTGAAAATGATCTGTCTACGTGGATTACCGCATGGCGGGCAAAATTCCATTTGCAGTTTCATATATTCTATTATACTCAGTTGGTTAAAGTTTTGGCTTCTATACTCCATGAAATTAGTGGAATATCTTTGATATTTGCGCTTCATCCAGTATCTTTTCGTGGAAATATTCTTCTGAGCATTCTTGAATTTTACTCTACAAAGCAGTATCATGTTGACAATTTGGACGTTATTGATTTCTGGATAAATTAAATTATAAATCTTTAAAATTTATCCTTGAACTTGTTTTATTGAATTATTATGTCATTGTCATCATCCATGCTTATATTGTAATTAAATTCATCTCTGGCTTACGTGCATAGATGGACTTGGTATGATTATGACCAGGGATTATTCTGTATAATCATGAACGTAATGTGACGAATGATGTGGTGAAAGTCCTTATTGGCCTGTAGTTCATTGATGGACAGTTGTTGGTATGATTATGACCAGGGTTTATTCGGTATAATCATGACCATTGATGATTACATGAATATCCTTGGCCGTGGTGCAGGGATGATGTGGTTTATTTATTAAGCTGAGTCTCAGCGATAAAGTTGTTGAAAAACTTTTTAAATCATAGAAGATAGTAGATTTTATGCTCTACTTGACTCTTCTAATGGATTGCTTATTCCGCTGAAGTTGTTGATCTAAAACTTGTTGTCTATTGTATTCTATCAGTTGTTATACCGTTGAAGGCTAAAGATAATTTATTCTGTATTATCTTAGTCATAATATTTCTTATTGGGCTAGTTGAGCTCACCCTTTCTTTCTTTGTTCTCTTCAGGAAATGAGAATATAGCTGGGACGAGTCAGGGAATTGAGTGATGGTCCAGGATAAGTGGCTTTAGTAGTCCTCACTATTCTACAGAATAATGTGATAATAATTGTAATGAGGACTCCATTGAGTGTGGATATTGTCTAGATGACAATATTTTTGTTTAAACTCTCAGCTATGTTTTGTCGTATTTTACACGACTGTTGTATAATTGAGTTGTATTTGAATTTATGTACCTTGTATCTAGCGACTCAAGATGGGTGATGTATACCTGTTTTGGGGGTGTCACAGTTGGTATCAAAGCTTAGGGATATGATCCCTGGCTGAGATGTGAGATAAGAACTAGGAGGGGAGAGACGGGGAATTCCTTCGCTAGTATGACCTACCTAAGTTTATTTATTATTTAATTGGTCGGTCAGAGTATAGGGATAATATGTGACATGTTAATTAACCCTTGTTTTGTGGCAGTGTTTGAAAATGGCAGCTGAAAATGTTAACAATGGAGTGAATGAGAATGTTGAGACACCATTAATCACTAACCAGGTTAATGTGATGTTAGGCGAAGAAGAAATTATAGATATCTATGTGGTGAGTGAAGAACTAATAGTTGCACCCGAGATAGTTGCAGAGGTAGCAGCTAAGAGTGAGGAAGAAGAGGAACATGAGTAGAATTTATTAGAAAAATTTTATAATCGAAATTTAGAATTACAAAATCGTATTCATGAGTTAGAAGAGCAGGCTGAAGAACGACATGCGATCGTGAAGCAAAGAGATGTAACAATTCAAAATTGTGTTAACCGATGTGCGATGCTTGAACAGAAGCACTCTTTGGCAGAGTATAAGATATTAGAGCTGGAATCTGAGAATGCTATGATCAAAGTTCTGATGAAAGAAGAAGCAACTGAACGAATGAGAATAGATGATGCATGGGTAAAAGCCGCACGATGCGTAGATATTGTAGAAAAAGATGTCTGATCCAATAAGGCCAAAATAGATGAAATGGATTTTTCTTTTTGGACAACAATTGGGAGAATCCAACATCGAATTCGGAATTACCCTGTGCAGAGTGGTCAACCCCAATTCGATATGGATCGGAGAGTAATAATTCGAATCATGGATCAGGAATGTGACGAAGCAATTAAGGGTGGAATGTACTCTATAGCAAGTCAAATTCGGTAGTTTAAGTGAGAGCGTTTATCGAGGAAACCGAACGAAGTTATCACAGGTAAGTTAATCATAAACTCGTGCGAAGTCTATACCTTATTTGATACTGGTTCTACCCACTCTTGTATTTCACCTAGTTGTGTTCAACGTTTGAACTTGGCTACTGAGAAATTAGACTTTGACTTATCTGTTGAAACTCTGTTAGCAGAAACCTTCGTTACCTCCACTGTTTATAAATCTTATTTGATTCAAATCGACACTTTCACGTTACATGTTGATCTTATCTCTTTGAAAATACTTGCCTTTGATGTGATTTTAGGAATCGATTGGTTAACTACTCATCATTCCAAAATTGATTATTTTCGTAAGGTTTTTAGCTTTCATATTCCTAATCAACCTATTATGCGAATTCAAGCAACCAAACCACTAAAGTCAATCATTGTCATATCAAGCCATGAGTAAAGAGCTCTAAGCCTTTCGCTGGTGACTTCCTTGTGTGGAATGCACTGAAGCCAGACTTTCTGTAGGAGAAGCTGTGAATGACGATGGCAAGTTGATAGGTATCAATGTGACGTACTATCCAAGTCGTGGATGAGAGTCACAGTTTTGAATGATATTTCTATTATTAATAAATTTCCTGACGTATTCTTGAAGACTTCCTGGCCTACCCCTAGAGCGTGAAATTGAATTTTGTATTGACCCCAGTACAAAACCCATTTCTAAAACCCTCAAATATTTCTTCACCTAGAACGAACGTAACATGCGCCAAAGACGATGGCGCGAGCTATTGAAGGTTACGACCATTCAATATCATCGTGGAAGAGCGAACATGGTAGCTGACGCGTTGAGTAGAAGATCGTATGCGTTTATGAATGCGATGTTGTTAACACAAAGACCCATTTCGTATAACTTACAAATGATGAAGATAGAGTTAAAGACTCTAGGGACCCACGTGAAGATAACGAATATACGAGTAGAATCGACTTTAATCGATAAAGTTAAAGGCCGCTCAAGCTACACACCCGGAGCTGATGAATGTGAAGAAGAAGGTTCAAGAAAACATTATTATAGAAGCAAGAGTCGATGAAGAGAGAAAATCTCAACCCTCGATTTTATTGTCCCATTTGAAATCCTCGATTGAGTAGGAACTATGGTCTATAGACTCGTTTTACTGCCAAGTATGTCGCGTGTTCATAACGTTTTTCACATATCGATGTTACGTAAATATGTGGACGACACAAACCATATTATTAAATTAGAACTAGACGAGATAGCAGAAGATTTAACGTATGAGGAGATACATGTTAAAATCTTGGATAAGAAGGATCGTATTCAACACTCAAAGGTTATACCTCAAGAGTTAGAAATCGAAATGAAGTCAAGGTATCCTCTCTCTCTTGAGATACCGAGTGCGATGACGTAAATTTTGAGGGCGAAATTTCATAAGGAGGGGAGATTGTAAGACCCTAAATTTTATGAATAAAGATTTAAATTTCTCAAAATATTTTTTTGAATATTATGGTGTGGGTTTTATATAATGTTATAGTTGTGGATAATATTTATAAATTTTGCAAAGTAAGCAAGTTGTTATATAATATTCGATTGGTCGGGGAATATTCATTTTAACAGGGAATATTCGTACGACGGCACAATCATTGGTGGAATCCACAACGGAAGTATTGTCGTAGTAAGAAAATGACAGAATTATCTTTTTATAAAAATAATGGTGAAAGTGTTACCGTTAAAACTGCTGAACTACCCGGTAGTAAAAGTACAATAATACGTGTGGTTGCATAGTAGCACACGGTATTGATTATTGATGCTTACATAAGAAGTCACTTAGTTATACTCAATTATTGCTACAGTAATTGCTGCATCATATCTCTTATATTATTGATTCAATTATTGTCACAGTATCATCTGTATAATATGTTATATTATTAAATCAATAATTGCGATGACAAAGTTATTAATATTATTATTTGTAATATTGACAATGTCCAGAAGTTCTGTTAAGGAGAGGTTTGATCACCTAATTGCGCGCCAATAAGGAGAAATCCTTATCGGAAAGCCCCCTCTTTCCTGGGAGCGACCTAGTTGTTAAATATTGTGAATTATAATATTAATAATGAATAAGTTTGTGTTGATTAATGATGAAATTGATAGTTTCATTGTGTTGGAATTATTAGTGTTAGTAAAAATCGACATTTATTTCGATAATAATTGATGTCTGGAGGTTATATTGACCAATCGGGTAATTAACCGAATAAATGAGCAATTAATTGCTATTGATTCACATGATTATAACTATTTGTTCATATGTGTGTACTATTGATTCACATTCATTTACTATTAGGGGAGTTGGTGCAAGATTGATAATACTTGCATGACTAAGTTAAAAATAGAGGTATAGATGGAGGTACTATACTGTAATTCATATTTTTACATGTCTAGAACTATTGATTCACATGATTTACTATTGATTCACATGATTTACTATTAGGGGAGGTGGTGCAAGTTTGATAATACTTGCAGGACTAAATTAAAAATGAAGGAAAAGAGGAAGGTATTATACTGTATTATTTCGAGCCCCAAAATGTGCAGTTATTGAAACTATATTTTTCTATAAATAGAAGCTTATTCCTTCATTATTTTTCACCAATTCACTAAAGCTATAGAGCAATTATTATAGAGGGAAATTATAGAGAGAAAGAAGAAGAGAAGTCTGCTACCTCACTATTCCAGTATCCGGTCTTCTTTTGAGGTAATGGGTTTTATTTTTTTCGTATTCATGAAGAGAGCTATTGTTATTCCATTCCTTATTATTCTGTTGGAATAACCTATATACGCAGACTACCTTATACATGGTGAAATTCTTACATTATTCCATTCTTTATTATTATGTTGGAATAACTCTATCATGCCAAATCGCATACATGGTGAAATTCTTACATTATTCCATTATTTATTATTATGTTGGAATAACTTTGTCTATCTTGATCTACCACATGCACGGTGAATTCTCCGTTATTCCATTCTCATTATTCTATTGGAATGGAATCATGCATGCGGACTATCGCATGCACTGGTGAATTCTTACATTATTCCATTCTTTATTATTCTATTGGAATAACTTGTCTGTGAGGATAACTTACGCTTTGGTGAAGTCTTCGTTATTCCATTCTTTATTATTCATTGGAATAACACATGCATGCGGGACATGACCTGGTGAATTCTTACATTATTCCATTCTTTATTATTCTGTTGGAATAACCTATCTACACGGACTACCGCATGCATGGTGAATTCTTCTGTTATTCCATTCTTTATTATTCTGTTGGAATAACCTATCTATGTGGATTACCACATGCATGGTGAATTATCCTTTGTATTCATTCCTTATTAAATTGTGGAAATGGTCTGTCTACGTGGATTACCGCATGGAGGGCGAAAATCCATTTGCAGTTTTATATATTCTATTATACTCAGTTGGTTAAAGTTTTAGCTTCTATACTCCATGAAATTAGTGGAATATCTTTGATATTTGCGCTTCATCCAGTATCTTTTCGTGGAAATATTCTTCTGAGCATTCTTGAATTTTACTCTACAAAGCAGTATCATGTTGACAATTTGGACGTTGTTGATTTCTGGATAAATTAAATTATAAATCTTTAAAATTTATCCTTGAACTTGTTTTATTGAATTATTATGTCATTGTCATCATCCTCATGCTTATATTGTGATGTCATCTTTGGCTTATGCGCATAGATGGACTTGTTATGATTATGACCAGAGATTATTCGGTATAATCATGACCGTAATGTGACGAATGATGTGGTGAAAGTCCTTATTGGCCTGTAGTTCATTGATGGACAGTTGTCGGTATGATTATGACCAGAGATTATTCGGTATAATCATGACCATTGATGATTACATGAATATCCTCGTGGTAGTGTGCGGGGATGATGTGGTTTATTTTTATTGTCGAGTCTCAAATGATAAAGTTGATGAAAAACTTTTTAAATCATAGAAGATAGTAGATTTTATGCTCTACTTGACTCTTCTAATGGATTGCTTATTCCGCTGCAGTTGTTGATCTAAAACTTGTTGTCTATTGTATTCTATCAGTTGTTATACTGTTGAAGGCTAAGGATAATTTATTCTGCATTATCTTAGTCATAATATTTCTTATTGGACTAGTTGAGCTCACCCTTTCTTTCATTGTTCTCTTCAGGAAATGAGAATATAGCCAGGACGAGTCGGGGAATGGAGTGATGGTCCAGGATAAGTAGCTTTAGTAGTCCTCACTATTCTATTGAATAATGTGATAATAATTGTAATGAGGACTCAATTGAGTGTAGATATTGTCTAGATGACAATATTCTTGTTTAAACTCTCAGCTATGTTTTGTCGTATTTTACACGACTATTGTATAATTGAGTTGTATTTGAATTTATTTACCATGTATCTGGCGACCCAATATGGGTGATGTATACCTATTTTGGGGGTGTCATAAGTAATCTGCCTCTCCTCTCAACATGAAGGTGGCAAATGGAACCTTTTACTCTTCGGAGCATCCCAAGACATCAAATATCTTGGTGATCTGCTTTATCCATGTCTCTGCCTTGAGTGGTTCTGGCTTTCCCAAAAACTCTGGTGGTCCCAGCTCCTTGAACTGCTTAGCAGTGACCATGCGAGAGTTTGATAAGTTGTATTTTTACCTACTTATTGAATACCAATTCATGCGAATTGTGTCCATCTCAAGTACATTTTAGTGTGTTTTAGTTGCATTTCATGTTATTTTGCATTGCATTTACTTAAAATTCCTTTTTGTGAATAAGTGCAGGAATCGGCTTAATTTTGGTGATATTAGAGGGCATAAGGCTAATGGATTCGTGAAGGTGAGGCATAAGCGGTGATGTGCATGGCATGGAGGTACAATGAAGCATGGAGACCAAGCATGGAAGAAGATCAAGCATGAAAGAGCAAGTAGTAGTAGAATGAGAAGATGACAACAATGTAACCGTAACTGGGACTGCAGAATCAAGCACATGTGCAATGCGTGGCGAGAATGGCTTTGAGAGCGCTTGCAGCGTGAGAGAGGCCTACCGACAGGCAAACTTTCTACAAGTCAGCGCCCACGCCGAGAACATAGTGTGTAGGGGCGCGGTTACTGCGGCGATGGCGTCAAGCTGATTGATTTTTTTATTTTAATTTCCATTTTTAAAAGATTGTAATCGATTAAGACGATATCTGACGAGTGTCAGACGGACACTAGGGTAGTTTTTGTTGTATTTTGAGAAAAGTAACTAGGCTTTACACCTTGGGAGAGATTCCAACGTAGAACGATGCCAAAATGTCTACTTCTCCAATTCTTCTTGGGATTCTCTGTCATTGTGGATTTCTATTATTGTTTACTGGATTTCTATGAGGATTTAATCGTTGATCATTGGTTTTTATTCAGTAATTGGGTTTGATCGTTTTATCTTTCATATTTCAATTGTTTGCTTATTGATCATGTTTAGTGTTGATCCCATAATGGCTTTTGGTCATGAACTAAACTGCATTATGGGATTCTAACGGATTTTAATATGTAGTTTGGTTGCACGCTTAAATGCTAGGGTTGTTTTGCATATTATATGGGAAGTCTATCGTGATTGTTTTACATGTATGAATGCCTGATCACCATTCGTCTCAGTATTTGTATGGAATTGACAATGAACATGCAAATATGGATTGTAATCATGATAGTATACGAATATGGGGCTATTGTATATGGCTTGTGTATTTTGTGAACCAGATAGACATATACTGTTTCACCGTATGAGCTTGAGTAAGGGCTTGTGCTTAAAATCAATATAATTACAATTTCACATAGACATATAGTGATTTTGGTTGTGTTGATGATTACGTAGTCTATCATCCGTGGATCTTTGTGTAAGTAGGTTATAGTGCATTGAAAAATGGTTATAACTCTATTCATGCTCTTGGCTATTTTCCTCTGATATGTGAACACTTCTTGTATGATAGTGGCGATTAGATGAAATATTAAATGAAGTTAGGGTCCCATTATTTCCAATTTATATTTATTCCATTTTTATTCTTATTTTTAGTTGTTAGTACAATTAGCTCGATTCAACAATTCTAGTTGTTAGTCTACGCATATAAATACAGTGAGTTAATTAATGCATAAGAGTTTATAATTTGACAACTTTCTATGTGGGATCGATACTCTACTTACTCTGTATTACTTGTTGACACATGTATGCTTGCATGAGTTAGAGCTCTTTTATTAGGACTATAAAAGAGGCAACAGAGTTGCCAGTGCTTCCACCTGCATTTTGAACAGGAGTCTCTCTCGCCTTATGTTGCATGAATTGCATAAAGCCTCTGATTAACCCACCATTCATCATCTGGTCGGTGTTGTTGTTTACCTGAGGATTATTACCTTCCTGATGTACGTTATCCTGGGTATTGATCATCGGTGACTCAACGGTCTCATGTGCTCCATTGCTTATCTCAACATTCTCGGATGTCATTTTCAAACACTGCCACAAAACAAGGGTTAATTGATATGTCACATATTATCCCTATATTCTGACCGACCAATTAAATACCAAATAAACTTACGTAGGTCATACTAGCGAAGGAATTACCCGTCTCTCCCCTCCTAGTTCTAGTCTCACATCTCAGCCAGGGATCATATCCCTAAGCTTTGATACCAAATGTGACGCCCCCAAAATAGGTATACATCACCATTCTGAGTCGCCAAATACATGGTACAAAATACAAATACAAACTTAATTATACAACATAAGTTGAGAGTTTTTACACGAATATTGTCTTCTAGACAATATCCAAACTCAATGGAGTCCTCATTATAATTATTGTCACACTATTTCATAGAATAGTGAGGACTACTATAACACCATCTTGGACCATCACTCCATTCCCCAACTAGTCCCGGCTACATTCTCATTTATTGAAGAGAACAATAAAAGCAAAAGGGTGAGCTCAACTAGCCCAGTAAGAAATATTATGACTAAGATAATGCATAATAAATTATCGTTAACCTTCAACAGTATTAAATTGATAAAATACAATAAACATCAAGTTTAACTACAACGGAACAAGAACTTCATTAATAGAGTCAAGTAGAGCGTGATATCTACTATCTTCTATGATCTAAAAAGTTTATCATCAATTTTATCGCTGAGACTCAGCTTCATAAATAATTCACATCGCTGAATTATCCATACACTATAACAATCCAGAATTTCAAATTATAATTTTAAATATTTATTGAATTATATAAATATTTATTTGAAGTGTTTATTGTTGATTAAATATTTATTGATGTGATGGTGGTTAATAAATATTTATGAATCTAAATTTATTAGATAGTGTTCTAAATTAAATTAATTTATAATTTAGAGAGTTGTAACATAACGTGAGATGTTATATTATTGTGTTGATTTAATAATTTAAATGGTATATTAAGTTATTAAATATAATTATAATGAAATTATAATTTTGTGTTATTTGTTTAAATGGTATATTTATTTAAAATATAGTGTGTATAATTAAATTATTTGATTAATGTTGGATATGGAAATCTAAATAAATAATATGTGACTATAAATGATAAACTAAATTGTTTATAAAAAATAAATTAAAGGAGTTTAATTTATAGATTTTCCAAACAAGGCTTAGATATATTAAGTCTTTAAATTTTAAAGGGTTTTGCCAAACAAAGCATTATGGCTTTTTTTTAATTTTGAAATTAAATAATATAAATTAAATAAATTAAATAATAAATATAATATATTTAAAACTATACATTTATTAGCTTGTAACCGATGCTATTTAGTATGTCTATTATGGCTATATCAGTTTTTGTATTATCACGCATACCAGTTGGTTATTGGCTAAGTCTGAGTTTTGAGAGAGTTGAGAGAGCCTAAGATAGAATGAAGAGAGAAAATTTTGAGTTTGTCAAGCTATTCTCGGTGATTATCAAGGATTTCTTAAGCAACAAAAGGTATTTTTGCATAACCTTAGTGTGTGTATATATATATATATATATATATATATATATATAAGTTTACGGCAAAGTTTTGTTTATGTTCTGTGAATCCTATTTCTTCCGAATTGTTGTTATGTAACTGAATTATGGTGGTTATATGTGATATTATGCTAGAATTAGTGCTTAGACAATGATTATTATGATAATTTCGTTTAAAAAGGAAGAAAGTGATTTACAGTGTATGTTTCTCATGTGGCTTATGTAAGTATCACTTTTGATGGTCAATTCGTATTCTAAATTGAAAATTGAAGCTTGTGTATGCTAGTTCAATAAGAAACGAAGATAACGTAATTTGAACGAAGCAATTTGGACAAGAATTGTGTTTACAATGTTGATTTTCGTGAAGGATATCAAAAATTGAGTTTTTATATGAAAACATGAAATCTGAGAAGTTAAACTAGTTTTAGTTGATGTTAAATTGTTCTAATTAGTTGAAAATGTTAGAAAACATGTTTGTAATAGTTTTATACCAAATGTTTGTGTTAATATTACTGTCTAGTGGGTGAAATTCGTGTTTGTTGGGCTAAAGACGGCTACTATTCATAGCCGAGCTCTCTCGCTCTCTGTCAGGCACCTGTGGCAACAAGACCGGGTGCCAAGGCTAAAACTCACGCAATTGCACTGTAGGTCCCAGGGTTCGTGTATGCGCAATTTGCACATGCCTGGTTTGGGACAGTGACTTCTGCTGCTGCAGTTATGGGATAACAACATACCTTGGTTAAATGATGTGTTAGTATGATAAACACGTAACAACAAGGTTAGTTCGCTTACACTTATTCATTGTTCCATATTATGTTACTATTGATCAATTGCTGTGTTATCAAACACTATTGATTCAACTAGTCCTCTAGTTGATGACCGTTAAACTTCAAATTGCCCTTGAAAGCTTACCTAAACCAAACTTTCTTTGTTGCGGACTTGTACTCTAAATACTGAGATGAACAACCCTATTATTAGGGGATAATTTACTCTTAGCGTTGAAATGTTTGTGCACAATACATTGTACGAAGGGTTGATCCCTCTAAGTACGGGGAGTCCTTATAGTCTTATGACTGTTAAAGTTGGAGTTGAAAGATTACTCGCAACTGTGGACAAGTTCATGGTCTTATGACCCTCAGATATTTATATTCCATATTTTGATTCTCATCTTTGGTTATCATTGATAGAGTACTATTCAGTTTTGATGAGCCTATTCATTGGCAGTTGTTATTATCTTGTTGATTCATTGTTATATCTAGTGAGCAATTGTTTTGCTCACTCTTGCTTAAATATAATTGTTGCAGCTAAAGTTGAGAAGGTAGATGAGCCTTCAACTAGCAAAGGAAAGGGAAAAATGTACAAGTAGTGAAGACTTGTAATTTACATTTATTGTTATGATGATAGACATTTAATTAATGATGTAATGTAATAATTTTATTTTTGCACTTGATTTATGTTAAGGTTAGACAACTTGGGATGTTTTTGGATTAAATGATGTAACCCTATTTTAAGGGAGGATTTATGATTTAGTTTTTATTATACTTGTGTAGATAGATATGAATGATTGGATAGTGAACACCAAATCTTATGGAAATGAAGTACCTAGATTTAGGGGTGTCACAGGCTGGTATCAAAGCTTTAGGTTATGAACCTTAGGTGGGGGAAAAGCCTTAGGAAGTAAGCTTTGAAAAGATAGTGATGATAAACTCTTATCGAGTTTTAAGGAAGAAATAATAAAATACTTATGTGCTTATGTGGTTACAACTTATGTGCTCGTGAGTGTCGAGTAGTAATGATTAGTAATTAAAACTTAAAATTTAGTTGACAGGATGGTGAATATAGGAGGATCCAATCAGGCTGGGGAGGAAGGATCCCAGATGCCTAGAGAGGAGGATTCTCGAGATCTTCAGGTGATTTGGGAACAACTACTACCAGGGGAGACAACTCCGTTGGTCAAAGTAGTTGAGCAGGAGAGAATACCTGATGAAGATGATGAGATAGAGATAGATGAGGAGGACCCTATTGAGCTACCACAGTCGGAGGATGAGGAGGACAAGGAGGAAGAGATCCCACTTAATTCGATTGCCGCTTGTATGTACGACGAGGTGTATGACCGCAATATGGAACTTCAAGATACCGTCGAGGAGTTGCAAGAGATAGTAGCTGAACAACAGACCTCGATGGCACAGAAGGACGACGAGATCTAGGATCGAGAGGAACATCTGAATAATGTTGAAGAGAAGCTGGTCCACACTGAAGGAGAGAACGAGCGAATGATAACAGAGATTGCAGAGTTGAAGAACAAGTTGAAAGAAGAAGCTACGAAGAGGGCAAGAGCCGAAGACGTGTACGAGGAAACTTACCAATGAGCCGGAATAGCAGAGAGGGACGCACAAGTAAAGAGGATGAAGATGGAATAGATGAATAACGTATTCAACACCGTGATCAATCGAGCTCAGGATCGGGTCATGTGTTATCCAATTCAATTTGAGACGCTACCATTGTACATATTAGATCGCCGAACAATGTTCCGAATAATGGAAGAAGAGCGTCGTAAGGCTATGCAGCATTTTAATAGAACGTCATAAATGTAATTATTATGTGATTAGTGAGTGAATAAGATGTAAGTCCCGGATATGATATAACCAATGGGATGTGATGATGATGAAGTAATCCTGCAACTTTTGTAGTTCAGGAAAGTAATGTAAATAGTAGTGATGCTATTGTTTTGATGTTTTTTAAAAGATTATCAATGAATAAAAGTTATTGTTTTATTCAAAGTGTTATGTGTTATGTGATAATCTTTAATGATGAGCAACTTAAGTATATAATACTTAAGAGGTTGAATAGAATCTAATGGGTGTATTTTAACAGAAAATGCCTCCAAGACGCCAACCACGACAAAGGAACCCTGAGAATAACATCAATGCTGAGGATAATTCGGTTCAGCAATTTGTAACGCTACTGATGGGAGCATTACAGAATCAGCCATAGAATTAAGCTACGACATTTAAGAATTTCAAGGCGGTTGGACCACCAGAATTTTATGGGTCCTTGAATCCAGTTGAGGCACAAACCTGGATTATGAAAATAGAAAAAGTATTCGATGTTGCGAGAGTAGGGGGGGATCAGAAGACTGCTTTTGCAACATTTATATTGAAAGTAGAGGCGAGTTATTGGTGGCAAGCCAATAAAACTCGAGGAGGTCAAGGGGTAATGTCTTGGGAAAGGTTCAAGGAAATATTCTTTGAGACTTATTTCCCATAAAGTTCGAAGAATCAGATGGAGGTACAGTTTCTGGAACTGAAGTAGGGAACAATGACAGTATCGGAGTATGTAGTGAAATTCAACGAGTTAGCAAGGTTTACGCCAAAAGTGAATACGGATGAGCGCAAGGCAAAAAGATTCGAGTAGGGATTGAAGCCCTAGTTGTACATTAGAGTTTCCATGTTCCAGTTAAAGACGTTTGTAACAGTGCTTGAGGAGGCGATTCTCGCTGAGAGTGGAGACGAAGCTGTAACAAAACACAATCAAGAGCAGAGGAAGAAGAAGAATGAAGGTGAAGCTAAAAATGGTGGAGGTAGTAACGGTGGAAATGGCAACAACAATTTGAAGAGAAAGTGGAATGCAGATGTGGGAGTTGGAAATCAGCAAGGTAACCAGCAGAAGAAGAAGATGTACACATGTGCTACATGCAAAAAGTTTCACTTTGGTATGTGCTTAAGGGGTAAGCGGGTATGATTTAACTGTGGGTAGGAGGGTCACATTGCCCCAAACTACACTCAACCCAAGAAGAATGTTTGCTACACCTGCGGGTCGAAGGATCACTTTGCTCGCGAGTGTCCAAAGAAGAAAACTGGTGAGACAAATGGAAGCAAGGGGAATGCTAGTGGAGGTGCGCTGGCTATTGTTGGGCAAACGTCAACAAATAAGCCCACAGGAAGAACCTTCAATATGACGGTACAGGACGCGGTGCAGTCAAAAGATGTCATGTCAGGTATTATCCCAATCAATGATATAAATGCATATGTATTATTTGATTCGGGTGCTACTTGCTCATTTATATCTGATGAATTTGCTAAGAGGTTAGAAATACCTAGTGAAGAGCTGAATTTCCCTTTAAACATAGAAATTGCGAATAGGGAGGTAATTCCTGTTTGATTCGCATACAAGAACTGTGGGGTGAACATTAAGGGGAATGTTATGAAAGTAGATTTAATCCCGATAAAACTTGGAGAGTTTGATGTTATATTAGGAATGGATTGGTTATTCAATTATGGAGCAATAATTGATTGCCAGAAGAAGTGTGTAAACCTTATGACTCCGTCAACGGTAGTTTTTCATGGTAGCAAATTGCCTAGACAAATGAAGTGTCTAACGATGATGCAGGCCAAGAAGTTGTTGAGTTAGGGTTGTGTAGGGTATTTAGCTTACATAGTTGATACTCAAAAGAAGGAGAGTATAAAATTGAAGGAAATACCAGTGGTTAGGGAATTCGAGGATGTGTTTTCGAAAGATTTTCCAGGACTTCCGCCTGACCAAGAGATCAAATTCGTGATCGACTTAGCGCCAGGAACCGCTCCAATATCAAAGGCCCCGTACAGAATGGCTCTGGTAGTGATGAAGGAATTGATGGTGCAACTACAAGAACTGTTAGATAAGAAGTACATTCAGCCGAGTGTATCACCGTGGGGAGCACCGATGGTGTTTTTTTTGTAAAGAAGAAGGATGGGTTAATGCGTCTTTGCATTGATTATAGAGAATTAAACAAAGTCATTATTAAAAACAAATATCCATTGCCAAGAATATATGACTTGTTTGATCAATTGAAGGGTGCTAGATATTTGTCAAAAATAGATTTGAGAAGTGGGTATCACTAATTGAAAGTAAGGAAGGAGGATGTACCGAAGACGACATTCCGAACTCGCTATGGACATTACAAATTTTTGGTGATGTCTTTTGGTTTGACAAATGCCCCTGTAGCGTTCATGGATTTGATGAACAAGGTGTTTAAACCATTTTTAGACAAGTTTGTGGTGGTATTTATCGATGATATTCTGGTGTACTCTAAGTCTCAAGAAGAACACGCGGAACACTTACGTTTGACGCTGGAGACGTTAAGGAAAGAAAAGTTGTACCCAAAATTCTCTAAATGTGAATTTTGGCTAGAATGTGTACAATTTCTGGGGCATGTAATTGATAAGGATGGGATTTCTGTAGATCCATCAGAAGTCAAAGTTGTGATAAATTTGGAACCACCAAGAACTCCATCAGAAGTAAGAAGTTTCTTGGGATTGACAGGCTATTATAGATGGTTTATTCAAGATTTTTCCAAGATTGCTACATCGTTAACAATTTTGACAAGGAAAGCTGTAAAATTTGTTTGGACGGAGAAGTGTGAAAAAAGTTTTCAAGAATTGAAAAAGAAGTTAAGTGTGACACCTGTGTTGTCATTACCAGATAATACATGAAACTTTGTGGTATATAGTGATGCTTCACACAAGGGTTTAGGATGTGTCCTAATGCAGAACGACAAAGTTATTGCGTATGCATCAAGGCAATTGAAAGACTACAAAAAAGGGTATCCAACTCATGATTTAGAGTTGGCGGCGGTTGTGTTTGCTTTGAGAATATGGAGACACTATCTCTATGGAGAAAAATTTGAGATCTACACTGACCATAAGAGTCTGAAGTATATTTTCACACAGAAGGACCTGAACATGCGTCAAAGGAGATGAATGGAATTGATAAAGGATTATGATTGTGAGATCTTTTATCATCCAGGCAAAGTAAATGTTGTTACAGATGCCTTGAGTAGGAAAGACCGAGAGAAGTTGATGTTGTTAACTGATAAAGAGGAACTTATTTCAGCAATGGCAAGGTTAGAGTTGGAAATCAAATTTCCAAAAGAATCCGATGAAAAATTATACTAGATGGAAGCCAGTCCAACTTTGGTGGACAAAGTGAAGAACGCTCAACTGCAGGATGAGGAATGTAGAAAATAAGAGAAAGTGTGGTCGAGGGAAAAGAAGTGAAGTACAAGGTTGATATTGAGGGAATGCTGAGATTCGAGGGGCGAATTTGGGTTCCAACAGTATAGGATATTAAAGAAGACATCTTGGCAGAAGCTTATAGCTCAAGATATTCGATTCATCCGGGAAGTACGAAGATGTATTAAGATTTGTGGCGATATTTTTGGTGGCCAAATATGAAAAGAGACGTTACAGAATGCGTTGTAATGTGCTTGACATGTCAGAAAGTAAAGGCAGAACATCAAAGGCCAAGCGGATTACTCCAATCGTTAGAAATACCGGAATGGAAATGGGAATATATCACAATGGATTTTGTGGTAGGTCTTCCAATGACTCAGAAAGGATACGATGCGATATGGGTGATAGTGGACATACTGACAAAATCTGCATACTTTTTTCCAATAAAGATTAGATTTAATCTTAATCAGCTTGCGAAACTATATGTTAACGAGATCGTGTCGAGACATGGAGTTCTAGTATCTATAGTGTCAGATCGAGACCCGAGGTTCACATCAAATTTTTGGAAGAGACTACAAGAATGCATGGGAACACAACTGAAGATGAGTACAACATATTATCCACAAACCGATGGACAAAGCGAACGAAAAATTCAGACGCTAGAAGATATGCTTAGAGCGTGCATAATGGATTTCAAGGGAAACTGGGATGATCATCTACTGTTGGTGGAATTTACATACAACAATAGTTACAATGCAAGCATTGGTATGCCGCCATATAAGGCATTATTCGACAGGAAGTGCAGAACTCCACTATGCTGGGATGAAGTTGGTGAACGTCAACTGCTAGGACCAGAACTAGTACAGCAGACTGCTAAAATTGTCAAACTCATTAGAGCAAGATTAGTAGCTGCTCAAGATCGACAGAAGAAGTATGCTGATCAACACAGCCAGAATCGTGATTTTGAAGCAGGAGATTTCGTGTTCCTGAAAGTTTCTCCTTGGAAGGGGAAAATTCGTTTTGGAAAGAAAGGAAAGCTAAGCCCAAGGTTTATTGGACCTTTTGAGATTCTACGAAAAGTGAGAGAAGTGGCTTACGAGGTGGCTTTACCTCCAGAATTAGAACATGTGCATAACGTTTTTCATGTGTCGGTGTTGCGACCATATAAACCTGATTACAAGCATGTGATCGAGTATGAACCATTGCAGTTCAGTAAAGATTTGTCCTATGAAGAGATTCCTATCCAGATAGTCGACAGGAAAGAATAAGTGCTCAAGAATAAAGTGATACCTTCTGTGAAGGTGATATGGAGGAACCACAATGTCGAAGAGGCTACGTGGTAACTCGAAGAGGAAATGATGAAGAATTACCCTGAGTTATTTGTTTAGTCTTTGTCTTCGATTCTGGGGACAGAATCCTTGTAAGGAGGGAAGAATGTGACGATTTGATTGTTTGAGTTGTGATTCTGGGGACAAAATCCTTATAATGAGGGAAGGATGTAACAATCCGGAATTTCAAATTATAATTTTAAATATTTATTGAATTATATAAATATTTATTTGAGTTTTTTATTGTTGATTAAATATTTATTGATGTGATGGTGGTTAATAAATATTTATGTATCTAAATTTATTAGATTGTGTTCTAAATTAAATTAATTTATAATTTAGAGAGTTGTAACATAACGTGAGATGTTATATTGTTATGTTGATTTAATAATTTAAATGGTATATTAAGTTATTAAATAAAATTATAATGAAATTATAATTTTGTGTTATTTGTTTAAATGGTATATTTATTTAAAATATAGTGTGTATAATTAAATTATTTGATTAATGCTGGATATGGAAATCCAAATAAATAATATGTGACTATAAATGATAAACTAAATTTTTTATAAAAAAATAAATAAATTAAAGAAGTTTAATTTAGAGATTTGCCAAACAAGGCTTAGATATATTACGCCTTTAAATTTTAAAGGGTTTTGCCAAACAAAGCCTTATGGCTTTTGGATTTTTTTTAATTTTAATTTTAAATAATATAAATTAAATAAATTAAATAATAAATATAATATATTTAAAACTATACGTTTATTAGCTTGTAACTGATGCTATTTAGTATGCCTATTATGGCTATATCAGTTTTTGTATTATCACGCATACCAGTTGGTTATTGGCTAAGTTTGACTTTTAAGAGAGTTGAGAGAGCCTGAGATAGAATCAAGAGAGAAAATTCTGAGTTCGTCAAGCTAATCTCGGTGATTATCAAGGATTTCTTAAGCAACAAAAGGTATTTTTGCATAACCTTAGTGTGTGTGTGTGTGTATATATATATATATATATATTTATGTATATATGTATGTATACATATATAAGTTTACGACAAAGTTTTGTTTATGTTCTGTGAATCCTATTTCTTCCGAATTGTTGTTATGTAACTGAATTATGGTGGTTATATGTGATATTATGCTAGAATTAGTGCTTAGACAATGATTATTATAATAATTTTGTTTAAAAAGGAAGAAAGTGATTTACAGTGTATGTTTCTCATGTGGCTTATGTAAGTATCAATTTTGATGGTTAATTCGTATGCTAAACTGCAAATTGAAGCTTGTGTATGCTAGTTCATTAAGAAAAGAAGATAACGTAATTTGAACGAAGCAATTTGGACAAGAATTGTGTTTACAGTGTTGATTTTCGTGAAGGATATCAAAAATTGAGTTTTTATATGAAAACATGAAATTTGAGAAGTTAAGCTAGTTTTAGTTGATGTTAAATTGTTCTAATTGGTTGAAAATGTTAGCAAACATGTTTGTAATAGTTTTACACCAATTATTTGTGTTAATATTACTGTCTAGTGGGTGAAATTCGTGTTTGTTGGGCTAAAGTCAGCTACTCTTCATAGCCGTCTCTTCTGTTCTGCGTGCACGGTCGGTATTGCATTGGTGCTAAGGCTAAAAAGCATGTAGCTACTACACTGGCACAGAAGCTGCTAGCATGGTCCCAAACCTGTGTATGGCGCAGACTACATACCTACCGGTTTGGGATAATGACTTCATTTATGTCTGCAGATTATGGAATAGCAACATACCTTGGTCAAATGATGTGTTAGTATGATAAACACGTAACTACAAGGTTAAAACATAGTTGTGTTATGTGGTTAGTAAATTTAAAGTTTCAAATGATTAGTAAGTAATGAACGTGGCATATTAGACTTAGTGAGCATGATGAATAGTAAATAGGTGTTGTGAAGGTTAACACTTGAAAATTTTGATATTTGTATAGTAGCATAAGACTTGTGCTAAAATGATAAGTTTAGCTAGAAATGTATATGTTATGGTATGATAGCATATCTAATAGGTATTGCGGTTCTAAACCTATGTGTAGGTGAATGTGAGTTTAATATTATAGCTTACGTTCGAGGCAAGTTTTCTAACTCTACATTTACGTTGAGCAAGTTTCTTACTTTAAACTTTCATTAAGCGAACTCTTGTATTCCTAATCATTATTTGAACAAGCTAGCTATGACTTTAACTTTATTCGAACAAGTTTTGAATTCCAATATTTATTGATGTATTCTAACTTGTTTATTGTTAGACAAGTTTCTTTATTGTCCTTCATGTACTATGAATGCAATTTTCTTGAATTCTAATTTCTAATGTTGAATTTTCTTAGTTCATTTACTTGACACAAGCTATTTTCATAATATGCAAGCTTTATTTTCAGCTTGCTATTACTTAATGTATATTCAATAATTCATAGTCCTAGCTTAATATTATTTAAGCAATGTTTATTGTCATTCAATACTTATGCTTTGTAGTTGTTTCTAAGCATGAGTTAAAGATATAGTTAGTTCGCTTACACTTATTCATTGTTCTATATTATGTTACTATTGATCAACTGTTGTGTTATCAAACACTATTGATTCAACTAGTCCTCTAGTTGATGATCGTTAAACTTCAAATTACCCTTGAAAGCTTATACAAACCAAACTTTCTTTAGTGCGGACTTGTACTCTAAATACTGAGATGAACAACCCTATTATTAGGGGATAATTTACGCTTAGCTTTGAAATGTTTGTGCACAATACATTGTACGAAGGGTTGATCCCTCTAAGTACGAGGAGTCCTTATAGTCTTATGACTGTTAAAGTTGGAGTTGAAAGATTACTCGCAACTATGGACATAGTTCATGGTCTTATGACCCTCAGATATTTATATTCCATATTTTGATTCCAGTCTTTGGTTATCATTGATAGAGTACTATTCAGTTTTGATGAGCCTATTCATTGGCGGTTGTTATTATCTTGTTGATTCATTGTTATATCTAGTGAGCAATTGTTTTGCTCACTCATGCTTAAATATAATTGTTGCAGCTAAAGTTGAGAAGGTAGATGAGCCTTCAACTAGCAAAGGAAAGGGAAAAATGTACAAGTGATGGATACTTGTAATTTACATTTATTGTTATGATGATAGACATTTAATTAATGATGTGATGTAATAATTTTATTTCCGCACTTGATTTATGTTAAGGTTAGACAACCTTGGATGTTTTTGGATTAAATGATGTAACCCTATTTTAAGGGAGGATTTATGATTTAATTTTTATTATACTTGGGTAGATAGATATGACTGATTGGATAGTGAACACCAAATCTTGTGGGAATGAAGTACCTAGATTTGGGGGTGTCACATACACTACGGGCCAAGGATATTCATTACTATCACAACCACGAATTATCCATGCACTATGGGGCAAGGATATTCATGTTTTCACCAATGATCATGATCATACCAAAAACTGTCCATCAATGCACTACGGGCCAATGAGGACTTTTATCATTTGTAATATTACAGGTCATGATTATACTGAATGATCCCTGATCATAATCATACCAATCACCAGTCCATCTATGCATGTAAGCCAAAGATGACTTTCATCACAATATAAGCATGAAGATGATGACAATGATATAAGAATTCAATTAAATGAAAGCAAAGGATAAATTTTAAAGATTTTAAATTTAATTTATCCAGGATTCAATAATGTCCAAATTGTCAACATGATACTGCTTTGTGGAGTAAAATTCAAGAATAATATTGTATCAAAAATGATTTGGACAAAAAAGAAATAAATTTTTGTCATGAATAGTACCCCGGGTGAATAGTACTTCGTGAATAGTACTTCAGGAATAGTACTCTATGAATAGTACCTCGTAAATAGTATTTTATGAATAGTACCCCGTGAATAGTACTTTGTAAATAGAACTCTGGCATGAAAAGTTTAAAATTTAACAAGAATGCTCAGAAAAATATCCTTGTGAAACGATACTAGATGAAGCGCAAATTTCAAGGATATTCTACTAATTTCACGGAGTATAGAAGCAATACTTTAACAGAATGAGTGTAGAATTAGGAATATGAAACGAAATAATATTACTCACATACTACAGAGTATGGAAGAAAATATTATTTCTTACGAATACTGAAAAAAAAATATCCCTTACCTTAGAAGAAGACTGGATACTGGAATAGTGAAGTAACAAAATACTCTTCTTCTTTCTCTCTATAGCTTCTCTCTCTATAATTGCTCTTGTGAGTCTTAGTGATTTTGTGAGAATGAAAGAAGAATGAGCTTCTATTTATAGGAAAACATAGTTTCGATAATTGCACGTTTTGGGGCTCGAATTATTACAGTATAATACCTTCATCTTTTTCACCATTTTTAATTTAGTTCTACAAGTATTATCAAACTTGCACCACCTCCTCTAATATTACATGCATGTGAATTAATAGTTTCATTCATGTGAACAAATAGTTATATGCATATGAACTAATAGCAATTAATTTCTCATTTATCCGATTAATTATCCGATTGGTCAATTTAACCTCCAGAAATCAATTATTATCGAAATAAATGTCGATTTCCATTAATACTAATAATTCCAACACAATGGAAATATCAATTTCATCTTTAATCAACACGAACTTATTCATCATTAATATTATAACTCACAGTATTTAACAACCAGATCATTCCCAGGAAAGAGGGGGTTTTTCCATAAGGATTTTTTCCTATTGGCGCGCAATTAGGTGACCAAACCCCTTTCCTCGACAGAATTTTCTAGACATAGTCAATATTATAAATAATAATATGAATAACTTTGTCGTCTCAATTATTGACTTAAAAATATAAAATATTATACAGATGATACTGTGACAATAATTGAATCAATAATATGAGAGATATTATGTAAGACCCCGAATTTTATGAAATGAAAGTATTCAATTTTCCTATAATTATTATTCTATTTAGTAAATAGTTATATTGATAAAGGTTAAAGTTAAGGGTGATATTTGAAAATTTTGCAAAGTAAGCAAGTTGATATAAAATATTCGATTGGTCGGGGAATATTCATTTTAACAGGGAATATTCGTACGATGGCACAATCATTGGTGGACCCCATCACGGAAGTATTGTCGTAGTTAGAAAATGACAGAATTATCTTTTTATAAAAATAACGACGAAAGTTTTACCGTTAAACTGTTGAACTACCCGGTAATAAAAGTACAGTAATACATGTGGTTGCATAGTAGCACAAGGTATTGATTATTGATGCTTACGTAAGAAGTCACTCAATATACTCAATTATTGTTATAGTAATTACTGCATCATATTCTCATATTATTCAATTATTGTCACAGTATCATATGCATAATATTTTATATTATTAAATCAATAATTGAGACGACAAAGTTATTCATATTATTATTTGCAATATTGACAATGTCTGCAGAAGTTACATCGAGGAGAGGTTTGGTCACCTAATTGCGCGGCTAATAGGGAGAAATCCTTATCGGAAAGCCCCTCTTTCACGAGAATGATCCGGTTGTTAAATACTGTGAGTTATAATATTAATGATGAATAAGTTCGTGTTGATTAAAGATGAAATTGATAGTTCCATTGTGTTGGAATTATTAGTGTTAGTGGAAATCGACATTTATTTCAATAATAATTGATGTCTAGATGTTAAATTGACCAATCGGGTAATTAATCGGATAAATGAGCAATTAATTGCTATTAATTCACATGCTTATAACTATTTGTTCACATGTGTGTACTATTGATTCACATGAATGTACTATTAGGGGAGGTGGTACAAGATTGATAATATTTGCATTACTAAATTAAAAATGGAGGTATAGATGAAGGTACTATGCTGTAATTAGTTTTTTCACATGTATAGAACTATTGAGTCACATGATTGTACTATTGATTCACATGATATACTATTAGGGGAGGTGGTGCAAGTTTGATAATACTTGCAGGACTAAATTAAAAATGAAGGAAAAGATGAAGGTATTATACTGTAATATTTCGAGCCGCAAAACGGGCAAATATCAAAACTATATTTTTCTATAAATAGAAGCTCATTCTTCCTTCATTCTCACGAATTCCCTAAGACTCACAAGAGCAATTATAGAGAGAGAAGCTATAGAGAAAGAAGCTATAGAGATAAAGATGAAGAGAAGTCTGCTACTTCACTATTCTAGTATCCAGTCTTCTTCTGAGGTAAGGGGTATTATTTATTTCATATTCTGAAGAGATATTATTTTTCGTATTCATATGAATATTATTTTAGTTCAATATTCGTAAGGAATATCATCTTCGTTCAATATTCGTAGGAATATTATTTTCGTTCAACAGTCGTAAGGGGTATTATTTCTTTCGTATTCAGGAAGAGAGTTATTTTCTTTCAATACTCGAAATAATTGTTGTTCCATTATTTATTATTCTGTTGGAATAACCTGTATTCGCGGACTACCGCATGCATGGTGAAATTCTTCTATTGTTCTATTCTTTATTATTTTGTTGAAATAACACTCACGCGGACATCACCGCATGCATGGTGAAATTCTTACATTGTTCCATTCTTTATTATTACATTGGAATAACACATCACGCGGACTACGCGCATGCATGGTAAAATTCTTCTCTTATTCCATTATTTATTATTTTGTTGGAATAACCTGTCTACGCGGACTACCGCATGCATGGTGAATGACCCTTTGTATTCATTCTTTATTAAATTGTGAAAATGATCTGTCTACGTGGATTACCGCATGGTGGGTGAAAATCCATTTGCAGTTTGGTATATTCTATTATACTCGTATGAGATATCATTTCTTTTGTACTCGTCATGGAATATCATTTTCTTTGGTATTTTTTTTATGAGTTACTATTCACGGGTTACTATTCACCTGATTACTATTTACTCTAGTATTATTCACTCGTGTATTCGGGTACTTTTCGTGCTGGAGTACTATTCATGAGTTACTATTCATGGGTTACTATTCACCTAGTTACTATTTACTCTAGTATTATTCACTCGGGTATTTGGGGCACTTTTTATGCTGGGGTACTATTCACGAGGTACTATTCCCGAAGTACTATTCACAAGGTATTATTCACAGGGTACTATTCACCCAAAAAAATATATTTCTTTTCAATCCAAATTATTTTTGATACTTGAATATTATTCTTGAATACTCTACAAAGCAGTATCATGTTGACAATTTGGATATTTTTAAACTCTGGATAAATTTAAAGTATTTAATATTTATCCTTGATTTCGTTTGATTAATGCTTATATCATTGTCATCATCCTCATGTTTATATTTTGATGAAAGTCATCTTTGGCTTACGTGCAAAGATGAACTTACGTGCAAAGATGGACTGTTGATTATTGGTTTTACAGTTGTATATCTTTGGCTTACGTGCAAAGACGAACTGTTGATTGATAGCTTTGGCCCGTAGTGCAAAGATGGACAGGTGTATGATATGATCATGACCACTGGTGATACTAACGAATATCCTTGGCCCGTAGTGCATGGATAATTCGATGATGTGATTGGAAGGATCATGACCATTAGTTAACAGTTGAATATCTTTAGCCGTAGTGCACTGACAGACAATTGATTGGTATGATCATAACCATTGGTTTTATAGTTGAATATCTTTGGCCTGTAGTGCAAAGGTAGACAACTGATTGGTATGATCATTATTATTATATTTGAATATCTTTAGCCTTTGGGATAAGGATATTGAGTAAACGTTCTATTAAGCCTTTGTGGCAAGGAGAAACTGTTGATTTACATGATTATAAATATGAATTGTGGATTTAACTATAATCTTTGGTGGTTCAGGTGAAGACAGGTGATGAGAGTTCTTTTTTTCTTGGGTATAACAAAGAACTGTTTATGAGTATTATAGGAATGAAATATTAACGATGGAATTTTAATCTAGAGGAGATAGTAGACATTATGTTCTACTTGACTCTTCTAATGGATTGCTTATTCTGCTGCAGTTATTGATCTAAAACTTGTTGTCTATTGTATTCTATCAGTTGTTATACTGTTGAAGGCTAACGATAATTTATTATGCATTATCTTAGTCATAATATTTCTTATTGGGCTAGTTGAGCTCACCCTTTTGCTTTCATTGTTCTCTTCAGGAAATGAGAATGTAGCCGGAACTAGTTTGGGAACGGAGTGATGGTCCAGATGTTTGCATTAGCAGTCCTCATTATTCTGTGAAATAGTGTGATAATAATTGTAATGAGGACTCCATTTGAGTTTGAATATTGTCTAGAAGACAATATTCATGTAAAAACTCTCAGCTACGTCATGTCGTATTCTACACGACAGTTGTATAATTAAGTTTGTATTTGATTTATGTACCATGTATCTGGCCACCCAAGATGGGGGATGTATACTTGTTTTGGGGGCGTCACATATTATGTAGCAATTACTGTAGCAATAATTGAGTATAACTGAGTGACTTCTCACGTAAGCATCAATAATGAATACCGTGTGCTACTATGCAATCACGCGTATTACTGTACTTTTACCACCGGGTATTTAAACAGTTTAACGATAAAACTTTCGCCGTTATTTTTATAAAAAGACATTTATGTCATTTTCTAACTCCGACAATACTTCCGTTGTGGGGTCCACCAATGATTTTGCCATCGTACGAATATTCCCCGACCAATCGAATATTTTATAACAACTTTCTTACTTTGCAAAATTTGTAAATATTACCCACAGCTATAACATTATATCAATTCCACACCATAATATTCAAAAATATATTTCGAGAAAAATTAATCCTTATTCATAATAGTTGGGGTCTTACATAAAATCCATGATATTGGACTTTGAAATAGGGTGACTGACGTTGACCAAGTTTCTGGGTAACCCAGAAACTCAAGATCATGCTTTCATGCATACTTTGACCAGCTATAGCTTTCTGAGGTGATGAAATTAGATCACAAAAGTGTTATATACCTAAAGTGCTACATCCTGGAATTGGGTTAATAGTGCAACCATGTCATTTCGTTGATTTGTGGTAAGGTCTGAACCAATCTTGATTAGCTTAGGGTTGTCTAAGGTTCCGAGATTGAAAGGAGTGGTTTGATCAAGATTGGGTTTGGGTTTGTCTGCGACCCATTCCTTAATCTCCTGAGGTGTCTCAATGTCCTCTTGGATGTCCATCAAGTCTGAGTCCAACTTTACATCAAAGTTACAGTTCTTGTGGAGAGAAGGCATGTCATCAGCAAGGACATGCACATCTAAATTTAAAGTCCTAAAACAAAAGATGCTTTCACTTAATATATGCAACTGTTCGATCATACAAAAGTGTTAGCATGTACTTGATAAAATAACTGCTAGTGCTGTAAAGGAAAGCAAGCAATTAAAGTTATCTACAAGGCGGAGGATTTTTACCCATTTTACCCTCGTCGACCAATGAATGAGGCCGCTCCAATTGTCGAGGTAAAGTCTTGATGGATCGCAGATGATGGAAGGATCTTCATTGTCCTCCTTCTCCTGAATGATAACCATGACATCTGGGCAATCATCGTCTGGGGTGTATCTATTTGTATGTTCATCATGAACAATGACGCGAATGCCTGCCATCATCATGGCATGGTCGTGTTTACGTTTTCGTTCCTTTTCTTCCGCCTTGGGATCAGGAATCAGCACCTCTTTTACTTTGATTGGCACTGGTTTCAGAAACAGCATAGCCACAACATGGGCTGGAACCTTTACTGGAGATTACATTAACTCATGAGGTAAAGGTATAGAAAATCACCGTGCGACGTAAGCTTGAGGAACCTGCTTGTGCTTATGAGGATTCCTATGACTGGAACTGGCAGAATAGCCTAGTCCTATTGTTCCAATTTGACTAGATATTTGGATAGGGTGCTTAATACCCTGCTTATCTTTACCAAGCCCTTGTCCAGGTTGATGACCCAATGACATCATTTCTTGAGTGGCCGACATAACCTCGTGTAAATCTTGGGTATGGGAAGTGGCGCCCAATAGAATGGTATTATGCGCGTTACTCACTTTTTGAGTATGGAATCGGTAGGTTCAACTTCCGAATTGAAGTCGATAATTGGTAAAGTTTCTTGTTCAGACAATCCGCCGGCGTGATAAAGGACTAGATCGTTGTTGATAATTTATTTCAGTTATTGATGTAGCGTGGAGGGAACAGCTCCAGCCATGTGTATCCATGGTCTCCCTAATTGCAGGTTGTATCCTGAGTCTATCTTGAGGACGTGGAAGGATACATTGAATTTATTTGGACCAATCTCAATTGGAAACTCAATCTTTCCAATGGAATTTCGCCGGGATCCATCAAAAGCTCTGATGATCATGTGGCTGCTTTGGATCCGCTTGAGATTGATATTCATCTTTACCAAGGTCGCATAAGGACAGATATTTAGAGATGAGCCTCCATCTATCAATACTCCTACTAGTATATACCTAGAAGACAAAACTGCAATTTGCAAAGGCTTGCAATGACAGGTCCCTTTGGGAGGTATGTCATCATCAGTGAAGGATATCACATTGTTGTTGAAAATGTGATCAACCAAATGTTGAAATTTCTCCACGTCCATTGATTTTGGCAAATAGGCTTCTTCTAAAACCTTCAGCAAGATCTTCCGATGATCCTCGGAAGAGAAAACCAAATCCAGTATCGAAATTTGGTGTGGAGCTTCTCGCAAGCTTAAAACCACTTTGCTTCATTGTGGCCCATAGTGCGGAGGAATATTTCAATCTTCTCTACGGGCAACTTCCCCTTTGCTTCGCAAGTAGGTTTGACAACCCATTGAGGAAGGTACATTGGATTTTCCTTCAATACTGTAGCAGTAGTATGAGATGTGGATCCTTCAGCTTCTCCATAATTCCATGGAACTTTGAGTAAGCTGACAACAGGATGTTGTGGTCTGAAAGGTAAAGGAATTGGCTCTAGTGCGGCCACGTTCAAAGGATTGTCAGCTCCTTTGAGTTGAATTGGTTGTATGGGAAATACTTTGATAGTTTCATCATCCACTTCGGATATAACTACTACTGATCCCTTCTATTTGGTAGGACATGTATTCCCACCCTTGAGTTGTACAGTGTAATCATCTGCTATTTGCAGCAAACAGCTATCAATAAGATTCTGAATAAGATGGCGGAGTGCCCAGCATTCTTCTGTGCTGTGACCGCGAGAATGTGAATGATATTGGCACATTTCATCAAGATTGAACCGCTCTGAGCGGGGATTGATGGGAGGGAGAAGGAAGGTAATTCTTCCTTCGTTGATCAACATCTGTAATATCTCCTCCATGGATTGGCTTAAATAGGTGAATTCCCTCTGATTGGCAAAATCCCAACGGACTTTAGCATTTGCTCACTTCACAACCTTATCCTCCATAGCTTCGCTTTTTGAAGGTGGTGAGGAGGCATTCGTAACAAAAGGAAGGAGATAGGCATGTTCCTGCCTGATTAATTAGCGTGTAACTTGATGCTGGTGGGTCACCAGTTCTGCCAATTGTTCAATTTGTTTGGAAAGAGATTTTATCTTTCGTTCCATGGTAAATTGGAACTTTGCATAATCCCATTTGTCAACACCGTCTTTAATGGGTTGGGATGATTCGCCGTTAGAATTGGAACCTTGTAAAGTGCTCCAACTGATCATGTTGACCTCTTCTTCTTTGTGTTGAGGAAGAGGGTTATCTTGCACATGAGGTTGATCTGGTTTAGTGACCACGATCTCACCATTGTCTATTAGATCTTGAATCTTATGTTTTAAGGCCCAACAATCTTGAGTATCATGTCCAGGTGCCCCGACATGATAAGCACACTTCCGAGTAGCATTAAAACCCCTCCCATTAGGGTTGGTTGGTGGAAGAAGATGTGTAATTTTCTTCTGAGCAGTTAGAAGAGCAAGAATATTCTCGAGCGAGTCCCTTAAGGGTGTGAACATTCGAGGTCGCTTTACTTCTCCACTTTTAGGCAATGGAGGGTTTGAAGGTTGTGCTGGAAAAGGGGAGTAGTTTCTCCTCTGCATAGGCATGCTTGGATTGCCTTTTTGTCCTTGTAGTATCAAGGAAACATCCTCCTCTTTCTTTTTATGGACCCTGCTGGGGTTGTTTTCATAAGATCCGGACTGAATGTGCTCAGCAACAGCTTTAAGAGCGGCTAGGTCTTGAATTTTACCGGACTTCAATCCCATCTCAGCCATCTCGCCGTGTTTGATCATTTCAGAAAATAGTTTGCCAATACTAGCTAGAACTCTTTCATAGAAAGGAGCTTCCTGTACATCTATGAAGGTCATGACCATTTCGATTCTCATCATGGAAGGAATAACTTGAGCAAAGAAGGCACCTCCACCTTTGAGCATACTCTAAATGACTCATTAGATCTGTTTCTTGACCTTGGTAATTTGGTACCCGGCCAGAGCCATCTAAGATTGAAAATCGTATTAAGTAAGGAAGGCGTGAGCGACTCTTCCCAACTATGGATCTTAGAGTTGTCTAATCTGGTATACCATGAACGGGCTTCTCTAGTCAGACTTTTTTGAAACAGCTGCATTCGGAGCTTTTCATTTTCTGCGTAAGACCCAAGTTCTCCTATGAACACCTTTAAATGTGTATAAGGATCCCCTAATCCGTCATATTTCTCAAAATCAGGGGTCTTAAATTTCTCTGGATATTAAACACCAGGAAATATGCAAAGGTCTGTATATGAAACACTGCCATGTGTTCCAATCCCTTTGAGAATGCGGATAGTTTCCTCCATTTGAAGGACCTTTTTCCTGATATCACCGGTGTCTAGATCTCCTTTGAGATGGGTGTTTTCAGGGTCTTTGTTGGTTGTATCCAAATGATGTTCTGGAACTATTTTTTCCAGACCTTGAACTCCTCCTTGTGTAGAGGATTCTGTATATGTAGGTATCTTCGTACCCTAAGTAGACTGGTGTAATTCTTTTAGTAGGACAACTAAGTCTGTGATTTGTTTACTCAATCCGTTAAATTCTTCTCGGGAAACAGCATTAGACTGATAAGAAGAAGACATGATTAGTTGTAGGCCTGTGGCCTTTTTGGACTTTGAATGGGAAACAGGCCCAATTGCTTCCCTACAAAAGACTTACGTAGTTTAGTCTTATGGTAATATAAATGTTATCATAACATGTCCGTTTAGGAATTTTGTCCTGCAAAACCGGTTGTTAATTGATAACATGTCATGCATGCACAGATATTCTTTATATTATCCATTACATATGAATGAACATGGAATAGAATTACAAGTAAATGTTTTTACAGGTAATTTAAAATGGAAAGTATGAAGAGACTTCCCTCCGCATTTGGTTTATTAGAGGCTGACCTATCTTAGGGTTACTCTCACGGCTTTTCGGCATGAAGGTTCCCAGATCATCGCAATCTACTTGACGGGAAGTTAATCCAGTCGTTCAACTGGAGCGAATCTGAGTGGTGCCTTTCCTGAGCCCCGGGAATCATTCTTCCCACAAGTCCAGTAATCAAACACCGACAGGATAGCCTCCTGGTGGAGGGACCATACAACATACATTCACATACAACGTGTCTCACCATTTATGCAAAATGATGACATGTGCGAAGCACTAATATCACAGATAGATATTTAGCAGTGCAGTAATTAAGATGCATTCATACACATTCATCATAAATGTAAATGCAACATTCACACACAAGCATATAACAATTTTGAAAAGCTTGTAATGACGGCTTAATCCCTCTTACTGGAGTCCCCAGCAGAGTCGCCACATGTCGACGTCAGGATTTTTTGAGTGTCCCTTTTCGTTACTTGTTCTTTGGTGTTCTCATGTTAATGTGAGATTTGTTTCAAAAAACAAGTGAAAAAGGTCCGACATGTATAATGTCGACGATTTGACTTTAAGAGTCGCCAGTTGGTGTATTTAACTGGTTGCACCAACGCAACCGAAAAGGTTTGAACATTAACCTAGTGTTTTGACACTGCTAGACGGGTCTATGAAACTGAGATTCATTTTGGGTCCGGGGGCTTGATTATGCGGAGGGAAGGTGTTAGGCACCGCTCGACATCCGTGTTACCACGGTGACCGCCACTTTTCAAAAAAATTGTTATATGAATGTGTGTGTGTGTATGGATCAATGTGCAATTATTTGAAAGTAGTGTGAGGCCTTGTTCGCACATATATACATAAGGTTTGAATTTTATAGAAAAATTCAGTTTTAACCAAGATATATCAATGAAGTTTTGTAAAAGAGGTTTTTCAAACCCTGTGCTCAATAGGAATTGAGACCTTTTCATACTTCCATTTTATTATTAAATGTTCGGCTTGTTTGCTTTTATTTTTGAGATGCGAATCATTCTCGAGAAAATAATATACAGCAGTGCCGAACTCCTCATGGGCATGACAGGCATCTAAGGAAATTTAGACACTGTAAAATAATGTATGTGTCAACTACAATTTAAAAAATGTCCATCATGGGAACTCAATCTAGATTCAAGAATCGAACCTGTGATCACATGATTCCTAGGATCGATGATACCGCAATTTGTATGGAAAGCATTAAGCGCTTATATATACATAAAGTCAGAAATATATATATACGTATATGATCAACCACCACGAAGCAATTCCATGGGGATCGTAAATGTAAATATATAAAAGCGGTAAATATATATATATATATATATATATATGGATATGATCAACCACCACGTAAGTAAACTCTGTGGGATGAAATGTAAATAAAGCTTGAAATGTATCAACCGCCAATAAGTAAACTCTAGGCGTGATTTAAATGTAAATAAAGTTGTAAAAGGCCAATAAGTAAACTGTGTCGGATATATATATATATATATATATATATATATATATATATATATATATATATATATAAGCAATTAAACACACAGGATATAAAATCTGTGCTCATCGCATGTAGTCGACCACGCTTATATATATATATATATATATATATATATATATATATATATATATATATATAAAAGAAATTAAATGCTCTGTAATCAAATCTAGGCTCAATCGAGGCATAACTCGATAATGTTAGTCTATATATGAAATATATACATATATATAAGTATATATATACGTATGTAAATAAAACCATGGACCAAAGTAAAGGCAAACACACTCACACGACTCTCAACGTACAACAAAGTGTGTGCTAATATGAGAAGAAGGCTTTATAGAATATGAGAAGGCTTACGGTGGCAATGCCAAAGTAGACTTCTATGACTTTAAATGGATAAACAATTAGCTCCCGCCAGATAAAAGATAGCTATATGTGAGCTAACTAGTGTTTAGAAGTGAGGAAACACTCAAAAGATGTGTATGCAGAGTAAAATGGACAGGGCTTCCTTGCCTTTTTCCCTCCTCCTCCTCCTCTCAAATGGCTGACACCAAGGCTTGTATATAGAGCGGATGGTCAGCGGTACACTCGGCGGTACCAGTAGCTTGTACCGCTGGCCGGGTCGTGGTGCATCCGAGCCTTGTGGGTTCCGTTGTCTCATAGTACGTGCACTCATGCATTGTAATTACCGTTCGAACTTGCAGAACTTCAATTCGAGCATCCGAACGAGGTATATCTGACCTTCTTCGGACCGCTTGTGTTGAGAGTTACGCAATGACATGGATTAGAGGTTGTACGAAGTCAGGAAGAGGGGTCTATGCCCATGGTCTTCAAGCTTCAAATTCTATTCAAAGTACTGGCATGCGTAATAGTCACTCGGGATTGCCAATCCTCGGCTCTTGTGGGACATTGTTGGATGTATGTATGTATGAAGTGTTGAGACGACGTGCCATTGTCAAAGGAACAAGATGACGTTTGACTCCTCGCCGGGGTTATCGCCGGTTTGAGTTGAAAGTAGACGTTGCTCAGGGTTACAGCTGAGATTGGACTACTTGTTGGTATGCCGTGATATCATCTTGTTGATATGGTAAGATGACATTTTGACTCCTCACCGGGGTTATCGCCGGTTTAAGCGAAATCGACGCGTTGCTTTCGTGGTTACAAATCGAGATTGGATCGCCGCTTGTTTGTATGTATCACTGTCATCTGTGGATGTTCCTGTCTGCTTGTTGTCAACTTCGGGTCTGAGGTGTGTGTGCCTTGACAGGATGTCTGAGGTTGAAGCTGATTGCATATGTTTGAAACAAGCATTTCTGGGGTTATCGCCGGAACTGCAATGACATCTCTTGTGGCTATCACCAAGGATGGGGTTGCTACTCCCAGTGTTGTCTCTGGGACTGGAACTGAGCGTTGCGGTGTTATCACGAGATGTAACTTTCCTCTCGGTGTTGTTGCCGATCTTTTGATCTCGCATATCTGGGGTTATCTCCGAGATTGAAATGACATAGGTGTGTGTTAGGGTTTGAGATGATATTCGGGTTATGTTCTTGGTTGAATCGAACTTAGGTAGTATCCGGAATGGATGTAATCATCTTTCGTGGTTATCTCCAAAAGATTAATCTACCCTCCTGCAATGTTAGTAATAGGAGTGCAGAAAATTTTGAGTGTCTACACACAAACAGGATATTCTGACAGAATAATAAAGAATAGAACCAGGTCATGCGTAAACGCACAGACAAGATATTTTGACAGAATAATAAAGAATGAAATAATAGAAGAATTTCACCATGTATGCGGTACTTCGCATAAACAGGTTATTCAACATAATAATAAAGAATGGAATAACAGAAGAATTTCACCATATATGTGGTACTTCGCATAAATAGGTTATTCCAACATAATAATGAAGAATGGAATAACAGCTCTTACGAGTATTAAAAGAAAATAATTCTCTTCATGAATACGAAAGAACAATACCCCTTACGAGTACAACAAATAATATCCCTTACCTTAGAAGAAACTGGATATAGGAGTAGTGAAGTAGCAGAATACTTTTCTTCTTTCTCTCTATATTTTTCTCTCTAGAGTTTCAGTGAATTTGTAAGAAATAATGAAAGAATGAGCTTCTATTTATAGGAGAATGGACTGAATAGTAACTAATTCATGAACGGTCCATATTGATTTACTATGGAGAACACTATGCAGGCACTATGCATAATATAATATATTCTAATTATTGTCTAATAAAACAAATAACTTTATAAAAGTATTATGTTTTATATAAAAAAAATTTACTATGCAAAACACTATACATGCACTATGCAACACTATGCATAATAAAATATAATATATTCTAATTATTGTCTAATAAAATAAATAACTTTATAAAAGTATTCTATTTTATATAAAAAATTTTTTCTGCTTTTATTACATTAATAATACTAATAAAACAAATTTTTATATATATATATATATAGATATAAACTTCCGTGATTTTATAAAAAGACACCTCAATATATCTAACAACATTTATCATCATTATTATAATTCACAATATTAATCGACTGTGTCGTTCCTGTGAAAGAGGGGCTTTCAATAAGGATTTCTCTCCTATTAGGCGCCGCAATTAGGTGACCAAACCTCTCCTTGGCGTAACATCTTGACATCGTTAATATTGCAAATAATAATATTAATAACTTCGTCGTCTCAATTATAGATTTAATAATATATAAAATATCGACAATAATTGAATCAAATAACGTGAGATACAATGCAACAATTACTAAAGCAATAATTGAACAAAACTGAGTGACTTCTCACGTAAGATCAATAATCAAGAGACTGTACTACTATGCAACCACGCCAGACATGCATTTCTATTTTTACTACTAAGTAGTTCAACAGTTTTAACGGTAAAACTTCTGCCGTTATTTTCATAAAAATATTTTTGTCATTTTCTCAATCCGACAATAATTCCGTTGTGGGGTCCACCAATGATTGTACCGTCTTACGGATATTCTCCGACAAAAAGAATATTCTCCGACCAACCGAATATTATAGAACAACTTGTATACTTTTCAAAATTTATAAATATTATCCACAACTATAACATTATCTCAAATCCACACCATAATTTTGAAAAAAATATTTCGAGAAAATTAAATCTTTATTCATAAAATTTGGGATTTTACAATCTCCCCTCCTTATGAAATTTTGCCCTCGAAATTTACGTATGTACCTGGTATGCCGAACAAATGAGGACACTTCGTCAGATTCTAACTCTTGAGGTATAACCTTTGAGCGTCGAATGTGATCCTTCTTATCCAAGATTTTAACACGTATCTCCTCATATGTTAAATCTTCTGTTATCTCGTCTAATTCTAATTCAATAATGTGGTTCGGGTCGTCCACATATTTATGTAACATTGATATGTGAAAAATGTTATGAACACGCGACATACTTGGCGATAAAACGAGTCTATAGGCCACAGTTCCTACTCAATCGAGGATTTCAAATGGGACAATTAAATCGAGGGTTAAGATTTCCTCTCTTCATCGACTCTTTCTTCTAGAATATCGCTTTCTTGAACCTTCTTCTTCGTATTTATCAGCTTCGGTTGTGTAGCTTGAGCGGCTTTAACTTTATCGATTAAAGTCGATTCTACTCGTATATTCGTTATCTTCACATGGGTCCCTAGAGTCTTTAACTCTATCTTCATCACTTGTAAGTTATACGAAATGAGTCTTTGTGTTAACAACATCGCACTCATAAATGCATACGATCTTCTACTCAAAACGTCAGCTACCACGTTCGCTTTCCCACTATGGTATTGAATGGTATGATCGTAATCTTCAACAGCTCAAGCCAACGTCTTTGGCGCATTCTACGATCGTTTTAGGTGGAGAAATATTTGAGGGTTTTAGAAATGGGTTTTGTACTGGGGTCAATACAAAATTCGATTTCACACTCTAGGGGTAGGCTAGGAAGTCTTCAAGAATACGCCAGGAAATTTAGTAACGATAGAAATATCATTCAAAACTGTGACTCTCATCCAAGACTTGGATAGCACATGTAATGAAGGTTTCTCCTAACGGAGCTTCAATAGATAAGTCAAAGTCTAACTTCTCCGGAGTCAAATTTAAATGTTGAACGCAAGTAAGAGAGATAAAAGAATGGGTAGAACCGGTATCTAATAAGGTATAGACTTCGCAAAAATTTATAATTAACTAACCCGTGCTAACTTTGTTCGGTTTACTCGCTTTTTGAGAAGTCACGAAAAACGCTCTCCTTGAAACCACCGACTTTGTTTTGTCCGCATCCGCCTTTGGTTCCACCGTCCCAGCTGGTCGTGACTTTGGTGTACGATAAAATCGTGCTAGGTGACCTTCTCTTCCATAATTGTAACATGCTTTGGACGGCATCGCGCAGTTTGGACTGATGTGTCCCTCCCCTCTACATTTGAAGCATATGATAGGTGGTCGTTCTCCTTCCTTAACAACGGGTTCTGGTGCTGACGTCTTTCCATCATTATTGAACCTTCTCTTCTTGAAATTTCCACTCCTATTATCTTGGCCATGATTACCACCGAAGTGGTTAGCATTCTGGGCATAATAATTTTCCCTACGATGGTTATCATTGTTCCGATGGACGTTGCCACCGGTATGATTATTATCGTGTTTTTGGTCATTACCTTTTGGTTGTGCTGACTCATTATCACGCTCCAATAACTGAGCCCTATTCACAACATCTGAATATAAACAAAGTTTATGAGAAATGAGGTATTGACGTATATTGGGTTTCAAACCTCTTAGAAATATTCGCGTCATTCGCTCCTCATTATCGACCAAATGAGACGTAAACCGGGACAACTCGGCAAACTTGGCTTCGTACTGTGACACGGTCATATTATTTTGCTCCAACTTGATAAACTCCACCACCTTAATGTGACGAATACTTTCGGGAAAGTACTTGTCGTTGAACAGCTCTTGGAACTTTTCCCAAGACATCTTGAGTGCGTCAGGCTGGGTACATTTTATAGATTCCCACCAGTAATCTGCCTCTTCACGCAACATAAAGTTGGCAAAGGGAACCTTTTGCTCCTCGGAGCATCCCAAGACATCAAATATCTTGGTGATCTGCTTTAACCACGTCTCCGCCTTAAGTGGTTCTGGCTTTCTCAAAAACCCTTCTCTATCAATCCTATCATAGAAAAGATGTAGATAAAAGAGATGAGTCTTACCCTTGAAGACTAAGACTTCAATTTACTTTGGAAAACTAGCAAAAGTTGAAGTGGCTTATAAGTGCTTAAGTGGCTTATTCTTCCTAACCAATAAGTAGCTTTATATTGAGAGGAAAGTTGAATGGAATAACAACCAACAATATTGAAATGATCTTGGTATTTATAGGCTATCAAAAGCTAGGGTAGAATGGTCATTAACACATCCCACCTCCTTATTCCACCTCCTCATACTCCACCTCCTTACTATTCATTATCTAGCCACTAAGTAAACTTGCTAGCCACAACACTTGCTCATCACATCACTTGGTCACAACACATTAACCTTGCCCATCAAGTCTACCCACTTACACTTGGATCGCTCCATGGATCAAGGCTTCTCATTGGGCTTGGTTAATTAATCTAACTACTTTCTTATTGGGCTTGTGCTACAAATAGGTTGGACAAATGATTAACAAGTACTTGGGCTTGCATATCCCTTCCTATTGGACTTCTATCAATAAGCTATCAATTCTACAAGTCCATTACCTTTAATTCAATAACTTAAACATTTATACCCTACGTATAATTCTCGTATGCTATCTCGTATACTAATTCTTAATATACGTTATCTCATTCTTCATACATAATAGTACAATATGTCGTATTATACTTACATCCATTACTTCATATAATGTATACACATTATATAATCACAACTCTCTTCCCATAACGCTTAATAACCTAACGTTCCCAAATTAAGTCTGCATGCAAAATATTACGTTTTCCATACTTAGGTTATTATTACATAATCAATCTCACCTCGATATTATAACGTTATGTATTTCTCGGAAGTTCACAAATAGTTCCCGAGCAGAAATCGATGAATAATGTTTTTTAGAAAATTTCTCGGAAAATTTTTATTTTCGTTTTAGAAATTCAAACATTTTAATTCTCCCACGTAGTGAAAATACTACGACGTTCCGACGTTTCTAGGTTATAGAACGACCTTCATCTTCTCAACACGTAATAATAATAAATAATATTATTTTATTCATTATTAAAAGAAATTACAAAATGTTCGATTTTCCGGGGCGTTACAGTTATTTTCATTGTGAGCCTCTATTTCAGCTATTGGCTTCGATATTAGCTCGGGGGTATGGATTTGATCCTTCTTCATGCTATAAGCATATAACAAGCCTTTTCCACTAGACATCTACACACATAAATTATCCTGATTAGCATATAGTATATACACACAACAAATAATAGTTTTATATAAGTTATCTTTTATTTTGTTTGACGATGAATTTAGTCAATTCATCTCTTTATAAACTCTATATGAGTTATTTATATTTTCAACGTTTCCCTATGTCCTAAGGTTATAGTCTAAGGTTTATCCCACCTAAGGTTTCTAACCCTAAAGCTTTGATACCAACCTGTAAAGCCCCCAAATTCAGGTAATTGAAACCCGAATTCAGTGCTTCACGATACCATTTCTATGAGAGGAATAATACTAATAATAATAACAATAATATAAATATTAAACTTAATTTACATAATTATCAAAGTCTAGCTCCCAAGTACGTAACCTTTAATCATTCCTTACAATACATGATAATAAATATATAATGTTGTCTTAATAATATTAAACTATTACATAAGATAACATTAAAATCATTCAGCAACCTTTCCCTTTCCCTTGTTTCTAGCAGAGCCTTCAGGTTGTTCACACTTAGCTGAAAACATTTAAATTAAGCAAGGATGAGCATTTGAGTGCCCAACAAGTAATAACAATTATATATATAAGCTGAAAGAATTTAAATATTTTTTTTATACTACCCTTCTACAACAAATCAGTAGTTGTGAAGTAATCTGACCCGATAATAATAACATAATAACCCTCTTTCAAATTTTTGAAACTACGTACTGACTATAAATAGGGTTAAAGGAACATACTATGAACATTATTTTCATTTTCAAAAAGGTTAAACAGAACTTCATCTGTAAACCGTCATAACTTAAGGGCACGGGGGTGATCAGCCCGTTGTACCCTGTATTGATCAATACTACATGCAAGAACGATGTCATCGTTCACTCTGTCCACCTTAGGTGCATAAAAGTTTTCCCATGTAAGGGATGCATGTTCATACTTGTCGGGGTTCCAAACCAGAGCAATTCAGTTGGATAATAATAAGGTTTTATCTTGTTCAACAATAATCTATAATTCAACATATATATACGGGTAATTAACAAAGGTGTATCAACATGTGGTTAAATGCAATGATTATCCAAGTGGGGACACTTGTATAACTATTTATAGAAATTATCGAACAGAATATATATCTAAATTACCATATACTAACATGTTGATAATCAATGAGCGTATATAATATAGGGTTAATAATTTGTACAGTAATAATATAATTCTGAAACATTCTTACTCATGTCCATTGCATAAAGAAAATGCAAAGGTAGGATACTTGCCTGATGCGCTGCTTACAAAATGCAACTTAGTTTTATCTCTTATATCACGACCTATCATTAATCAGATCATTCGTTCGATTAGAACACTATACTATAACATATAGTACTGCATTTCGCAATCAGCACATAACCTAATCACATCATCACACATAATTAACAGTCATTGCATCACAAACAAACATTAATACAGTCAAAATATCTAAGTCCAGATTAATTTCTGAAACATGTCGGTGTACCGACAGCTTTATCGAGTAATTATCAAGTCTAAGACTCTATTCCAACGTTCAATATCCGTAAGTATCAGTCATATTATTTTAAATGACTTAATAAACATTTATTAATTTATCACGAATTTTCAAACAGTGAAATCATTATTAAATGATTCAAATATCAAATAATTCTATTATCATTTAATTATTATTAAACTATTAATGAAATCATTGCCAAAATATTAAAGTTATTTATAATAACTCAAAATATTTTTAAAACATTTATATTACCCTTAAATGATTTTTAAAATATTTAAAATCATTTTAAATAATTACCATTAATATTAAAATATTAATGTACTATTTCTTAAAATATTAAAAGTCATTAAGTATAACTTAAAATATTTTTAATTCACTTAATATTATTAATCTTGATAATATTTAATTCACCTCTTAGTATTATTAGTTCACTAATAATACTTTTATTCTCTTACTAATATTATTAACATCTTAATAATATTTTAATACTTTACTAATATTATTAGTCCTCTTAATAATATTTTAATCATGCATTAATATTGTTACTTTAATAATATCTTACTTATGTTTTAGTATCGTTAATCAATTAATAATACTTTTATTCATTTACCAATAGTATTAATATTTTATTCATTTACTAATATTATTAATCATTTAATAATATTTTATTTCTTTACTAATGTTATTACATTAATAACATTTTATTTAATCTCGAATATTATTATTTACTTAATAATAATTTAATCATCCAATATTACTTTAATTTAATATTAATAATCTTTTAATAATATTTTACTCTAAGATTAATATTTTAATCTAATATTATTAATTATTTAATAATACTTTAATCATTTATTAATGCTTAAATCAAATATTATTAACCATTTAATAATATTTTAATGAAGTTTTAATCTTAATATTTTATTTACTTAACAATATCATATTCTAATATTATTAATATCATAATAACATTTTAATAATTTATTTAATCAATAAATAATTTATTCTAATTGTTCACCCTTTACAAAACCACTTATTTAATATCCATAAAAGGTCATAAATAATATTTCTTATTATAAATTATCAAAATACCCTAAAATAGTCATAATATTATATATTAGGGGTATTCATGCATTAAAATCACATTTTTCTTATTTAAAACATCATTTAACTATTTATTTCCTTTTATTCATAACTTAATCATTTTTAGGAAAAATAGTAAACTGATTCCAAAAATTCTCATTTTCTGGATTTGGTCAGTATATGACCCAACAATGATTCCCAAATTTTTGTGGAATTTTAGAAAATGATTTATTAATTTTAAAGTGTCCAAAACATTCGGATCTTGCTTCATTTTTCATAAATTGAGCTTTGCTCAGAAAAATTTGAAAGTTTCAGGGTATACTCTCATAACATATATGAACCTACTGTAAAAATTTTGGAATCTTCCAGTGTACACACAGTGAGATATTCGGGTGTTAATATTTAGGAGTCCTTTACGGAAATAGTCATTATGCACAACCTATAAATCGAAACGTCTTCGTTCTTTTTCCTACACGTAGATAACTTCTTAAGGTACCTCAATAATTTTTTCCAGATTTTTAAAAGACTTGCAGCCATCCGAAACAGTCCAAAAAAAATGGGGACAATAGATTTTTAGGGTTTTGAAACCTTAATATTCTATGTGGACTGTTTTGGGGAAAACCACCCCAATGGCTTCAATACTTGCTAGATTTGTATTCTACCACTTGGATTTACTAGATAACTCATGTATCTAGCACCCCCCTTTTAACGGATCACAAATCCAAGATGTAAAACTTGAGTTACACAAGATTTAGTAGAAGAAAAACAAGGGTTTCACCCCTTGGAGAACATATGCTCATTTCCTTCCTCTAAACCTTTGATCCAACACTCAAGATACTTAGTTCCATACATGATGATATGTAGAACTAGGGTAATTTAATTATTAGACCATAACCCCCATATATAATGAGGTAAAAACCGAAATAGAAGAAGAATAAGAAAAAGAAAAGGATGAGAACCTCACCTAGTTTTGGTTACAATCCTTCTTGTTCTTCCAAAGTAAGTAATGAACTTAGGATGCATGAACAACAACTCCTCTCCCTCTCTTAGAAAAACCGAACCCTCTCTTTCTTTTTTTTCTCTTGTATGCTACTAGCTTGGGAGAAAAAGATAGAAGAAGAAGAATGAGAGAAAATGAAATGGTCTAGCAAATAAAATGGGTGATTAACTATTATCCCCCATACTTTTGTTGTCCCATGGAGGCTTTGCCTTATCTCTTCAATTAGCCTAATCATGTTATTAAGGGTGCTTAATAGATTTGCAATCAATGGGAGATTAACACACATGTACTTATGTGTAAGACTTACTATTTAAGGAACTTGATTAGCATAATTTGCTGCCTTAAATGGCCTAATGTGGCCGGTCCCCTATGCTCCATTATCTCCTCCATTTTGCTTTTATTTTAATGCACAAATTTGATTAATCAAAGGTCTAAAATACCCTTAATCAAGTAGACTAAGTTTGGGCTTGCATTTTATTTCTTTTGGGCTTCTCCTTTAATTGTTTTGGGTCATGTAATGAACATAGTCTAACAATTTAATATATGCTACCCAAATTGTTTATTTAGGGTTCACATTCCCAATCTTGTGAAATTTAATTACTTATACATGTGACATTAGCTCATAACCTAATTAGGTTTTCTAGAAATAGGCTTAAAATTATTAGTCACTTGAAATAACAAGATTATCCACATAAGTTAGTATACATATTAAATACTAACCTTTCCTTATTACCATAACCCTTAGGCTATTTAATTGTCTCACCTAATGTATAATTAGGTTACGAAGGTTTCATTTAGGGTTTAAAATAAAATAAAATTAGTTTATAAATTTTGTAATTAGGGTTTCCTAATTTGATAATTAGGGTTTTGATTTCACAATTAGGGTTTTGAGTCAATGGTTAGGGTTTACCTAATTAGCGTTTATATTTATAATATCAGACATTGATCACATTATCACGATTACCTAACAATTTTGAACTCCAATTTGTATTTTAAATTAGGGTTTCACATAGTAATATAAGGGTTTGTCACATAACACCGGAATTGATCAACCCTTATCGGTCCACATATACAGTACATATTTATAGCACTGAATAATTGAAATATAATTAATATTATATTATTATTCTCATGCCTTGATCAAAATCCAAAAAATTAGGGTTTTGGATTCCATATCGATTTATTTGTCATACTTAACATTATTAATTAATTTAAAAATAATTAACTTAATAATCGAATAAAATTCATATAATAAAATAATTATTATAATAATTTAAAATCATTTCATATATTATATAAATAATATATAATTATATTTTCATGGAAAATAATTAATAAAAACATTTCTACTATAAAATTAATTATTATAATAATATAGTTTATAACAATCAATAATTCTAAAATAAAATTATTTAAAATCATTCATGTAATAAATATATCACATAAATACATACACACATTATCTTGGCACATATTCCCCATATTTATTTTAATAAATAAAAAAAAATTATACGCAAAATTTCTAATTTATTTGTATAGAAAATATCGGGTTGTTACAAGGAATTCTTTCGCTAGTATGACCTACTTAAGTTTATTTGATATTTAATTGGTCGGTCAGAGTATGAGGATAATATGTGATATGTTAATTAACCCTTGTTTTGTGGCAGTATTTAAAACTGACATCCGAGAATGTTGAGAATATCAATGGAGCACAGGAGACTGTTGAGTCTCCACAGATCAATAATCAGGATAATGTGCAGTAGGAAGGCGACAATCCTCATGCAAACAATAACACTGACCAAATGATGAACGATGGAATGTTCAGAGGCTTTATGCAATTCATGCAACATCAGGAAAGAGCGGCTCCTGTCCAAAATACAGGTGGAAACACTGGTAACTCTCGGACGGTCGCCGCTAAGTAGGAACTGGGACCACCGAAGTTTTTTGGAGAGCCAAAACCACTTAAGGCGGAGACATGGATAAAGCAGATCTGCAAGATATTTGATATCTTGGGATGCTCCGAGAAACAAAAGGTTCCCTTTGCCACCTTCATGTTGCGTGCAGAGGCAGATTACTGGTGGAAATCTGTAAAGCGTACTCAACCTGCCGCACTGAAGATGACATGGGAGAAGTTCCAAGAATTGTTCAACGACAAGTACTTTTTCAAAAGTATTCGTCACATGAAAGAGGTAAAATTCATCAAGCTGGAGCAAAACAACATGACCGTATCGCAGTACGAAGCCAAGTTTGCCGAGTTGTCCCGGTTTGCATCCCATTTGCTTGATAATGAGGAGAGAATGACGCGAATGTTTCTAAGAGTTTTGAAACCTGAGATACGTCAATATCTTATCTCTCATAAATTGTGTTTGTATTCAGATGTTGTTAATAGGGCTCAGTTATTGGAGCGCGATAATGAGTTAACCCAACTAAAAGAGAGCAACCTGCAAAATGATAATACCAGTGAGAGCAGTCATCGAAGCGGTTAAAACAAGCATGGAGGGAATCAACAGGCCAGAAATGGTAACCACTTCGGTGGTAATTAGGGCCAAAACAATAAGAATGGATATTTCAAGAAGAGGAGATTCAACAATGATGGAAAGACGTCAGCACCAGCACCCGTTGTTAAGGAAGGAGAACGACCACCTATCATATGCTTCAAATGCGGAGGGGAGGGACACATTAGTCTAAATTGCGCGATGCCATCCAAAGCATGTTATAATTGTGGAAGAGAAGGTCACTTAGCCCGATTTTGTCGTTCACCGAAGATAAGTTCAGCTAGGATGGAGGCACCAATGGCCGTCCTAGAAAAGTCAAAAATTGGTAGTAGTCTGAGGAGGCGTTCTTTGTGACCTCCCAAAGAAGCAAGGAACCCAAACGAGGTCATCACGGGTAAGCTTATCATAAACTCTAGCGAAGTCTATATCTTATTTGATACCGGTTCTACCCATTCTTTTATTTCTCCTACTTGCGCTCAATGTTTAAATTTGACTCCAGAGAAATTAGACTTTGACTTATCTGTTGAAACTCCATTGGGAGAAACCTTCATTACATCCACTATTTATAAGTCCTGTTTAGTTCAAATCGGCACCCAAACGTTATCTGTCGATCTTATTTTTTTGAAAATACTTGCATTTGATGTGATTCTAGGGATTGATTGGTTAACTACTTATCATACAAAAATTGATTATTTTCGTAAGGTTGTTTGCTTTCATATTCCTAACCAACCTATTATGCGAATTCAAGCAACCAAACCATTAAAATCAATCACTGTCATCTCAAGCCATAAAGCTATTCGTTTATTGAAAAATGGATGTCAAGCTTTCTTAGCTCATGTCACGGATCTAAACAAAAATACGTCAGTTTTGAATGATATTTCTATTGTTAATAAATTTGGACGTATTTCACGAAGAACTTCTGGCCTACCCCGGGCGTGAAATTGAATTTTGTATCGACCTTGAACACGGTACAAAACTCATTTCCAAAGCCCCATATCGAATGACTCTATTGAACTTCGTGGAGTTAAAGACCCAACTGCGAGGAATTGTTAGACATTGTCTTTATTCGTCCTAGTACTTCTCCTTGGGGTGCTCCTGTTCTATTCGTGAAGAAGAAAGATGGGAGTATGCGACTTTGTATTGATTATCGGGAGTTGAACCATGTCACTATCAAAAATAGATACCCATTGCCACGTATTGATGACCTATTTGACCAGTTGCAAGGAGCTAAATTCTTTTCAAAGATTGATCTTCGTTCTGGATATCACCAGTTAAAGATTAAAACTGATGACATTCCAAAGATGGCTTTTAGAACTCGGTACGGGCATTATGAATTCCTAGTCATGTCTTTTGGATTGACTAATGCTCATGTTGTCTTCATGGATATGATGAACCGAGTATTCAAGGAATATTTGGATCACTTTGTGGTCGTCTTTATTGATGAAATCCTTATTTATTCCAAAAGCCGTGAAGATCATGAGCAACACTTGAGGCTGATACTCCAAAAGCTTCGTGAAAACAAGCTTTATGCCAAGTTAAAGAAACGCGAGTTCTGGCTGGAGGAAGTAGCATTCCTTGGGCACGTAGTATCAAGTCATGGAATATTTGTTGACCCAACAAAGATTGAAGTTATTCAAAGCTGGGAGCAACCTAAATTAATGACCGAAGTACGTAGTTTTCTCGGCTTAGCTAGTTATTATCGGAGATTCGTAGAAGGGTTTTCTCGAATCGCTACTCCATTAACTCAGCTAACTCGAAAAGATACAAAGTTCAGTTAGAGCGAAGAATGTGAGAAGAGTTTTCACGAACTCAAGAAAAGACTCATTTTAGCACCTGTTCTGACAATACCATCTGGCTCGGAGGGATTTGTCATCTACAGTGACGCTTCGGGCAAAGGGTTGGGATGTGTTCTCATGCAACATGGGAAAGTCATAGCCTATGCCTCACGACAACTCAAAGAATATGAGAGAAATTATCCCACTCATTATCTAGAGTTGGCAGCAGTCGTTTTTGCACTAAAAATTTGGAGGCATTACTTGTATGGGGAGAAAGTGGAGATCGTTACGGATCATAAAAGCCTCAAATATTTCTTCACTCAAATGGAACTCAACATGCGACAACGAAGTTGGCTTGAACTGTTGAAAGATTATGATCATACCATCCAATACAATCCTGGAAAAGCGAACGTGGTAGCTGACATATTGAATAGAAGATCATATGCGGGTACGAGTGCGATATTGTCAACGCAAAGGCCCATTTTGTGTGAATTGCAAAGGATGGAGATAGAGTTAAAGACTCCAGGGACCCATGTGATGAGGGCGAATATATGAGTAGAACCGACTTTAATTGATAAAGTTAAAGTTGCTCAAGCTACATATCTGGAGCTGATGCGTATGAGGAAGAAAGTGTAAGAAGGTGCTATACCGGAAGCAAGAATCAATGAAGAAGGAATACTTCGAGTCAACTCCAGACTTTGTATTCCTAATGAACTTGATTTAAAGTATAAAATCATGATGGAGGCGCACAACACACCATTTGCAATCCATCCTGGGAGTACCAAAATGTATCGTAATCTTCGTCATACATTTTGGTGGAGCAATATGAAGAGAGAGATAGTGCTATTTATCTCAAGGTGTCTAACTTGTCAACGAGTCAAGGCGGAGCATCAAGTACCAAAAGGTCCATTGCAACCACTTAAAATTCCAGAATGGAAGTGGGAGCACATTACCATGGATTTCGTTACTGGTCTTCCCAAGGTTTCTCAAGGCATAGATGCAATTTGGGTCATTGTTGATAGATTGACCAAGTCTGCTCATTTCTTACCAATACGAGAAACTTATACACTTGAACGTCTTGCTTGTATGTACATAAATGAGATTGTAAGACTGCATGGTATGCCAGTATCCATAGTTTCTAATCGAGACCCAAGATTCACTTCACGATTTTAGGTTAGTTTGCAAAAAGCTATGGGCACGGATTTACGATTTAGTTCAGCATATCATCCTCAGACGGACGGACAATCAGAAAGGACTATTCATACTCTGGAAGATTTATTAAGACTCTGTGTCCTTGACTTCAAGGGAAGTTGGGATAAGTTCTTACCATTGGTGGAGTTTTCCTATAACAATAGTTATCAAGAAAGTATTGGCATGGCTCCATTTGAGGCGTTGTATGGAAGAAAGTGTTGTTCTCCAGTATATTGGGATGAGGTGAGTGAAGTAATATTGTTGGGACCAGAGTTGGTACGTATGACCACGAAAAAGATTCAAACGATCCGGCAACGTATAAAAACCTCACAAGATTGATAAAAGAGTTATGTTGATCTTCATCGAAAGGACGTGGAATTCGATATTGGAGATCATGTGTTGTTACGTGTTGCTCCATGGAAAGGAGTTACGAGATTTGGAAAGAGAGGAAAGCTCAATCCTCGATTCATTGGCCCATTTTTAATCCTCGATCGAGTAGGAACTGTGGCCTATAGACTCGCTTTACTACCAAGTATGTCTCGTGTTCATAACGTTTTTCACATATCCATGTTACGTAAATATGTGGAAGACCCGAACCACATTATTGAGTTAGAACCGGACGAAATAGCGGAAGATTTAACATATGAAGAGGTTCCTGTTAAAATCTTGGATAAGAAGGAGCATATTCTACGGTCCAAGGTTATACCTCAAGTCAAAGTTTTGTGGAGGAACCACGATGTTGAAGAAATAACCTGGGAGTTAGAATCTGAAGTGAAATCAAGGTATCCTTACCTCTTCGACATACTAGGTACGTACCCTAATTTCGAGGGCAAAATTTCATAAGAAGGGGAGGTTGTAAGACCCCAACTTTTATGAATAAAGATGATTTTTCTATAAATATCATTTTTGAATATTATGGAATGAATTTGATATAATGTTATAGTTGTGGGTAATATTTATAAATTTTCCAAAGTACGCAAGTTGTTATATAATATTCGATTGGTCGGGGAATATTCGTTTTAACAGGGAATATTCGTACAACGACATAATCATTCAGTGGACCCATAATGGAATTATTGCCGGATTGAAAAAATGACAAAAATATTTTATGAAAATAACGGCGAAAGTTGTACAGATTAGCTGTTGAAACACCGTGTTAAAAAAAATACGATGTCTGGCGTGGTTGCATAGTAACACACGATATTGATTATTGATGCTTATGTGAGAAGTCACTCAGTTTTGTTCAATTATTGCTTCAGTAATTGTTGCATAGTATTTCACGTTATTTGATTCAATTAATGTCGATATTTTATATATTATTAAATCAATAATTGAGATAACAAAGTTATTAATATTATTATTTGCAATATTAACGATGTCTAGAAGTTTTATCAAGGAGAGGTTTGGTCACCTAATTGCGCGCCAATAGGGAGAAATCCTTATTGGAAAGCCCCCTCTTTCCTAGGAACGACCTGGTCGATTAATATTGTGAATTATAATAAAGGTGATAAGTTTTGTTTTATTATTATTATAAATATAATAAAACAGAAAACTTTTTATATAAAATAGAATACTTTTATAAAGTTATTCATTTTATTAGACTATAAATAGAATATATAATATTCTATTATGCATAGTGCCTGCATAGTGTTCTGCATAGTAAATTAATATGGATCGTCCGTTTAAAAGTAAATTAATCTGGACCGTTCATGAATTAGTTACTATTCAGTCCATTCTCCTATAAATAGAAGCTCATTCCTTCATTATTTCTTACAAATTCACTGAAACTCTATAGAGAGAAACTATAGAGAGAAAGAAGAAAAGTATTCTGCTACTTCACTACTCCTATATCCAGTTTCTTCTAAGGTAAGGGGTATTATTTCTTTTGTATTCATGAAGAGAACTTACATTATTCCATTCTTTATTATTCATTGGAATAACTTTGTATACACGGACTACCCTATCTTTGGGTGAAATTCTTCATTATTCCATTCTTTATTATTATGTTGGAATAACCTATCTATGCAATCTTGCATACATGGTGAAATTCTTCTATTATTCCATTCTTTATCATTCATTTGGAACATCATATACGTGCTTTTACGCATGACACGGTTCTGTTATTTATCATTACTGTTGGAACATCTTGTATGCGTGCTTTACATGACTGGTTCCATTATTTATTATTCTATTGGAATATCCTGTCCGTGCGTTTACGCATGACCTGGTTCCATTATTTATTATTCTATTGGAATATCCTGTTTGTGCATTTACGCATGACCTGGTTCCATTATTTATTATTTTGTTGGAATAACCTGTCTGTGCGGTCTATCGCATGCTTGGTAAATTCTTTTGTTATTCCATTCTTTATTATACTCAGTTGGTTAAAGTTTTGGCTTTTATACTCCATGAAATTAGTGGAATATCTTTGATATTTGCGCTTCATTCAGTATCTTTTCATGGAAATATTCTTCTGTGCATTCTTGAGTTTTACTCCACAAAGAAGTATCATGTTGACAATTTGGACGTTATTGGTTCCTGGATAAATTAATTCTTGAACTTGTTTTATTGAATTCTTATTTTATTGTCATCATCCTTATGTTTATATTATGTTGAAAGTCATCTGTGGTCTGTAGTGCATAGATGGACTTGGTATGATTATGACCAGGGATTAATTGGTATAATCATGACCGTAATGTTACAAATGATGTGGTAAAAGTCCTCATTGACCCGTAGTGCATTGATGGATAGTTGTTGGCATGATCATGACCATTGATGAATACACAAATATCCTTGGGCCATAGTGCATGGATAATTTGTGGTTGTGATACTAATGAATATCATTGGCCGTAGTGCAGGGATGATGTGGTTTATTTATTAAGCTGATTCTCAACAATAAAAGTGATGAAAAACCTTTTAAATCATAGAAGATAGTTGATTTTATTCTCTACTTGACTCTTTTAATGGATTGCTTATTCCGCTGCAGTTAGACTTGATATTTGTTATATTGTATCAGTTTAACACTATTGAAGGCTAAGGATAATTTATTCTGCATTATCTTAGTCATAATATTTCTTACTGGGCTAGTTGAGCTCACCTTTTTGCTTTCATTGTTCTCTTCAGGAAATGAGAACGTAGCAGGGACTAGTCGGGGAACGGAGTGACGGTCCAGAGGATTGCATTAGTAGTCCTCGCTATTCTATGAAATAGTGTGTTAATAAATGTATTGAGGACTTATTTTGAGTTTGAATACTATCGAAGACAATATTTGTATTAAAACTGACAGCTCATGTTGTATATTTAAGATTATATTTGTATTATGTACCATGTATTTGGCAACTCAGAATAGGTGATATATACCTATTTTGGGGGCGTCACAGCCTATCTATTACATCTCAAAAATAGATCAACCTAACAGCTTTGATCTTTTCTTCTATACATTCATTTACAGAATGATAAACATAAAACACATATCAACCTAACAATTTTGATCTATCATCTAAGTCCTTGTACATATGTTCTTTGAAGGACTTAAATATAAGCATGACTATTTACTTTCAACATCAAATTTAAATATGCAATACCCAACACATAAGTATATCTAGAACTATCATCAATAAATGTTATAAAATACCTGTTGCCACTTCTAGTTAACATGCCATTTAATTCACAAATGTCAAAATGTACTAATTCTAATAAACTAGTGTTTCTTTCAACACTTTTAAATGGCTTCTTTATCATCTTAGATTTAACACATAACTCACATTTCTTAAAGAGATTTACATTATAAGATATCAAACCATTTTTAACCATTCTTTTCATAGTACTTAAGCCTACATGTGCAAGTCTACTATGTTATAAAGAAATTGAGTCAACCATATGAACATAATCATTATTCTTATTATTAATAGAATCATTAGATACAATTGAGAGTTTGACCATTCCATTACTAGAACAGCATTTTCTAATAAAATTTCCATTTAGGGACAAGATTAATTTTCCCGATTTGAACACAGATTTGATACTCAGTTTTTCCAAAAGATCCCCACTAACAAGATTCCTATTCATATCTGGAACATGGAGAACATTGGTGAGAGTCAATTTCTTGCCTGAAGTGAATATCAATTTGTCCTTCCATCTTGTGAAGTTGGTTCCATCAAAACGATCTAGACGAACAAAATCTTGGTTCATGAGTTTTATGGTGTTTGAGGATTCCATGGTGTTTGAGTGGTGTTTTAAATAGCAAGAAAAAAATATTATTGCTTTTAGATTGTTAGTAAAATATGGAAATAAGGAGATTGATCAAAGAACCAAGAACACAGATAAATTTGAAGTAGAAAAAATGGCTTGAAACGCGTAAAATTGCTTTCCTAAAAGCAATATTTGCTCCCTCTCTTTCTTGAGATTGCTATAGGATGAATACAAATAGCCTTTTAGTGGATATGACAAGCCTTGAGAAGTTTTGCACTTAGCAAATAATGAAAAACTTTAAACTATGAATATGAGAGATGAGAATTTGACAATTTTATAGAGTAAATATTAATTTGAACAACAAAAATCAGCACCTTATTTTTATTTTTATAAAAGAAAATAATTATCAATAACTACCTATAACTTCTTTTTAATAAATACTAACTATTTTTAAATAATCATTTTTCTTATTTGAATAATTTATAACTGTAATATCCCACACTCCCCTAGCAGCTCTACTTAAACTTAGGTTTTATTTGATTTTCTAACTTAACTTAATAACACATATAACAAAATATATAGTATTATTCCTTATTTTCCATACACGCAATATATATATACACATACATTTAATATATAAATATTATGCTTATTTTACAAAACATAACATTTAAAATAATTACTCCTAAGCTGTAGTATATATGCAATATATATATATATATATATATATATATATATTACATATGTATTCATAAAATGCATTACCTACTATTTTCCCATAGAAATAATATTATATTTCATAAAATATTTTCTTTGTATTATAATAATTTCATATTAGAAATTATTTTAATATTCATTGAGTATAATTTCTAAAAATTTAATATTAGAAAACATTTCTTAAATTAATTATTTTTGTCGCAAAAAAATCTCTTAATAATTTATGCAATAATATATATTCATATAATTACCACATACACATCCCACTGCACATATTCATGTACTAAGTATCCCATACGCAGTACAATATATATTAAAAATAAAAATTTATTTCACTAAATTCTTATTTTAATATATATTGGAAATTTTGAATTATTACAGGTTACGATGCGGAGAGGTTTTCAGTGCCTTGTCTCTTCGACAAGTATGTTATCATCAGTTAAACATATCACATTGTTGTCTAGGATGTGACCTATTAGATGGCCAAACTTCTCAGTGTCCACTGTTTTGGGGAGATGAGCTTCCTCCAGGACTTTTAGCAGGAATTGTCGGTGATTCTCCGATGTTAAGATTAGATCAAGAATGGATACTTAGTTCGATTTTGTATGACCCTAATTTTTATGAAATAAAATTTAATTTTTTTTTATAATTATTATTCTAAATAGTAAAGTAATAATTCGATAAAAAAGATTAAAACTAAGGGTGATATGTGCAAATTATAAGATAAAAGTTTATAGGGGAATATTTGTTATATCGGTGAATATTTGTTATGTCGGTTATATTCGATAAAGTACGATAAAGCTGAAACAATCAATCATTGGTGGGCTCCAAAATGACATAATTGTCTGATACCGGAAATAATAGAAATAATCATTTTTTAAAAATTATCAATGGTATTAACACTTTTAACTGTTGAAATACTCGGTAATAAAAAAATAGTAGCACGAACCATTCAATAATAGCACCTGTCATTTCACAGTACCACATGGTATTGCACAGTATTTTATATTATTGTCAAAGTAATAATTGGATAATATTTCATATTATTAATTCAATAATTGTTACATTAACAACTGAATAGTATTTCATATTATTGACTTAATAATTGAAATAAAATAATTAAACTAGTTAACATTATTGGAAATTTCTAGTTCTATCAAGGAAATGGGTTATTTGATTGCGTGTCATTTCTATGGAAGGCCCCTACATAGATTTGAGGATGTCACAATAATTGTTCACCACATTTCATAATATTGAACCAATATTTGTCATCATAGCAAAGATAGTAAAAGTTATATAATTAAAAGTCATGGATATTAAGTAATTAGACATACTCATTATTTGAAGATAAATTAATATTCAATATTTGCAGTCACCCTATATGGAGTAGTAGTATAAGAAATTAAACAGTACTTATAAATTCCCAAGTTAATACTATTCACAGATTCTTCACATGAAATACTACTTATTTTGTTATTATTCAATTAATTCTTTCATTCATTCAAGGTGAAACTAAATTACAAGTAAGTCATGATCCATTCTTCACGTGGAATACTACCTATTTTGTTATTATTCAATTCATTCATTCATTAACTAAAGGTAAAACTAAATTACAAGTTTACAGTCGTAAGTCGTGGTCCATGCAATAATGTGTTTATATTATGATAAAACCTGTTCTCAGCCATTTATTTGACTAAGACAGTTTACAACAGCAAGCCTACCAAAGGTGTCGGCAAGCATCAATACCTTTAATTAGATGTCTCTGCCTTTAATAAAGTAAAAGTATGTCCTGTAAACTAACAGAATTTTCAACCTAGGTGTGTCGAGATTGTGACTTTGTCAAAGTGGTTGCGCTCCCATTCTCCTATAAACAGGTTACTTAGTTGAGCAATGAAAAACACACCAAAAACATAGTAAGAGAAGTAGAGAGAGAATTGTAAGGTAGAGAGACAAAATAAACATAAAAATGCAAGAATTATTCAAGTTGATTAAGCTCATAGAAAGTAGCATCTAGTCACGTACTTAGGTAAAGGGTATCATTTTTTTTCATACTCTTAAATTTATGATATGAAATTATTATTCATTTCTACAGCCTTATCATTAAATAGTGAAAATTTCTGAAATGATTAGAATATCTTAATATTTTGTGTTTCATCTAATTTTTTACCTGAATTTTTCTATTAAATTTTGAACGTAATATTTGAAATGTGAACCTTATATTTTCTTGAACTGTATATTCTATCAAGAACTCTAATTGATTTTCCAAATATCGTGTTGAAAATTTAAACTCTACATAAATTAAATTTAAAATCGCTCTGTTTATTCTATATTTTATTCTGATTATTTATATTTATCATACATATTATTATTATTTGTATTAATCATCGAAACTAATTTGTTGTACTTTTATTTAGCCTAAGTGCAAAGATAGTATGATTGTTGAGTGTCTTAGCATGTGTGGTAAAGGCACATGGTGAAAGTTCTTGTGACATCCCCAAATCCGGGTTACATGACCCCCGAGTTTTGTGTTCACGATCCACAATATAAAACTATCTAACTACCCATTTATATAGAAATAGTAATACATATCACATTAACATATGATGTTAATACATTAGTTCCAGGTCCACTAACCTTAACATTACAGACATACCCCTTAGTTATACAAAAAGGGTTTACAATACAACATAATAATAATAATGTTCATTATACTAATTTATCACTATGCCTTTTCCTTTGTTCTTCTTCGCAGCACCTTCTGCAATTTCGTCCCTAGCTGAAAAGTTTAATTTAGCGAGGGTGAGCAACAAGTTTGCCCCGCAAGTTAAGACATACAATAAAGGTATAGAAATCAATATCAAGTCTTCTACCATTCTACGTAACAATAATCTGATAATGAAAGAGTACAACGCTTTCAAGGTTTTCTACGATATTCAAATGAATAAACCTTATATTTTCTTGAACTGTATATTCTATCAAGAACTCTAATTGATTTTCCAAATATCGTGTTGAAAATTTAAACTCTAAATAAATTAAATTAAAAATCGCTACTGTTTATTCAATATTTTATTCTGATTATTTATATTTATCATACATATTATTATTATTTGTATTAATCATCGAAACTAATTGGTTGTACTTTTATTTAGCCTAAGTGCAAAGATAGTATGATTGTTGAGTGTCTTAGCATGTGTGGTAAAGGCACATGGTGAAAGTTCTTGTGACACCCCCAAATCCGGGTTACCTGACCCCGAGTTTTGTGTTCACGATCCACAATATAAAACTATCTAACTACCCATTTATATAGAAATAGTAATACATATCACATTAACATATGATATAAATACATTAGTTCCAGGTCCACTAACCTTAACATTACAGACATACCCCTTAGTTATACAAAAAGGGTTTACAATACAACATAATAATAATAATGTTCATTATACTAATTTATCACTATGCCTTTTCCTTTGTTCTTCTTCGCAGCACCTTCTGCAACTTCGTCCCTAGCTGAAAAGTTTAATTTAGCGAGGGTGAGCAACAAGTTTGCCCCGCAAGTTAAGACATACAATAAAGGTATAGAAATCAATATCAAGTCTTCTAACATTCTACGCAATAATAATCTGATAATGAAAGACTACAACGCTTTCAAGGTTTTCTACGATATTCAATTGAATAATCAATAATTAATTCTAGAAAATAGCAAAGTAGAATATTTTTCAGATTTATGCTGAGCGATCCATTGGATCTTGAACTTCTCTTCTCGAGTAACTATCAAAGATTTGACTTTGATATACCCAGGTGTATCAGATAACCATAAAGATTAAATCATACCCCTCTACAAGTATATAAAGTGATCAGCTTTACTATACCCTATATTATGCATAATACTTAATCGCTGCAAGAAAGGTGAATATCGACCAATAAAATATTCCCTTTATATAAAAGGTTGTTCTTCTCAGTCTCAGAATCAAGATTTTGATTTAACAACGAAATACTGTGATTTCAATTTCTAATTACTTCTCGATCTAGTCAAAATAATTGGCATCAATCTGTTAAATATTAATTGAATTCTCTTCTCGAACCTATCAAGTTCTAACAAATGTTTGTCTAGCCAGAATAATTGGCTAAGACATTTCTCAACATAATTCGACAATAAACAAGAATTATCTGTACTGTCAATACTAGCTTCTATGGATATGAATATCTAACAACAGTTATTCTACGAATGTATATTTTTCAAATCAGTAATTCAATTTGAATTATTAAACATGCACTAACTGCGAATAATCAACAATAAATTCTTGGACGTGGTATAATTAACAATAATTAACCACTATATAATTGAATGAATATAACTAAAGGTTGAGTTAGAAAATTTGCCTTTTCTGCTGATTACAGCTACACAAAATACTTATCTGCGTTCGTAAGACCTATAACCAATAATATCGGTCTCACAATTAGCACAATAATTTATAGCACAAAACACTGTAATTCATAGTCAATCTTCTCCTAGACACATTACCACATAATCACATCAGTGTTTATAACCTATATAAACACTTAACAAGTCTAACTATTTGATGCAGTTGGACTTTGGTCCATTCTCGATTGTTCGGTCACCTATCCCCACAATTAACACAGTTATTGTCAATTAAATTCATTTTCAAAGCTTCAATATTACATTAGATAAATCATATATCATTTATAATTTTTTTCGGAAGCTTTTAATAATTTATCAAACAATTATTATATTTTATAATAATTTTTCAAATATCAAAATCATTTTTAAATGATTTAATTATCAAATAATCTTATCATCATTAATATTTAATAATATTAAAATATTAATAACATACTTGTCAAAATATTAAAGTTATTATCAATAACTTAAACTATTTTCAATCAACAATATTCCACTTAAATGATTTTTAAAATTATTAAAATAATTTTGAATCATCACCATTAATATTCAAATATTAATGAAATTATCATCCAAATATTAAAAGTCATTAATTATAACTTAAAATATTTTTAAATCATTTTTCTCATTTTAAAATGATTTTTAATTCAATAAAATCATTTTTAATTCATTCATTTAATATAATAATTAAATAAATCTAATATCATTAATATTAATTTATTAATGAAAATTCTCTAAAAATTAAAAGTTACATTTTATAACTCAAAATATTTTTAAACACTTTATTCTCATTTAAAATGATTTTTCATAATATTAAATTATTTTCTCTAATTTATTTGATAAACTAATTAAATAAATTAAATACCATTAATATTCAAATAATTATAAATATTAATGAAAAATATCCCAATTATACAAAAATTATTTTTCATAATTTAAAATAATTTTTAAAACCATTTTTTGGTAATTTTTATAATTTATTTATATTTTTAAATAATTTTTAGAAAATTAGAAAATACATATATTAAAACCGTCGTTATAGGCCTTTAGCGACACAAAGCGTCGTTGTTGGTGTTCTTGAGCTCAAGAACACTGACAACTTAGTGTTCATGGTTGCTCGTTTGACCAGCCATGATTCTCAGCTCAGGCATGTTCAGGGTTTGTTTAAACACTGATCTGATAGTAGATATGTAGTACTACCATTAACAATCATCATCTCGATCATACAACATCATAGCTGCAAGATCTAAGTCTCCAAATATGTTGTCAGTGGGTTCCTGGGTTTTCTGGGTTACCCAGAAATCCAGGCAGTTTCGAGTACCAACTTTGATTCCCTATAATCTCTAGGTTCTGGTAATTGTTTTGTTGTTCTCATGGTCTTAACATGTAGTGTGATACCCCCAAATCCAGGTACTTCATTCCCACAGGATTTGGTGCTCACTTATCAAAACTATTACATCTAACTACCCATCAACAAAGGATAAAGACATAATTTAAATAAATCAAACCATAATCTTTCCCATTAAAGGGTTATATCATTGTCTCAAAATAATCCCAGGTAATCTAACCTTAAAATTATTACATAAGTTTGCGGAATACATCACATATTAAAACAAGTCTTTAACATAATTCATTAAAATAAAACTTTCAAAAAGTCTTCATCATTTGGACATCTTGCCCTTGCCTTTGCTAGTCGACGGCTCATCAACTTTTTCCACTTTAGCTGCAGTGTTAATTGCAAGAGTGAGCAAACAAATGCTCATTGATATAGAATGTAGCAATGATAATAACATGAGAGTGAACAACGAAAGCTGAACAATAAGGAACTTGTTCTACAAATCAAACTAGAAAATAAGTTCGAACTTTAATTATCGAGGTAGTAAGACCACGAACTATGTCCCCAGTACTTAGGTATTATTACCCAACCTTAATGATCATTTAGACTATCTGGACCCTTCTTAACGCGTGCTTAGGGGATTAGCCCTTTGTAACCATGTATTGTGCACAAACATCTAAATGTTACACGTACAAAATCCCCTATGTTAGGGTTGTTCGTCTCTGTTTGGATTTAGAATTTCTGCACTAAAGAAAGTTTAGTTTGGAACTAGCTTATTAGTGTTTCTAGAATTTTAGAACACTATTCCATTTACATAAGTAAAGGTTTAATACAAGAATTTATAACTGAACAAGGCTATCAAAGTCAAAGATCGGATATCAACAATAGATACAATTGAATTACATGATATACATACAAAATGCTATAACCAAAAGAGTTAGAACAATCTCATTTGAATCGATGTATTAGAGCAATATGTGCCTTGAATAATAATTAAAAAAGTAAAACTCGCGTGATATAACGAATTAGGTTATAAGAGCTTGTACAAACATATTCAAGATAGATTAAGTTTGCTCAATTTTAAGAACTTGAACAATAATAATATAGGAATGGAAACTTGCATTCAATATGAAAAATAATGAAGTTAGAAAGCTTGCTCAATTGTAAAGAGATAAGGTTTAGAAACTTGCACAATTATAAAAGTAGGGTTAGAGAACTTGCCTTGATTGTAAGCTACACAAATGAAAATAATCTCCAATTACCCTACATACATCATTGAAATCGCAGCCACAATTAGTTGTATGAATATTAGCTTTTAGGGTTTAAACCATCATTTAGGTCATAACCCTAACCTAGCACCTAACCACGTAGGTTAATATACTTAACACTTCTGAAATTACATATTGATCAACATAACTTAATCGTTCAACTCTATCTTTTGAAAACATCTCATTTGTTTTCATTATGTAACTCAATTAACAATTACTTCAAAATCTTTTATACTTTGTATTATAACGCATGACAATCTGCTATTGTAGTTTATATCATGCCTCAACATCAGTAACATGCTTACAATACTAATATAAGTCCATTGTGCACGACGCAAACAAGCGAGACCTCCTTTGTCCCGGATCGGGTGTGGCATGCAATTGCGCCACACTTAGGCTTGGGATGGAATCTACGCCATTTTTGCCTAAAACATGCGGCCAAGCAATTTGCTTGGCGTGTTCGTAGAACAGAAGCAGACTAAGCAGTGAGAGCAGTAGCCATTTTTAGCCCAACTAACACGAAATTCACCCATCAAACGGTGATAACAACATGTAACATAATTATACAACTATCATAACATGATTGCTAACATATTCAACAACTTAGCACAATTTAACAACAACTAAAACTATTTTAATTTCTCAATTTTCATGTTTTTCATATAAAACTCCATTTTTGATAGTCTGTCCAGAAATCATCACTGTGAACTCATTACTTGACCAAATCATTCCATTCAAATTATGTTATGTTCGTATTTTAGTGAACTACCATATACAAGCGTTAATTACGGATTACTACACACATTGGACAAGAAATTTGGTACTTTCTAAGGCTATATCACATGAAAATAAACACTGCTATATCATTTCTTCTTACAATTTAATTTCTCACGAATTTGATAACTGATACAACACGCATACAAGATGACAACAGATTCTACAACCTAAGCCACACCATATATACAACGCTTGAACAACAAATCCTCAAAAACCAATTTCTAGAGAATAGAAAATCACAGGACTGAAAATTAGAATTAGTTATACCTTAATCTTTGATTATTGGCTAGCAAAAGATGACAACAAGATTTAGCAATCTTCTCTTTCTTCTTGAAATCTCAGAACAATGTCTCAATTCCTACGCTCTCTCTTTTCTCTTAACTCTGCTCCTACTCTTTAGCCAAATATGAGAATAGAACAAAACTGAGCGCTAGCCTTAGGTATAATATGCGTAAACATAAACTAAAACCCACTAATGACAGGTAAAAATATAAAAAGACTCACGTCAGTTAAAATAACCAAAAGCCATATGGTTATGTTTGGTTCCACACTAATTCCCCAAACTAGATTATTTAAATAATATTTATATCATATGGTTTTTCCTCATCACACCTTAATTTAGTCAATTTATATAACTTTAGTTTAGTTAATTTAAATAACTTGTAATGGTAATTAAAATAATTTCTATTATAATTACGATTCTGAAAAATAAATAATTATATATCTAATTTAATTAATAAATTAGACACATCACCTTATTTAATTTATTTATTTCCATTAAATTAAACAATTCATTTAATTTAACTAATTTCTTAAATATTAAGCAATTGATTTAATTTGATTATATCCTTAAATTAAATCCAACAAATAAAATTATCATTACTCGATTCAACTAACATTAATTAATTTAGCTACTAAATTAATTCATGACAATTCATCAAATATTTATTTTTCTCAATAAATAAATTATTTTAAATATTAATTTAATTCCATAAATATTTAAATTAAATTACAATTTTTTTCGATCGTTACATCCTTCCTTCCTTAAAAGGATTCTGTCCCCAGAATCACAACTCGAAACTCAAAAAATTTATTCGTTACATTCTTCCCTCCTTAACAAGATTCTGTCCCCAGAATTGCAATACACGATCAAGCAAATAATTGAGGATAATTCTTCATCATAACGCTTTCAAGTTCCCACGTAGCTTCTTCAGCATTGTGGTTCCTCTAGATTACCTTAACAGAAGGTATCACCTTATTCCTCAGTACTTGCTCTTTTCTGTCAACAATTTGAACAAGGACTTCTTCATATGATAAATCTTTCTCAAATTGTAAGGGCTCATATTCGATAACATGTTTATAGTCAGGCTTATATGGTCTCAATACCGAAACATGGAAAACATTATGAATATGCTCTAACTCTAGAGATAAAGCTACCTCGTACGCCACTTTGCCAACTCATCGAAGTACTTCGAAAGGTCCTATAAATCTAGGGCTCAATTTCCCTTTCTTGCCAAATCGGATTTTCCCCTTCCAGGGAGACACTTTCAAGAAAACACGACTACCGACATCAAATTCTCGATTCTGTCGATGTTGATCGGCATATTTCTTCTGTCTATCCTATGCAGCTATTAATCTTGCTCGAATAACCTTGATTATTTCAACAGTCTGTTGTACCAACTCTGGACCCAATAGCTGACATTCACCAACCTCGTTCTAACATAACGGAGTTCTGCATTTCCTACCGTATAACGCTTCGTAAGGTGGCATGCCAATACTCACGTGATAACTATTATTATAGGCAAATTCCACCAATGGTAGATGGTCATCCCAATTTCCCTTGAAATCCATGATACATGCTCTGAGCATATCTTCTAGTGTTTAGATGGTTCTCTCACTCATCCATCCGATTCGAGGATGGTACTGTTTGTGCTCATTCTCATTTGTGTGTCCCCAAACATTCTTGTAATCGCTTCCAAAAATTAGATGTGAAACGTGGATCTCTGTCTGATACAATAGACACAGGTACACCGTGTCTTGACACAATCTCTTTCACATACAGTTTTGCTAACTAATCTAGGGTAAACCGATACTTGATTGGAAAAAAGTGTGCCGACTTCGTTAGTCGATCAACAAACATCCAAATGGCGTCGTAACCTTGCTGAGTCATTGGAAGACCTACCACAAAATCCATTGTGATATGCTCCCATTTCCATTCTGGTATCTCTAATGGTTGTAACAACCCGCTTGGCCTTTGATGTTCAGCTTTGACTTTCTGACACGTTAAGCATTTCGCCACACACTCAGCCACATCCCTCTTCATATTCGGCCACCAAAAATGATGCTTATGATCCTGGTACATCTTTGTACTCTCAGGGTGAATAGAATATCGTGAGTTGTGAGCTTCATTCAGAATTTCTTCTTTAACCTTTGTTACTGGCAGAACCCAAATTCTCCCTTCGAATCGAAGTAACCCTTCCGAATCGATTTTGAATTTGTTTTCCTCACCTTCAGATATCTTTCGTTTTATCTTTTCACAGTCTTCATCTTGAAGTTGTTCGTTTTTCACCTTATCCACCAACGTTGAACTGTTTCCCATCTGGAATAACTTTTCATCGGATTCTGTCGGATATTTAATTTCCAACTCCATCTTAGCTATTTCTGACACTAGCTTCTCTTGATCAGTTAACATCATTAACCTCTCTCGTCCTTTCCTACTTAAGGCATCAACAACAACATTCGCCTTTCTGGGATGATAGAAAATCTCGCAATCATAATCTTTGATCAGCTCCAACCATCTTCTTTGTCGCATGTTCAAATCTTTTTGTGTAAAGATATACTTCAGACTTTTATGGTCGGTATATATCTCACACCGCTCTCCATAAAGATAATGTCTCCAAATTTTTAGGGCAAACACTACTGCCGCCAACTCCAAGTCATGAGTCGGATACCCTTTCTCGTAATCTTTCAATCGGCGTGATGCATACATAATAACTTTCTGTAGATTCGCATAAGCACACATCCTAGTCCTTTATACGATGCATCATTATACACCACAAAATTCCCTGTATCATCAGGCAATGACAACACAGGTGCTGAACTCAACCTCTTTTTCAACTCTCAAAAACTTTTCTCACACTTCTCTGTCCAAACAAACTTAACCGCTTTTCTAGTTAAATTCGTCAACGGAGTCGCGATCTTGGAAAAGTCTTGAATAAAATGCCTGTAGTAACCCGCCAATCCTAGGAAACTCCTCACTTCTGATGGTGTCTTCGGCTGATCCCAGTTTAGTACAGCTTCCACCTTTGATGGATCTACCAAAATTCCGTCCTTATCAATAACGTGCCTGAGAAACTGTACACGTTCCAACCAAAATTCACATTTTGAGAACTTAGCGTACAACTTCTCTTTTCTCAACGTCTCCAACGTCACCCTTAAATGTTCCACATGCTCCTCCTTGGTTTTGGAATATACCAATATATCATCAATAAACACCACTACAAATTTGTCTAAGAATGGTTTAAACACCCTGTTCATCAAGTCCATGTATACTGCAGGTGCGTTAGTTAAACGAAAAGACATAACCAGAAACTCGTAATGACCATACTGAGTTCTGAATGCTGTCTTTGGCACATCCTTCGGCCTCACTTTCAACTGATGATAACCACTTTTCTGGTCTATCTTCGAGAAATACCTCGCTCCTTTCAACTGATCGAACAGGTCATCGATTCTAGGTAATGGATACTTATTTTTAATCGTGACCTTATTCAATTCTCTGTAATCAATGCAAAGCCACATCATTCCATCTTTTTTCTTAACAAACAACATCGGTGCTCCCCATGGTGAAACACTCGGCTGAATATACTTTTTGTCAAGCAATTCTTGCAATTGCACCATCAACTCTTTCATTTTTACCGGGGCTATTCTATATGGTGCTTTAGATATCGGGGCCGTTCCTGGTAGTAGGTCAATCACGAACTCGATTTGTCGATCCGGCGGAAGACCCGACAAATCATCTGGAAATACGTCTGCAAAATCTCTTATTATCAGTATTTCTTCTAACTTCGCACTATTATTTTGTGTATCGACGATGTAGGCTAAGTATCCTACACATCCTTGTCTCAATAACTTCTTGGCTTGCATCACCGTCAGACAACTTGCTTGTCGAGGTGACTTGCTGCTAAAGAACACAACCTTTGATGGAGTCATACGGTTAAAACACTTCCTTTGGCAATCAATTACTGCTCCGTAATTAAATAACCAATCCATTCCAAGTATAACATCGAATTCACCAAATCCAATTGGTATCAGATCTACCATCATCTCGTGACCTTTTATAACCACCCTACAATTTCTATATACAAATCTAACAGGGATCACTTCTCTATTCGTAATCTCTATACTTAAGGGAAATTCTAATTCTTCCTGAGGTAAATCTAAGTTCTGAGCAAATTCATCAGATATAAATGAACAAGTAGCACCCGAATCATATAGTACATAAGCATTAATACCATTAATCGGAATGATACCTGACACCACATCCTTAGGATCGCATAAAGACATCGCCTTGCGGTCATATTGAAAGTCCTCGCGAATGGTCATTGACTTGATTTAATTTGGTCGATGATAGTCAATGCACCACCACCGTTGTTGTTTCCTTTTCCGCCACTTGCACTTCCCGCTGGCTTCTTAGGGCAATCACAAGCCATGTGATCCTTCGAATCACACGTAAAACATGCTCCTTTCTTCGGACTAAAACAATTCGGTGCAATGTGTCCCTCCTGACCATAGTTGAAACACACTCTTTTTCCCTTCAAACATACTCCAATATGGTTCTTCCCCCAAGTTGCGCAAGTCTCAAACTTTTTCTTCTGCTGATTTCCTTGCTATCCTCCCGCAGTCGAATTTTCTCTCCATTTCCTCATCTGACTATTATTTCCAACATTAGTACCACAAGCCTTATTCTCATTTTCATTCTTTATCTTCTTCTGTTCTTGATTGTACTTGGTCAAGGCATCGCTTCCACCTTCAGCGAAGATTGCTGTCGACGTCGGGATTTTTGGTGTGTCTTTTCGTTACTTGTTCTTTGGTGTTCTCATGTTAATGTGAGATTTGTTTGAAAAAACAAGTGAAAAAGGTCTGACATGTATAATGTCGCCGATTGACTTTAAGAGTCGCCAGTTGGTGTATTTAACTGGTTGCACCAACGCAACCGAAAAGGTTAGCACATTGACTCAGTGATTTGACACTGCTAAACCGGTCTGTGAAACCGAGATTCATTAAGGGTTCGGGGGCTTGATTATGCGGAGGGAAGGTGTTAGGAACCCCCTGACATCCGTGTTACCATGGTGACCGCCACTCTTCAAAGAAATTATTATATGAATGTGTGTGTGTGTGTGTGGATCAATGTGTAATTTATTTGAAAGTAGTGCGAGGCCTCGTTCGCACCTATATACACAAGGTTTGAATTATAGAAAAATTCAGTTTTAACCAAGATATAACAATGAAGTTTTATAAAAGAGGTTTTTCAAATCCTGTGCTCAATAGGAATTGAGACATTTTTATACTTCTATTTTATTAAAGGTTCGGCTTGTTTGCTTTTATTTTTGAGATGCGAAACATCCTCGAGAAAATAATATACTGAAAGATCTTAGAACTCTTTATGGGCATGATGACCATCCAAGGAAACTCGAGACCTAATCGTAAAATAATGTACAAGTCACATACACTAAAAATGTCCATCACGGAACCGAATCTAGATTCGATGATGAACACTGTGATCACATGATTCCTAGGCTCACATAATCGCAATTTGTATGGAAAGCGATAGCGTTATATATATAAAAGCTATAAATATATATATATATATATATATATATACTGATGGATCAACCACTACGAAGCAACTCCATGGGAGATCGGAAATGTAAATATATAAAAGTATATATATATATATATATATATATATATGAACATGATCAACCGCCACGTAAGTAAACTCCAAAGTGACGAAATGTAAATAAAATGTGTAAAAGCAATCAAGCGCCACGTAAGTAAACTCCGTGCAGATGAATGTAAATAAAATGTAAAAGGCCATGAAGTAGACTCAGGGCCCACAGAAGAAATGTTGATATATATATATATATATATATATATATATATATATATATATATATATATATATGTACAAATATATATATAAAAGCGAGAACGCATATAGGATGTAAATCCGGGCTCATCTGATATGTCCGACAATAATTATATATATGTATATATATAAAAGCGAGTAAACGCACTGGATGTAAAATCCGGGCTCATCGAGATATGTTTGATAGCAATTATATAAAAATATATATATAAAAGCAATTAAACGCTCAGGATGTAAAATTCGGGCTCATCATGTAGAGTCGACCACTGTTTATATATATATATATATATATATATATATATATATATATATATATATAAAAGCAGATAAACGCTCGGGCATCAAGTCTAGGCTCAATCGAGGCATAATTCGATAATGTTAGTCCATATATATGAAATATATACATATATTATTATATATATAGTCAAAAATGAAAACCACAGACCGAAGTCCGGGCAAACACACTCACATGACTATCAACGTGTACAACAGTGTATGATATATGAGAAAGAGGCTTTATAGAATGTAAGAAGACTTACAGTGGCTGCCAAAGTAGACTTCTTAGACTTTAAATGGATAAACACTCGACCCTCACCAGATAAAAAGTAGCTATATGTGAGCTAACTAGTGTTTAAAGAAGAGAAACACTCAAAAATATGTGTATGCAGAGCAAAATGGACAGGGCTTCCTCGCCTTTTTCCTTCTTTCTCTCCTTTCAAATGGTTGACCCCTCAGCCTATATTTATAGACGGATGGTAGCGAGTACATGTGGTAGAAGCATGATTAATACTGCTGGTGGTCGTGGTGGATCCGAGCCTCGCGGGTCTCGTCGTCTCGTAGTACGTGCAGTCATGCAATGTAATGTCCGTTTGAACTTGCAGAACTTCAATCCGAGCATCCGAACGAAGTATATCTGTACTTCTTCGGATTCCTTGTGTCGAGAGTTACGTAATGACATGTATTAGAGGTTGTACGAAGTCAGGAAGAGGGGTCTATGCCCATGGTCTTCAAGCTTCAAATTCTATCCAAAGTACTGCCACACGTAATAGTCACTCGGGATTGTCAATCTTTGGCTCTTGTGGGACATTGTTGTATGTATTTATGTATGAATTGTTGAGATGACATGCCATTTGTCGAAGGAACAAGATGATGCGTGACTCCTTGTTGGGGTTATCGCCGGTTTGAGTTGAAAGTAGATGTTGCTCAGGGTTACAGCTGAGATTGGACCACTTGTTGGTATGCTGTGATATCATCTTATTGAGACAGTAAGATGACGTGTTGACTCCTCACCGGGGTTATTACTGGTTTAAGCGGAAAGTAGACGTTGCTCAGGGTTACAACTGAGATTGGACTGCTTGTTTGTATACCTCACTGTCATATGGATTGAAGCTGATTGCATGTGTTTGCAACAAGCATTTTTGGGGTTATCGCCGGAACTGCAATAGCATCCCTTGGGGTTATCACTAAGGATGGGGTTGCTATTCCCAGTGTTGTCTCTGGGACTGGAACTGAACGTTGCGGTGTTATCGCCGAGACAGGACTGTCATCTGGATTGAAGCTGATTATATGTGTTGTCGTCGGAACTGAAATGGCATCCCTTGGGGTTATCGCCGGAACTGCAATGGCATCCCTTGGGGTTATCACCAAGGATGGGGTTGCTACTCGATGTTGTCTCTGGACTGGGCCCGAACACCATAGTGTTTTCGGCAGAGACAGACTGTCCTCTTTGTTGTTCTTGGGTCTTTTGATCTGCATATATCTGGGGTTATCTCTAAGATTAGAAATGACACTCCGGTGTGTTTGATTTAAGATGATGTTCGGTTTGTGTTCCGGGTTGAGGTGAACTTAGGTAGTATCCAAGCATGGATGTAAGTTGTCTTTTCGGGGTTATCTCCAAAAGACAAATCTACCCCTCAATGCAATGTTAGGAATAGGAGTGTAGAAAATTTTGATTGTCTACAGATGCCCCTCTTTATCATATTCATGCAATGCAAGGCATGGATAGGATAAAGAATCCTAGACACTTGAAATGCAAGCAAGATAAATATGATGCTATATGCAGCAACATGATGCAAATGCATGATGCATGATTGTCGTGTAATCCTGCTGGGATGACAATCAGTAATGGCTTGGACATGCGATCCAAGTCTTCAAGGATGTTGATGTTGGGACTACCACCAAAGTCTTGAATCCTAGACAGTGGTTTAAACTCCATAGAGGTACCTCTTGTGTGGAAGAGAACCGTGGGAATAAAGCTGTCTATTTTGAGGATGTGTATAACATGTTCCTCATCATTGTCGAGTTATCGCCAAGCAGTTTTGTTCTTTGTCGGGGTTACTCGACCTCCGTTGATGTGTGTATCACCAGATGAATCCCTATTGGGTGCATTGTCAAGGCTGCTTGACCTTCATTGATGTGTGTATCAATGGTTGCATTGCGTTGTAACCCCGTAAGGGGGCGATAGATGTTTGATTGATAACGAGCGTTGTAACCCATTTGGGGAGGTTTGATATTTCGTGGGTTTCGCGTTGTAACCCCCGCCGGGGATTGTTTAGGGTTGTAACCCTGCAAATGATGGCATCGGACCTTTATGGGGTATTACCGAGCATGGTTTATGAAAGCTGAGCTCATTGGTATAGTATATGCCTTATCCAGGCCAATACCATTGAGACGACGAGAGTTTAACTTTGACCGACGAGAAACCAGGATTTCAGGCTGTTCCGCTCCATCGCGTAGCATTTTTATTCCTGATTTGGCCTTTTCAGCTTGTGAGACCTCCTTTGCAACTCTAACTGGAGCGAGCCGGAGGTGTGGTTAGGATTCTACCCATTTCTGCTGGTGAGTGTTTCTCTTGTCCTTTCCTATGTGTGGGTTAAGAGTGTTGACTGACAGCAGATGTTTGCCTTTGTGTTTGCAGTTTTGGGCCTATGTGAGGCTTCCTTGTTTGCGTCCTGTGAGCGTGTTAGGTTTAGATACCTATCCATGAGGACGAAGATGGCATCATTCCATACTAGCGGAGGTCCCTGTTGCTGAGGGTTTCACTCATTGTCGCCTACAGCTGGAGTTGTTGACAGCCGATGTCATCACATAGATTCCCTACTCTGGAGAGCATTTGGGAGTTGGCTTTGAGGTTGGGAACTCGACTGGAGTAGAGTACATCCTTTCCACTCGCAGGATTCCTCTCTTCACAGATGGAGGATGGGAGCTCTATTTAGGATAGCGTGCTATCAGGTGCACTACAAGAGAGATTCGTATGCTAATCTTGCCTCCTGCCAGGCGTTATTGGCCTATTTCGCAGTCCCCCATCATTGACATCCCATTGATGGGGATTGACAACTTTACATTGTCAGAGGGCCCTTGTTCTCAGGAGATGTTCCAGCATTGGTGGATCCCTCGTATGATTGGAGTTTAGACCCGCGCCAAACAGTTTATGGAGGATATGGTTCTAGGATCCGTGATGATGACGGATTGGCTAGCCTGTGTCAGAGATCCGACTCATGTGACACAGATTGACAGATTAATGCGGCAGTTGGACCGGTCACATCTTTTCAATCGACATTTGGGCAGAGCTCCTGCAGAGGTAGATACTTTTGATCCTTCCAGCTCTGGCGCTGGTCCCTCGGATGACCCATATGATTTTGTTGTCACAAATCCTCCTTTGTATAGACCTGACATCCCTGTAGATACAGATCCAGTGACTCAGGAGGAGTTATATCAGATGGACAACATCGATGATGTGGACATCGACACCATTGACTTTTTCTGATGTATTTCTTTTGATAGGCCTCTGTTAGCTGCTGGGTAGCTTCTCCCCATTCTCGCTATATCTTTTGATAGGCCTCTGTTAGATGTTGGGTAGCTTCGCCCCATTTCCCTGTATTTTAGCTGTACAGAGATGTATTAGATGATGATATACTTAGGAATGTATGCATAGTTTTCCATTCCCTATATCATATTGCCATCTATTATATCATGCATGTTATTGTTATGCATATGTATGTATGTCCAGAGATATTCAGCATTGACCCCTGGATGGTCTTATGATACGGCCCATACAGATGTCTTCTTTGACAGTTAGCCATATTGATCATACCCCACCATTTGCGGTGGTAGCTAATATGCGATCATGGTATGATAGTATATCACCATCAGACATGGTGATCGTAGATGATTTGCTGTAGCATACTATGACCTTACTGATGTTTTAGGTTCCTCCAGGATTTATATAGGGCATGCTAGAGCACTGGGTACCGGACAGACATGTATTTCACTTTGGGACCTGTGAGTTAACTCCTACTTTGGAGGAGTATGCACGATTGATGATGCTGCCTCTGGACAGACCTTGCGTGCACATGGCGACGAGAGACATGAGTAGACAGTTCATGAATCTCACAGGATTGAGGCGCAGAGTAGTGCAGGATGAGATTACATTCGGCCATGTTATATCCCAGCGTTTCCTGTTTGACAGGTTTGGCTCTGAGGACAGCTATGCACAACATTCCGGGGATTTCACCACACTGGAGGATCGTTGGCGTTCAGCCAGAGTAGATGTACTGCTTCTATGCGTATTGTAATATGTATACATGTCGCGGTACATGGATGAGCTGGATATCAGCGTCATTATGGCAGTGAGATCTCCCAGGGAGGGTCGTACCATTGTACCGATGATTATCGCAAAGACCTTGAGGTCGGCTACATACTGCTGCACTTATCCAGCAGGAGTGTTCACAGGTAGCTCGGTCATGCTGTATATGTGGTTCATGTCACACTTGAGACTGATTGGCACATTTAGACATCATGGATTTTGTTTCACCCATGAGATAGCCATGTCGTACTCATTTCAGCCTGCGGGGTGTACAGATGCTGTATCTTGGTCCGCTTTCTTGGTAGAGATTGGAGATCCGTTTGATATATTACCGTGTTCAGAGCTTAGCTCACCCTACAGCTTCATTACTCATGCTCCGAGCATGGATTATCTCCCTCTGGCTGATTTGAGGGGCATGATCACTTACCACCCACTGGCTATGATGTGTCAGTTTGATCAGTTCCAGGATTTTCATCCGTATAAGGGGGCAGTGACTCAGTGCTTTACATCACATCGTTTTTCAGCGGAGGACAGATCCAAGTTGTATACTCTTTGGGATCGGCGAGAGTCTATTGAGTTTTCGTCATCATCGAGTTGTTCTGCAGAGTATTCCACATGGATGGAGACAGATACTGCATTGGCTGCGGCAGTATCCACAGTGTAGGAGACTGATTCTGACGATAAGGAGCCCATCGAGGAGGCTGCCATTCCCACCGATGACTTGACTGCTGGGCTGCCATCATTTATGATAGATTATCCCACCCCGAGTGCCACTGTTACTCAGTATTCGACACAACATTTGGAGCAGAGCTTACATCTGATGACCTATGATAGAGATCAGGCTAGGGCCACGATGTTGACAGCTCTTGATGAGAGAGATACCGCTCTGTTAGAGAGGGATGAGGCTAGATCAGCCAGGGATGCATTGATAGTTGAGCGGGATGCCGCCTTATCTGCTAGGGATGTGGCCATTGCAGACAACACTTCAGTGAGATCCCAGATGACGGTCAGTCTGGCCGATATGAGTGCTTACATTGATGAGCATTATGCCACCATGTAGTTAGCCTCTGATCTGCTAGCTCGTGTAGATACCCTTGGGCAGGAGCTTGCAGTGCTTCCTCCGTCTCCAGAGAGGGATGCTATGTTAGATCTGATAGCTTGCATGTATATAGATCTGTAGATAGCTTTGTATTTTCCTGCACAGACTAGCTTAGCCATTTTGTCATGTACATCACAGATGTATATATCAAACAGTATTATGTATGGTAGGGAAATATATTTTGATTCACTTCCCTTTTAGTTATGCCTTGATACTTGCTTGATGCTTGCCTGTTTCTCCAGGGCCTTTGATCTCGATGCATTCTAAACTTATCCTTGATAGATGGACATTGAGACGTCACAAGGTCTCTTAGAACGGATCATTGATTACTGAAAATCCCTACCATCTTTGGTGTGTTGGGACTGGTATCTATATGGAAAAATGGAGAGGAGGGTAGTTTCTTCTTCTCTTAGATTGACCGCACCACAGATGGTCGCCAGTACTTCTATTTATGAGAAGCCTACTTAATTCCGTCTCTTATGGGTTGGTATTACTCTTTGAGGCACGATCGCAGCTTAGTTGGTCACCGAATCTTCTATTTGTGAGAAGAGGTTGGATAATTCCATCCCTTTGATCTGAAACCGATGAAGTGGGGCAATTTGAAGGTTGATCCCAGTACCGTGTGACAAGTATGTTGGTTCTGGTAGGGGTTAGACTGCACCATGAATAGCTGCCTACGTACTCCTGTTGAAGAGGAGATCAAGTCTGCGTAGTTCGAACTTGGTGTATGAGGTTCAACGCTGAATGCGGAAGGTAGATGGGTGTAGAAGTATTTTTTTTGTTTTTTGTTGTTTTTGTGAAGAAATGTTTTTGTTGTTTTCTTTATTGTGACCGGGCCATATAGAATATGGTTGCCTACGTACCCCTAGGTATTAGGGAGATCAGGTCGACGTAGTTCACCCCTCAGGACGAATTGCAGCTGAAGAGAAGCGTAAATCCCATGCGCAGGCTATACTGTGGGGAGAAAAAAGTTTAATCCCATAGAGCGGATAAACTATAAGTATGGAGAAAGTATAATCCTATCTTGAGGATAAACTGCAGGGGTGAAAAGTTTAATCTCGTCTTCAGGAGAAGCAGGTGTGAAAAGTTAATCTCGTCTTCAGGAGAAGCAGGTGTGAAAAGTTTGAAATGGAGTAAAACCAGGCTGCTGGCTTGGAGTGTATGTTTCCCTGAGGGGCAGAAGAGTTTGTAAAAAGGAGAGAGGGTTCAAAACCAGAATGACTGGTGATTGGATGATCAAAACCAGGATGTTTGTTTCGATGGTTACTTTAGACATAGTACCGTTTCACGGTGTCCGAGTTGATAAGCTGTGGAAATTCATTGCCATCCATTTCCTGGAACCTGAGAGCACCTCCTGTCAATACTTCTTTGACAATAAATGGGCCTTCCCAATTAGGGGCAAATTTCCCTTAGATTGATCTTGGTTGTCAATTATCTTTTTCAAAACCAAGTCATGTTGTTTGAATTGCCGTATTCGGACTTTTCTGTTGTAGGATCATGCGATCCTCTACTGATATAACTGACCATGGAAGATAGCCACGGCTCGCCTTTCATCTATTCGAGACAATTGGTGATACCTGTCTTGTACCCATTGGTCTTCATCCAACTGAGCATCCATCAATACTCTGAGGGATTCCATTTCCACTTCTATGGGGAGCACTGCCTCCATCCCATAGACTAACGAGTAGGGTGTTGCCTTAGTGGAAGCACGCATTGAAGTTCTGTAGGCTAATAAAGTTAGGGGCAAGAGGTCAGGCCATCTTTTGTGATTGGCAGACATTTTCTGCATGATCTTCTTGATGTTTTTATTAGCCACTCAATGACAGACCATTCATCTTTGGACGGTAGATGATGTGAGTTGAGATGTTTGATGTGGAATTTTCTGCATAATTCCTCCATCATGTTGTTGTTGAGGTTTTTAGCATAGTCTGACACAATGACCTCTGGTTGTCCATATTGACAAACAACATTGTTTCTGGTGAAAGCAATGATGACTTCTTTAGTAACCCTGGGGAAGGAAGCTGCTTCAACCTATTTGGTGAAGTAATCGATCATGGTGAATATGAATCGATGTCCATTACTGGCTTTGGGCTCGATGGGCCCGATCACGTCCATTCCCCACATTGAAAAGGGCCATGATGAACTCATATTGTGGAGTTCCCTTGGAGGGGCGTGGATAGCATTCCCATGAATCTGGCATTGATAGCACCTCTTGACGTGATCATCACAGTTAGCTTTCAGTGTAAGCCAATAATGTCCTGTTCTGAGAATTTTCTTGACAAGTAGGGGTCCGCTCATGTGAGGGCCACATACTCCACCATGGATCTCATCCATGAGTCGCTGAGCTTGGTCTTTGTCCAGACATCTGAGGAGACCTAATCCTGCATCTCTTTTATAGAGTGCATCTCCGCTCAGGTAGAATTTCATAGCAAGTCGATGAATCGGCCTCTTCTCAGTTAGGCTCGCCTCAGCGGGTGTAGATCCATCTCATAGGTACTCCTTGATATGTTGATACCAAGGGTTGTAGATGGGAGGCAACTCATTCGATACTTCTCCAATGTAATTCCCATAGACTGGGGCTTTCTGCATAACAATCGTGATGCTTGGCATGTTTTCCTTGTCAGGTATGTAAACCAAGGAGGCCAACATTGCTAATGCATCTGCAAAGTCATTCCTATTACGAGGAATGTGTAGAAATGAGATTTCTTTGAACTCCAAAGCCATCTGTAGAACTTGCCGATGGTAAGGCAGTAAATGTAATTCTTTGGTTTGATAGATTCCTATGGATTGCTTGATTACCAATTCAGAATCCCTAAAGACAGTTAACCGCCTGATACCCATTGAACGGGCAAGTTTGAGTCCCATGATACAGCCTTCATACTTAGCTATGTTGTTGGTGTTGATAAACTACAATTTGACTGACAGCGGATCTTTGCTCCCCGTCATGAGGATATTAAAGCGCCTCCCGGCCAAAGCCTTACGAGAGTTGAGTACTCCATCAAAATACATTTTCCATGAACGACATGTATCGTACTGATGTGGTAGCTGAATTGTCATTACTCCTTCATCAGGAAAGTATGTTTCTAAGGGTTTGTAATCCCCTACAGGTGCAGCGGCCAATTGATCTACAATTCCTTGACCTTTGACCAACTTTTGAGTCACGTAGATGATGTCAAATTGCTGTAGGATCAACTGCCATCAGGACAGTCGACAATTTAGTATGGGTTTGCTGAACACATACTTAAGAGGATCCACGCGGGATATGAGATGGGTTGTGTGACCATGGAGATAATGTTGTAATCTCATGGAAGCCCATGCTAAAGCACAACAAGACTTCTCGATCAGAGTGTACTTGTGTTCACTGATGCTAAATCTTTTGCTGAGGTAATAGATAGCTCGCTCTTGGCCTCTATTGTCTTTCTGCCCTAGCATACAGCCCATATCATTGTAATTTATGGACAGGTACATGAACAGGGGAACATCATCCCTAGGAGGTACCAAAATAGGAGCATTGATCAGTTGTTCCTTAATTGTGAGGAAGGCTTTTTGACACTCGTCATTCCATTTCATGGAGGAGTTCTTCCTTAATAATTTGAATATTGGCTCACAGGTTGCCGTGAGTTGATAAATGAATCGGCTAATGAAGTTGATCCTTCCCAAAAATCCCAGTATTTCCTTCTCTGTCTGAGGAATGGGCATTTCCTTGATGGCCTAGATTTTGGTAGGATCCATTTCAATCCCTTTGTGACTGAATAGGAAGCCTAGCAACTTGCCTAACTTAACACCAAAGGCTCACTTGGCGGGATTCAACTTTAAGTTGTACTTATGTAACCTGTTGAACAGCTTCTTGAGATGGTCTAAATGGTCATCCTCCTTCCGGGATTTGACAATGATGTCATCCACATATATCTCTATCTCTTTGTGCATTAAATCATGGAAAAGAGCCATCATAGCTCGCTGATAGGTTGCCCCGGCGTTGATGAGGCCGAATGACAACTGTCTGTAGCAAAAGGTTCCCCAAGGCGTGATGAAAGAAGTTTTCTCACGATCTTCCTCAGCGACCATAATTTGATGGTACCCCGCAAAGCAATCAGCAAAGGAGTACATGCCATACTGAGCAGTATTGTCAATAAGAATGTGGATAAATGGCACGGGAAAGCTATCTTTAAGGCATGCTTTGTTCAAATCTCAATAATCCATGCAAACTCGTACCTTTCCCCCTGGTTTAGGCACGGGAACAATGTTGGATATCCAATCCGGATATGTAGACACCATGATGATGCCAGCTTGAAATTGTTTCACAATTTCTTCTTTTACTTTTAAACTCCACTCAGGTTTCAATCGCCTGAGCTTTTGCCTAACTGGCTTGAATCCTTCTTTAATGGGAAGGCGATGAAGAACAATGTCAGTGGACAATCCCACCATGTCTTCATGAGACCATGCAAACACATCCTGGAATTGGGCTAACATTGCAACCATGTCATTCCGTTGATTTGTGGTAAGGTCTGAACCAATCTGGATTAGCTTAGGGTTGTCTAAGGTTCCAAGATTGAAAGGAGTGGTTTGATCAAGATTGGGTTTGGGTTTGTCGGTGACCCATTCCTTAATCTCTTGAGGTGTCTCAATGTCCTCTTGGATGTCCATCAAGTCTGAGTCCAACTTTGCATCAAAGTTACAACCCTTGTGGAGAGAAGGCACCTCATCAGCAAGTACAGGCACATCTAAATTCAGAGTCCTGAAACAAAAATATGCTTTCACTTAATATATGCAACTGTTCGATCATACAAAAGTGTTAGCATGTACGTGATAAAATAACTGCTAGTGCTGTAAAGGAAAGCAAGCAATTAAAGTTATCTCTGTGGTAGAGGATTTTACGCCCATTTTACCTCGTCGACCAATGTATGGAGTGCTGCTCCAATTGTCGAGGGAAAAGTCCTGATGGACTGCAGTGATAGAAGGATCGTCAGTGTCCTCCTTTTCCCGAATGATAACCATGACATCTGGGCAATCATCGTCTGGGCAACCATAGCCTAGTCCTGTTGTTCCAATTTGACTGGATATTTGGATAGGGTGCTTAATACCTTGCTTATCTTTACCAAGCCCTTGTCCAGGTTGATGACCCAATAACATCATTTCTTGAGTGGCTGACATAACCTCATCAGAAATTTTGGGTACGGGAAGTGGCGCTCCAATAGAATGGTATTGCGTGTTACTCACTTCTAGAGTATGGAAACTGGCCGGCTCAACTTCTGAATTGAAGCTGATAATTGGTAGAGTTCCTGATCTAGGACATTCCGGCTCAGTATTGACAGTGACTAGACTGTTGTTGATGATGTATTTGAGTTGTTGATGTAAGGTGGAGGGAACATCTCCAGCCATGTGTATCCATGGTCTCCACAATAACAGGTTGTATCCTGAATCTATCTTGAGGACGTGGAAGGATACGTTGAATGTATTAGGACCAATCGCAATTGGCAATTCAATCTTTCCAACAGAATTTCGCCAAGATCCATCAAAAGCTCGGATGATCGTATGGCTACTTTAGATTCGATTGACATTGATATTCATCTTCACCAAGGTGGCATAAGGATAGATATTCAGAGATGAACCTCCATTTATCAATACTCCAGCTAGTATGTACTCGGAAGACAACACTGCGATGTGCAGTGATTTGCAATGACTGGTCCCTTCGGGAGGTATGTCGTCTTCAGTGAAGGATATCACATTGCTGTTGAAAATGTGATCAACCAAATGTTAAAAGTTTTCTACATTCACCGATTTTGGCGGTGTAGGCTTCTTCCAAAACCTTTAAAGAAGATCTTAGATGCTCCTCGGAAGAAAACCAGTCTAGAATTGAAATCGGTGTGGAGCTTCTATGCAAGCTTAAAACCACTTTTAGCCTTTATGGCCCATAAAGACGGAGGAATTTTTCAATCTTCTCCATGGAAACTTCCCTTTGCTTCGCAAGTAGACTTGATAACCCGTTGAGGAAGGTATGATTGGTTTTCTTTCGACTTTGTAGAAGTAGTATGAGATGTGGATCCTTGACTTCTCCATAATTCCATGGAACTTTGTGTTTCGACAACATGATGTTGTAGTCTGCGCAAGGTAAAGGAATTGGCTCGAATGCGACCACTTTCAAAGGATTGTCGGCTCCTTTGAGATGAATTGGTTGTATGGGAAATACTTTAATGATCTCATCATCCACTTGAGATATATAAGCGCTCTCGATCCCTTCCATTGGGTAGGGCATGCATTCCCACCCTTAAGTTGCCATTGGTGTAATCATCCGCTATTTGCAGGACACCGCTATCAATAAGATTCTGAATGAGATGGCGGAGTGCCCAGCATTCTTCTGTGCTGTGACCGCGAGAATGTGAATGATATGGACACATTTCATCAGGATTGAACCGCCTTGAGCGGGGATTGATTGGAGGTAGAAGGAATGTGATTCTTCCTTCGTTGATCAACATTTGAAGTATCTCCTCCATAGATTGGCCCAAATAGGTGAATTCCCTTTTATTGGCAAAATCCTGATGGGCTTTAGCACTTGCTCGCTTTGCAACCTTATCCTCCATAGCTTTACTTTTTGAAGGTATTGATGAAGCATTCATAACAAATGGAAGGAGATAGGCGTGCTCCTGCGTGATTAATTGGCGTGTGACTTGATGATAGTGGGTCACCAGTTCTGCTAATTGCTCAATTTGTTTGCAAGAGCTTTCATTTTTTGTTCCATGGTAAACTGGAACTTTGCATAATCCCATTTGTCAACACCATCTTTGATGGGTTGGGATGATTCACCAGTAGAATTGGAACCATGTCCAGTGCTCCAACTGATCATGTTGACCTCTTCTTCTTTATGTTGAGGAAGAGGGTTGTCTTGAACATGAGGTTATTCGGGTTTAGTGACCACGATCTCACCATTGTCTATTAGATCTTGAATCTTATGCTTCAAGGCCCAACAATCTTGAGTATCATGTCCTGGTGCCTCGGCATGGTAAACACACTTCCGAGTAGCATTAAAACCCTTCCCATTAGGGTTGGCTGGTGGAAGAAGATGAGTAATTTTCCTCTGAGCAGTCAGAAGAGCAAGAATATTCTCGAGCGAGTCCCCTAAGGGTGTGAACGTTCAAGGCCGCTTCACTTCTCCACTTTTAGGTAATGGAGGGTTTGAAGATTGTGCTGAAAAAGGGGAGTAGTTTCTCCTCTGCATAGGCATGCTTGGATTGCCTTTTTGTTCTTGTAGTATCAAGGAAACATCCTCCTCTTTCTTTTTATGGACCCTCCGGGGGTTGTTTCCATAAGATCCGGATTGGATGTGCTCAACAACAGCTTTAAGAGCGGTTAGGTCTTGAATCTTACAGGACTTCAATCCCATTTCAGCCATCTCGTCATGTTTGATCATTTCAGAAAATGGCTTTCCAATACCAGCTAGAACTCTTTCATAGAAAGGGGCTTCCTGTATATCTATGAAAGTCATGACCATTTCTTATTCTGTCATGGAAGGAATAACTTGAGCAGCAAGGTGCCTCCACCTTTGAGCATTCTCTCTGAATGACTCATTAGATTGTTTCTTGACTTTGGTAATTTGGTACCAGTCAGGAGCCATCTGAGATTGAAAACTGTATTGAGTGAGGAAGGCATGGGCCAACTCTTCCCAACTATGGATCTTAGAGTTGTCTAATCTGGTATACCATGAACGAGCTTCTCCAGTCAGACTTTTTAAAAGCAAATTTGCATTTCGAGCTTTTCATTCTCAAAGATAAGATCCGAAGTTCTCCAATGAACACTTTTAAATGTGTATAAGGATCCCCTAATCCGTCATACTTTTCAAAATCAGGGGCTTTAAATTTCTTCGGATAATGAAAACTAGGGAATATGCAAAGGTCTGTATATGAAACATTGCCATGAGTTCCAATCCCTTTAAGAACACGAATGGTTTCCTCCATTTGAAGGACTTTCTTCCTGATGTCAACGTTGTCTGGATCTCCTTGGAGATGGGTGCCTTTAGTGTCTTTGTTGGTTGTATCCAACAGATGTTCTGGAATTGTTTTTTCCAGACCTTGAACTCCTTATGTAAAGGGTTCTGTATGTGTAGGTATCTTCGCGTACCACGAGTAGTGGTGTAATTCTTTCGATAAAAGCAGCCCAAGTCGTGATTTGTTTACTCAATCCGTCAAATTCTTCTGGAAATAGGATTAGGCATTAGGAAGAAGACATGATTGGTCATGTAGGCTTGTGGCCTTTTGGATTTTGAGATAGTAATGTGAGCCCAATTGCTTCCCTATAAAAGACTTTTATAGTTTAGTCTTAGGGTAATATAAATGTTATCATAACATATGCATTTTAGGAATTTGTCTGCAAAACCGGGTTTGTTAATTGATAACATGTCATGCATGAATATTCTTAATATTTTCCATTACATATGGATGAACATGGAATAAAATTACAAGTAAATGCTTTTACAAGTAATTGAAAATGGAAAGAATGATGAGACTTTCCTCCGCGTTTGGTTTATCAGAGGTTGACCTATCTTAGGGTTACTCTCGCGGCTTTTCGGCGTGAAAGTTCCCAGATCATCGCAATCTACTCGACGGGAAGTTAATATGGTCTTTCAACTAGAGAGAATCTGAGTGGTGTCTTTCCTGAGCCCCGGGGAATTATTCTTCCCATGGGTCCAGTAATCAAACACCGACAGGATAGCCTCCTGGTGGAGGGACCACACAACATACATTCACATACAACGTGTCTCACTGTTTATGCAAAATGATGACATGTGCGAAGCACTAATATCACATATAGATATTTAGCAGTGCAATAATTAAGATGCATTCATACACATTCATCAGAAATGTAAATGCAACAATCACACATAAGCATATAACAATTTTGAAAAGCTTGTAATAGAGGCTTAAGCCCTCTTACTGGAGTCCCCAGCAGAGTCGCCACCTGTCGATGTCAGGATTTTTGGTGTCTCTTTTCGTTACTTGTTCTTTGGTGTTCTCATGTTAATGTGAGATTTGTTTGAAAAAACAAGTGAAAAAGGTCTGACATGTATAATGTCGACGATTGACTTTAAGAGTCACCACTTGGTGTATTTAACTAGTTGCACCAACGCAACCAAAAAGGTTAGCACATTGACTCAGTGATTTGACACTGCTAAATGGGTCTATAAAACCAAGATTCATTAAGGGTTCGGGGGCTTGATTATGCGGAGGGAAGGTGTTAGGCACCCCCCGACATCCGTGTTACCACAGTGACCGCCACTCTTCAAAGAAATTGTTATATGAATGTGTGTGTGTGTGTGTGGATCAATGTGCAATTTATTTGAAAGTAGTGCTAGGCCTCGTTCGTACCTATATACACAAGGTTTGAATTTTAGAGAAAAATTCAGTTTTAACTAAGATATAGCAATGAAGTTTTATAAAAGAGATTTTTCAAACCCTGTGCTCAATAGGAATTGAGACCTTTTCATACTTCCATTTTATTAAATGTTCGGCTTGTTTGCTTTTATTTTTGAGATGAAGCATCCTCGAGAAAAAATAATATCTGGTGATCTTAGAACTCCTTATGACCATGATAGTCATCCAAGGAAACTCAGACACTGTAAAATGTACAAGCTACTTACAGCTAAAAATGTCCATCATGGGAACCGAATCTAGATTGATGAGATGAACACTGTGATCACATGATTCCTAGGCTCACATGATCTCGCAATTTATTTGGAAAGCGATGGCGATTATATATATATATAAAAGTGTAAATATATATATATATACTGATTGGATTAACCACTCTGAAAGCAACTCCATGGGGATCGGAAATGTAAATATATAAAAGCGGTAAAAATATATATATATATATATATATATATATATATATATATATATATATATATATGTATGAACATGATCAACCGCCACGTAAGTAAACTCAAAGCGGGACGAAATGTTAATAAAAGGCGTAAAAGCGATCAAGCGCCACTTAAGTAAACTTGAAAGAGATGAGAATGTAAATAAAATGTAAAAGGCCATGAAGTAGACTCGGGCACTAAAAAATGTATGTATATATATATATATATGTGTGTATATATATATATGTGTGTATATATATATATATATATATATATATGTACAAAATATATATATATATATATAAAAGCGATAACGCATGGATGTAAATCCCAGGGCTCATCGAATATGTCCGATGACAATTATATATATGTATATATATAAAAGTTTAGTAAACGCATACAGGATGTAAAATCGGGCTCATCGAGATATGTCGATGACAATTATATATATATATATATATATATATATATATATATATATATATATAAGCAATTAAACGCTCAGGATGTAAAATCCGGGCTCATCGATGTATGATCGACCACGATTTATATATATATATATATATATATATATAAAAGCAGATAAATGCTCCAGACCGAAGTCTAGGCTCAATTGAGGCATAACTTAATAATGTTAGTCCATATATATGAAATATATACATATATTATTAAATATATCTGAGGCGAAAATGAAAACCACGAGATATCAAGTCAGGAAAACACACTCACACGACTATCAACGTGTATAACAGTGTGTGATATATGAGAAAGAGGCTTTATAGAATGTAAGAAGGCTTACAGTGGGCTGCCAAAGTAGACTTCTTAGACTTTAAATGGATAAACACTCAGCTCCCGCCAGATAAAAAGTAGCTATATGTGAGCTAACTAGTGTTTAAAGAAGAGGAAACACTCAAAAGATGTGTATGCAGAGCAAAATGGACAGGGCTTCCTCGCCTTTTTCCTTCTCTCACTCCTTTCAAATGGCTGACCCCTCAACCTATATTTATAGACGGATGGCCGCAGGTACACCTGTGGCTGGTCGTGGTGGATCCGAGCCTCGCGGGTCCCGTCGTCTCGTAGTACATGCAGTCGTGCACTGTAATGTCCGCTCGAACTTGCAGAACTTCAATCCGAGCATCTGAACGAAGTATATCTGTACTTCTTCGGATCGCTTGTGTTGAGAGTTACGTAATGACATGGATTAGAGGTTGTACGAAGTCAGGAAGAGGGGTCTATGCCCATGGTCTTCAAGCTTCAAATTCTATCCAAAGTACTGCCACACGTAATAGTCACTCGGGATTGTCAATCTTCGGCTCTTATGGGACATTGTTATATGTATTTATGTATGAATTGTTGAGATGACATGCCATTTGTCGAAGGAACAAGATGATGCGTGACTCCTTGTTGGGGTTATCGTCGGTTTGAGTTGAAAGTAGATGTTGCTCAGGGTTACAGCTGAGATTGGACCACTTGTTGGTATGCTGTGATATCATCTTGTTGAGACAGTAAGATGACGTGTTGACTCCTCACCGGGGTTATTGCTGGTTTAAGCGGAAAGTAGACGTTGCTCAGGGTTACAACTGAGATTGGACTGCTTGTTTGTATACCTCACTGTCATATGGATTGAAGCTGATTGCATGTGTTTGCAACAAGCATTTTTGGGGTTATCGCCGGAACTGCAATAGCATCCCTTGGGGTTATCACTAAGGATGGGGTTGCTATTCCCAGTGTTGTCTCTGGGACTGGAACTGAACGTCGCGGTGTTATCGCCGAGACAGGACTGTCCTCTCCCGTGTTGTTACCAGTCTTTTGATCTGCATATCTCGGGGTTATCTCTGAAATTGGAAATGAAACTCCCGGTGTGTGTTCCGGATTTAAGATGATGTTCCCGGTTTGTGTTCCGGGTTGGAGCTGAACTTTCGATAGTATGCAGCATGGATGTAAGTTATCTTTTAGGGTTATCTCCAAAAGACAAATCTACCCTCCTGCAATGTTAGGAATAGGAGTGCAGAAAATTTCGAGTGTCTACAATTGCCTTCTCCAGTACAGCCGTAAATGTGTTTAGTTGGAACATTGAAACTTTGCTGTAAAGCCAGGGTTTCAATCCTTGTTCGAATCTTCTTTCTTTACGCTCGTCGGTATTGACTTGATATGTGGCAAACCTTGTCAATTCATTAAACTTCGCAGCATATTTCGGCACCGTCATCGTTCCTTGCTTCAACTCCAGAAATTGCACTTCCAGCTGATTTCGAGAACTCGCTGGAAAGTACATTTTGAAAAACATTTCTTTGAATCTATCCCATGCTATCACTCCTTGTCCTCGACGAAGCTTGTTTGCTTGCCACCAGTAACTAGCTTTAGACTTCAGCATGAACGTTGCGAACGCAGTCTTTTGATCTTCATTAACTCTAGCAACGTCGAACACCTTCTCCATTTCCATGATCCAAGTTTGGGCTTCCACTGGATTCATAGATCCTTGAATCTCTGGCGGTCCAACCACTTTTAATTCCTTGAAAGTTGTGACCTGAGCTTGCGGTTGATTCGCAAGGGCACCTGTCAACAGAGCTACTAACTGCTGAACCGGATTAGCGTTGGTCTCGTTGTTATTATTAGTAGACCCCTCAGGAGGTGCTTGCTGACGTGATTGTCTTCTTCTAGGAGGCATTTGCTGTTAAAATATACGCTTATTAGTTCCTTACTCAACTTCTTGGGTATTTTAAGTTAAACTTAAACATTCCAAGATTAAAGCTTTAACACATAAAATTTCAAATAAACTTTGATATTTTATTCATTCATAACGTTTTAAAACATGATAAAGATATCATAACCGTTATCAACATTCACTTTCCTGAACTAAACAAGTTCCAGGATTACATAATCATACTATCCCTTTATTTGTCTCAAAATAAGGGATTCATAATTTATTTATTCACATAATTTAACCGCATATTGTTATCATTCCTATTCTATCTAGGCATATTAAGACGTCGTAAGTCTTCTCGATGCTCTTCCTCCATAATGCGATACACCATTTTGCGATCCATCACGAACCACGACGAATTCTCAAACTGAGGTGGATAATAGTAGAATCGATCCTGGGCCCTATCAATCGTCGAATTAAAAGCATAATCCATCTCTTTCATCTTGGCTTTCTTCACTTGAACCTTAGCCTCAGCACGGTCTACACGTTGAGTCGCCTTCATCCACGCATCCTCTGCTCTTGCACGCTTAGCTGATTCCTCCTTGAAATCATCTTTCAATTTCTCCATATCATCTTCATCTTCTTCGTACCGCCATCGGTCTTCATCTTCGACCCTTTGTATGAACCAGATCCCACTCTGTGTTTCCAAGTTTCGAATCAAGTTCCTGAATCTCTGCATCCTTCTGCTCCATCGAAGCGTGATGTAACTCAACCATTTCCTTCAGCTCCTCGACCTCATCTTGTAATTCTACATTACGGTCATACAAAGCATCATACATCTCCGCTGATATGAAGTTTGGTGGAAACTCCTCAGGATCCTCTTCCTCATCCTCCTCCTCTACATCCTCAGAACTAACCTCCTCAGGATCGGTCACAGGCTCATCCTCCTGGATCAACTGCTCCTGAACAACATGAATATCCTAGGGCTCATCATCTATAGGTCTCTGAGGTATCACCTCTCTAGCTGAACTGGATCCTCCTTCGGTAGACATCCTGACAACAAAATGTTTTAAGTTTTACTTAATATTTTCGATACTCGCGAGCACATAAGTTATTAACATATAGCACATAATGTCTTTTATTGTTTAGCTTCAATGGATACCTTAATCCATTCCTTAAAACTCGATAAGAGTTGAACACCTCTATGTTTTCTATTTCCTTAAAGGTTACTTCCTAAGGTTTCCCCACCTAAGGTTCATAACCTAAAGTTTTGATACCAACCTGTGACACCCCCAAATCCAGGTACTTCATTCCCACAGGATTTGGTGCTCACTTATCAAAACTATTACATCTAACTACCCATCAACAAAGGATAAAGACATAATTTAAATAAATCAAACCATAATCTTTCCCATTAAATGGTTACATCATTGTCTCAAAATAATCCCAGGTAATCTAACCTTAAAATTATTACATAAGTTTGCTGAATACATCACATATTAAAACAAGTCTTTAACATAATTCATTAAAATAAAACTTTTAAAAAGTTTTCATCATTTGGACATCTTGCCCTTGCCTTTGCTAGTCGACGGCTCATTAACTTTTTCCACTTTAGCTGCAGTGTTAATTGCAAGAGTGATCAAACAAATGCTCACTGATATAGAACGTAGCAATGATAATAACATGAGAGTGAACAACGATAGCTGAACAATAAGGAACTTGTTCTACAAATCAAACTAGAAAACAAGTTCGAACTTTAATTATCTGAGGGTCGTAAGACCACGAACTATGACCCCGGTACTTAGGTATTATTACCCAACCTTAATAGTTATTTAGACTATACAGACCCTTCTTAACGTACTTAGGGGGATTAACCCTTTGTACCATGTATTGGTCACAAACATCTAAACGTTACACATATAAAATCCCCTATGTTAGGGTTGTTCGTCTCAGTTTGGATTTAGAATTTCCACACTAAAGAAAGTTTAGTTTGGAACTAGCTTATTAGTGTTTCTAGAATTTTAGAACACTATTTGATTTATATAATTAAAGGTTTAATCCAAGAATTTATAATTGAACAAGGCTATCAAAGTAAAACATCGGATATCAACCATAGATACAATTGAATTACATGATATACATACAAAATGTTATAACCAAAAGAGTTCGAACAATCTCATTTGAATCGATGTATTAGAGCAATATGTGCCTTGAATAATAATTAGAAAAGTAAAACTCGCTAGATATAACGAATTAGGTTATAAGAGCTTGTACAAACATATTCAAGATAGATTAAGTTTGCTCAATTTTAAGAACTTGAACAATAATAATATAGGAATGGAAACTTGCATTCAATATGAAAAAGAATGAAGTTAGAAAGATTGCTCAATTGTAAAGAGATAAGGTTTAGAAACTTGCACAATTATAAAAGTAGGGTTAGAGAACTTGCCTTGATTGTAAGCTACACAAATGAAAATAATCTCCAATTACCCGACATACATCATTGAAATCGCAGCCACAATTAGGTGTATGAATATTAGCTTTTAGGGTTTAAACCATCATTTAGGTCATAACCCTAACCTAGCACCTAACCACGTAGGTTAATATACTTAACGCTTTTGAAATTACACATTGATCAACATAACTTAATCGTTCAACTCTATCTTTTGAAAACATCTCATTTGTTTTCATTATGTAACTCAATTAACAATTACTTCAAAATCTTTTATACTTTGTATTATAACGCATGACAATCTGCTATTGTAGTTTATATCATGCCTCAACATCAATAACATGCTTACAATACTAATATAAGTCCATTGTGCACGACTACAAAAGAAGAGCACCTCCTTGTCGTCACTTGAGGTGTGGCACAATTGCGCCACACTTAGGCTTGGGGATTTGCGGCTTAACTACACGCTTTTTTCCTAGCATTGCCGTAGCAATTTGCTAACGTGTTCGTATTGATGAAGCAGAGGCGGCGGTGAAGCAGTAGCCATTTTTAGCCCAACTAACACGAAATTCACCCATCAAACGGTGATAACAACATGTAACATAATTATACAACTATCATAACATGATTGCTAACATATTCAACCACTTAGCACAATTTAACAACAACTAAAACTATTTTAATTTCTCAATTTTCATGTTTTTCATAAAAAACTCCATTTTTGATAGTCTGTCCAGAAATCATCACTGTGAACTCATTACTTGACCAAATCATTCCATTCAAATTATGTTATGTTCGTATTTTAGTGAACTACCATATACAAGCGTTAATTACGGATTACTACACACATTGGACAAGAAATTTGGTACTTTCTAAGGCTATATCACATGAAAATAAACACTGCTATATCATTTCTTCTTACAATTCAATTTCTCACGAATTTGATAACTGATACAACACGCATACAAGATGACAACAGATTCTACAACCTAAGCCACACCATATATACAACGCTTGAACAACAAATCCTCAAAAACCAATTTCTAGAGAATAGAAAATCACAGGACTGAAAATTAGAATTAGTTATACCTTAATCTTTGATTATTGGCTAGCAAAAGATGACAACAAGATTTAGCAATCTTCTCCTTCTTCTTGAAATCTCAGAACAATGTCTCAATTCCTACGCTCTCTCTTTTCTCTTAACTCTGCTCCTACTCTTTAGCCAAATATGAGAATAGAACAAAACTGAGCGCTAGCCTTAGGTATAATATGCGTAAACATAAACTAAAACCCACTAATAACAGGTAAAAATATAAAAAGACTCACGTCAGTTAAAATAACCAAAAGCCATATGGTTATGTTTGGTTCCACACTAATTCCCCAAACTAGATTATTTAAATAATATTTATATCATATGGTTTTTCCCTTGTCACACCTTAATTTAGTCAATTTATATAACTTTAGTTTAGTTAATTTAAATAACTTGTAATGGTAATTAAAATAATTTCTATTATAATTACAGTTACGAAAAATAAATAATTATATATCTAATTTAATTAATAAATTAGACACATCACCTTATTTAATTTATTTATTTCCATTAAATTAAACAATTCATTTAATTTAACTAATTTCTTAAATATTAAGCAATTGATTTAATTTGATTATCTCCTTAAATTAAATCCAACAAATAAAATTATCATTACTCGATTCAACTAACATTAATTAATTTAGCTACTAAATTAATTCATGACAATTCATCAAATATTAATTTTTCTCAATAAATAAATTATTTTAAATATTTATTTAATTCCATAAATATTTAAATTAAATTACAATTTTTTTTCAATCGTTACATGTAGTACTCATAACAAGGAACATATATACATAACTATATCTGTCCAACTACATTAAAATCTCAAGATTCATCTCGGTCAACCCTTGTCAGAAGGCTTGTTCATGCACTTTTCTGGAAATTCCAGAATTACAAAATCAGTGCGAGTGGTCTACTTTGACCACTTGCTACAATCTATCTATTGATTGTTTAAGAGTTCTTAAGGCATGGGTCTACAGTCCATATTACCAGCTACAATCTGAATACAACACATAATCAAAACACTAAAATGACTGACAGATCAAGGAGCTTAAAGATGTTGTCAGACGCTGAAATCAATTTCTGGGTTACCAAGATTTGGCCCGGTCATGCCCGGTTAACGGGTTTTGACCGTTAATAACTACAAATCTAGGCATCAAATGACACTGATTCCACTTGCAGATGAAAGATCTAATACCAAATTACAGATCCAAAACATAAAACAACAAGAATCATAAACAGACACGAATATGTGGCTCCTAACATTAGCCTGTCAGACCACAAACCATGTTCTTAGGGCAGTTTTGTAAAACTTCAATTGTAAAGTATTTTGATGCTATGGATCTATGTTATATCAACATAGATCATCATAAAAAATCATCTAACACTGATTTAAACTCATAAACACAAACATTTTCTTAGCCTACAAGATCTAGGTTGAGTTTAGGCTTATACCTTCTTTTGCTAAATCTTTGATTCTTGCTCTCCAAATCTGATCTAGTTGATTAAGGGGGTGTTTTAGGGACTGAGTAACTTGTGACTTTCGGATATGTAGAGAGAGAGAGAGAGTTGTGGGAGAGTTAGATATCAAATGGGCCAAATACATGCACTTTTTCTCTCTTTAATCTATATATAATGCTTGATACAATGTATAATCTGATGTGTTGGCTGATATTTATAGGATATTTAGGTCACCAAGTCAATCTAGTGGTTCACCAACTAAAGTTGTTGGAAAATTTTGCAAGTTACCAAATAAAGAAAGTATAAACGGCATTTTAGTCATTAGCAAAATGATTTTAATGGCATACTAGACAATTGCACAAACCCTTAAGGTTTAACCCTAAGGTTCTAACCCTTAGGTTTTAAAACATTAGCTTTCTAAGATTTTCTAATTAGGGTTTTTAAATTAGAAAATTAAAACTAAAATTAGGGTTTCCTAATTAAATTAGGTTTTCCTAATCATATTAGTGTTTAATAAACACATTATGTAAAATCCCAAATTTTACGAATAAAGATTTAATTTTCTCAAATAAATATTTCTTTTTAAAAAAATTATGGTGTGGATTTGAGATAATGTTATAGTTGTGGGTAATTTTTATAAATTTTGAAAAGTATGCTAGTTGTTGTAAAATATTCGATTGGTCGGGGAATATTCTTTTTGTCGGGGAATATCCGTAAGACGGTACAATCATTGGTATACCACACAACGGAATTATTGTCGGATTGAGAAAACAACAAAAATATTTTTATGAAAATAACGGCGGAAGCTTTACCGTTAAAACTGTTGAACTACTCGGTAGTAAAAGTACAGTAATACGCGTGGTTGCATAGTAACACATGATATTGATTATTGATTCTTACGTGAGAAGTCACTCAGTTTTGTTCAAATTATTTCTGCAGTAATTGTTGCATAGTATCTCACGTTATTTGATTTAATTATTGTCGATAATTTATATATTATTAAATCAATAATTGAGATGACAAAGTTATTAATATTATTATTTGTAATATTAACGATGTTTAGAAGTTCTGCCAAGGAGAGGGTTGGTCACCTAATTGGGCGTCAATAGGGAGAAATCCTTATTGGAAAGTCCCCTCTTTCTTGGGAACGAATTTGTCGATTAATAGTGTAAATTATAATAATGATGATGAAGTTTTATTTTATTAGTATTATTAATGTAATAAAACAGAAAACTTTTTATATAAAATAGAATACTTTTATAAAGTTATTCGTTTTATTAGACTATAAATAGAATATATTATATTCTATTATGCATAGTGTTTTGCATAGTAAAATCTTTTTATATAAAACAAAATACTTTTATAAAGTTATTTGTTTTATTAGAAAATAATTAGAATATATTATATTTTATTATGCATAGTATTTGCATAGTGCCTGCATAGTGTTTGCATAGTAAAATCTTTTTATATAAAACATACTACTTTTATAAAGTTATTCGTTTTATTAGATTATAAATAGAATATATTATATTTTATTTAAAAGATTTTGTTTTATTAGAATATTTTATAGTAAATTAATCTAGACCATTTGTTTAAAAGTAAATCAATATGGACCATTCATGAATTAGTTACTATTCAGTCCATTCTTCTATAAGTAGAAGCTCATTCCTTCATTATTTCTTACGAATTCATTGAAACTCTAGAGAGAGAAACTATAGAGGGAAAGAAGAAAAGTATTCTGCTACTTCACTACTCCTATATCCAGTTTCTTCTAAGGTAAGGGATATTATTTGTTGTACTCAAAAGGGGTATTATTTCTTATTTCTTTTGTATTCATGAAGAGAACTTCTGTTATTCCATTCTTTATTATTCTGTTTGAATAACCTGTATACGCGGGCTACCATATACTTGGTGAAATTCTTCTATTATTCCATTCTTTATCATTATGTTGGAATAACCTGTTGATACGAAGTACCGCATACATAGTAAAATTCTTTTTTTATTCCATTCTTTATCATTATGTTGGAATAACATGTCTATGCGAAGTACTGCATACATGGTGAAATTCTTCTGTTATTCCATTTTTTATCATTATGTTGGAACATCCTGTGTGTGCGTTTACGCATGACCTGGTTCTATTATTTATTAGTCTGTTGGAATATCCTGTCGGTGCGTATTATGACTGACCTGGTTCCTTTAATTATTATTCTGTTGGAATAACCTGTCTGTGCGGTCTATCACATGCATAGTGATTTCTGTTGTTATTCCATTCTTTATTATTCTGTTGGAATATCCTGTCGGTGCGAATTTCGCATAACCTGGTTCTGTTATTTATTATTCTGTTGTAATAACCTGTCTGTGCGGTCTATCGCATGCCTGGTGATTTCTTTTGTTATTTCATTCATCATTATACTCAGTTGGTTAAAGTTTTGACTTCTATACTCCATGAAATTAGTGGAATATCCTTAATATTTGCGCTTCATCCAGTATCTTTTCATGGAAATATTCTTCTGAGCATTCTTGAATTTTACTCTACAAAGAAGAATCATGTTGACAATTTGGACGTTATTAGTTCCTGGATAAATTAATTCTTGAACTTGTTTTATTGAATTATTATGTCACTGTCATCATCCTCATGTTTATATTATGTTGAAAGTCATTTGTGGCCTGTAGTGCATAGATGGACTTGGTATGATTATGACCAGGGATTATTCGGTATAATCATGACCGTAATGTTACAAATGATGTGAAAAAAGTCCTCATTGGCCCGTCGTGCATTGATGGACAGTTTTTGGTATGATTATGGCTATGGATTCTCTTCGGCCATGGGTGCAAAGATGAATTGTTTTATGGCATGATCAGGACCGTTGATGAAAACATGATTATCTTTATCCCGTAGTGCATGGATAATTCGTGGTCGTGATATTAAAGAATATCCTTGGCCTGTAGTGCAGGGATGATTTGATGATGTGGATTATTTATTAAGCTGAGTTCCAGCGATAAAAGTGATGAAAAGCCTTTTAAATCATAAAAGATAGTAGATTTTATTCTCTACTTGACTCTTCTAATGGGTTGCATGTTCCGCTGCCATTAAACTTGATGTTTGTTATATTGTATCAGTTTAACACTTTTCAAGGCTAACGATAATTTATTCTGCATTATCTTAGTCATAATATTTCTTACTGAGCTAGTTGAGCTCACCCTTTTTGCTTTCATTGTTCTCTTTAGGAAATGAGAACGTAGCAGGGACTGGTTGGGGAACGGAGTGACGGTCCAGATGATAGCATTAGTAGTCCTCACTATTCTATGAAATAGTGTGATAATAAATGTAATAAGATTGAATTTGAGTGTGGATATTGTCTAGGTGACAATATTTGTGTTAAAACTCTCAGGTTATGTTTTGTCATATTTTGAGTTTGAATACTGTCTAGAAGATAATATTTGTATTAAAACTAATAGCTCATGTTGTATATTTAAGATTGTATTTGTATTCTGTACCATGTATTTGGAGACTCAGAATAGGTGATGTATACCTATTTTGGGGGCGTCACAGTTGGTATCAAAGCTTAGGGATATGATCTCTGGCTGAGATGTGAGATAAGAACTAGAAGGGGAGAGACGGGGAATTCCTTCGCTAGTATGACCTACCTAAGTTTATTTTGTATTTAATTGGTCGGTCAGAGTATATTGATAATATGTGACATGTTAATTAACCTTTGTTTTGTGGCAGTGTTTGTAAATGACAGCTGAAAATGTTAACAATGGAGTGAATGAGACAGAGAAGAAAATGTTAACCATGTTAATATTGAAAATGTTAACCATGTTAATATTGAAAATGTTAACCATGTTAATGTGATGTCAGACGGAGAAGAAATTAGAGATATCTACGTGGTGAGTGAAGAACTAATAGTTGCACCCGAGCTAGTCGCAGAGGTTGCAGCTGAGAGTGAGGAAGAAGAGGAAGAAGAGGAACCTGAGGAGAATTTATTAGAAGAATTTTATTATCAAAATTTAGAATTACAGAATCATGTTCATGAGTTAGAAGAGTAGGCTGAAGAACGGCAGGCAGTTGTGGAGTAAAGAGATGTAACTATTCAAAATTGTGTTACCCGATGTGCGATGCTTGAACAGAAGCACTCTTTGGCAGAGTATAAGATATTAGAGCTGGAATCTGAGAATGCTATGATCAAAGTTCTAATGAAAGAAGAAACAACTAAATGAAGGAGAATAGATGATGCATTGGTAAAAGCTACACAACGCGTAGATATTGTAGAAAAAGACGTCTGATCCAATATGGCCAAAATAGATGAAATGGATTTTACTTTTTGGATAGCAATTGGGAGACACTACCAAAAATCTGGGCATCTGAGATGAACAAATTCCATCTCAAATACAGCAAAATCCGTCTCAAAATTGATTTCGAGACGGATTTTGAGATGGATGTCGACTGTGTCAGTTGGTCGCGTCGCTAATTACGCTGGTCTCAAAATCTGTCTCAAAACAGAAAATTAGATACGGAAAATTACCATCTCAAATCCGTCTCAAACCATCTGAGACGGACATAGTCCGCCTCAAATCCGTCTCAGAGCTATCCCATGGGGAGCGGAATTTTGAAACTGATTTTGCCGGTTTCAGATTTGGCTGGCAGATTTGGCGCTTTATTTTATTTCACGTAAGTTGAAACGGAAAAGGCCGTTTCAAATCTGTCTCAAAATAGGCAACAACTATTTATTTTACACATATTTTGAGACGGATACCATCTGTCTCAATCCCGTTTCAACTTTAATTTGATGCCAATATCTTTTTACAGCGATATTTTGAGGCAGTCATAGCGGTTGCCTCAAAAATTCGTGTCAACTTTGACGCCTTGACGCAAATTCTTTGAAACGGAAAGAAGTTTATCTCAATATATTTATTAACAACAAATTATAAATATTTTCATAATTTAATTTCAAAATCTAAAAATAAATATGTTCAAAATAATAATGATAATTACTAAACTGTTATTTATAGACAATACTAGATAAGACATCTATCGATGAGTACTATTACAAATATCAACGTATTACAAGTCTCACCAAATACAACAAAAATAACTTCTAAAAACTACTGCTTTAAAGCTCAAAAATATGCATAATCACACCATCTTATCCCATCCTCGATGGTAAACAAAAGTAACTTCTAAAAAATACTACCTAAAAGATTAACATGCAAATATAATCACGAGTCTCCATCCTCGTTACTCTCGCCTGAATCTTCATCATGCTCATCCTCGACATCAACATCCTACAAGTAGTAGTACATGGAATGCATGTCAAATATATGAAATGAATGCATGCATTCTAAACATAAGACTAAAAAAATTGATTACATACTATGGTCTATTAACAAACATGAGCAACTTGCAGATTGCACCTATTTCAAGCAATAATCTCAGCATAAGTTTATACATAAGGTGCAACAAATAGTACTACACCAACGAAATGATTCAGCAGCCAACTTTTGGAGATGATTAGTAGTATTTCAAATATCTAATCAAAAGTACGTAGCATCTCATATATATATACTTTGAAAGCATGCAATAAATCATTAACCTTTTTCTTGGATCTTGTCTTTTTCATATGCACCACAATTTAATTACACAATTAATCTAAATTAGTACATACATGCAGCTTCAAACGCTTTTAAAATTTTATTTATTTATAATTATTTTATTTTAAACATAATAATTTATTTAACATACAAACGTAATAATATGAGTAATTAATAACTATAAGATATGTTCATATTTCTAATATAAATTATTATGAGTCGTGGCAAGAAACATCAGCAGCCACATCAAAACAAAAGATCTTAGTCAGCAATAGGAAACACTAATACCTCACTTTAATAACAACTTCTTTCAAGTGTTGTTCTACAAAAGTGCACCCAAAAATAACAAGTAACTGAAAAAGAAAAGGTTTTGACAAATAAAAAACAATTCCCTTAACAGTGAATCAATAACTATTACAAATTTCATGCCAAGAATTAAAATGAGCACGAGAAGAAACACCATCTGATCCTTTAGATTGGTAATAGGAGATATATTCAGTAAACATGACTTCTCTATAGGGGATCTTGACAACACCAGAATCAAACATTGCAAGAACTAATTGCAACTGAGTTTAGCAAGTGTTATATTGCATTAGCAGTTGGCTAAATTAAAACTAATTGCAAGAACAACTAGATGCCTACACATTAAATCATTTTATCCTACTAATTGTAGTCAAAAGGAAAGCAAACCAAATTGCTAAAATGGTCCAAAGAACTATCCTCTCTTTGCCATTAAGTGAAATTTCGCCTCTACCCTATTTCTAAGTTATCACTCTTAATATGCTACCTCTTAAAAAAAACTATTTTCTTAATAATCGTAGCTAATCGAGAAAACAAAAAGAGACAAGTCCCAAAAAAATTTGATGCCTCGTTGCTACCATTAGGCAAAGAAACTCGCCTCCCCTATCCTATTTTCTAAAAGAGAGTGTTCCAAAAGTTATAAGACTTTTGAACAAAAGTTTGGTTTTTATACTAATTCAGATAGATTATGTCTAGCACATACAAGTATGTTTAGAATTTATAACACCATCATGATGGTTGCCTTAATAGACCGCCCAAAACAAATGATTGACATTCTAATTTTACTAATTCTTCATTTTAACTTGAGACTAAATTTTATTTCATTTTAAGAGGCTTAACTTGCTAATTATCAATACATGTAATACATGAGTAAGTTTCTAGCCTTGTTTTGTGCCTACTACTTGACTTTTAATTAAGGCGTATCCACTTGGGACTTTCATCGAAAGCGTGTGGTGTGCAAATCCATAATCATTGGTGTCATGGCTATTTATTTGCTTGCTCTATAACTACATTAGATCACCTTATAATACCACAACCAACCTATCTCTTTGTGCCTAAGCCAAACATTCACAAAACTTAACAAGAGTTGGAAAGGCGGTCATCATAATAATAATATATAGCACAACAAATCACTTATAGCAAAGAATATGGCTAAAAAATAGAAAAGCAATCCTTCAAATTTTAACACAAGTGCTATTACGTAATGTACTTGCAATATACTATACGTTCATGATAAAAAAAATTGGAATACCAGGATATTTTATTTTCATGTGTTTGAAATAGCATTCAACGAAATGAGAAACTATATATATGCCTAGACTTGCACTGAATTCTAAATTATTGAAGAATGGAGACAATACTAGAATATTAGGCAAGAAAAAACACTTACATCACTATTTGGAAGATTCAACAACTTTTCTCTCAGTTTCCTCATCCCTTCTTAAAATTTCTTTTGCATAGCCTCTTCCAATTGTTTTTGTCTTGCATCCATTATAGCTTGAAATTGGGGGGTCTCCATCGCAACAAGGATGAGAGATTGCATATCAGGTGATGTAGGTGAGGGAGTGAAGCAAGATGTAGAGGCATTTGTAGAAATCGATTCACTGAACCCACTTGCTTTTAGATCCTCACTCGAACCGAGACCAAACACTCGTCCCTTTTTAATACCACCTGAAGCCTCTGTCCATAAATCCGCATCAAAAATAGGTTCATTACTTCCGTACTTTTGACTAATATCACTTTTATATTTTTCTTGATAAAAGGTATTGAATGAGCCAAGTTTAGAACATAATATGTCAAACATGTATAATTGACAATACACAAAGCTTATAGGTACACACTTACTCCTACTTTTCTTGCCTTGTCATTACAATACACACCGTCCTTTGTGTGTGTTAGATCAAACACCTCGATGTGAGTAGGTTTAGTTTTCTTCTCATTTTTCTATCATCACGGAAGCACAAGAACAATAATCAAACATTTTTAATTATATTAAAGCAACCATAACAAAAAATACTTACAAGCTTTTTTGTGTGACTTATAGAAGGTATTGACCCTCCAACATGGTTAAGTGTTCCACCTTTCTTTCGGTTTGTAGAACCAGAATTTGAAATTTTTTGCCAACTTTCCTTATTCCATCCTTCGCAAAAAGAGACCCAATATTCTTTCTTCATGAACGAGGGTGGGTACTCGGCCATTTTTTCAAAATTAGAAGTTGTAAGCCCTATTTTTTTCTTTGCCTCGTCTCTTGCCTTTTTCATTAAATATTTACAGCGTATAGCACAAACCTGCTCCCAATCCTTTCTTGCCTTTTTATTGTCTACTTCATTACTAAATGGATACATCTCTTCAAATTTAGCCCATAACTCATTCTTGAGGTTTTTTGCCACTGATAACCAAGTCGGATATGGCCCCATTTGATTTTTTTATAGAACTAACAATTTATCGTACCACAGAATTGGGCTAAAATCTACAAACACAAATAGAAATTATTATTTATTATAAGCAACATTATATAAAGATAAGCAGAAATCTGGTAATAAGATCTCTACCAACTGAACTAGCCTGGATTATAATGATTATTGACTACATTTTTTGTGGGTAAGAGGTTAATTAAAATTTCCCTATCTGCTAAGAATAAGATGTCAATCACTGATAAAAAGTAGGATACATGCATATTCCTGGCTAGCAGTCCATTAATATTCCTGGCTAGCAGTCCAACAGTTTGTAAAGAAACATGAACTTGATAAAGCATAAAGAAGTTTGTAAGAGTCCATTACCAACAGTGACACATGCATATTCCTTGATAAAGTAGAATAAAAAACAGAGGCAAGGTCACCAAACTGGTAATATTAGTACTGTTATGGGAATCCAGTTCAAAGAAACAGAGGCAAGGACACCTACTCTTTAGGAGTGTATATATGTTGACCACTAATATATGAAGACTTTATTAATTCATGGCTAGCATATTATTGACACTTAACAACCCTATTACTTGAGGTTTTAAGCATGAAATTTATATGACACTCAAAACAGTCCTAAGCTATGTTGAGAGTAACTTTTAAACATGCTTGCAACATGGGATTGCTTTAAATCATAACACATTTTTTAGCATGCTTGCAACAAGTCCTAACTTCTACTTAATCCATGGGAAACTCTAAATTGGAGAAGCTTTAAATCATTGTTTTTTATTTTCTTGTGATCAAAAGGACCCACAACCACTATCCTTAGGGTGTACACATACTTCACAGCCAATTCAAATATGACCTATGCATAACTAGGAGGCTACACACTCTTCATTTCATTCTATATTTACTTGAAATCTTATAAATAGAAAAATATAGACGACAGACATAAATATAAATTAGTGACTCTTGACTGTAAATCGCTATATACGCGGTAAAAGGCATAAATTAGTTGATATACATATCGAGCAGCCTAAATCAATTGATATGAAGATGCTATTTAGTTGATGTCTGACATAAATGGAAGATACACAAGATGAAAGTATTGACATTTATTGTTATTTCGCATTCTCAGAGATAATCTTTTCTTCTTCTCTTATTATAATTCCCATCTTGTAGTACCTTAAAAAGTAAGTTTCTAACTTGTATTCACTTATACAGCTCAAGGTGAAGACTTCATAGTATGGATAGCCAAAAGGAGAAAGATATTCATCTAAAAGGCAAACGATGGATCTCAAAATTTAATCTTACATTTCAGCAAAGCTTCACTCCATAAGTGATGCATTAAATATAGAATATATCATGCCACCTCTGAAAACAGGGCTGAATCTGGTGATCTGTTAGTATAGAACCAGATTTACCTAGTCTTGGTTTGAAGCTTAATAGTTGCTTGTAGTTTATCTGAGTTGCTAGATCACTAAGCTAACATTATTACTGAATGTATTCTCCCTTTGTTGACCACTAGTATATATTGATATATATGGTTTTATATATATATATGTTGACCATTAATCGGTTTAATTGACCACTAATATATGTAAACTGGTCCTAAACTAAACTAAACAGCTTCACATGGTCAACAACTTAATATATGTTGGTGACTGAATCATAAGGAGGTTGAGTATAGAAGATCAAGAAGGCTAGACATGACTTCTTTTCGCCATTATAGGTGTAAAGAAAAGCTGGAGATGGACCTGCTTCATCGGTGTTATTGTAGTCATAAACCAAAGACCCTGGGTACATTTGTTGGGCATTGAAAGCTGAAGTCAAAAGGCCAAGGAATATGAAAAAATTGAGTGGAAACTGATACATAGTGAACTATTTTCTTAAATAGAACTAATTCTAGTTTAGGAGTGTCCAGAGTTCACTATTGTGTACTTATGACATTAACTTCAGTTTGATCAAGACTGAGAACATGCAATGGAAGGGAAAAAAAATAGAAGTACCTAGTACCAAATATGTGAATCACCTCCCTATCCTCTGGATTCTCAGGCGCATCTTTACTATAATTAGCTCCCCTCTTAGCACTAATACCCCGGACACCTGCACAGTTTTATAAATAAGTATTCTAAGAATGAGTATATATCTCTAATAATATCATCATAATAAAATATAATTACTTGCAGCAGTAGATTCAATGGAGTGTTTGGTGCAACTGGTGGTATTGTTAGTTGAGTGTTTGGTGCAACTGGTGGTGTTGGTTGAGTGTTTGTTGTAACTGGTGGTGTTGTTGGTTGAGTGTTTGTTGTAACTGGTGGTGTTGTTGGTTGAGTGTTTGGTGCAACTGGTGGTGTTGTTAGTTGAGTGTTTGTTGCAACTGGTGGTGGTGTTGGCAATTTGTCCTTTGTAACAGCTACTGCTATTGTTGAGCCATCTGATCTTGGTGTCTGTGATTGTTGTGGAGTAGAGCCAACTTCATGATTACTTAAAACTTTGTCTCTTCTCTTGCTAGGACAATCTTGCCACAGACGTTTACCTACACGCGCTTTTGCCCTTGTCATATCTGCAAGATTGTGATAATCATAAATAAACATGGTTAAGAACAAATAAAATGAAAGTATTTTATAACAAAGAGAGAATCAAGTTTTCAAACCAGGAACTATATATAACCTCAAGTAGTGTAAGGTATAAAATTAAAATTTAAGACACATTATATAGTGCATGCTAGAAAATTAAAAGTTAAAACATAAGCAATAAAAGATTACATACAATTGAACAAAATGTATCATTGACAAACTTACAAGCATGTGGAAACTTAAAAATCAAATTCCATTTCCTCGCCACTAGAAGAAGATTCAAATTCTAATTCATCATCTTCGATGTCATCATCCTCATCGTGTATAAAGTCTTCTTCGTTTATCGTAGTGTGAAGATCATTGGGATCGACTTCTTCCCCTAATCCCGTGGTTGCAAGTAGACCATCTTGGTCAAGTTCCAAATCGATAGTTAATAAAATTGGCTCATATTCCTCTTCATATTCTTGGTAAAAATCTTCCATCACACTTGGTTGTTGGTCAACAAATCTCCTAGACTTTGTCTTGATGACATTCCACCAATCGCTTCTTTCTCTCTTTCGAGACAGGGTGATTGAATAGTAAACTTGTTGAGCTTGTCCGCCAATACAAAGGGATCATTTGTCCAAGATATTTTATGTAAAATCTCTACAAGCCCGTGATTGTCTACTCTAATACCTTTTCCCTCGGTATCATACCACTCGCATTTAAACACAATAACTTTGTTACCTCTTCCAAAGTATGTCAATTCTATGACATCTACCAAGAGACCATAAAAGTCATGCTCATCCTCGTCATAGCAACTACTATTGATACAAACTCCATTATTAACTATTTTTTTATTTTGTCCATATGCATGTGTATGGAATTTAAAGCCATTAACATAGTAACCTTTATAACACTTTAGACGTCTTTTTGGGCCAAATGATATTTGGCGTATACGATAATCTATCGTTGAGTCATTTGATGCCTGTTGAAAAAAATATTAATACGATAGTATACTATGTAGAGAACAAACTAGAAGATGACATGATCAAATTAGCTAAACCTAAAGTGTTACTCACATGTACTTAAAGCCAAGTTGCAAAGTCCCTTTCCCGTAATGTGGCAATTTGTTCTTTGGTGATGTGGGGATGTTCAAGCCTTACGCTTTCATCTAATTTTCTACCATAGATAAAAGTGAACTTGGCTCATGTTTGACTCATCTTTGAGGTTCAACAATTGTGCTACCATAGATAATTTTGTTGACTTCTCACAACCTGGCCATAGGGGATCATCTGCATCTTTTAAAAATTGAAAAAACTTGGCGGCATCAGAATTTGGTTCTTCTAATCTAGATGTCTCGCTACTCCAATCAAAACTTTTTCCAGCAACATCACGCACGAGATCTATGTACAGATTTGTATCAAGCGGGACCTCAACATTATCACCATGATTTGAACTTTCTTCGGATAAATATTCGCCATGCACAAACCATTTTTTGTAATTATTTTTGAATCCCTTTCTATAAAGATGTATTTCAACATCTTCTCGAAGAGTGGAAGAACCTCAATTTACAAGTTGAGCAAGGACACTTAATTTTACGCTCACTAACATTCCCGTGAATAGAGTAAGCAAAATTGAGGAATTCCTTTACTCCCTCTCAAAATTCTTCACTAATTGTTCTTCCATTTTCAAAGAACTCGCTTTATCAATCCAACTTCGATCAAGAGGCATCCTTTCCGAGCGAACATCATTAAAATTTGTCAAATTATTATTATTATTATTATTATTATTATTATTATTATTATTATTAACCTTAGATCCTTAGAAAAGTCAACTTCACCTATAAATTAGTTTTGTAAACCCCATTCCCATAGTTTACCATAGAGCTTTAAAGAAACCAATACTTTAGCTTTCCAATCTAGTACTAATTAATAATACCCTTAAATAAACCTTCTAGCAATTAATAGGTAAGATTAAGCTTAATAATTTATAATATATCTAGTACAGGTCATTATTATCATCAGCCAAATTTATCTTTCCACAAGATGAACTGATTGACTAACAGGTAAGATTAAGCTTAATAAAAACACTCTGCAATCCAACTCTTTCACAAGATAAGCCAGGAAATTAGAATATTCAGCAAAGATACATGTCATTGATAACCTAATGGAACAGTCTTATCTTAATTTTACATCGTATATATGCCTTGTCTTATTATCATCAGCCAAAGTTTGAGAACTCATGAATGACATGCACACACTGAACCCAAAGGGGTTGAACAAAGCAGATCTTATGCCAAAATCATGAGAAAATAGAACATGCTCTTCCCTTTTTATGACTAAATCAAATTGAATTCTTATCGGCCATGTTAGACTAATCAACTTCACCGTAAAATATATTGCAGATCAACCAATTGAAGCTTGTGTTCCTCAATTCAATATAATTAACTTCACAAAAAATACTCTTAATTTTTGTTTTAAAGCAAAAGGCGAGATTAGGGGTTTAAGGATATTAAGTCTGAAACATGAAGAAGAACAAGAAAAGAAAGATTACCGTCGGGAGGGATGACCACGCTGCTAAGGTGGTGGCGTGATTATTTTCGTCTTTGGCCAGTAGTCGCCCGAGTTTTCCTTTAGCCCTAAACTAAGATCCACAAGACGCACAGTTGATTGAGAAGCAAAATCGGGAATTCATGGTTGCATTTGAGAAGAGATGGGCTTTGGGATGGAAATTGAGAAGCAAAATCGGGAGCTATGGTTGCAATTGAGAGCTATGGTTGCAAAATCGGGAGCTATGGTTGCAGTTGAGAGCTATGGTTGCAAAATCGGAAGCTATGGTTGCCATGGTTGCAATTCGGGATTTTGGGATTTTGGGGATTTTTTTGGGGATGGCATGGATCGAGCGTATTCTGGGTCTGGCCTGGGATGGAAATTAACGATCAATTAGTCTTATTTGGTTTCTTCTTCTTTTTTTTTGTTGATATAGTTGGAGGGAATTTTTGGTGGGAAACGAAAATACTGAGACATACTATATCCGTCTCGAATTCGTCTCTAACAATAAGGAAGGAATTGGAGACTAGTATTTGGAGGGAAAATAAAAGTCAGAGACGGACATTTCAGTCTCTAATCCGTTTCAAACATAAATATTTAATTCTTTTTTTAATTATTAATCTGAGATGAGCACAGTTGGTCTCAAATCTGTTTCAAAAACGAGTTTATAATTTTCTAAAAAATACTTACTTTTTGAGATGGTTAAATCCGTCTTTAATCCCGTTTCTAAAATTTGAGACGATGCTTGTGGTTTTAGAATCCGTCTCGATTTTTTACTTCCAAATCATGTCGAGACATAGCAAAATTTCAGTTTCTAAGTCCGTCTCAAATTACTAGAATTAGAGACGGAACTTATTTTGTTTCTAAAAATTGGTTTCAGTTGCCCAGTATTCTAGTAGTGAGAATCCAACATCGAATTCGGAATTACCCTGTGCAGAGCGGTAAACCCCAATTCGATATGGATTGGAGAATAATGATTTATATCATGGATTAGGAATGTGACGAAGCAATTAAGGGTGGAATGTACTCTATAGCAAGTCAAATTCGGTAGTTTAAGTGAGAGCGTTTATCGAAGAACCCGAACGAAGTTATCACGGGTAAGTTAATCATAAACTCTTGCAAAGTCTATACCTTATTCGATACCGATTCTACCCACTCTTGTATTTCACTTAGTTGTGTTCAACGTTTGATCATGGCTCTTAAGAAATTAGACTTTGATTTATCTGTTGAAACTCTGTTAGGAGAAACCTTCGTTACATCCACTGTTTATAAATCTTGTTTAAATCAAATCGATACTTTCATGTTAACTGTCGATTTTATCTCTTTGAAAATACTTGCATTTGATGTGATTTTAGGAATCGATTGGTTAACTACTCATAATGTTTTTTGTAAGGTTGTTAGCTTTCATATTCCTAACCAACCTATTATGCGAATTCAAGCAACCAAACCACTAAAGTCAATCATTGTCATATCAAGTCATAAGTAAAGAGCCCCGATCCTTTCGTTGTTGACTTCCTTGTGTGGAATGCACCGAAGCCAGACTTTTTGTAGGGGACATTGTGAATAACGATGGCAAGTTGATAGGTATCAATGTGACGTGTTATCAAAGTCTTGGATGAGAGTCATAGTTGTGAATGATATTTCTATTGTTAATAAATTTCCTGACGTATTCTTGAAGACTTCCTAGCCTACCCCTAGAGTGTGAAATCGAATTTCGTATTGACCCCAGTACAAAACCCATTTCTTAAACCCTCAAATATTTTCTTCACCCAAAATGAACGTAACATGCCCCAAAGATGTTGGCTCGAGCTGTTGAAGATTACGATCGTACCATTCAATATTATTATGGAAGAGCGAACATGGTAGCTGACGCGTTGAGTAGAAGATCATATGTGTTTATGAGTGCGATGTTGTTAACACAAAGACCCATTTCGTATAAATGATGAAGATAGAGTTAAAAACTCTAGGGACTTACGTGAAGATAACAAATATATGATTAGAACTGACTTTAGTCGATAATGTTAAGGCTGATAAAGCTACAGACCCGGAGCTAATGAATATGAAGAAGAAGGTTCAAGAAGGTGTTATTCTAGAAGCAAGAATCGACGAAGAGAGGAAATCTTAACCCTCGATTTAATTGGCTCATTTGAAATCCTCGATCGAGTAGAAACTGTGGCTTATAGACTCGTTTTACCGCCAAGTATGTCGCGTGTTCATAACATTTTTAACGTATCGATGTTACATAAATATGTGGATGACCCGAACCACATTATTAATTTAGAACCGGACGAGATAGCGGAAGATTTAACATATGAAGATGTACCTGTTAAAAATCTTGAAATATATTTTATGCTCAAAGGTTATATCTCAAGAGTTATAATCTGACGAAGTGTCCTCATTTGTTCGGCATACCAGGTACGTACGTAAATATCAAGGGCAAAATTTCATAAGGAGGGGAGATTGTAAAAGCCCAAATTTTACGAATAAAGATTTAATTTTCTGGAATTTTTATTTTTTTTATAAAAAATTATGGTGTGGATTTGAGATGATGTTATAGTTATGTGTAATATTTATAAATTTTGAAAAGTATGCAAGTTGTAGTATAATATTCGATTGGTCGGAGAATATTCTTTTTTTCGGGGAATATCCGTACGATGGTACAATCATTGGTAGACCCCACAACGGAATTATTGTCGGATTGAGAAAACGACAGAAGCTTTACCGTTAAAACTGTTGAACTACTCGGTAGTAAAAGTACAGTAATACTCGTGGTTGCATAGTAGCACACTGTATTGATTATTGATGTTTACGTGAGAAGTCACTCAGTTTTGTTCAAATTAATGATGCAGTAATTATTGCATAGTATCTCACGTTATTTGATTTAATTATTGTCGATATTTTATATATTATTAAATCAATAATTGAGATGACAAAGTTATTAATATTATTATTTGCAATATTAACGATGTTCAGAAGTTACGCCAAGGAGAGGTTTGGTCACCTAATTTGCGCGCAATAATACGGAGAAATCCTTATTGAAAGCCCCTCTTTCCTAGTAGGCGATTTACACGGTCGATTAATAGTGTGAATTATAATAATGATGATGAAGTTTTGTTTTATTAGTATTATTAATGTAATAAAATGAAAACTTTTATATAAAATAGAATACTTTTATAAAGTTTTTTGTTTTATTAGACTATAAATAGAATATATTATATTTTATTATGCATAGTGTTTTGCATAGTAAAATCTTTTTTATATAAAATAGAATACTTTTATAAAGTTATTTGTTTTATTAGACAATAATTAGAATATATTATATTTTATTATGCATAGTGTTTACATAGTGCCTGCATAGTGTTTGCATAGTAAAATCTTTTTATATAAAACAGACTACTTTTATAAAGTTATTCGTTTTATTAGATTATAAATAGAATATATTATATTTTATTTAAAAGATTTTGTTTTATTAGAATATTTTATAGTAAACTAATCTGGACCGTCCGTTTAAAAGTAAATCAATCTGGACCGTTCATGAATTAGTTACTATTAAGTCCATTCTTATATAAATAGAAGCTCATTCCTTCATTATTTCTTACAAATTCACTAAAACTCTAGAGAGAAAGAAGAAAAGTATTCTGCTACTTCATTACTCCTATATCCAGTTTCTTTTAAGGTAAGGGATATTATTTGTTGTACTCGTAAGGGGTATTATTTCTTTTGTATTCATGAAGAGAACTTTTGTTATTCCATTCTTTATTATTACATTGGAATAACTCAGATATCTGTGAGCTACCCTATACTTGGTGAAATTCTTACGTTATTCCATTCTTTATCATTATGTTGGAATAACTGCCTATGCTGGCAATCTGCATACATGGTGAAATTCTTACGTTATTCCATTCTTTATCATTTTGTTGGAACATCCTGTCTGTGCATTTACGCATGACCTGGTTCCGTTATTTATTAGTCTCATTTGGAATATCATGTGTGCGTATTACGCCCCGACTGGTTCCTTTAATTATTATTCGCTTTGGAATAACTTGCATGCATGCGGTCTATCGCATGCATGGTGATTTCTGTTGTTATTCCATTCTTTGTTATTACATTTGGAATATCCGCCGGCATGTAATTTCGCATGACCTGGTTTTTTTATTTATTATTCTGTTGGAATAACCTATCTGTGCGGTCTATCGCATGCCTGGTGATTTCTTTTGTTATTCCATTCATCATTATACTCAGTTGGTTAAAGTTTTGACTTCTATACTCCATGAAATTAGTGGAATATCCTTAATATTTACGCTTCATCCAGTATCTTTTCATGGAAATATTCTTCTGAGCATTCTTTAATTTTACTCTACAAAGAAGTATCATGTTGACAATTTGGACGTTATTAGTTCCTAGATAAATTAATTCTTGAACTTGTTTTATTGAATTATTATGTCATTGTCATCATCCTCGTGTTTATATTATGTTGAAAGTCATTTGTGGCCTGTAGTGCATAGATGGACTTGGTATGATTATGACCAGGGATTATTCGGTATAATCATGACCGTAATGTTACAAATGATGTGGAAAAAGTCCTCATTGGCCCGTCGTGCATTGATGGACAGTTTTTTGGTATGATTATGGCTATGGATTCTCTTCGGCCAAGGGTGCAAAGATGAATTGTTTTATGGCATGATCAGGACCGTTGATGAAAACATGATTATCTTTAGCCCATAGTGCATGGATAATTTGTGGTCGTTATACTAAAGAATATCCTTGGCCTGTAGTGCAGGGATGATTTGATGATGTGGATTATTTATTAAGCTGAGCTCCAGCGATAAAAGTGATGAAAAGCCTTTTAAATCATAGAAGATAGTAGATTTTATTCTCCACTTGACTCTTCTAATGGGTTGCATGTTCCACTGCCGTTAAACTTGATGTTTGTTATATTGTATCAGTTTAACACTGTTGAAGGCTAACGATAATTTATTCTGCATTATCTTAGTCATAATATTTCTTACTGAGCTAGTTGAGCTCACCCTTTTTGCTTTCATTGTTCTCTTTAGGAAATGAGAACGTGGCAGAGACTAGTCGGGGAACGGAGTGACGGTCCAGATGATAGCATTAGTAGTCCTCACTATTCTATGAAATAGTGTGATAATAAATGTAATAAGATTGAATTTGAGTGTGGATATTGTCTAGATGACAATATTCGTGTTAAAACTCTCAGATTATGTTTTGTCGCATTTTGAGTTTGAATACTGTCTAGAAGACAATATTTGTATTAAAACTCACAGCTCATGTTGTATATTTAAGATTGTATTTGTATTCTGTACCATGTATTTGGCGACTCAGAATAGGTGATGTATACCTATTTTGGGGGTGTCACACATTATGCTCGCCAATTAGGATTAGAGTTTCCTAATTAGGGTTTAGGATTCCTAGATATTAAATTAGGGTTTCTTGACTTTCAATTAGGGTTTCTAACCGCGCATTAGAGTTTCTAATCCTGAGATTAGGGTTTTTAATCTCTTATTAGGGTTTATTAATTTTAAATCTTATCTGATCTATCATTGATCAAAATTTCTATACAGTTCAAACACATACATATCAATATAATTATTTTAATTATATTTTATATTGAATCCCTATCCAGAAATTAGGGTTAGGGTTTCTAAAGCTGTTAAGCGCAACTCTACTCTATTTTCTCAATCAATACCCAAGTTGACCAATTCTCTAAACTCGTATCACAGATACACAATACAATATTAATAGTCAATGTCAATATTAAATAATAAAAAAGTTATTCATAAAAATTTGGATTATTCGAAATCACGGGTTAACATATTCACCCATCCTTAACAGGATTCCGTCATCAGAATCACCGCTTTCTTATTCTCTACAATCTTTTAAAGTTGTATCATCAATTCATTTTTATCAACACAATATTAATTTGTGTTTCAAATTCTAACCTGTGACTTGAATCTATAAAAGAAAACAGTTCATAGAAATATCTAACTCATAGTACTCGCGTAATTTAAGTATTAAGCGAAATCATTACCTGTTGCCACCTCCTGAGTAGCCACTGCCTCCTGCGCCGTCATGTTAAATGTACGGGCGGTTGATCTTCCTGGCTGTGCAGGTCCTCGAATTGCCAAGGTTCCACCACCGAGTCCCTAGTTGACACTTTCCTTCTCAGCATTCCTCTTTGGACAATTCTGTACCATATGGTCAGTTGATCCACAGGCATAGCAACCTTGTATCTTCTTTGGAATGGGACAATTGGGTGACATGTGTCCCTCTTGCCCACAGTTGTAACAGACTCCTTTCTTCTTTAGACAGACTCCAGAATGGTTCTTCCCGCAGGTCGCGCATGGTTACCTCCCTTTCTTATTCTCTTCAGTCTTGCTACCCGATTGGGTATTCTCACTCCACTTTCTCTTATTCGGGTTACTACCACCACTGCTTCCTCCATCACTTATCTTCTTCTTTTTCTGATGATGAAATTGAGATGCAGCTTGGCTCCCTCCTTCAGCAATTAATGCTTTCTCCAACAAAGCCGCGAACGTATTGATCTGCAATACCACTACCTTGTTGAATATCCCTAGTTTTAGTCCGTTCTCAAATCTTCTCGCTTTTCTTGCTTCTGTGTCCACCTGATGAGGTACAAATCTCGCTAATTCGTTGAATTTAGCCGCATACTCAGAAACAGACATATTCTCCTGCTTTAGTTCTAAGAACTTAACTTCCATCCTAGCTTGCATACTCGATGAGAAGTAGTTCTCAAAGAACAGTTCCTTGAATCTTGTCCATGCCACTATGGCTGTACCAGCTCTCTCCTTATTAGTCTACCACCAGTAATTAGTTTCTCCCTTCATCAAGTATGTTGGAAAAGCCGTCTTTTGCTCTTCCGCTACTCTGGCGATAATGAATGCTTTCTCTATCTCCTTCACCCAAGTTTGGGCTTCAATCAGATCTGTGGTTCCCATGAATTCAGGCTGTCCTATTGCTTTAAAGTCTTTAAAATTTGCCAATCTATCGGATGGATGTTCTCTCGCTCTTCCCCTAGCTGGAGCTCTATTTCCCATAGCTTCGGCAATCATATTTGCAAAGTTTTGCATCGGGTCAGCTTGACCTCCTTCATTATTTACCGACTGCTCTTTTCTTTGATTTCGATTTTGTCTTCTAGGCGGCATGATCTGATTTAAATAAAAATCTTATATTAATTCTCTTTCTATATACAAATTCTTAACACAATAAGAATTCAACACATAGTTCTCATATAATTGCATATTTATTCAAATAGCACATAGTACATATAGTACTTAACACATATTACTATCCCTTTTTAAAAAAAAAAAATTAGGGTTAACATACACAACTTTACACAAAAAGTTTCAATTCTCCAACTTTACAAAAAAAGTTGCCATTTATCATTCTCACATAACTATTCCCAGTTCATTAAACTTACCACACTTATGAGTTCAATAACTTGCCACAATTATATGAGTGTATGAACTTATCCTAGTCAGACCTTTAGCGTCCATTCGCTGAGGGAGTGACACCCCCAAATCTAGGTACTTCATTCCCTCAAGATTTGGTGTTCACTATCCATACATTCATACTATCTACCCAAATAAAATAATATTTAAACCATAAATCCTCCCTTTAAATAGGGTTACATCATTAAATCCAAAAACATCCCAGGTTATCTAACCTTAAACATCATACAAGTGCGGAAATAAATTATTACATCACATCATTAAATAAAAGTCTATCATTATAACAATAAAATAAAATTACAAGTCTTCATCACTTGTACATTTTTCTCTTTCCTTTGCTAGTTGTAGGTTCGTCGACCTTCTCAACTTTAGCTGCAATGAGTGTATATATATGCAAGAGTGAACAAAACAATTGTTCACTAGATATAGCAATGAATCAACATGATAATAACAACTGCCAATGAATAAGCTAATCAAAATTGAATAGTACTCTATTAATGATAACCAAAGACTGGACTCAAAATATGGAATATATATATCTGAGGGTCATGAGACCACGAACTATGTCCACAGTTGCGAGTAATCTTTAAACTCCAACTTTAATAGTCATAAGACAATAAGGACTCCTCGTACTTAGGGGGATCAGCCCTTCGTATAATGTATTATGCACAAATATTTTAATGCTACGCGTAAGTTGTCCCCTATAATAGGGTTGTTCATCTCAGCATTTAGAATACGAGTCCGCACCAAAGTAAGTTTGGTTTGGATAAGTTTCAAGGTAATTTAGAGTTTACGAACATCAACTAAGGATTAATTGAATAAGATTGTAATAACATTATGCTATGGAATAATTCATAAGTGAATCAACATTGTGTACTAAGGTCATACTTTAGGAATAATCTAAGAGCATAAGTATTGAATAATGTAACATACCTTGCTTTGAACAATGTTAAGCTAAGGTTAAAACCTTATTTAGAGTTGAATCATAAGCATGCATAACAAATAATAAGTTGAATGATAAAATTTGTTCAACAATAGTGTGTTAGAATGTAGAAATTTGCATGCTAATTAACAAGTTAAAGATTGGCTTGAAATCAAGAGATAAGGTTTAGGAGCTTGCACGATATAATTAGGGTTAAGAAACTTGGACAAAGAATGCTTAGAGTTAGGAAAACTTGCTCAAAGATAGTTTAGATACTTGCACAATTATAAAAGTAGAGTTAGAGAACTTGCCTCGTGCGTAGGTTAAACAATCACTACTCACGTTCATCCTAAGTCCTACACATACCATATGTATTGACAATACACATTAGTTACACTAACATTACCTTCATGAGTTGCTTTCTTACTTTTAGTATAGCTACTAACTAAGTTTAAGTTTAAATAACATCACATCTTTTCATGAATATTACTTTTTAGCTTTATTACAACTACTTATGTGATCACGTCATTGCACCACATACACATTAACAACTTGATGCAACATCCTATTACATGTCCAACATGTTATCATTAGGTTATATTAATACACAAAGGATTGCACTTGCATTCGCGCATCCCGACGCCCTCCGATTGGCTCCAAATACACAACAGTCCTAAAGATGGCCATTTTTACCCTTCATAAAGATTTCAAATTGAAAACCTTAAAGAATAAAAGTTATAGGCCTATTCGTCATCGTTCCGAATCATCTTGAGTCACCTCAATCGAAGTTCATATGAAAACGTTATGGCCATTTTACGACAGGAGGTCAAAACAGTCCGACCCAGACTACTATTCTAGCGCTGGGGTACGAGAACTAAGTCAGACGGTGGTGGCTATGACATTTTAAAATTGGTGTTAGGCGGCGAATTTAAATATTTGGTATGCGAATTTCGGTCATGCTTGATGATTTTTGGAGCTGAGGCGCGAAAATCAAAGCTGGGGCACCAAAACTTACAGAACTTAACCACGAAGAACAGAATAACTAAATTCTGGACTAATTAATACTTCTAACTTCTAAATTAAGACGTAAAACTTATATAGATTACTCATAAACATTTACTTATCATACATATACGAATTTCAAGCAATTAAACAACAATTTCAGAAAATTTAAATCCTTGAAACTATAGTTTAAAACCCAACTGCATTGTTGGCGTTGTTTTACAAGGTTTAACACTGTAAACCACAATTATCCAATGAATTCATTCCTTTGAACTACGTTCTCATTAAGTTCTTACCCAATTCACATACATGAGGTTCAATTTCACAATTAACATACAATCACATACTAATTTTGTTATCCTACAAAACATGTTCATGTACATGTAATCACTATAAAACCAAATTCTTTTCTTGCAGACTTAATTTAGCATGCAATTCTATATATATGTTAAGAATACAATCACACACACACACACACTATATATATATATATATATATATATATATATATATATATATATATATATATATATATATATATATATATATATATATATATATATATATATATGTATAACAATTACAATTACAAATACACATAATTTCCTAATTAATTATAAAAACATGGTTTACAGAAAATTTTGTAAAAGCTTTATACACAGTAAAATTCAAGAACATACAGACTTAGAAATTACAGCGTAAACCATATATGTTAAGGTTATGTAACATACCTTTTGTTGCTTAAGAAATACTTGTTAGAAGACAACGTGCTTGCTTGCACTTCACCAAACCTTTCTCCTCTCAACTCTTTTTGGTCTCTCTCAATTCTCTCTGATAACTCTCTCTGACAACTTCTCTTTTCCTTCTTAGGCTTATGCCAAATAACCCAAATACTCTTTACGTAAAAAATCAAAACCAACACATGATTTACAAACGTCTAAAAACCGACGTCTACTAATTTCCCTTAATAAATTATCGGTTACCAAATTAATATATATATTATATTTATATTTTTTTATTTAATTTATATTATTATAATTCAAAATTCAAAAATCCAAAAGCCATAAGGCTTTGTTTGGAAAAACTCTTTAAAAATTAAAGACTTAATATATTTAAACCTTGTTTGGCAAAACTAAATTAAACTCCTTTAATTTATTTTAATAAATAATTTATAATATAGTTTATGGTCACACTTAATTTACTAAATTAAATTACAACATTATAATAATCCGTTTAATCATTATAAACTCTCTAACTTAATTTATTAATTAAATTAGAATATTATCTCATAACAATTAATTTTCTTAGCTTCTTAATTATTTACTTAACAAATAATTAACCAATCAAGTCAAATCAAATTAAATATTTATTCAACAATAACCACATCCATTAAATATTTATATAACCCAATAAATATTTAAAAATTATCATTAAAATTTTGGATTGTTACATCATTCCCTCCTTATAAAGATTCTGTCCCCAGAATCACAACACAAACAAATCATTTGTCACATTCTTCCCTACTTACAAAGATTTTGTCCCCATAATCGAAGACACAGATTAAACAAATAACTCAGGGTAATTCTTCATCATATCAGCTTTGAGTTCTCACGTAGCCTCTTCGACATTGTGGTTCCTCCATATCACCTTCACAGAAGGTATCACTTTATTCCTGAGCACTTGTTCTTTCCTGTCGACTATCTGGATAGGAATATCTTCATAAGACAAATCTTTACTGAACTGCAACGTTTCATACTCGATCACATGCTTGTAATCTGGGTTATACGGTCGTAACACCGAAATATGAAAAACATTATGAATGTTTTCTAACTCTGGAGGTAAAGCTACCTCGTAAGCCACTTCTCCTACTCTGCGTAGAATCTCGAAAGGTCCAATAAACCTTGGGCTTAACTTTCCTTTCTTGCCGAAATGAATTTTCCCCTTCCGAGGAGAAACTTTCAGGAACACGAACTTTCCTGCTTCAAATTCACGACTCTGCCTGTGTTGATCAGCATACTTTTTCTGTCGATCTTGAGCACCTACCAATCTTGCTTTGATGAGTTTGACAATTTTAGCGGTCTGTTGTACCAGTTCTGGTCCAAGCAGTTGACGTTCTCTAACTTCATCTCAGCATGGTGGAGTTCTGCATTTCCTGCCGTATAATGCCTCGTATGGCGGCATGCCAATGCTTGCATGGTGACTATTGTTGTACGCAAATTCCACCAATGGTAGATGATCATCCCAGTTTCCTTTGAAATCCATGATGCACGCTCTAAGCATATCTTCTAGTGTCTGAATCGTTCGTTCGCTTTGTCCATCGGTTTGCGGATGATATGTTGTACTCATCTTCAATTTCGTTCCCATGCATTCTTATAATCTCTTCCAGAAATTTGATGTGAACCTCGGGTCTCGATCTGACACTATAGATACTAGAACTCTATGTCTCGACACGATCTCGTTAACATATAATTTTGCCAGCTGATCAAGATTAAATCTAATCTTTATTGGCAAAAAGTGTGCAGATTTTGTTAGTCTGTCCACTATCACCCATATCGCATCATATCATTTCTGAGCCGTTGGAAGACCTACCACAAAATCCATTGTGATATGCTCCCATTTCCATTCCAGTATCTCTAACGGTTGAAGTAATCCGCTTGGTCGTTGATGCTCGGCCTTCACTTTCTGACATGTTAAGCACTTTGCAACGCATTCTGCAACGTCTCTTTTCATACTTGGCCACCAAAAATGTCACCGCAAATCTTGATACATCTTCGTACTTCCCGCATGAATCGAATATCTTGAGATATGAGCTTCTGTCAACATGTCTTCTTTAATATCCTGTACTGCTGGAACCCAAATTTGTCCCTCGAATCTTAGTAACCCTTCAGTATCGATCTTGTATTTCACTTCACCACTCTCAACCATTTTCTCTTTGATCTTTCCACATTCTTCATCTTGTAGTTGAGCGTTCTCCACTTTGTCTACCAAAGTTTGACTAGCTTCCATCTGGTACAATTTTTCATCGAATTCTTTTGGAAATTTGGTTTCCAACTCTAGCGTTGCAATTGCTGAAATGAGCTCCTCCTTATCGGTTAACAACATCAACTTTTCTCTGCCTTTCTTACTCAAGGCATCTGTAACCACATTTGCTTTGCCCGGGTGATAAAAGATCTCGCAATCGTAATCTTTTATCAATTCCATCCATCTCCTTTGACACATGTTCAAGTCCTTTTGAGTGAAGATATACTTCAAACTCTTATGGTCTATTTAGATCTCACATTTTTCTCCATAGAGATAGTGTCTCCATATCTTTAAAGTAAACCCTACTGCTGCCAACTCTAAATCATGAGTCGGATACCCTTTCTCGTAATCCTTCAACTGCCTTGATGCATACGCAATGACCTTGCCGTTTTGCATAAGGACACAACCCAATCCCTTGTGTGACGCATCACTATACACCACAAAATTTTCTATATTATCTGGTAATGACAACACAGGTGCCACATTGAGCTTCTTCTTCATGAAAACTCTCTTCACATTTCTTAGTCCAAACAAATTTTATAGTTTTTCTCGTCAAATTTGTCAACGAAGTGTCAATCTTGGAGAAATCCTGGATAAATCATCTGTAATAACCTGCCAATCCCAAGAAACTTCTTACTTTTGATGGAGTTCTTGGTGGTTCCCAATTTATCACAGCTTCGATTTTTGATGGATCTACAAAAATCCCATCCTTATCAATTACATGCCCAAGAAATTGTACACGTTCTAACCAAAATTCACATTTAGAGAATTTGACGTACAACTTTTCTTTTCTTAGCGTCTCCAGCGTCAGACGTAAGTGTTCTGCGTGTTCTTCTTGAGACTTAGAGTACACTAGAATATCATCGATAAATACCACAACAAACTTTTCTAAAAATGGTTTAAACACCCTGTTCATCAAATCCATGAATGCTGCAGGGGCGTTTTTCAAACAAAAAGACATCACTAAAAATTTGTCATATCCATAGCGAGTTCGGAATGCCGTCTTCGGTACATCCTCCTTTCTCACTTTCAATTGGTGATACCCACTTCTCAAATCTATTTTTGAGAAATATCTAGCACCCTTCAACTGGTCAAAGAAATCATCTATTCTCGGCAATGGATATTTGTTTTTAATAGTGACCTTGTTTAATTCCCTATAATCAATGCAAAGACGCATTGACCCATCCTTCTTCTTCACGAATAACAGCGGTGCTCCCCACGGTGACACACTCGGCTGAATGTACTTCTTATCCAACAGCTCTTGCAGTTATACCATTAGTTCTTTCATCTCTACCGGAGCCATTCTGTACGGGGCCTTCGATATTGGAGGGTTCCTGGCGTTAAGTCGATCACGAATTTGATTTCTCTGTCAGGTGAAAGTCCTAGAAAATCCTCCAAAAACACGTCCACGAATTCCCTAACCACTGGTATTTCCTCCAATTTCACACCCTTCTCCTTTTCAGTATCGACTATGTAAGCTAAGTACCCTACATAACCTTTACTCAACAACTTCTTGGCCTGCATCATCGTCAGACATCTCATTTATCTAGGCGATTTACTACCATGAAAAACTACCTTTGACGGAGTCATAAGGTTTACACACTTCTTTTGGCAATCAATTATCGCTCCATAATTGAATAACCAATCCATTCCCAAAATAACATCAAACTCTCAGAGTTTTATCAGGATTAAATCTACCTTCATAACATTCCCCTTAATGTTCACCCTACAGGTCTTGCATACGAACCTAACAGGAATCTCTTCCCTATTCATAATTTCTATGTTTAAAGGGAAATCCAACTCTTTACTAGGTATTTCTAACCTCTCAGCAAATTCATCAGATATAAACGAGCAAGTAACACTCGAATCAAATAATACATATTCATTTATATCGTTGATTAGGATAATACCTGACACGATACCTTTTGATTGTACATCATCTTGCATAGTCATGTTGAAGGTCATGGCTGTGGGTTTGTTTGACGTCGTTGGTCCAGGAATGGCCCACGTACCTCCACTGCTACCTCCATTATTTCTTGATGTCTCTTCAGCCTTCTTCTTAGGGCATTCACGAGAAAAGTGATCCTTGGACCCGTACGTGAAGCAAACGTTCTTCTTAGATTTAGTGCAATTTGGGGCGATGTGACCCTCCTGGCCACAGTTGAAGCATACTCGCTACCCCATTAAACACACACCCTTGTGAAACTTCTCGCATGTAGCACATGCTTCGAATTGAACTTCTTATTTTGCTGGTTACCCTGTTGGCTTCCAGCACTCACATTTCTTTCTATTTCCTCTTTAGATTGATGTTGTTGTTTCCACCAACTACCTCCACCATTTTTAGCTTCACCTTCATTTTTCTTCTTCCTCTGCTCTTGGTTGAACTTAGTTACAGCCTCGCCCCCACCTTTAGCGAGAATTGCCTTCTCCATTACTGCTGCAAACGTCTTTAGCTGGAATAGAGAGACCCTACTGTACAACCAGGGCTTCATTCCCTGTTCAAACCTCTTCACCTTGAGTTCGTCTGTGCTGACTTGATATGGTGCAAACCTCGCCAACTCATTGAATCTTGTGACATACTCAGACACCGACATCGTTCCCTGCTTTAGTTCCAAAAACATCACTTCTAGCTGACTCTTCGAACTTTCTGGAATATAGGTCTCGAAGAATATCTCCTTAAACCTTTCCCAAGTCATAATCCATTGACCTCCTCAGGTTTTATTGGCCTGCCACCAATAACTAGCCTCTACTTTCAACATGAATGTTGCAAAAGCAGTCTTCTGATCCTCCCCTACTCTGGCAACATTGAACACTTTCTCTATCTCCATGACCCGGGTCTGTGCCTCAATTGGATTCATGGACCCACGGAATTCTGGTGGTCCAACCGCCTTGAAATCCTTAAATATTGTACCTTGATTCTGAGGTTGATTCTGCAACGCTCCTATTAGTAACGTTGCTAGTTGTTGAACGGGGTTAACTTCAACATTATTGTTATTGGTTCCTTCAGTGGTTCTCTGTCAGGGTGGTTGACGTCTTGGAGGCATTTTCTGTTAAAAAAATACACTCATTAGATTATTACTCAACTCTTTTAAGTAATTTCTACTTATCTTGCCCCCGTAAAAGGAATAATCACATATCACATAACACTCTGGAATTAAATAAAATAATAACTTTTATTCATTCATAATCTTTTTGAAAACATAAGAACAATAGCATCACTGCTATTTACATTACTTTCTTGAACTACAAAAGTTGCAGGATTACTTCATCATTATCTATCCCATTAGTTATATAATACCCGGGATTTACATTTTATTTATTATATCATTAACCACATATCAGGTACATTCCTTACAATGTCCTATTAAGATACTGCGTAGCCTTACGACGCTCTTCCTCCATAATTCGGGTTATTGTTTGGCGATCTAAAATGTACGATGGCAGCGCCTCAAACTGAATCGGATGACACATGACCTGATCTTGAGCTCGATTGATCATGGTGTTGAATACGTTATTCATCTCTTCCATCTTCATCCTCTTTGATTGCGCATCCCTCTCTGCCATCCTAGCTCGCTGATAAGTTTCATTATACGCGTCTTCGGTTGTTGCCCTCTTGGTAGATTCCTCTTTAAGCTTATTCTCCAGTTCTGCAATCTTTTCTATCAGTTGCTCGTTTTCCCCTTCCATGTGGATCAGTTTCTCTTCAACATTGTTCAGTCGTTCTTCTCGATCCTGGATTTCATTGTCCTTCTGTGCCATTGCGAACTGCTGTTCAGCTACTATCTCTTGCAATTTCTCGACGCTATCCTGAAGTTCCACATTGCGGTCGTGTACTTCGTCGTACACAAGGGCAGCAATCGAGTTAAGTGGAAGTTTTTCCTCCTCATCCGACTGTGGTAGCTCAACGGGGTCTTCCTCGTCTGTCTCTATCTCATCATCCTCATCAGGTAACCTCTCCTGCTCAACCACTGTGACCAACATAGTTGCTTCCCATGGCAGTAGTTGTTCCCACACTACCTGAATATCTCGAGGCTCCTCCTCTCTAGGCATCTGGGATCTTTCCTCCCTAGCCTAACTGGATCCTCCTACATTAGCCATCTTGTCAACCAAATTTTAAGTTTTAATTACTAATCATTACTACTCGACACTCACGAGCACATAAGTTGTAATCACATAAGCACATAAGTATTTTATTACTTCTTCCTTAAAACTCGATAAGAGTCATCACTATCTTTCAAAGGTTACTTCCTAAGGCTTTTCCCCACCTAAGGTTCATAACCTAAAGCTTTGATACCAACCTGTGACACCCCCAAATCTAGGTACTTCATTCCCTAAAGATTTGGTGTTCACTATCCATACATCCATACTATCTACCCAAATAAAAAAATATTTAAACCATAAATCCTCCCTTTAAATAAGGTTACATCATTAAATCCAAAAATATCCCAGGTTGTCTATCCTTAAACATCATACAAGTGCGGAAATAAATTATTACATCACATCATTCAATAAAAGTCTATCATTATAACAATAAAATAAAATTACAAGTCTTCATCACTTGTACATTTTTCCCTTTTCTTTGCTAGTTGTAGGTTCGTCGACCTTCTCAACTTTAGCTGCAATGAGTGTGTGTATATATATATATGCAAGAGTGAGCAAAACAATTGCTCACTAGATATAGCAATGAATCAACATGATAATAACAACTACCAATTAATAGGCTCATCAAAACTGAATAGTACTCTATCAATTATAACCAAAGACTGGAATCAAAATATGGAATATATATCTGAGGGTCATAAGACCACAAACTATGTCCACAGTTGCGAGTAATCTTTCAACTCCAACTTTAACAGTCATAAGACTATAAGGACTCCTCGTACTTAGGGGGATCAACCCTTCGTACAATGTATTGTGCACAAACATTTTAACGCTACGCGTAAGTTATCCCCTATAATAGGGTTGTTCATCTCAGCATTTAGAATACGAGTCTGCACCAAAGTAAGTTTGGTTTAGATAAATTTCAAGGTAATTTAGAGTTTACGAACATAAACTAAGGATTAGTTGAATAAAATTGTAATAACATTATGCTATGAAATAATTCATAAGTGAATCAACATTGTGTACTAAGGTCATGCTATAGGAATAATCTAAGAGCATAAGTATTGAATAATGTAACATACCTTGCTTTGAAAAATGTTAAACAAAGGTTAAAACCTTATTTAGAGTTGAATCTTAAGCATGCATAACAAATAATAAGTTGAATGATAAAACTTGTTCAATAATAGTGTGTTAGAATGTAGAAATTTGCATGCTAATTAACAAGTTAAAGATTGGATCAAAATCCAGAGATAAGGTTTAGGAGCTTGCACGATATAATTAGGGTTAAGAAACTTGCACAAAGAAAGCTTAGAGTTAGGAAAACTTGCTCAAAGATAGTTTAGATACTTGCACAATTATAAAAGTAAAGTTAGAGAACTTGCCTCGTGCGTAGGTTAAACAATCACTACTCACGTTCACCCCAAGTCCTACACATACCATATTTATTGACAATACACATTAGTTACACTAACATTACCTTCATGAGTTGCTTTCTTACTTTTAGTATAGTTACTAACTAAGTTTAAGTTTAAATAACATCACATCTTTTCATGAACATTACTTTTTAGCTTTATTACAACTACTTAAGTGATCATGTCATTGCACCACATACACGTTAACAACTTGATACAACATCCTATTACATGTCCAACATGTTATCATTAGGTTACACTAATACACAAAGGATTGCACTTGCATTCGTGCATCCCGATGCCCTCCGATTGGCTCCAAATACACAACAGTCCTAAATATGGCCATTTTGACCCTTCATAATGATTTCAAATTGAAAACCTTAAAGGATAAAAGTTGTAGGCCTATTCGTCCTCGTTCTGAATCATCTTGAATCACCTCAATCAGAGTTCGTATGAAAAGGTTATGGTCGTTTTACTACAGGAGGTCAAAACCGTCCGACCTAGACTACAATTCGATCTTTGGTAGCGAGAACTAAGTCGAACGGTGGCAACTGCAGCGGTATAAAATTGGCATTGGGGCACAAATTTAAATTATTTGGGGTGAAAAGTTCGAAATTTGTGGCTTTTATTTTTTGCAATCGTAGGCGCGAAAATCAAAGTTGGGGTGCAGATTTTGGCGCTGGGGCACCAAAACTTACAAAACTCAACCACGAAGAACAGAATAACTAAATTTTGGACTAATTAATACTGCTAACATCTAAATTAAGACATAAAACTTATATAGATTACTCATAAACATTTACTTATCATACATATACCAATTTAAAGCAATTAAACAACACAACAATTTCAGAAAATTTAAATCCTTGAAACAAATTCATTCCTTTGAACTACGTTCTCATTAAGTTCTTACCCAATTAATATACATAAGGTTCAATTTCACAATTAGCATACAATCACATACTAATTTTGTTATCCTACAAAACATGTTCATGTACATGTAATCACTGTAAAACCAAATTCTTTTCTGGCTGACTTAATTTAACATACAATTCTATATATATGTTAAGCATACAATCACACACACACACACACACACACACACACACACACACATATATATATATATATATATATATATATATATATATATATATATGCTTGTATAACAATTACAATTACAAATACACATAATTTCCTAATCAATTATAAAAACATGGTTTACAGAAAATTTTGTAAAAGCTTTATACACAGTAAAGTTTAAGTACATACAAACTTAGAAATTATAGCATAAATCATATATTTAAAAATTATCATTAAAATTCTGGATTGTTATAGAGGGGTTCAAAACATTTCATATAATCATGAGTCATGAACTTACCATAAGTATGAGTTTTAAGAACTCACAAATTAATCTTAATCTTATATTCATATAGAAAATAAAGATTTTAATCATTCAAACATATATATTTACATATGCTTATACATCATTCTCGATATTACAATACTTAATATCATAACCTTCTACCAAAAGATATTATCACTTATATCTCAGTTGTCTATCGACCACTACCTTCACCAGTCTTCTTCTTGTTGGGACACTTGTTGAATCCGTGACCCGTTCTACCACATGAAAAACACTTCCTCATATTAGGCTTAGGATAATGCAAAGAAATATGTCCTTCCTGCTTACAATTGAAGCACACGGTCTTCCACATCATGCATTCTCCCACGTGCGTCTTTCCACACTTGCTGCAGGCTTGCCTTTTCTTCGGGTTTGAATTTTCAGAATTATCGCTATCTTTGTCCCTCTTTCTCTTAGTCTTGCCCTTCTTGCTGGTTCCTTCAGACGGTCCACCACCTTCAGTCTTCATTCTTTCCACCAGCGCTTTCAGCTCGTTCCATTCTTCAGTCATTTCGCGTAACGCTCGCTCCATCTTCCATAACTCCTCCAAGAGAAATACTTTACTCCGAAGTTCTTGGACTTCTGCAAATAGTTGATCTTGTTCTCCAACTTTGATCTTATTCTTTAACTCCACCTTAGCTTCTTCAGACTCCGCCTCTTCATCACCACTCAGATACATCTCTGGATAATCATTATGATCACTCCCGAGATTGATCATAAGTTCATCTTTTCCCACCTTCTCAACTGACTCACTCTGTGCTGGCACCTCGGCTACTGGCACTGGTGCGATAACCACTGACATCTCCATACTCATCTTATCTTCTCCCGACATCCTACAATCAGTTTAAATAACTTGATTAGTACTTCACCAGTACAAACTCCTCACACTAGGTGTCCACATATCTCACTATTGATACACTTCTGCAATCTCTCACTTAGTACTCTAAATGAGTAGTCTCAATCTCGTTCATGGTTATAATCCTAGGGTTTTCCCCACCCCACTTAAGGTTTATAACCTACATCTTTGATACCAACCTGTGACACCCCCAAATCCGGGTTACCTGACCCCTGAGTTTGGTGTTCACGATCCACAATATAATACTATCTAACTACCCATTTATATAGAAATAGTAATACATATCACATTAATATATGATGTTAATACATTAGTCCCAGGTCCACTAACCTTAACATTACAGACATACCCCTTAGTTATACAAAAAGGTTTTACAATACAACATAATAATCATAATGTTCATTATACTAATTTATCACTATGTCTTTTCCTTTTTGTTCTTCTTCGCAAACACCTTACGCAACTTCGTCCCCTAATTTGAAAAGTTTTATTTAGCAAGGGTGAGCAACAAGTTTGCCCCATGAGTTAAGTTAAGACATACAATAAAGGTATAAAAATCAATATCAAGTCTTCTCACATTCTACGCAACAATAATCTGATAATGAAAGAGTACAACGCTTTCAAGATTTTCTACGATATTCAAATGAATAATCAATAATTAATTCTATGAAATAGCAAAGTGGAATATTTTCCAGATTTATGCTGAATGATCCATTGGATCTTGAACTTCTCTTCTAGAGTAACTATCAAAGATTTGACTTTGATATACCCAGGTGTATCAGATAACCATAAAGATTAAATCATACCCCTTTGCAAGTATATAAAGTGATCAGCTTTACTATACCCTATATTATGCATAATACTTAATCGCGCGCAAAGGCCGAATATACGACCAATAAAATATTCCCTTTATATAAAAGGTTGTTCTTCTCAGTCTCAGAATCAAGATTTTGATTTAACAACGAAATACAATGATTTTAATTTCTAATTAATTCTTGATCTAGCTGAAATAATTGGCATCGATCTGTTAATAATAATTGAATTCTTTTCTTGAACCTATCAAGTTTTAACAAATGTTCGTCTAGCCAGAATAATTGGCTATGACATTTCTCAACATAATTCGACAATAAACATGAATTATCTGTACTGTCAATACTAGCTTCAACGAATATGAATATCCAACAACAGTTATTCTATGAATGTATATTTTCCAAATCAGTAATTCAATTTGAATTATTAAACATGCACTAACTGCGAATAATCAATAATAAATTCTTGGACGTGGTATTATTAACAATAATTAACCACTATATAATTGAATGAATATAACTCAAGGTTGAGTTAGGAAACTTGCCTTTTCCGCTGATTAAAGCTACACAAAATACTTATCTGCGTTCGTAAGACCTATAACCAATAATATCGGTCTCACAATTAGCACAATAATTTATAGCACAAAACACTGTAATTCACAGTCAATCTTCTCCTAGACACATTACCACATAATCACATCAGTGTTTATAACCTATATAAACACTTAACAAGTCTAACTTTTTCAGTCTGATTAGACTTTGGTCCATTCTCGGTGTTCTGGTCACCCTATCCTACAATTAACACATTTATTGTCAATTAAATTTGTTTTCAAAGCTTCAATATTACATTAGATAAATCATATATCATTTATAATATTTTTCGGAAGCTTTTAATAATTTATCAAATAATTATTATATTTTATAATAATTTTTCAAATACCGAAATCATTTTTAAATGATTTAATTATCAAATAATCTTATCATCATTAATATTTAATAATATTAAAATATTAATAACATACTTGTCAAAATATTAAAGTTATTATCAATAACTTCAAATATTTTAAATCAACAATATTCCACTAAAATGATTTTTAAAATTATTAAAATCATTTTTGAATCATCACCATTAATATTCAAATATTAATGAAATTATCATCAAATATTAAATGTCATTAATTATAACTTAAAATATTTTTAAATTATTTTTCTCATTTTTAAATGATATTTAATTCAATAAAATTATTTTTAATTTATTTATTTAATCTAATAATTAAATAAATCTAATATCATTAATATTAATTTATTAATCAAAATTTCTAAAAATATTAAAAGTTACATTTTATAACTCAAAATATTTTAAAACACTTTATTCTCATTTAAAATGATTTTTCATAATATTAAATTATTTTTCTCTAATTTATTTAATAAACTAATTAAATAAATTAAAACCCATTAATATTCAAATAATTATAAATATTAATGAAAAATATCCTAATTATTCAAAAATTATTTTTCATAATTTAAAATAATTTTTAAATCCATTTTGGTAATTTTTATAATTTATTTCTATTTTTAAATAATTTTGAAAAAATTAGAAAATAAATATATTAAAAACAGTCGCTATAGGCCTTTAACGACATATAACGTCGTTGTTGGTATTCTTGAGCTCAAGAACACTGACAGCTTAGTGTTCATGGTTGCTCGTTTGACCAGCCATGATTCTCAGCTCAGGCATGTTCAGGGTTTGTTTAAACACTGATCTGGTAGTAGGTATGTAGTACTACCATTACCAATCACCATCTCGATTATACAACATCATAGCTGCAGGATCTAAGTCTCCAAATATGTTGTCAGAGGGTTCCTTGGTTTTCTGGGTTCCCTAGAAACCTAGGCAGTTTCGAGTACCAACTTTGATGCCCTATAATCTCTAGGTTCTGGTAATTGTTTTGTTGTTCTCATGGTCCTAAGATGTAGTACTCATAACAAGGAACATATATACATAACTAGATCTGTCCAACTACATAAAATCTCCAGATTCATCTCGGTCAACCCTTGTCAGAAGGCTTGTTCATGCACTTTTCTGGAAATTCCAGAATTACAAAATCAGTGCGAGTGGTCTACTTTGACCACTTGCTACAATCTAACTATTGATGGTTTAAGAGTTCTTAAGGCATAGGTCTACAGTCCATATTACCGGTTACAATCTGAATACAACACATAATCAAAACACTAAAACGACTGACAGATCAAGGAGCTTAAAGATGTTGTCAGGCGCCGAAATCAATTTCTGGGTTACCCAGATTTGGCTCGGTCATGCCCGATCAACGGGTTTTGATCGTTAATAACTACAAATCTAGACATCAAATGACATTAATTCCACTTGCAGATGAAAGATCTCATACCAAATTACAGATCCAAAACATAAAACAACAAGAATCATAAATAGACACGAAACTGTGGCTCCTGACATTAGCTTGTCAGACCACAAACCATGTTCTTAGGTAGTTTTGTAAAACATCAATTTTAAAGCATTTTGATGCTATGGATCTATGTTATATCAACATAGATCATCATAAAACATCATCTAACACTGATTTAAACTCATAAACATAACCATTTTCTTAGCCTACAAGATCTAGGTTGAGTTTAGGGTTATACCTTCTTTTGCTAAATCTTTGATTCTTGCTCTCCAAATCTGATCTAGGTGGTCAAGGGGGCGTTTTAGGGACTGAGTAACTTGTGACTTTCGGATATGTAGAGAGAGAGAGTTGTGGGAGAGTTAGATATCAAATGGGCCAAATAAATGCACTTTCTCTCTCTTTAATCTATATATAATGCTTGATACAATGTATAATCTAATGTGTTGGCTGATATTTGTTGGATTTTTAGGTCACCAAGTCAATATAGTGGTTCACCAACTAAAGTTGTTGGAAAATTTTGCAAGTTACCAAATAAAGAAAGTAAAAAGGGCATTTTAGTCATTAGCAAAATGATTTTAATGGCATACTAGACAATTGCACAAACCCTTAGGGTTTAACCCTAAGGTTCTAACCCTTAGGTTTTAAAACTTTAGCTTTCTAGGATTTTCTATTAGGGTTTTTAAATTAGAAAATTAAAACTAAAATTAGGGTTTCCTAATTAAAGTAGGTTTTCTTAATCATATTAGTGTTTAATAAACACATTATGCTCGTCAATTAGGATTAGGGTTTCCTAATTAGGGTTTAGGATTCCTGGATATGAAATTACGGTTTCCCGGCTTTCAATTAGTGTTTCTAACCGCGCGTTAGAGTTTCTAATCCTGAGATTAGGGTTTCTAATATCTTATTAAGGTTTATTAATTTTAAATCTTATCTGATCTATCATTGATCAAAATTTCTATACAGTACAAACACATACATATCAATATAATTATTTTAATTATATTTTCTATCTGTTGATTGGCATGATCATGACTATTGCTGTTACAGTTAATGAAAAATTGATGATAAATTTTTCAGTTGGAAAATATAGTAGACATTGTGATCGATTTAACTCTTCTAATGGATTGCTCATTTTGCTGTATTTATTTGTTGAAAACTTATATCATCGGCCATATATTCTAAATATTTAGTTTATTATTGTTGAAGGCTAATGAGAATTTATTTATCTTAGTCATGTTATTTTTTATTGGGCTATTTGTTCTCACCCTTTTGTTTCATAATTCCTTTTAGGAAATAAGAGTGTAGCTGGGTCTAACGGGTAGAGTAGGGGAATGGAGTGATGGTCCGAGTTAGTAACTGTAGTAGTTCTAAATACATTGGAAAATAACGTGACAATAATTGGATTGAGAACTTAAAATATGTGCAATCTTGTAGTTCATGACATTTTAATAATTTATTTTGATGGGAGAATTTTTGTTTATAGTATGTATTTTGACGACTCAAATTGGGTGGTATACACCCGAATTTGGGGACATCACAGTTAGTACCAAAGCTTAGGGATATAATCTCTGGTGGAGATCTGGAATTAGAACTAGGAGGGGAGAGACAAGTAGAATTTTTCACTAGTGTGTGTCCTACCAAAGTTGAATTTCATTATCTATTAGTCGGTCTGAATATAGGAACAAGATGTGACATGTCAAATTCTTCAATTAACCCTTATTTTTGTGGCAACATTTAAGAATAGGATTTGAGAATCAGGATATGAGCAGTGTAACGCATGAGATAATTAACCAAAATGTTGTGAATCACGAGGGTAATAATTATTCGGTGACCCCAGAAAATAATGCTACTGACTGCATGATTAATGATGATTTTTTGAGGGACTTTTTACAATTCATGAAGTACCATACAAAAGAAACTTCTGTTCATAATACAGGTGGAAACACTAGTAACTCGCGACTAGTTACTGTTGAGAAATTCAAGGAGTTGGGACCACTAGAATCACTTAAGGCAAAGTGTGGATCAAACAAATGACCAAAATATATGATGTACTATGATGCACAAACGAACAAAAGGTTCCCTTCGTCGTCTTTATACCGCGAAGATAGGAAGATTACTGGTAGGAATTAGTGAAACAAACTCATCACTCGACATTTGAGATGTTTTGGGCAGAGTTCCAAGAACTATTTAGTGAGAAGTATTTTCCAGAGAATATTTGTCACATAAAGGAGGTAAAATTCATCAAATTGGAGCAGAACAACATGATTGTCTCGGGGTATTAGACCAAGTTTACTGAGTTATCATGGTTTGCACCCCATTTGGTGGACATTGAAGAGCGCATGACTCAAATGTTTTTACGAGGTTTGAAACCTGAAATTTGTCAACACCTTATTTCTCTTAAACTTCATTTGTATTTAGATATCGTCGTTAGGGCTCAATTAATGGAGTTAGAAAAGAGACATTCCAACTAGGAGGCAATCACCACACTAAAAATGGAAACCACTTCAGTGGAAATCCTGACGCAAAAAATAGAAGGAGCGAGCCTAATGGAAATGATTTCAAGAGAAGAAGATTCAATAATGGTCATGAAAAGGCACCGATATCGGCAATAACACTAGTTTCAAAAGGAAGGGAAAGAGTACCAGTCAAATGTTAGAAATTTGGACTAGAGGGGCATATCAGCCCAAGGTTAACACAGACAAGATAAACCATCATACAGAGGAAATGACATGGGAGTTAAAATATGATATAAAAGCTAGGTATCCTCACCGTTTTAAAATGTCAGGTACATTAAATTTCGAGGATGAAATTTCATAAGAAGGGGAGATTGTATAAGACCTCGAATTTTATGAAATAAAATTTAATTTTTCCTTATAATTATTATTCTAAACAGTTTAGTGTTAAATTGATAAAAAGTTAAAGTTAAGGGTGATATGTGTAAATTATAAGATAAAAGTATGTTTGGGAATATTCGTTATGTCGACGAATATCCGTTCTATCGGAGAATATTCGGTAAAGTACAATAGCACCAAAAAAACCAATCATTGGTGGGCCCCACAATGACATAATTGTCAAACACCGAAAATGACACAAATAATCTTTTTTTTAAAAAAAAATTGTCAATGGTACTAACACTTTTAACTATTGAAATACCTGGTAATAAAAGAACAGTAGCACGCGGTACTCTATAGTAGCACACGATATTCCACAATACCACATAGTATTGAACAATATTTTGTATTATTGTCACAGTAATAATTGCATAATATTTCATATTATTAATTCAATAATTATTTCATATTATTGACTTAATAATTGAAATAAAATAATTAGACTAGTTAGCATTATTAACAATTTGTAGAAGTTCTGTCAAGGAAATGGGTTATTTGATTGCTCATCGTTTCTATGGAAGGCCCCCTCTTTCTTGGGAAAGATCTGTTTGTCAGTATTGTGAGTCTATTATAAGAAGGATTTAGTGTTGGATAGTGAGTACTAGTCCACTGTAGCAAGTACATGGATTTGAGGATTTCACAATAATTATCACCACATTTCATAATATTGAACCAATATTTGTTATCATAGTAAATATAGTAATGGAAAGCTATATAATTAAAAATCATGGATATTAAGTAGTTAGACATACTCATTATTTGAAGATACATTAATATTCAATATTTGCAGCCACCCTATATGGAGTAGTAGTATAAGGAATTAAACAACACTTATAAATTTCCAAGTTAATACTATTCACAGATTTTTCACGTGAAATACTACTTATTTTGTTATTATTCAATTAATTCATTCATTCATTAAAGATAAAACTAAATTACAAGTAAGACATGGTCCATTCTTCACTAGGAGTACTACCTATTTTGTTATTATACAATTAATTGATTCATTCGTTGAAGGTAAAACTATATTACAAGTTTACAATAGTAAGATATTTTAATGATCGCAAAAGATCAAATATCCTTGTAAATAGGATTTATAAGAAATTATCTAACAAATTGAGATTTTTATGGACAATTTAAATTTTATGCGACTTATGGTCGATATATGACCACAAAATGTATTATGTGAGCGTTTATGAGTGTTTGAAGAATAAATGTGAACAAAAATTCGAGAAAAAGACATAAAAACACTATTCACGCTAAAAACTCAATCTCATTTTTTTTGAATTTTTGAATTATGACATATCATTTATTCGAAAAAGGGGATCGGTGGCAAAATCGAATTTTCAAAAATCAAAAGTTAATTTTTGGACTAACCGAGCGGGTTACGAGAACGTAACCAAAAAAGTTAGGAAATCTAACTAAGAAGAAACAAGTAACCGACTAAGTTCAAGGACGTAAACTCTAATCAAAAGTATGAAACGTGGAAGTTGATCTTTCGACTAAACGCGTGAGATATGAAAGTTAATTAACAAAAGGGAAAAATAGTCATTTTGCTAATCGGGTAAGTTATGGAAGCTAACTAGATAAGAAAATGTTTGACTAGAATTAGTTGAACAAACTAAGTCTAAGAATTTAAAGGCTTGGCTAGGTTGAGCCACACTATAGTAAACATGGAGACAAAGATTTTGGTGGCCTTGTGTCACATGTTTAAGAATTGAACAAGTGATTAAATTAGATGGCAAAAAGGTGGGGGAATGGGGGGAGGAAACATTGGAAGAGGAGGGGATGGTAACAAAGGAAGATGGGAAATTACCATTTATGGTAATTGTTAAGCTTAACAATTAATTACTTGTCTAATTTTGTTTTCCTTAGCCCTTAAGTCTCTAGTAAATCTTCCTCTCTTTTCATTTTCAACTCCTTTGTGCTAAGTAAAAGAAAGCAAGAGCAGGAGAGAAAAGAGGGAAAAAGTGGTCGGATATAGAGTGAGAGAAAGAGAGCAAGATAAATATCAAGATTGATCAAGTTAAGAAGAAGAAGAAGAAGAGCAAGAACCCAAAAGGTAAGCCTAGACCCCTAACTTCTTCATCTCTTTGAATTTCTTTTGTTTGAGTTTGATAATTGTTGGTGGTTGTTGATAAGTGAATCATGGTGGATATTGAAGTTATAAGATGGATATAAAGGAGTAAACCTTGATAAATCACCTTAAATATGTATGCTAAGTGAACTAAAGTATAAAAAGTAAGCTTATGTGTGATGATAAAAAGACTATAATAGTGGACTATAAACGAACTTAGATAATCGATTATTTGTGTTGTTGTTTGATTCCTGAAAGAGGGAATTATAGATATGTGAGTTGGTAAGATGTTCCAAGTGGAACGGGAAAAAAAATACGTTATAACGAAGTTATGGCGAAATTTTCCATAAAATATGTCAAGTGTAAAAAAAATATCTTGGTACCCTTTTGGGGCCAAGTTTATGGTAGTTAATGCATCCACAAAGTTATTTCTTTCTGGGGGGACATGTAATTGGGTGAAAATGTGAGCCATGGGCTCAAGAACGATCTCAATCAGACTTCGGATGAGTTAGTTATGAAGTTTAGAAAATTTGACGTTAAAACGTCTATCAGCAAAAAATGGCTTCCAAGGGACATTTAGGCCCATTTTCTAACCAATCAAAAAGCCTTAAAAATTACTTCGTCCAAGGGGATGTTTGGAGGATGTTACAAGGAAGAAAATTTCTCAAGAACTGACTCATTCTGATAACAGGTGACGAAGTTATGGAGCGGTGAAGTAGGTACATCAAACTTGGAAAAATTTGAGTTTGGACAAAGCGCCTAGGCGCTGGCTGGATGCCAAAACTCTGATATTGGGCACCTAGGCGATGGTCATGTGTTGGAGAAAAATCAACTCTGGTGTGTTTTAGTAAATTGATTATAACTTTCTTATTTTAACTCTAATTGAGGTTATTCATGAGAATCCCCAAAGCTAAGAAGTAGACCTACAACTTTAATTCTTTAAGAATTAAGAGATAAGGTTAGGATCAAGGTCGAAGCATGGTGGTTTCTTTGGAACGCCGTGATGTCAAGCCATGTTTGGCTAATATTTTCGAGTTCTAAACATTGGACTTTAGAAATATAGTCTAGAGGAATGTAAACCAAGGAATGTTAAGTTAAGACTTAAAAGATAAGTATATTGGTATGTTCCAAATAATAAAAAGGGGATGTTACAGAAATGAATAGAAATGACGATAAAATATCGTGAGGAGTGGTTATGTAAGTCATGAACTTCCCAAACGCAGCGATGCTAAGGGACGACTCTAAAACTTGGTTGTGTTACTATAATCGTAGAACTTTCACCACATGCAAAACATACACAAGTGTGTATAGTTTGGGTGATAAACTAAAAGTGATTGGACGTATGATGTAGAAACGTCGAAACGTCTTGACAAGTGTTAATGGAATTAAAGAGTGTTCCAATTCTAATGAAACGGACACATCGTGAGATGAAATAAAGTTAATGTAAACCATAATTAAAGTCAACATGTGACTAATTGGTGTGTCAATGTGCACTTATATGTGTAGGACATTTGAAGGACAAGTAAAGTAGAATTATAGAAATCGCTTAAGGTAAGTATTCTAGCTCTATTCAACTTCTGTTTTAAATGTCATTTTTAAGAATGTGAATGTATATTCTCATGAATAATTCAAATGTATGTTTCGTTTACACAATTTTTATCGGTTGTGTAAACTCCAAACTTATACAAACTTTGTTGGTAGTATAAGTGTTCAGTTATGCCATAATGCATGAATTGTTTAAAGTTTTGCTATAACGCATGAAATGTTCAAGTTTACAAGTTTTGATATGCGTGTACTGTTTAAGAATTATGACAATACTATTTGTATCGGCTAGATATATGTTAAAACCTTTAAATGATCTAGATATGATCTTTTAAATTATTATTAAGGTTAAGTAAAGCTTTCAAACCAATTTACTTGGTGCAGATTCAGTATGAGAATAAACAACCCTAATATTGGGGAAATATTTTAATATTATCGATATGCAATGTAGAGTGACAGAAGAATGTAAAATCAGTCGTTCACTATGTATTATTGATAACGCAGAGTACAAAGGGTTGATCACCCAACGTGCCCGAGAGTCATGACAGTTTACAACAGAATAGTTGTTCAAACCCTTTAAAAAAATGAAAGTTCAAGGTCTTATGACCGCTTAGCTAAAGTCAATATGTCATTTCAAGTATATATTTTCAAAACAAAAGAAGTAATTTCCTGTCATTTACGATCTCTTCGCAACTTTTGTTCGGTTGTTGAAGGTTTAAAAGTATGAAAGCATGATTCTTGAGGTTGTTGTTTTATATGCAATCATTATACTTTTTGGGCATGTAAATGTTCATTCTTGCTTTAAATTAAATGTTTTCAACGAAAATTTAGCATGTAGAAGGTTCTGGAAAAGACAAAGGGCAAAGACAAGATGAATGAATAAGCTGATATGGATCCTATCTGTAATAAATAGGTTTATTGTAAATAATTAATATATAATTATCATGTATTGAAGAATTAAGGTCTTAGAAATTGGGTATGTAATAATATGTCTGTAATAGCTAGTAATTACTTTCATATTAGCAAGGTATTGTGTGACAGCCTCAAATCTAGGTGTTTCAATCCTACTTGGTGTTCACTATCCAAATAAAACATAACTATCTAAACATAAATAAGGAATGTAAAAGAAAATTACAACCTTAAATAAAAATCCTCCCTATCTTTGGTTGCAAAACATAGTCCCAGGTTATCTAACCTTAAATACATCACATAATTAAAATTTAAGTCTAATTACATAAACCATAACAAATTAACAAGTCTTCAACACTTGTTCATATTGCCTTTTTCCTTTACTGGTGGTTGGCTTGTTAACCTTCTCAACTTTAGATGCAATGGTTATATATATGCAAGAGTGAGAAAAAAAAATGCTCACTTGAAATGGCAAAAATAGCAACGTAATAACTGACAATGAACAATCTCAACTGAATTGAATAATAATTTCTATCATTGATAATCAAGAACTGAAATTATAATTTATCTGAGGGTCGCAAGACCATGAACTATGTCCCAGGTTATAAGTATTTTCACTTAGACCTTTAACATTTGCTAGACTATATCGACCTTCTATCTCATACTTAGGGGGATCAGCCCTTTGTACCATGTATTGTGCACAAACATCTTAAAGGTTTCGCGTAAATAATCCCCTATAACAGGGTTGTTCATCTCAGTTTTAACTTGCGAGTCCGCACCAAAGTATGTTTGGTTTGGATTAGCTTCAAGGGTAATTTAGAGTTCAAAACGTTCATCAACTAAGGATTAGTTGAATCAACAAAGGGTCACTAGCTATTTAACAATTCGATAATAACATAAGTTCGAACAATGATTTATAATTAAGGTTTAAACAACAATAACTCATTGAATAACGATGTCTAATATGGTGAAGTTTTTGAAAGAATTAGAAAGCCTCATTTAAAGTCAAGGACTAAAATAGTTCAAGTTTTAAATAACGAGAAACAAGAACTAGAAATTTTGCTCATTAACGATTAAAGTTAAAGAACTTGAACAAGTAAGGATAGCAAACTTGTTGATTCATAAACAAATTAAGGTAAGAAACTTTCTTGATATAAGAGTAAGGTTCAGAAACTTGCCTCGTGCCTAGGCTAAATAGTTACTATTCACGTTCCCAAATAATCCTACACCATTTAGTATCACAACTCCAATTAATTGTAATACAATTACAATAATTGTTTCATTTTTTTTAGCTTAACTTCATAATTCATAACACGTTATCACAAATTACGGACAACGGGTTTAACTTCACATTTAATATATTAATCAACCACTTGAAACCATTCTTTAATTGATAAAAATCTGTTTAAACATCTCATAACATGATTAACACATTTTCATTATCATTACACACAATTAGATTAATATCCTAAAATTTTATACATTAAAATTATCATTTTCGCGATTCGCTTAAATGGAGTTGTCATGTTGCCAAATGAACTACGGCACTGCACCGCGCAATGATTCGAAGACCGCGATCTTTTTGTGCAGAGAAAGGCTTCAAACCTAAGATCTGCAACTTGGTCTCAACGCTACAGTGCTCCTTTTACTCTCCTGAGAATAGGCACTTTCTGGTGCTTTGAACATATCATCGAGCATCGAATGGTATTTGCATCATTTGTTTTTCACGAGCAGCGCTATGCGGTGCCTCAAGACTGAGATCATGCGCATAACGCTCATGAAGAACACAAAACAAAGCCAAATTGGCCTAAAAACTTCGCCTAAACAACAAATTTAACATATATAATTTACATAAACTTCACAGAAAAACAAACTAATGTTTCTAACATCATATTAACCATATAAACAACATAAACATCCAAACACTACTACAAAACAGTAAATAGATAACACGAAAAAAAACGTTGTGGTTTCAATCAGAAAAACGTCGTGGTTAAGGGTGTCATCTATTTGACAACTTTACACAATGTTTTTAAAACGTTGTATTTAGACACCTTTTACAACATTTTTAAGAAAAAAAACGTTGTAAATTTGTTTTCCATAAATTAGTAAAAGCTTGAAAACGTTGTAGAAGGTATGATTCCACAACATTTTCTGGCTAAAAATGTTGTAGTTTAATATATTAGACAACGTTTAGACACATTTACACAACGTTTATAATGTGTCATCTATTTAGAAGGTGTCATTTATTTATACAAATATACAACATTTTTAAAATGTTGTAGATAAAAAAAAGGTTATGGTTCACCTATATTACCAATGCACCTGCAATATGTTAACACCATGATATGATATATAGCTAAAAGGTCTAAATTCTCATTTAAATTTAAAGCCAAAATGTATCAACCATTCAAAATACATCCCAATAATACCATTCGTTTACAGTTTCAAATTACTAAATCCACAAAATATATACCAAACTATCCATATATGCATCTCAAATTCATTTTTCAATATAAATTACTACTATGTTCACCAAGAAAATGTTCTTCGGGACACCATCCGTCTCACTTCGATACATTATAATTGGAGCAGAAATAGAAGCAGGAGCACTTTGATTTTTGATGAGTAAAAATATACTCGATGTCCAAACGGGGACAACACCCATGTTCACTCCCATATACCAAAAAAACATAGTGCCTGCTTACGAAGTACCACAAGCCCTAAACAGAAGAATCACTCAACCAAATAACAGATTAACAGCCATCTTTTTTATAATTTACAAACCAACTTCAACAATACAAACCTTGAACTTCCGAGCACGTCTGGGAAAGACAACTAACTTAGCCTTGTAAGTCTTCATACACTGCACATTAGTCTGCAGACCCTCCAGTGAATGATTCCTGCAGCACTGCACATTAGCTTTTCTTTGTGCAAGGACTCTAAGAGGAATCATGGTTAAAAAATTATTAAAATCAATACATTTAGTACGAGCTTTAGTTTTGTAATCTACCTTGTCACATGCACAATATGTGCAATGCCACTGTTATAGTGTTATGATTGTCAGACAATATCAATGTGTATTCTCTTTTCTATTTTTTGGTCATCTAAAATAAATATTTCCAAATTTATAGAACTACGTCTTACAAGTTTTGACAAATAAGTTTGAGACGAAGAAGACTATACTTGATGGTTGAGTCATAAAATGTAGCTTTCATGCCAATATAACTTTCGTACAAGTACTCAATACAACGTACAGGTGCATCATGAGCCAGCATTCTCACCCTTGTCAGTTGAAAGCTTTCACCACTGCAGTAAACAATAGGCCCCCAATTGTTGCTAGTATAATGTATCAAGATAGATTTATCAAGCTCTGGTATCTATAAGAACTCAAAAATAATCTTTAGCAGCAGTATTGCTGGTCAAATTGGCCTTTAGATCATGCATTTTTCTATTGTCGGCATCCTTAAGGTGTTTCTTAAAACAATTCCCTCTGTTATTACTTAAATACCAATCCTACATCATTTATATAATCACCCCTCCCTTCCCCAAAGAACTGGATTTTGAATTTTCCTTTCACTACAAACACCGAGGTTGGACATATATATGTTGCGTCTTGTGAGAAATACTTTTTTAGGTCTTGCTAAAAATACATAGTACACACTAGTTAGATAACTGATAACATCTCGCATACCGGAGATTATTTTGTTTGATGTAATCCCATATTCTCTTTATGACCTCATTTCGTGATAACGCAGTTTCTTCAAAGCACCAATAAACTTCACTAGAGCATCCGAAAGTGGAATTGGGGTCAAAATCCCGGAATTACCACCCTTTTGTCGCTTCTCCTTTCTCTTTGGTTCGTCTGGATCTGTAATTAAAAGAATAAGGAGAAACGTTCCTTAACAAATTAAACAGGATATACATGAATCCTTTTTATAGAATAGTGTGTGTACACACACACACACTGTCTCTCTCTTTTCAGCAAATAACATCTTAATATATCAGGAAGACAGATAGCGAACCACTAGGTCAACCCCTGTGCCTGAATATATTAAAAAAATGATTTAAAGCTACACAAAATGCAAGGCACATCACAACTACAAGCAACTGGTGTTTCTATAATGGCAGATAAGTTTGAGAAGACGGGCTTGAACATTACTAAAGGTATGAATACAGTGTAACTTCTAATAAGACAAAGCAAATCAACATCAAATATTTGTGAGAAAACTTCTTGTTGAGTAAAAATTAAAGCTTGTCATTATTTGTGAGGCAAAGCAATGGGAATCCACGAATGTCCCTCAAACAATTAAATAAGGAACTTGTAGTGTTACCAAAAAGATAAAATGGATTTCAAATAAAATCTTCTCTAGCTGTGTGAGAACTAAAATAGAAAATCCAACTCTACTGGACAACCATGATGAAGAGTCATTACTTATTCGTATAAAATGCGCTATTCTCCATTCCTACTTAACCTGTTCACATACACACACACACATGAATGTACAACTAGAAATACTAAAATTTTCAAAAGCAATGTTTGCATTTTTAGGGACAGCGAAACACAACCTATCAGATATGAGAAATAAACAAAATTAAGGACATAATAAATAAACTAAACATAGACATAAATACATAGTACAAACCACTTGACGAAACAGTTGTCACACTCTCTCCACATTGATGGAACAGGATTATCAGTCATATAAATCCATCAACAAACAAGCAGTAGTAATCACATAATAATAATAATAATGCAACTTCCATTAGGAGATGGCAGTATCAATATTCAAGAATGTAAAAGCATCGGGATAGCATGGCAGTTTTGATATTCCTTAAAAAACAAAATCACAGCAAAAAACCTTCACCCCCATGGCTCAAATTGGATACTCTACATTTCAAGGTTTGTGATGCTTGTAGTTCGAGGAAACTGCAAGCTTAAATCCCTCTAGTTGTGATGCCCCCAAATTAAGCCCTTCTGAGTTGCCAAATACATGGTACCGAAAGCAAACTACAACTTCAATAATACAATTGTCGTGCAAAATACGACAACACATACTGTGAGTTTAAATACAAATATTGTCTTCTAGACAATATCCACACCCAAATAAGTCCTCATTACAATTATTCATTCACTATTGTACAAAAATAGTGAGGACTGCTAAAACATCTTTCTAGAACCATCACTCCATACCCCGACTGGATCATGCTATGTTCTCACCTCCTGAGAAGAAAAATGGAACAAAAAGGAAAAGGGCGAGCTCAACTAGCCCAGTAAAGAATATTATGAATAAGATAATATACAACAAATTATCATTAGTCTTCAACAGGGAAAAATCTGATAGAATATAATAGACAACAAGTTTTAGATCAACAAATACAGCGAAAACAATAATCCATTAGAAGAGTCACGTAGAGAATGAGTTCTACTATCTTCTAAGATTTAAAAGTCCATCATCAATATTTTATCCTTGTAACAACAATCAATATATATCTTTAATCAAATATTCATCTTCGCACTACAGGCCAAAGATATTCATTTGTATCACCAGTCGGTCATGTTCATCTCAACACCTGTTCATCTTTGCACTACGGGCCAAAGATATTCATCAGTTAATCATTCATCTTTGCACTACAGGCCATAAATATTCAGTAATATCATCATTTAAGACTGAGGATGATGAAAAATATTTTAAAGAAAACGAATCCAGTGAGACAGAAGGACAAATAGTAGGGATTCGCATAACAGTTTATCCAAGATCAATAATACTTCATAATAACCAATTGTGAAGCAGAATTCAAAAATAAAGATCAAAACATGGATACAATCAAAGATAGTAATCACAATAGACATCTTGGACAAAAAGGAAAATTTTCATTTTTTGGTGAATAGTGTTGTATTCGTGAATAGTGTCGTATACGTAAATAGTAACCCCGACACAAAAAGGTAGAAATTCCACAATAAAATCCATACCAATATTTCAGTATAATGATATTGAAAGAATAACATCATTACGAAAAAAAATAACATCCCTTACCTCAAAATAATTGTACTTCTGACTGAATTTCGGATATAGTGTTGGCAGAAACTTGCACTGAATAACAACTCTCAAAGTATCAAAATACTAACAAAAATACGCTTGATAATATAGAGAGAAAGAAAACTTATTTCTGGTGTGAATTTCAATTCTAACCTAAGCGTCTATTTATAGGAAAATGCTAGAACGCCATAGGAGACTAAAATAATAAAATAATATTATTTTTCCTCTTATCCTTTACGTCTACCCAAATTGAAATTCCAACAAGCCATCCTTGACAAAATTCCGCAGCCCACATGTTAAAAATAAAAGTAGGTCCCACCCATAATTTTAATAAAAATCATTTTATTTTCTGAAACTTCAGTAATTCAATAATATAAACTAAAATCGCAGCAATTATTGAATCAATAAAATAAAATATTGAGCAAGAACTCATTGTAACAATTATTGAGTAGTGTCTTCTTACGCATTTAATCAATAATTCAACAATACTGCGTATCATTGTGTGCATCTTGTGCAACCACACGACATCAGATTTTAACCAAGGGTAACCCAACAGTGTTAACGGTAACAATTACGCCGTTATTCATAAAAACTCATACTTTGTCATTTTCCTTCATCCAACAGTTTTCCGTTATGGGGCCCACAAATGACTGCGCTGTCGTACGGATATTCCCGACAAAAAGAATATTCTACGACCAAACGAATATTCCCCGACAAAAGGAATATTTTATAACCACTTGCTTATTTTGTAAAATTTACACATTTCACCCATAACCAAAGAATTATATCAAATTAACTCCTTACTATTTCAAGATAATAAATAGAGAAAATTCAATTTTATTTATAAAAAGCTGGGGTCTTACAACCTCCCCCCTTATGAAATTTCGTCCTCAAAATTGACGTACGTACCTGGTGTTTCAAAAAGGTGAAGGTACCTCGCCTTTATTTTTGATTTCAACTCCCATGTCATTTCTTTAATAGCATGGTTCCTCCACAAAACCTTAACTTGTGTTTATAACCTTGGTGCGTAGGACATGCTCTTTCCTATCCAAAATCTTAATAGGTACCTCCTCGTTCGTTAAATCTTCGGCTATCTCATCTGGTTCTAACGTAATAATGTGGTTCGGGTCTTTCACATATTTACGCAGTATGGATATGTAAAACACGTTATGAACACGAGACATACTTAGCGGTTAAGTGAGTCTATAGGCCACCGTTCCTACTCGATCGAGGATTTCAAATGGACTAATAAATCGAAGGTTTGAGCTTTCCTCATATCATCGATTCTCATTTTTTTTTTGGAATAACGACTTCTTGCATCTCCTTCTTCATATTCATCAGCTCCAGGTCTGTAGCTTAAGCGGCTTTAACGTTATCGATTAAAGTCAATTCTACTCGTATATCATCACGTGAGTCCCTAGAGTCTTTAACTCTATTTCTATCATTTATAAATTATACAAAATAGGTCTTTGTGTTCAACAATATCGCACGCATACTCATGTACGATCTTCTACTCAATGCGTCAGCTACCACGTTCGCTTTTCTAGGATGGTATGGTAAGAACAGGTGCCGAAATGAGTCGCCTCTTGAGCTCTTGAAAAATCTTCTCGCATTCCTCGCTCCATACGAATTTTGTATCTTTCCAAGTCAGCTAAGTTAACGGATTAGCGATTCGAGAAAATCCTTCCATGAATCTTCGATAGTAACCAGCTAAGCCTAGAAAGCTAGATATTTCGATTACTGACTTAAGTTGCTCTCAACTGTGACTCATATCCAAATCTAGGATAGTACGTCACAATGGCTCCTATTAGTTTACCACCGCACGAATATGACATTCCCTACGGAGAGTCTGGCTTTGGTACATTCCACAAAGGAAGTCACCAGATAGAGGCTCGAGTACCAACTTCTATAGTTGGGTTTTTAACTCCTGAAGTTCAATAGGAGCCATTCAATATGAGATTTTAGAAATGGGTTTTGTACCGGGTTCAAAGTCGATACAAAATTCAATATCACACTCTGAGGGCAGGCCAGGAAATTCTTCAGGAAATACGTCAGGAAATTCACTAACAACAGAAATATCATTCAAATTTGACGTATTTTTGTTTAAATCCATGAAATGGGCCAAGAAAGCTTGACATCCGTTTTTCAATAAACGAATGGATATGACTTGATATGAAAGTGTTTAACTTCAATGGTTTGGTTGCTTGAATTCGCATAACAGGTTGGTTAGGAATATGAAAACTAACAACCTTACGAAAACAATCAATTTTGGCATGATGAGTGGCTAACCAATCAATCCCTAAAATCACATCAAAAGCAAGTATCTTTAAAGAAATAATATCAACAGGTAATGTGATTATGCCAACTTGGATCAAGCAAGATTTATAAACTGTAGATGTAACAAAGGTTTCACCCAACGGAGTTTCAACAGATAAATCAAAGTCTAATTTCTCCAGAGTCAAGTTTAAACGTTGAGCACAAGCAATAGTGATAAAAGAATGGGTAGAACAGATATCTAGTAAAGTATAAACTTCACAAGAGTTTATGATTAGCTTACCCGTGATCACCTCATTCTGGTTCCTCACATTTTCGCTAGTTACGACAAACGCTCTTCCAGGAACCGCTGATTTTGACTTATTCGGGACAACTTTTGGAGTCACCTTCCCCGCTAAACTTGGTTTTGCTATAGAACACTCTCAGGCTATATGATCCTCCTTTCCACAGTTATAACATACCTTGGATTGTTGTGGGCAGTTTGGGATGATATGTCCTCTTCCCAAGATTTATATAACACACGACCGGTGGTCGCTTCTCCTCCAACAGCAACAGATTGATGTTGGTCTTTGCTCATTGATGTCTTCCCGTCATTGTTGAATCTCCTCTTTTTAAAATTTCCACTTGACTCACCTCTCCTATTATCATGGCCACGATTACCACCCGAGTGGTTACCGCTTTTATCCGTATTTTTTTCCTCCTCGCTGGTTATCATCGCTCCGATGACTGCTGTCACCGGTATGACCCTGGTTATGGTCCTTCGGTTGAACATACTCATTATCTCGCTCTAATAATTGAGCCATGTTGACAACATCTGAATAGAGAGAAAATTTATGAGAGATAAGGTATTGACGAATCTAGGGTTTTAGACCTCTAAGAAACATCCACATCAAACGTTCCTCATTCTCTACCAAATGAGGTGCAAACCTGTATAACTCTATAAGACCCCAACTTTTATGAATAAAAATGAATTTTCTATAAATATCATTTTTGAATATTGTGGAATAAATTTGATATAATGTTATAGTTGTGGGTAATATTTATAAATTTTGCAAAGTACGCAAGTTGTTATATAATATTCGATTGGTCGGGGAATATTCGTTTTAAACAGGGAATATTCGTACGACGACACAATCATTGGCGGACACCACAACGGAATTATTGTCGGATTGAGAAAACGACAAAAATATTTTCTATGAAAATAACGGCGGAAGTTTTACCGTTAACTGTTGAAACACTTGGTGTTAAAAGTACAGGAATACGCGTAGTTGCATAGTAGCACACGGTATTGATTATTGATGCTTACGTGAGAAGTCACTCAGTTTTGTTCAATTATTGCTTCAGTAATTGTTGCATAGTATCTCACGTTAATTGATTCAATTATTGTTGATATTTTATAATTGAGATGACGAAGTTATTAATATTATTATTTGCAATATCAATAATGTCTAGAAGTTCTGCCAAGGAGAGGTTTGGTCACCTAATTGTGCGCCAATAGGGACAAATCCTTATTGGAAAGCCCCCTCTTTCCTGGGAATGACCTGGTCGATTAATAGTGTGAATAATAATAATGGTGATGAAGTTTTTTTTATTAGTATTATTAATGTAATAAAACAGAAAATCTTTTTATATAAAACAGAATACTTTTATAAAGTTATTCATTTTATTAGATTATAAATAGAATATATTATATTTTATTGTAAACCAATCTGGACCATCCATTTAAAGTAAATTAATCTGGACTGTTCATGGATTGGTTACTATTCAGTCCATTCTTCTATAAATAGAAGCTCATTCCTTCATTATTTCTTACGAATTCACTGAAACTCTAGAGAGAGAAAACTATAAAGAAAAAGAAGAAAAGTATTCTGCTACTTCACTACTTCTATATCCAGTTTCTTCTTTATAAGGTAAGGGTATTATTTTTTTCATATTCATGAAGAGAACTTCATTATTCCATTCTTTATTATTCGTTGGAATAACTCGTATACGCCAGATATACCCTATACTTGGTGAAATTCTTACGTTATTCCATTATTTATTAATCACTGGAATAAACCGTTTATGCTAAGTACCATATACATGGTAAAAATTACATTGTTATTCCATTCTTTATTATTCATTGGAATATCTTGTATGCATGCGTTTTATGCTTGGGACTTAGTTTAAATCTTTATTATTTTGTTGGAATATCATGTATGTATGCGTTTTACGCCGGGACTGGTTAAAATCTTTATTATTCATTGGAATATCACATGCATGCATTTTACGCGGACTTGGTTCCATTATTTATTATTCATTTGAATAACTCGCTCATACGCAAGTACCGCATGCATGATTATTTCTTTTGTTATTCCATTCTTTATTATACTCGGTTGGTTAAAGTTTTGACTTCTATACTCCATGAAATTAGTGGAATATCCTTGATATTTGCGCTTCATCCAAAGATATCTTTTTATGGAAATATTCTTCGAGCATTCTTGAATTTTACTCTACAAAGAAGTATTATGTTGACAATCTGGACGTTATTAGTTCCTGAATAAATTAATTCTTGAACTTGTTTTATTGAATTCTTATATCATTGTCATCATCCTCATATTTATATTTTGTTGAAAGTCATCTGGTGGCTTGTGGTGCATAGATGGACTTGGTATGATTATGACCAGGATTATTCAATTGTACCGTAGTGTATTGATGGATAGTTGTTGGCATGATCATGACCATTGATGAATACACAAATATCCTTGGCCTGTAGTGCATGGATAATTTGTGGTTGTGATACTAATGAATATCCTTGGTCGTAGTGCAGGGATGATGTGGATTATTTATTAAGCTGAGTCCCAGCGATAAAAGTGATGAAAAATCTTTTAAATCATAAAAGATAGTAGATTTTATTCTCTACTTGACTCTTTTAATGAATTGCATGTTCCGCTACAGTTAAACTTGATGTCTATTGTATTTTATCAGTTTAACACTGTTGAAGACTAATGATAATTTATTCTGCATTATCTTAGTCATAATATTTCTTACTGGGCTACTTAAGCTCACCCTTTCTTTCACTGTTCTCTTCAGGAAATGAGATCGTAGCCGGGACTAGTCGGGGAACGAAGTGACAGTCCAGATGATAGTATTAGTATTCCTCACTATTCTGTTAAATAGTGTGACAATAAATGTATTAAGGACTTATTCTGAGAGCGGATATTTTCTAGAAGACATTATTTGTATTAAAACTCACAGCTCTCTTGTTGTATATTAAAGATTTTATTTGTATTATGTACTATGTATTTGGCAACTCAGAATAGGTGATGTATACCTATTTTGGGGTCATCACGATTAGTATCAAAGCTTGGGATATGATCCCGGCCGAGATGTGAGACAAGAACTAGGAGGGAGAGGCGGGAAATTTCCTTCGCTAGTATGACCTACCTAAGTTTATTTGATATTTAATTGGTCGATCGGAGTATAGGGATAATATGTGATATGTTAATTAACCCTTGTTTCGCGTGGCGGTGTTTGAAAATGGCATCCGAGAATGTTGAGAACATCAATGGAGCACAGGAGACCGTTGAGTCTCCACGGATCAATAATCGAGGATAATGTGCATCAGGAAGGCGACAATCCTCAGGCAAACAACAACACTGACCATATGATGAATGATGGAATGTTCAGAGGCTTTATGCAATTCATGCAACATCAGGCAAGAGCGGCTCCTGTCCAAAATGCAGGTGAAAACACCGGCAACTCTTGACGTCCACCGCCAAGCAGTTCAAGGAACTGGGACCACCGGAGTTTTTTGGAGAGCCAAAACCACTGAAGGCGGAGACATGGATAAAGCAGATCTGCAAGATATTTGATGTCTTGGGATGCTCTGAGGAGCAAAAGGTTCCCTTTGCCACCTTCATGTTACATGCAGAGGCAGATTACTGGTGGGAATCTGTAAAACGTACTCAACCTGCCGCACTGAAGATGACTTGGGAAAAGTTCCAAGAATTATTCAACGACAAGTATTTTCCCAAAAGTATTCGTCACATGAAAGAGGTAGAGTTCATTAAGCTGGAGAAAAACAACATGATCGTGTCACAATACGAAGCCAAGTTTGCTGATTTGTCCCGGTTTGCGTCCCATTTGGTTGATAATGAGGAGAGAATGACGCGAATGTTTCTAAGATGTTTGAAACCTGAGATACGTCAATATCTTATCTCTCATAAACTGTGTTTGTATCCAGATGTTGTTAATAAGGCTCAGTTATTGGAGCGCGATAATGAGTTAACCTAACAAAAAAGAAGCGTACGGCGAGAATGATAATAAAGTGATAATTGATCATCAAAGCGGTGACAATAAGCATGGAGGGAATCAACATGCCAGAAATGGTAACCACTTCAGTGGTAATCATGGCCAAAACAATAAGAATGGATATTTCAAGAAGAGGAGATACAACAATGATGGAAAGATATCAGCACCAGCACCCGCGGTTAAGGAATGAGAACGATCACCTATCATATGCTTCAAATGCGGAGGGGAAGGACACATCAGTCCAAACTGCATGATGCCGTCCAAAGCACGTTATAATTGTGGGAGAGAAGGTCACCTAGCCCGATTTTGTCATTCACCGAAGACAAGTTCAGCTAGGATGGAGGCACCAAAGGATGTCCTAGAAAAGTCAAAGCCAGTAGTGCAAGGGAGAGCGTTTGTCGTGACCTCCCAAAAAGCAAGGAACCCAAACGAGGTCATCACGGGTAAGCTTATCATAAACTCTAGCGAAGTTTATACCTTATTTGATACCGATTCTACCCATTCTTTTATTTCTCTTACTTGCGCTCAACATTTAAATTTGACTCCGGAGAAATTAGACTTTAACTTATCTGTTGAAACTCCGGTGGGAGAAAACCTTCATTACATCCACTGTTTATAAGTCTTGCTTGGTTCAAATCGGTACCCTCACATTACCTGTCAATCTTATTTCATTGAAAATACTTACATTTGACATAATTCTAGGGATTGATTGGTTAACCACTCATCATGCACAAATTGATTGTTTTCGTAAGGTTGTTAGCTTTCATATTCCTAACCAACCTATTATACGAATTCAAGCAACCAAACCATTAAAATCATTCACTGTCATCTCAAGCCATAAAGCTATTCGTTTATAAAAACGGATGTCAAGCTTTCTTAGCTCATGTCACGGATCTAAACAAAAATACGTCAGTATTGAATGATATTTCTATTGTTAATGAATTTCCTAACGTATTCCCTGAAGAACTTCCTGGCCTACCCCCAGAACGTGAAATTGAATTTTGTATCGACCTTGAACCCGGTACAAAACCCATTTTCAAAGCCCCATATCAAATGGCTCCTATTGAACTTCAGGAGTTAAAACCCAACTACCAGGAATTGTTAGACATTGGCTTTATTCATCCTAGTACTTCTCCTTGGGGTGCTCCTGTTCTATTCATGAAGAAGAAAGATGGGAGTATGCGACTTTGTATTGATTATCGGGAGTTGAATCATGTCACCATCAAAAATAGGTACCCATTGCCACATATTGATGACATGTTTGACCAGTTGCAAGGTGCCAAATTCTTTTCAAAGATTGATCTTCGTTCCGGATATCACCAATTGAAGATTAGAACCGATGACATTCCAAAGACGGCTTTCAGAACTCGGTACGGACATTATGAATTCCTAGTCATGTCTTTTGGATTGACTAATGCTCCTGCTGTCTTCATGGATATGATGAACATTTGGATCACTTTGTGGTCGTCTTTATTGATGACATCCTTATTTATTCCAAAAGCCATGAAGATCATGAGAAACACTTGAGGCTGATACTTCAAAAGTTTCGTGAATATAAGCTTTATGCCAAGTTGAAGAAATGCGAGTTCTGGCTTGAGGAAGTAGCATTTCTTGGGCACATGGTATCAAGTCATGGAATATCTGTTGACCCAGCAAAGATTAAAGCTATTCAAAGTTGGGAGAAACCTAAATTAGTGACCGAATTACGTAGCTTTCTCAGCTTAGCTGGTTATTATCAGAGATTCGTAGAAGGGTTTTCTCGAATCGCTACTCCCTTAACTCAGCTGACTCAGAAACATACAAAATTCAGTTGGAATGAGGAATGCGAGAAGAGTTTTCAAGAACTCAAGAGGAGGCTCATTTCAACACCTGTTCTGACAATACCATCTGGCTCGGAGGGATTTGTCATCTACAGTGATGCTTCGGGAAAAGGGTTAGGATGTGTTCTCATGCAACATGGGAAAGTCATAGCCTATGCCTCTCAACAACTCAAAGAATATGAGAGGAATTATACTACTCATGATCTAGAGTTGGCAGTTGTTGTCTTCACACTTAAAATTGGGAGGCATTACTTGTTTGGGGGAGAAAGTGGAGATCTTTACGGATCATAAAAGCCTCAAATATTTCTTCACTCAAAAGAAACTCAAAATACGACAACGATGTTGGCTTGAACTATTGAAAGATTATGATCATACCATCCAATACCATCTTGGAAAAGCTAACGTGGTAGCTGACGCATTGAGTTGAAGATCATATGCGGGTACGAGTGCTATATTGTCAATGCAAAGGCCCATTTTGTATGACTTGTAAAGGATGGAGATAGAGATAAAGATTCCAGGGACCCACGAGATGATGGCGAATATACGAGTAGAACCGACTTTAATCGATAAAGTTAAAGCTGCTCAAATTATAGACCTGGAGCTGATGCGTATGAGGAAGAAAGTGCAAGAAGGAGCTATGCCGGAAGCAAGAATCGATGAAGAAGGAATACTTTGAGTCAACTCCAGACTTTGTGTTCCTAACGACCCTGATTTAAAGTATAAAATTATGATGGAGGCGCACAACACACCGTTTGCAATCCATCTTGGGAGTACCAAAATGTATCATGATCTTCGACATACATTTTGGTGGGGCAATATGAAGAGGGAGATAGCGCTGTTTATCTCAAGGTGTTTAACTTGTCAACGAGTCAAGGCGGAGCATTAAGTACCAAAAGGTCCATTGAAACCACTTGAAATTCTAGAATGGAAGTGGGAGTACATTACCATGGATTTCGTTACTGGTCTTTCCAAGGTTTCTCAAGGCATAGATGCAATCTAGGTCATTGTTGATAGATTGACCAAGTCTTCTCATTTCTTACCTATACGAGAAACTTATACACTTGAACGTCTTGCTCGTATATACATAAACGAGGTTGTAAGATTGCATGGTATGCCAGTATCCATAGTTTCTGATCAAGACCCAAGATTCACTTCACGATTTTGGGTTAGTTTGCAAAAAGTTATGGGCACGGATTTACGATTTAGTTTGGCATATCATCCTCAGACGGATGGATAATCAGAGAGGACTATTCAAACTCTTGATGATTTATTAAGACTCTGTGTCCTTGACTTCAAGGGAAGTTGGGACAAGTTCTTACCATTGGTGGAGTTTTCCTACAACAACAGTTATCAAACAAGTATTGGCATGGCTCCATTCAAAGCGTTGTATGGAAGAAAGTGTCATTCTCCAGTATGCTGGGATGAGGTGGGTGAAGCCACGTTGTTGGGACCGGAATTAGTACATATGACTACGGAAAAGATACAAATGATCCGGCAACGTATAAAAACCTCACAAGACCGATAAAAGAGTTATGCTGATCTTCATCGAAAGGACGTGGAATTCGATATTGGAGATCATGTGTTGTTACGTGTTGCTCCATGGAAAGGAGTTATGAGATTTGGAAAGAGAGGAAAGCTCAATCCTCGATTTATTGGCCCATTTTTAATCCTCGATCGAGTAGGGACTGTAGCCTATAGACTTGCTTTACGACCAAGTATGTCTCGTGTTCATAACATTTTTCATATATCCATGTTACGTAAATATGTGAAAGACCCGAACCACATTATTGAGTTAGAATCGGACGAAATAACGGAAGATTTAACGTATGAAGAGGTTCCTGTTCAAATCTTGGATAAGAAGGAACATATTCTACGCTCTAAGGTTATACCTCAAGTCAAAGTTTTATGAAGGAACCACGATGTTGAGGAAATGACCTGGGAGTTAGAATCTGAAATAAAATCAAGGTATCCTTACTTCTTCGACATACCAGGTATGTACCCTAATTTCGAGGGCGAAATTTCATAAGAAGGGGAAATTATAAGACCCCAACTTTTATGAATAAAAATAAATTTTCTATAAATATCATTTTTGAATATTATGGAATAAATTTGATATAATGTTATAGTTGTGGGTAATATTTATAAATTTTGCAAAGTACGCAAGTTGTTATATAATATTCGATTGGTCGGAGAATATTCATTTTAAACAGGGAATATTCGCACGACGACACAATCATTGGTGGACCCCACAACGGAATTATTGTCGGATTGAGAAAACGACAAAAATATTTTCTATAAAAATAACGACGGAAGTTTTACCGTTAACTGTTGAAACACTCGGTGCTAAAAGTACAGGAATACGTGTGGTTGTATAGTAGCACACACTATTGATTATTGATGCTTACGTGAGAAGTCACTCAGTTTTGTTCAATTATTGCTTCAGTAATTGTTGCATAGTATCTCACGTTAATTGATTCAATTATTGTTGATATTTTATAATTGAGATGATGAAGTTATTAATATTATTATTTTCAATATTAACGATGTCTAGAAGTTCTGCCAATGAGAGGTTTGGTCACCTAATTGTGTGCCAATAGGGAGAAATCCTTATTGGAAAGCCCCCTCTTTCTTGGGAATGACCTGGTCGATTAATAGTGTGAATAATAATAATGATGATGAAGTTTTGTTTTATTAGTATTATTAATGTAATAAAACAGAAAAGCTTTTTATATAAAACAGAATACTTTTATAAAGTTATTCGTTTTATTAGATTATAAATAGAATATATTATATTTTATTATAACCAATCTGGACCGTCTGTTTAAAGTAAATCAATCTGGATCATTCATGGATTTGTTACTATTTAGTCCATTCTTCTATAAATAGAAGCTCATTCCTTCATTATTTCTTACGAATTCACTGAAACTCTAGAGAGAGAAAACTATAGAGATAAAGAAGAAAAGTATTCTGCTACTTCACTACTTCTATATCCAGTTTCTTCTTTATAAGGTAAGAGGTATTATTTTTTTCATATTCATGAAGAGAACTTTTGTTAGTCCATTCTTTATTATTCTGTTGGAATAACCTGTATACGCGGTATACCCTATACTTGGTGAAATTCTTCTATTATTCCATTATTTATTAATCTCCTGGAATAACCTGTCTATGCGAAGTACCGCATACATGGTGAAATTTTGTTGTTATTCCATTCTTTATTATTCGTTGGAATATCTTTGTCTCAGTGCATTTTACGTGGGACTGGTTTAAAATCTTTATTATTTTGTTGGAATATCACATGCATGCTTTTACTGTGGGACCTTGTTAAAATCTTTATTATTACTCGTGGAATATCCCGTCTGCATGTGCATTTTACGCCGGACTGGTTCCGTTATTTATTATTACGTTGGAATAACTTTGTCTATCGAAGTACCGCATGCATGGTGATTTCTTTTGTTATTCCATTCTTTATTATACTCAGTTGGTTAAAGTTTTGACTTCTATACTCCATGAAATTAGTGGAATATCCTTGATGTTTGCACTTCATCCAGTATCTTTTTGTGGAAATATTCTTCTGAGCATTCTTGAATTTTACTCTACAAAGAAGTATCATGTTGATAATTTGGACTTTATTAGTTCCTGAATAAATTAATTCTTGAACTTCTTTTATTGAATTCGTATATCATTGACATCATCCTCCTATTTATATTTTGTTGAAAGTCATATGTGGCCTGTGGTGCATAGATGAACTTGGTATGATTATGACCAGGGATTATTCGGTGTAATCATGACCGTAATGTTACAAATGACGTGGTAAAAGTCCTCATTGGCCCATAGTGCATTGATGGACAGTTGTTGGCATGATCATGACCATTGATGAATACACAAATATCCTTGGCCCGTAGTGCATGGATAATTTGTGGTTGTGATACTAATGAATATCCTTGGCCGTAGTGCAGGGATGATGTGGATTATTTATTAAGCTGAGTCCCAGCGATAAAAGTGACGAAAAACCTTTTAAATCATAAAAGATAGTAGATTTTATTCTCTACTTGACTCTTTTAATGAATTGCATGTTCCACTACAGTTAAACTTGTTGTCTATTGTATTTTATTAGTTTAACACTATTGAAGACTAATGATAATTTATTCTGCATTATCTTAGTCATAATATTTCTTACTGGGCTAGTTAAGCTCACCCTTTCTTTCACTATTCTCTTCAGGAAATGAGAACATAGTCGGGACTAGTCGGGGAACGGAGTGACGGTCCAGATGATAGTATTAGTAGTCCTCACTATTCTATTAAATAGTGTGACAATAAATGTAATGAGGACTTATTCTGAGAGTGGATATTGTCTAAAAGACAATATTTGTATTAAAACTCACAGCTCTCTTGTTGTATATTAAAGATTTTATTTGTATTCTGTACCATGTATTTGGCGACTCAGAATAGGTGATGTATACATATTTTGGGGCCGTCACATACTCCACGAACTTCGCCTCGTACTGGGACACCGTCATGTTGTCCTGTTCCAGTCTAATAAACTCTACCTCTTTCATATGACGAATACTTTCAGGAAAGTACTTGTCATTGAACAGTTTCTGAAATCTTTCCCAAGACATGTTGAGTGCGGTATTTGGTCAGATGTACGCTTCATGATTCCCACCAATAATCTGCTTCACCACGAAACATAAAGTTCGTGAATGGAACCTTCTGTTCCTCCGTGCATCCCAAGACATCGAATATCTTGGTAATTTTCTTGACCAACGTTTCCGCCTTAATCAGATCCGGCTTTCCAAAGAATTCTGGTGGTCCCAACTCCTTGAACTGCTTGGCTGTGACAGACTGCGCGTTGCCATCATTTCCACCCATATTTTTTACACGAGTCTCCCTTGTCTGATTTTGCATGAACTGCAAAAAGTTTCTAAACATCCCATCATTCATCGTTTGCTCGTTAGTGTTGTTTACAGGAGGAATATTGTCATCCTGTTGCACATTCTCCTGGTTTGTGGTTAAAGGTGTCTCCACAGTCTCATACACTCCATTGTTAACGTTCTTAGTTGCCATTCTTAAATACTGCCATAAAATAATGGTTAATTAAACAAATTAACATATCACATAATATCCCTATATTATGATCGACCAACAAATAAGCTTAGATAGGACACACTAGAGAAGGATTTACTCATCTCTCCCTTCCTAGTTCTATTCCTTGATCTCCGCAAGAGACCATATCCCTAAGCTTTGATACCAACTGTGACGCCCCCAAAATAGGTATACAACACTCATTCTCAGTCGCCAAATACATGGTACCGAAAGCAAACTACAACTTCAATAATATAATTGTCGTACAAAATACGACAACACATACTGTGAGTTTAAATACAAATATTGTCTTCTAGACAATATCCACACTCAAATAAGTCCTCATTACAATTATTCATTCACTATTTTACAGAAATAGTGAGGACTACTAAAACATCTTTCTAGAACCATTACTCCATACCCCGACTGGATCTTGCTATGTTCTTACCTCCTAAGAAGAAAAATGGAACAAAAAGGAAAAGGGTGAGCTCAACTAGCCCAGTAAAGAATATTATGACTAAGATAATATACAACAAATTATCATTAGTCTTCAATAGGGAAAAATCTGATAGAATATAATAGACAACAAGTTTTAGATCAACAAATGCAGCAAAAACAACAATCCATTAGAAGAGTCACGCAGAGAATGAGTTCTACTATCTTCTAAGATTTAAAAGTACATCATCAATCTTTTATCCCTGTAACAATAATCAATATATATCTTTAATCAAATATTCATCTTTGCACTACAGGCCAAAGATATTCATTTGTATCACCAGTCGGTCATGTTCATCTCAACACATGTTCATCTTTGCACTACGGGCCAAATATATTCATCAGTTAATCATTCATCTTTGCACTACAGGCCAAATATATTCAGTAATATCATCATTTAAGACTAAGGATAATGAAAAATATTTTAAAGAAAACGAATCAAGTGAGATAGAAGGACAAATATTAGGGATTCGTATAACAGTTTATCCAAGATCAATAATACTTCATAATAACCATTTGTGAAGAAGAATTCAAAAATAAAGATCAAAACATGGATACAATCAAAGATAGTAACCATAATAGACATCTTGGACAGAAAGGAAAATTTTCATTTTTCGGTGAAATAGAGCCATATTCGTGAATAGTGTCGTATACGTGAATAGTGTCGTATACGTGAATAGTGCCATATACGTGAATAGTAACCCCGATACAAAAAGGTAGAAATTCCACAATAAAATCCATACCAATATTTCGGTATAATGATATTGAAAGAATAACATCATTACGAAAAAAAATAACATCCCTTACCTCAAAATAACCGTACTTCTGACTGAATTTCGGATATAGTGCTGACAAAAACTTGCACTGAATAGCAACTCTCAAAGTATCAAAATACTCACAAAAATACGCTCGATAATATAGAGAGAAAGAAAACTTATTTATGGTGTGATTTTCAATTCTAACCTAAGCGTCTATTTATAAGAAAATGTTAGAACGCCATAGGAGACTAAAATAATAAAATAATATTATTTTTTCTCTTATCCTTTACGTCTACCCAAATTGAAATTCCAGCAAGCCATCCTTGACAAAATTCAGCAATCCACATGTTAAAAACAAAAGTTCCCACCCATAATTTTAATAAAAATTATTTTATTTTCTAAAACTTCAGTAATTCATAGAAAATAGCCCGTTTATCAGAAAAATACGAATTTTATGTCCATTCCACACGAAATCGAATTCTCTACAACTTTGTAACTTTAACTTTTTCAAAATTCCAGACAGAAAATATCTGAAACCCACAAACGGATGATTTTCAATACCTCTTAAAATTCATAACAAATCATACGTTAATTTTTAATGGTTCAAAATTTGTGGATATATACTCAACTTATATATGTATAATATATCCACAAATCACAATGATCCAATGGTCGGATTAAAATTATAACTCACGCAATAGAGCTTTAAGAACACCGATTTGATCTTTTAATACCTCCAATCCGACAAAATACTTATAAAACACCTCAACATTAATTCCTTCATTTATAACCACATAAATGAATCCATCATTTATATCCACATCAAATAAATATTTCCTTATCATATAAATCAATAATTAATTATTCACAAATAATATTACAGAATCACAATTATGACAACCAAAGTCGTTCTCAGGAAGAGGGCTTTCAATAAGAATTTCTCTCCATCTTGCGCCTTGCAATTAGATTACCTAACCTCTCCTTGACAGAACTTTCTAGACATTGCCAATAATGCTATCTAATAATATTATTCAAATAATATGAATTATTGATCTGATAATGGGAAATACTGTGCAGTGACAATTATTGAAACAACAATAATATAAACTAACAACGCAAACAATTATTGAATCAATAAAATAAAATATTGAATAAAGAATTCATCGTAACAATTATTGAGTAGTGCCTTCTTACGTATGAATCAATAATTCAACAATACATGCAATACCATGTGCATTCTTTGTCGTAACCACCACATATTCATTGTATTTTAACCACGGGTAACCCAATAGTGTTAACAGTAACAATTACGCCGTTATTCATAAAAACTCATACTTTGTCGTTTTTCTTCATCCAACCATTTTCCATTATGGGGCCCACAAATGTATGCGTCGTCGTACGGATATTCCTGACAAAAAGAATATTTCACGACCAAACGAATATTCCCCGACAAAAGGAATATTTTATAACCACTTACTTATTTTGTAAAATTTACACATTTTACCCATAACCAAAGCATTATATCAAATTAACTCCTAACTATTTAAAGATAATAAATAGAGAAAATTTAATTTTATTTATAAAAAGCTGGGGTCTTACACTAGTATCATCACTAAAGACATTAAGAACATTTGTTTTTTCTTTCTTATAGCAAAGCACCCCATAGAACTGCAAAGCACGAGCATCTCCACTTGTGTATATAGTGTTCAATTCATTATTCAGTTAAAACATGTTAATTTGGTAAAGTTTGTAATATTTTAAAATAAACCTTCTAGGAATCCCACTTAATGTTATACTTTGCATTGTGTGTGATTCTAAGTTTCGACGGTGAAAGTAACAATATTATTGGAATTATCAAGATAGAAAGCCTTATTTCCATTTGCAAATGTACAGATCTTCCAGTACATGGAGAAGGAATCTAAAGGTAAAAACAAGCATACCTCTCCACATGGTTTTCTTGGAAAATGCCACATTTACATATACCCTTAAGATGCAGCAATGCTCTGATTCGTCACCATCCCTCTCCACATCCCAAAGCCCTTTAGAAAAGAGGGAAAAGATGCAAACTTTATGACATACAAAATCAACGCCTTAGCTTACTTATCCATATATATTAGAATAACTAAACCACAAGTTAACATGAAAAATTAAGATTATTTGTGATACATTACTTCCAAATGAAGAATTAGTTCATACCTCCACACAGAAGTAATCTCCATAAGGTACAACAGTAACCTCTTGTGAAGTTTCAACAACTAAATAACTGGCATAAATGAAAACAAAAACATAATTAGAATCTGAATACTCAAGAACAACTACAAACTATGAAAAGTAAACAAATTGGAGGACACCACATAAAATCATAAGCTAATGCAAAATATTCCATAAAATAATGGACATTAAATAATTCAAGGAACTAATTGGCTTAATGAATTGAAAAAGAAATATAAGCTAAAAGAAATGTAAAAATTGCAAGACATTGATGCTCTATTAAATTATTTTAAGTAAGAAAAAAGAATTTTAGATGAAAAAGAAATATTACGACCAAGGATGACAAGAAGACAAGGATTACAGTGTTAAAATTAAAAAATCAAACTCGATAGGAGGGAGGCAACCCAATCACGCAAGAAATCTCAAAAAGGTATACTAAGTAGAATGGATCGCCACACAAAATCCCCATAAAACCATCCTATGTATAACCCATGCCCACCAGAAAAGGCAAAAATCTAAACCAGAAAATATAGTAGAATTTTTCAAAAGTACCAACTAAAAGGAAAGAAATCAATTCATATAATTGGACTGATTACTCTGATTTCTCATGGATTATCACGACATTCTCTAGCAAAATGCCCTTGCACCCCATAGTTGTAGCAGCTACCACCACCTCCTCTACACCCACCATACCTCCTTCCTTCGCCACTGCCAAAGCCATAACTGGGCCCCACCACGGGCCGTCATGTCGCTAGTTGCTGCTCTGAACCTTGTTAACAAAGGTAATGTCAACATGGTTTTGTTGTTATTCAACTTAACCAAGAACTCAACGATCTGCCCTCATAAAGAGTGCAGTGGCCGCGTCGGATTTGATCTTCGTATGATGAACAAAGAGATCGTCGCCGCCGTAGATTGGGTTTTATGAATCAGTAACCCTACGCTTTCGTTAAAACCGAACCACCACACCTCGAGATCTGATATTCTCCTCCGCCATTGATGATCCAGACCCTAATCCAACCTCTTGAAGAACCAATCTATAACTACAGATCTCGCAAGAGAGTAATAGATAGAAAGAAAAGTAAAGGAAGCCCTAATTCACTCGCTTATATCAAGGGGAGAGCTTCTTCAGTTGTTGGAAGACTGGGAGGCGGGAAGGGCTTTTAATTTCAATAATCTCCGTGTTTTTCATATACATAATGTTTTTTTAAAATTAAAAATTGTCCTTATAAATAGATAACGTTTTTTCATATGTATCTACAACGTTTTGTTAAAAAAATACCACAACGTTTTAAATAAAAACGTTGTTGTTTAAGTGTTGTCTATTTAGTGTTTTGTACTAGTAAAATTACAACCATTAAATTCACTATTTTTTTTGTAAAAACTCCATTTTTAACACTTTTAACGAATTTGTTCACTGTAAATTTGTTTCTTAATCAAAATAGTTCATTTAAATCAAATTGTTTTTATTTCTTCATATATTTTCATAATCAATAACCAATTTACGCATTAAAACATAAATTCAGCATCATTTTTAACATCACATAAGTCTTATTCATGTATATATCACTATAAACTTAATGTAATATGATTTTCTTCATATTTATCATGTTTTCATGGATTAGTTAACTCTAAATCACATAAAAATAACTTATATACAGAATTTAACATATAAAAACCATATATTTAACCATTATCATCAAAATCAATTTATAGAGAAGTAAAAATATATCTTACAATGAAGAACAATGAAAAATATATACTGATAGTTTGAAGTTAGATTACTACCTTCAAGCTCTTGTTTAATCAACAAAGATGATAGCAACCTCCTTTGATTTTCTCAAACTCGCAAAGAACTCTTCTCTTCTTCCTTTTATCTTTTCTCTCTGTATTTCTACTTTCCTCTCTCTATATTATACATAACATATAAAAACTGATATATAATATAAACGTATAACATATAATACGTATTAATATATAATATAACTGATGTCAGTTACTTTTTAAAAAAAAATTAAAAAGCCACTAAGGCTTGTTTGGCAAAAACTAAATTAAAATAAGAATTCAAAAGCATTAAGCTTTGTTTGGTAGAAACTAAAATAAAACTCCTTTTAACTTATTTTAATAACTCATTTACTATATAGATTATTTGTCACACTTTATTTAATTAAATTTTAATGTTTAAATTCAATTAAATTAAAGCTAACCACAACTTGGTAAATCAAGATGCTACATAATCCAATTGCTACAAAATTATAATTTTCATTATAAATTATAATTTTATTTAATAAATTAATACATCTCTAATTTAATTACTAAATTAAATTAAAACAACATTATAACAATTCATTAAATCATTATCAACTCTCTACTTTAATTATTAAATTAAATTAGAATATTACCATTATGTAATATAATAATTAATTAACACTCATTTAATTTAATTAACTCATTACATTAAAACTCCAAACCACAAAATTATCAAATACTAACTTAATTAATATATTACACTTAATTTAGTTAATTCACCACAACTCATGAATTGTTCATTTAACTAATAAATAAATAAATAAATCAAATATTTATTTAACACATCAACCAAAATATTTATTTAATTCAATAAATATTTTAAATTACACACAAAAATTCTTGATCGTTACATCCTTCCCTTCTTACAAAGATTCTATTCTTAGAATCACAACAAACAACTTTGGTTACAAGGATTATGTCCCCAGAATCAAAGACACAGATAAAACAAAAAACTCAGGATAACTTTTCATCATTTTATCTTTGAGTTCCCACGTAGCTTCCTCAGCACTTTGGTTCCTCCATATCACCTTCACAGAAGGTATCACTTTATTTCTGAGCACTTGTTCTTTCTTGTCAACTAGTTGGATAGAAATTTCCTCATAAGATATATATTTATCAAACTGTAACGGTTTATACTCTATTACATGCTTGTTGTTGGGTTTATACGGTCGTAACACTGAAACATGAAAAACATTATGAATGTGCTCTAACTCTAGAGATAGAGCTACCTCATAAGCTACTTCACCAATTCTTCGCGGCACCTCAAAGGGTCCAATAAACATCGGGCTTAGCTTGTGACGCCCCCAAAATAGGTATACATCACCCATCTTGAGTCGCCAAATACATGGTACAAAATTCAAATACAACTTAATAATACAACTATCCTGTAAAATACGACAAAACATAAACTAAGAGTTTTAATACGAATATTGTCTTCTAGATAGTATTCAAACTTAAATGGAGTCATCATTACATTTATTATCACACTATTTAACAGAATAGTGAGGACTACTAATGCTATCATCTGGAACGTCACTCTGTTCCCCGACTAGTCCCAACTATATTCTCATTTCCTGAAGAGAACAATGAAAGCAATGGGTGAGCTCAACCAGCCCAGTAAGAAATATTATGACTAAGATAATGCAGAATAAATTATCCTTAGCCTTCAACAGTATAACAACTGATAGAATATAATAGACAACAAGTTTTAGATTAACAACTGTAGCGGAATAAGAAATCCATTATAAGAGTCAAGTAGAGCATAAAATCTACTATCTTCTATTATTTAAAAAGTTTTTCATCAACTTTATATTGAGACTCGATTTTTAATAAATAAAATCGAATCATCCCTGCACCACGGCCAAGGATATTCATGTAATCATCAATGGTCATGATTATACCAAATAATCCCTGGTCATAATCATACCAACAACTGTCCATCAATGACCTACAGGCCAATGAGGACTTTTACCACATCATTCGTTACATCGCGGTCATGATTATACCAAATAATCCATGGTCATAATCATACCAAGTCCATCTATGCACGTAAGCCAAAGATGACTTTCATCATAATATAAGCATGAGGATGTTGACCATGACATAACAATTCAATAAAACAAGTTCAAGGATAACTTTTAAAGATTTATAATTTAATTTATCCAAAATTGAATAACGTTCAAATTGTCAACATGATACTGCCTTGTGGAGTAAAATTCAAGAATGCTCAGAAGAATATTTCCATGAAAAGATACTGGATGAAGCGCAAATATCAAGGATATTCTACTAATTTCATGGAGTATAGAAGCCGAAACTTTAACCAAATGAGTATAATAGAATATATGAAACTGCAAATGGATTTTCACCCGCCATGCGGTAATCCACGTAGACAGATCATTTCCACAATTTAATAAGAAATGAATACGAAGGGTCATTCACCATGCATGCGGTAGTCCGCGTCGACAGGTTATTCCAACAAAATAATAAAGAATGGAATAACATAAGAATTCACCAAGCATGCGGTAGTCCGCGTAGATAGGTTATTCCAACAGAATAATAAAGAATGGAATAACAGCTCTTACGAGTATTGAAAGAAAATAACTCTCTTCATGAATACGAAAGAAATAATACCCCTTACCTTAGAAGAAAACTAGATACTAGAATAGTGAGGTAGCAGACTTCTCTTCTTCTTTCTCTCTATAATTTTTCTCCATAATAATTTCTCTTATGAGACTTAGTGAATTGGTGAGAATGAAAAAAGAATGAGCTTCTATTTATAGGAAAATATAGTTTCGATAATTGCATGTTTTGGGGCTCAAAATATTACAGTATAACACCTTCCTCTTTTTCTTCATTTTTAATTTAGTCCTGCAAATATTATCAAACTTGCACCACTTCCCCTAATAGTAAATCATGTGACTCAATAGTTCTATACATCTGAAAAAAATAGTTACAGTATAGTACCTCTATCTATACCTCTATTTTTAATTTAGTCATGCAAGTATTATCAATCTTGCACCAACTCCCCTAATAGTAAATCATGTGAATCAATAGTACACACATGTGAACACATAGTTATAAGCATGTGAATTAATAGCAATTAATTACTCATTTATTTGGTGAATTACCCTATTGGTCAATATAACTTCCAGACATCAATTATTATCGAAATAAATGTCGGTTTCCACTAACACTAATAATCCCAACACAATGGAACTATTAATTTCATCTTTAATCAACACGAACTTATTCATCATTAATATTATAAAATATAATATTTAACAACCAGGTCGTTCTCAAGAAAGAGGGGGCTTTCCGATAAGGATTTCTCCCTATTGGCGCACAATTAGATTATCTAACCTTGCCGTGACAGAACTTCTAGACATTGTCAATATTGCAAATAATAATATGAATAACTTTGTCGTCTCAATTATTGATTTAATAACATAACATATTATGCAGATGATACTGTGACAATAATTAAATCAATAATATGAGAGATATGATCACGGCAATTCTTTGTAGCAATAATTGAGTATAACTGAGTGACTTCTTACGTAAGCATCAATAATCAATACCGTGTGCTACTATGGAACCACGCGTATTGTGAGACCCCGAATTTTATGAAATGAAAGTATTCAATTTTCTTATAATTATTCTATTTAGTAAATGGTTAAATTGATAAAAGGTTAAAGTTAAGGGTGATATATGAAAATTTTTCAAAGTAAACAAGTTGTCATAAAATAATTGGTGATAAAAGTATAGTAATACGCGTGGTTGCAAAGTAGCACACGGTATTGATTATTGATGCTTACGTAAGAAGTCACTCAGTCATACTCAATTATTGCTACAGTATGCTGCATCATATCTCTCATATTATTGATTCAATTATTGTCACATTATCATCTGTATAATATGTTATATTATTAAATCAATAATTGAGACGACAAAATTATTTATATTATTATTTGCAATATTGACAATGTCTAGAAGTTCTGTCAGGGAGAGGTTAGGTCATCTAATTGCGCGCCAATAGGGAGAAATCCTTATCGGAAAGCCCCTTCTTTCTTGGGAACGACCTGGTTGTTAAATATTATGAATTATAATATTAATAATGAATAAGTTCGTGTTGATTAAAGATGAAATTGATAGTTCCATTGTGTTAAATTTTTTAGTGTTAGTGGAAATCGACATTTATTTCGATAATAATTGATGTCTGGAGGTTATATTGACCAATCGGGTAATTCACCGGATAAATGAGAAATTAATTGCTATTAATTCACATGATTATAACTATTTGTTCACATGTCTGTACTATTGATTCACATTTATTTACTATTAGGGGAGTTGGTGCAAGATTGATAATACTTGCATGACTAAGTTAAAAATAGAGGTATAGATGGAGGTACTATACTGTAATTCGTATTTTTACATGTCTAGAACTATTGATTCACATGATTTACTATTAGGGGAGGTGGTGCAAGTTTGATAATACTTGCAGGACTAAATTAAAAATGAAGAAAAAGAGGGAGGTATTATACTGTAATATTTCGAGCCCCAAAACGTGCAATTATTTTTTCCTATAAATAGAAGCTCATTCTTCCTTCATTTGTCACCAATTCACTAAAGGTATAGAATAATTATTATAGAGAGAAATTATAGAGAGAAAGAAGAAGAGAAATATGCTATCTCACTATATCAGTATCCAGTTTCTTCTAAGGTAAGGGGTATTATTCTTTCGTATTCATGAAGAGAATCATTTTCTTTCAATACTCGTAAGAGTTGTTATTCCATTCTTCATTATTATGTTGGAATAACCTATTTATGTGAAGTACCGCATACATGGTGAAATTCTTCTATTATTCCGTTCTTTATTATTCTGTCGGAATATCTTGTCTCATGCGTTCGCGTGACACGGTTCCATTCTTTATTATTACATTGGAATAACTCGTCTATGCATGCGGCCTACATCGCATGCATGGTGAATTCTGTTGTTATTCCATTCTTTATTATTCTGTCAAAATATCCTGTCTGTACGTTTCCGCATGACCTGGTTCCATTATTTATTATTCTATTGGAATATCTTGTATGTGCGTTTACGCATAACCGGGTTTCATTATTTATTATTCTGTTGAGAATAACCTGTCTGTGCGGTCTATCGCATGCATTGTGATTCTTCTATTATTCCATTCTTTATTATTTTGTTGGAATAACCTGTCTATGTGGATTACCACATGCAAGGTGAATGATCCTTTGTATTCATTCCTTATTAAATTATGGAAATGATCTGTTTACGTGGATTATGATGAAAGTCATAATAAAAGCCTTGGACTGATGAAAATCATGGGTATATGTAGTATTAGTAAGTGTTATGATGAGTTATGTTGGTTATATTGTGAAAACATGAAAGTTTCTTAGAAATCACAAAGGGTTGAAAATCAGATTTTGGTGAAAATGGAACATGAAATTTAATTGACCATATCTCCTATTATATTTTGAATTATTGGGTGTGACAAAGTTCTAGAGTTAGATCTATGAGTTTTCTAACTTATCCAAGAGGAATCACTGGAAAAGGTGTTGTAGATTTTTGTGTGGACTAATTTTAGTAAAGGAGTCAAAAACTGCAAAGTACAAAAAAGCTACTGCCTAGAAATTTAAAAGGGGTTTTTCGACCACTTAATTTGTGAGAAAAATTCTGGCCTTTTGGGACACGGAAATATATGGTATAAAGTACCTCCTGTCCAAAAATGAGCTCATTCCGACTTAAAATGAACAAGTTATGACTATTTCAATATTTAGGTTTTTTGACGAAAAACACTATAACCGGAGTTCTATAACTCCGATGACCATGGAATTTAAACTGGAAGCTCACGTTAACATGTGTAAGATCCTGCCAAGATTTGGAAATTTCTGGAGTTAAACTTGAGGTAGCTAATTTCTTAAGGAATTTCAAAAATTATAAAAAAATACTTGTTGTGTATGAAATATATGTATATATGTTTGGACAAAGGATAGAAAAATAATAAGTTGATTTGGTAATTTTTCATGAAAATGGTTTAGTTACGAACATGAGTTAAATATATTATGTGAAGTTGAAAATTTGGTAAATAAGATTCTATGGCTTGAAAATCCTATATAAGGTATATGTAGATTTTTGATGAGGGATTTGATCATTGATGATGAAATCTTATGAGTATGACATTTTTGAATGATTAAATGCATTATTTGGTAAAGTGTAAACACTTAAAATAAAATGTTTATAAATTTAAGAAATGATTAAAATATTGTTATAATATTAATGATATTAGATTATGAGATTATTAAGTGATTGATAACATTGGTATATTCTTGAACCCTGGATAAATTATATTATAAATGTTTGATATTTATCCTTTATCTCACTTGATTGATTCTTTATATCATTGTCATGATCCTCATGCTTATATTGTGTTGAAAGTCATCTATGGCTTACGTGCATAGATGGACTTGGTATGATTATAACCAGGGATTATGCGGTATAATCGTGACCATAATGTTACAAATGATGCGGTAAAAGTCATCTTTGGCCCGTAGTGCATAGATGGACTTGGTATGATTATGACCAGAGATTATTCGGTATAATCATGACCGTAATTGAAAACACGAATATCCTTGGCCCGTAGTGCATGGATAATTCGTGGTCGTGATACTATTAAGTCGAGTCAAAGCATTATTGGTTTTCTGATTGTATATCTTTGGCCTTTGTAGTGCAAAGATGGACTATGGTTATTAGGTTTCTGATTGTATATCTTTCACTTTGTAGTGCAAAGATGAACTGTTGGTTATTGGTTTCACAGTTGTATATCTTTGGCATGTAGTGAAAAGTTGGACTTTTGATTTACTTGATTATAAATATGAATTGTGATTTAATTATAATCTGTGGTGGTTCAGGTGAATACAGGTGATGAGAGTTCTTTTTGTCTAGGGTATAATAAAGAACTGATGTTGAGTATTATAGGAATGAAATATTAACGATGGACTTTTAATCTAGAAGAGAAAGTAGACATTATGTTCTACTTGACTCTTCTAATGGATTGCTTATTCCGCTGTAGTTGTTGATCTAAAACTTGTTGTCTATTATACTCTATCAGTTGTTATATTGTTGAAGGCTAAGGATAATTTATTATGCATTATCTTAGTCATAATATTTCTTACTGGGCTAGTTGAGCTCACCCTTTCTTTCACTGTTCTCTTCAGGAAATGAGAATATAGCTGGGACGAGTCAGGGAACGGATTAACGGTCCAGATGGTTGTTTTAGTAGTCCTCACTATTCTATAAAATCGTGTGACAATAAATGTAATGTGGACTCCATTGAGTGTGGATATTATCTAGATGACAATAGTCTTATTAAAACTCTTAGCTATGTTTTGTTGTATTTTACATGACAATTGTATAATTAAGTTGTATTTTAATTTATGTAGTGTGTATCTGGCGATTCGAGATGGGTGATGTATACCTGTTTTGGGGGCGTTACACGTATTACTGTACTATTATTATCGGGTAGTTCAACAGTTTTAACGGTAATACTTTCGCTGTTATTTTTATAAAATGATAATTTTATCATTTTCTAACTACGACAATACTTCCATTGTGGGGTCCACCAATGATTGTGTCGTCGTACGGATATTCCCGACAAAAAGAATATTCCCCGACCAAACGAATATTTTATAACAACTTGCTTACTTTTCAAAAAAAATTCATATATCACCCTTAACTTTAACCTTTTATCAATTTAACCATTTACGAAATAAAATAATAATTATAAGAAAATTGAATACTTTCATTTCATAAAAATTGGGGTCTTACAATCTCCCCTCCTTATGAAATTTTTCCCTCGAAATTTACATACGTACCTGGTATGCCGAAGAGGTGAGGATACCTTGACTTCATTTCAGATTCTAACTCTTGAGGTATAACCTTTGAGTGTCGAATATAATCCTTCTTATCCAAGATTTTAACACGTATATCCTCATACATTAAATCTTCTTCTATCTCATCTAGTTCTAATTCAATAATGTTGTTTGGGACGTCCACATATTTACGTAACATCGATACGTGAAAAATGTTATGAACACGTGACATACTTGGCGGTAAAACGAGTCTATAAGCCACAGTTCCTACTCGAGGAGTTCAAATGGGCCAATTAAATCGAGGGTTAAGATTTCCTCTCCACATCGACTCTTGCTTCTAGAATAACGCCCTCTTGAACCTTCTTCTTCACATTCATCAGCTCTGGGTGTGTAGCTTGAGCGATTTTAACTTTATCGGTTAACGTCGATTCTACTCGTATTATTTGACATCTTCACATGGGTCCTTAGAGTCTTTAACTCTATCTTTATCATTTGTAAGTCATATAAAATGGGTCTTTGTGTTAACAACGTTACAATCATAAACGCATACGATCTTCTACTCAATGCATCAGCTACCACGTTCGCTTTTTCCACAATAATATTGAATGGTATGGTAGTAATCTTTAACAGCTCGAGCCAACGTCTTTGGCACATTATACTTTCGTTTTGGGTGAAAAAAATATTTGAGGGTTTTAGAAATGGGTTTTGTATTGGGGTCAATACAAATTTTGATTTCACGCTCTAGGGGTAGGCTAAGAAATCTTTAAGAATACTTCAAGAAATTTATTAACAATAGAAATATCATTCAAAACTGTGACTCTCATCCCAAGACTTGGATAACACATCACATTGATACCTATCAACTTGCCACCATTATTCACCGCGTCCCCTACGGATAGTCTGGCTTCAGTGTATTCCAAGACTTGGAAGTCACCAGCAAAAGGCTCGGGGCTCTTTACTTATGGCTTGATATGACAATGATTGACTTTAGTGGTTTGGTTGCTTGAATTCGCATAACAGGTTGGTTAGAAATATGAAAGCTAACAACCTTACGAAAAGCATGATGAGTAGTTAACTAATCAATTACTAAATTCACATCAAAGGCAAGTATTTTCAAAGAGATAAGATCGACAGGTAACGTGAAAGTGTCGATTTGAATCAAACAAGATTTATAAACAGTGGATGTAACGAAGGTTTCTCCTACCCGAGTCTCAACCGATAAGTCAAAGTATAATTTCTCCTGAATTAAATTTAAACGTTGAGCGCAAGTAGGAGAAATAAAAGAATAGGTAGAACCGGTATCGAATAAGTTATAGACATCGCAAGCATTTATGATTTACTTACCTGTGATAACTTCGTTCAGGTTACTCGCTTTTTGAGAAGTCACGAAAAATGCTCTTCCTGAAACCACCGACTTTGTTTTGTCCGTATCCGCTTTTGGTGCCACCGTCCCAGCCGGACGTGATTTTGCTACAGGACAAAATTGGGCTAGGTGACCTTTTCTTCCACAATTAAAACATGCTTTGGGTTGCTGCGTACAGTTTGGACTGATGTGTCCCTCCCCTCCACATTTGTAACATACGACCGACGATCGTTCTCCTTCCTTAACAACAGGTGCTGGTGCTGCTGTCTTTCCATCATTATTGAACCTTCTCTTCTTAAAATTTCCACTTCTATTATCTTGGCCATGATTACCACCGAAGTGGTTACCATTCTTATCATGATAGTTTCCCTCACGATGGTTATCATTGTTCCGATAGTCGTTGCCACTGGTATGATTATTATCATGTTGTTGGTCGTTACCTTTTGGTTGGGTTAACTCATTATCGCGCTCCACTAACTGAGCCCTATTCACAACATCTGAGAAACAATCGCGTCATTCGTTCCTCATTTTGTGAGAAATGAGGTATTGACGTATTTCGGGTTTCAAACCTCTTAGAAACAATCGCGTCATTCGTTCCTCATTATCGACCAAATGGGATGCAAATTAGGATAACTCCGTAAATTTAGCCTCGTATTGCGACACGATCATATTTTTTTGCTCCAACTTGATAAACTCCACCTCGTTCATGTGACGAATACTTTCGGGAAAGTACTTATCGTTGAACAGCTCTTGGAACTTCTCCCAAGACATCTTGAGTGCGTCAGGTAGGGTACATTTTACAGATTCCCACCAGTAATCTGCCTCTTCACGCAACATAAAGGTGGCGAAGGGAACCTTTTCCTCCTATGAGTATTCCAAGACATCAAATATCTTGGTGATCTACTTTATCCACGTCTCTGCCTTAAGTGGTTCTGGCTTTCCCAAAAACTCTGGCAGTCCCAGCTCCTTGAACTGCTTAGCAGTGACCAGCCGTGGGTTGCCATTGTTTCCATCTGCATTATGAACAGGAGTCTCTCTCATTTGGTGTTGCATGAATTCTAAAAAGTTCCTAAACATACCACCGTTCGTCATTTGGTCGGTGTTGTTGTTTAAATGAGGATTATTGCCTTCCTGATACACATTATCTTGGGTATTGATCATTGGTGACTCAATGGTCTCATGGGCTTCATTGCTTATCTCAGCATTTTCAGATGTCATTCTCAAACACTGTCACAAAAAAAGGGTTAATTGACATGCCACATATTATTCCTATACTCTGACCGACCAATTAAATACCAAATAAACTTAGGTAGGTCATACTAGCGAAGGAATTCCCCGTCTCTCCCCTCCTAGTTCTTATCTCACACCTCAGCCAGGGATCATATCCTTAAGCTTTGATACATACTGTGACGCCCCCAAAATAGGTATACATCACCCATCTTGAGTCACCAAATACATGGTACAAAATTCAAATACAACTTAATAAAACAACTATCGTGTAAAATACGATAAAACATAAACTGGGAGTTTTAATACGAATAATGTCTTCTAGACAATATTCAAACTCAAATGGAATCCTCATTACATTTATTATCACACTATTTAACAGAATAGTGAGGACTACTAATGCTATCATCTGGACCGTCACTCCGTTCCCCGACTAGTCCAACCTATATTCTCATTTCCTGAAGAGAACAATTAAAGCAAAGGGTGAGCTCAACTAGCCTAGTAAGAAATATTATGACTAAGATAATGCAGAATAAATTATCCTTAGCCTTCAACAGTATAACAACTGATAGAATATAATAGACAACAAGTTTTAGATCAACAACTGCAGCGGAATAAGCAATTCATTATAAGAGTCAAGTAGAGCATAAAATCTACTATCTTCTATTATTTAAAAAGTTTTGATAATTGCATGTTTTGGGCCTCGAACTATTACAGTATAATACCTTCCTCTTTTTCTTCATTTTTAATTTAGTCCTGCAAGTATTATCAAACTTGCACCACCTCCCCTAATAGTAAATCATGTGAATCAATAGTAAATCATGTGACTCAATAGTCTTATACATGTGAAAAAAATAATTACATTATAGTACCTCCATCTATACCTCCATTTTTAATTTAGTCATGCAAGTAGTATCAATCGTGCACCAACTCCCCTAATAGTAAATCATGTGAATCAATAGTACACACATGTGAACACATAGTTATAAGCATGTGAATTAATAGCAATTAATTGCTCATTTATCCGGTGAATTACCCGATTGGTCAATATAATTTCCAGACATCAACTATTATCGAAATAAATGTCGATTTCCACTAACACTAATAATCCCAACACAATGGACCTATCAATTTTATTTTTAATCAACACGAACTTATTCATCATTAATATTATAACGCACAATATTTAACAACCAGGTCGTTCCTAGGAAAGAGGGGGCTTTTCGATAAGGATTTCTCCCTATTGGCGCGCAATTAGATTATCTAACCTCTCCTTCACAGAACTTCTAGACATTGTCAATATTGCAAATAATAATATGAATAACTTTGTCATCTTAATTATTGATTTAATAACATAACATATTATGCAGATGATACTGTGACAATAATTGAATCAATAATATGAGAGATATAATGCAAAGAATTATTTGTAGCAATAATTGAGTATAAGCTGGTGACTTCTTTACGTAAGCATCAATAATCAATACCATGTCTTACTTATGCAACCATGCTGCATATTCGCATACTTTTACTACTCTGGGTAGTTCAGCATGTTTTAACGGTAACACTTTCGCCGTTATTTTTATAAAATGATAATTCTGTCGTTTTCTAACTACGACAGTACTTCCATTGTGGGGTCCACCAATGATTGTGCCATCGTAAGGATATTCCCGACAAAAAGAATATTCCCCGACCAAATGAATATTTTATAACAACTTGCTTACTTTGCAAAAAAAATTCACATATCACCCTTAACTTTAACCTTTTATCAATTTAACCAGTTACGAAATAAAATAATAATTATAAAAAAATTGAATACTTTCATTTCATTAAATTCGGGGTCTTACATAGCTTCCCTTTCTTACCAAATCAGATTTTCCCCTTTAAGGGATAAACTTTTAGGAAAACAAAATTTCCAACATCAAATTCTCGATTCTGTTGATGTTAATTGGCATACTTCTTTTGTCTATCTTGAGCAGTTATCAATCTTGCCCTGGTGATTTTGACAATATCAGCGGTCTGCTGTACCAGTTCCGACCCTAGTAGTTGACATTCACCAACTTCATCCCAACACATTGGAGTTCTGCACTTTCTGCCGTACAATGCTTCATAAGGTGGCATGCCAATACTTGCATGGTAACTGTTATTGTAGGCGAACTCAGCCAACGGTAAATGATCATCCCAGTTCCTTTTGAAATCCATGATGCACGCTCGCAACATATCTTCTAATGTTTGGATTGTTATTTCACTTTAGTCGTCCGTTTAAATATGGTACGTCGTACTCATTCTCAACTGTGTTCCCATGCATTCTTATAGTCTCTTCCAGAAGTTCGACGTGAATCGTGGGTCTCTGTCTGACACAATTAACAATTGAACCCCATAGCTCAAAATTATCTCCTTGACATATAACTTTGCCAACTGATCTAGATTGAATCTAACCTTGATTGACAAAAACTACACTAATTTCATCCATCTATCCACTATCACCCAAATTGCATTATAGCCTTTCTGTGTAGTCAGAAGACCTACCACAAAATCCATTGTGACGCCCCCAAAAATAGCTATACATCACCTATTCTGAGTCGCCAAATACATGGTACAAAATACAAATACAAACTAATTATACAACAGTCGTGTAAAATACAACAAAACATATGCTGTGAGTTTTAATACAAATATTGTCATCTAGACAATATCCACACTCAATGGAGTCCTCATTACATTTATTATTACACTATTTCACAAAATAGTGAGGACTACTAATGCACCATCTAGGACCATCACTGCTTCTCGACTAGCCCACTACGTTCTCATTTCTCAAGAGAACAATGAAAGAAAGGGTGAGCTCAACTAGCCCGAAGAAATATTATGACTAAGATAATGCGTAATAAATTATCGTTAGCCTTCAACAAAATGTTAAACTGATACAATATAACAAACATCAAGTTTAACTGCAGCGGAACAAGCAATCCATTAGAAGAGTCAAGTAGAGAATAAAGTCTACTATCTTCTATGATTTAAAAGATTTTTCATCACTTTTATCATTGAGACTCAGCTCAATAAATAATCCACATCATCAAATCATCCCTGCACTACAGGCCAAGGATATTCTTTATTATCACGACCACGAATTATCCATGCACTATGGGCTAAAGATAAACATGTTTTCATCAACGGTCCTAATCATGCCATAAAACAATTCATCTTTGCACCCTTGGCCTAAGAGAATCCATAGCCATAATCATACCAAAAACTGTCCATCAATGCATTACGGGCCAATGAGGACTTTTTCCACATCATTTGTAACATTACTACCATGATTATACCGAATAATCCTCGGTCATAATCATACCAAGTCCATCTATGCACTACTGTGCCACAGATGACTTTCAACATAATATAAACATGAGGATGATGACAATGACATAATAATTCAGTAAAATAAGTTCAAGAATTAATTTATCCAGGAACCAATAACGTCCAAATTGTCAACATGATACTTCTTTGTAGAGTAAAATTCAAGAATGCTCAGAAGAATATTTTCACGAAAAGATACTGGATGAAGCGCAAATATCCAGGATATTCCACTAATTTCAAGGAATATAGAAGCCAAAACTTTAACCAATTGAGTATAATAGAATATATGAAACTGCAAATAGATTTTTTCCGCTATGCGGTAATCCACTTAGACAGATCATTTCCACAAATTAAGAAATGAATACAAAGGATCATTCACCATGCATGCGATAATCAACTGAGACAGGTTATTCCAACAGAATAATAAAGAATGGAATAATAGAAGAAATCACCATGCATGCGATAGACCGCACAGACAGGTTATTCCAACATAATATTAAGGAAATGGAACCAGTCGTGCGTAAGCGCACGCATGTGAGGATATTTCAATGAGAATAATAAAGGCGGAATCGGTCCCGTAGTAAAAGCGCATGCATGAGGATATTTCAACGAGAATAATAAAGAATGGAGTAATGTGAAGAATTTCACCATGTATGCGGTACTTGATGCATAAAAAGTTATTCGAACATAATAATAAAGAATGAAATAACAGAAGAATTTCACCAAGTATAGGGTAACCCGCGTATACAGGTTATTCCAACAGAATAACAAAGAATGGAATAACAGAAGTTCTCTTCACGAATACAAAAGAAATAATACCCCTTACCTTTGAAAGAAGAGTACTCCAACTGGTAGGACGAGGATATACTCAAAGAAAACTTGCACTATGCTCAAAGCTTTCTTAAACTCTAAAGAAATACGCTCAAGATTATAGAAGAAGAACTCTCTCTATAGTTTCTCTCTCTAGAGTTTCAGTGAATTCGTAAGAAATAATGAAGGAATGAGCTTCTATTTATAGGAGAATGGACTGCATAGTAACTAATTCATGAACGGTCCAGATTGATTTACTTTTAAACGGACGGTCCAGATTGATTTAATAAAATATTCTAATAAAACAAAATCTTTTAAATAAAATATAATATATTCTATTTATAATCTAATAAAACGAATAACTTTATAAAAGTATTCTATTTTATATAAAAAGATTTTACTATGCAAAACACTATACAGACACTATGCAACACTATGCATAATAAAATATAATATATTCTAATTATTGTCTAATAAAATAAATAACTTTATAAAAGTATTTTGTTTTATATAAAAAGATTTTACTATGCAAAACACTATGCATAATAGAATATAATATATTCTATTTATAGTCTAATAAAACGAATAACTTTATAAAAGTATTCTGTTTTATATAAAAAGCTTTTCTATTTTATTACATTAATAATACTAATAAAACAAAACTGAGTGACTTATCACGTAAGCATCAATAGTCAATACCGTGTGCTACTATGCAACCACGTGTATTACTGTACTTTTACTACCGAGTAGTTCAACAGTATTAATGGTAAAACTTTCGCCATTATTTTCATAAAATACTTTTGTCATTTTCTCAATCCGACAATAATTTCGTTGCGTGGTCCACCAATGATTGTGCCGTCGTACGGATATTCCCCGACAAAAAGAATATTCTCCGACCAATCTAATATTATACAACAACTTGCATACTTTTCCAATTTTATAAATATTACCCACAACTATAACATTATCTCAAATCCACACCATAATTTGAAAAAAAAATTGAGAAAATTAAATCTTTATTCGTAAAATTTGGGATTTTACAATCTCCCCTCCTTATGAAATTTTGCCCTCGAAATTTACGTACATACCTGGTATGCCGAACAAATGAGGACACTTCGTCAGATTCGAACTCTTGAGGTATAACCTTTGAGTGTTGAATACGATCCTTCTTATCCAAGATTTTAACACGTATCTCCTCATACGTTAAATCTTCTGCTATCTCATCTAGTTCTAATTTAATAACGTGGTTCGGGTCATCCACATATTTACGTAACATCGATACGTGAAAAACGTTATGAACACGCAACATATTTGGCGGTAAAACGAGTCTATAGGCCACAGTTCCTACTCGATTGAGGATTTCAAATGGGCCAATTAAAATCGAGGGTTGATATTTCCTCTCTTCATCGATTCTTGCTTCTAAAATAACGCCCTCTTGAACCTTCATCTTCACATTCATCAGCTCTGAGTATGTAGCTTGAGCGACTTTAACTTTATCGATTAAAGTCGATTCTACTCGTATATTCGTTATCTTCACGTGGGTCCCTAGAGTCTTTAACTCTATCTTCATCATTTATAAGTTATATGAAATGGGTCTTTGTGTTAACAACGTCACACTCGTAACCGCATACGATCTTCTACTAATTGCGTCAGCTACCATGTTCGTTTTTCCACGATGGTATTAAATCGTACGATCGTAATCTTCAACAGCTCGAGCCAACGTCTTTGGCGCATGTTACGTTCATTTTAGTTGAAGAAATATTTAAGGGTTTTAGATATGGGGTTTTGTACCGGGGTCAGTACAAAATTTGATTTCACGCTTTAGGGTTGGTCAAGAAGTCTTCAAGGAATACGTCAGGAAATTTATTAACAATAGAAATATCATTCAAAACTGTAACTCTCATCCAAGACTTGGATAGCACATGTAATGAAGGTTTCCCCTAACGGAGCTTCAACAGATAAGTCAAAGTCTAATTTTTTCGGAGTCAAATTTAAACATTGAGCGCAAGTAAAAGAGATAAAAGAATGGGTAGAACCGGTATCTAATAAGGTATAGACTTCGGAAAAATTTATAATTAACTAACCCGTGCTAACTTCGTTCGGGTTACTCTCCTTTTGAGAAGTCACGAAAAACGCTCTTCCTAAAACCATCGACTTTTTTTTGTCCGTATCCGCCTTTGGTGCTACCGTCCCAGCTGGACTTGACTTCACTATACGATAAAATTGAGCTAAATGTCCTTCTCTTCTTGAAATTTCCACTTCTATTATCTTGGCCATGATTACCACTGAAGTGGTTGCCATTCTTGGCATGATAATTTCCCCCACGATGGTCATCATTGTTATGATGGTCAGTTGCTTGCATTTATACGATTATTATCGTGTTGTTGGTCGTTACCTTTTGGTTGTGCTAACTCATTATCGCGCTCCAATAACTGAGCCGTATTCACAACATCTGAATATAAACAATGTTTATGAGAAATGAGGTACTAACGTATATCAAGTTTCAAACCTCTTAGAAACATTCACGTCATTCGCTCCTCATTATCGACCAAATGGGATGCAAACCGGGATAACTCCGTAAACTAGCCTCATACTGCGATACGATCATATTATTTTGCTCCATTACTTATCTCAACATTTTCAGATACCATTTTCAAGCACTGTCACAAATTAAGGGTTAATTAACATATCACATATTATCCCTATACTCTGACTGACCAATTAAATACCAAATAAACTTAGGTAGGTCATACTAGCGAAGGAATTCCCCGTCTCTCCCCTCCTAGTTCTTATCTCACATCTCAGCCAGTGATCATATCCCTAAGCTTTGATACCAACTGTGATGCCCCCAATAATAGGTATACATCACCCATCTTGAGTGGCCTAATACATGGTATAGAATACAAATAAAAACTTAATTATACAACTGTCGTGTAAAATACGACAAAACATATGTTGTGAGTTTTAATACAAATATTGTCATCTAGACAATATCCACACTCAATGGAGTGCTCATTACATTTATTATTACACTATTTCACAAAATAATGAGGACTACTAATGCACCATCTAGGACCATCACTCTGTTCCCCAACTAGCCCCAGCTACGTTCTAATTTCCTGAAGAGAACAATGAAAGAAAGGGTGAGCTCAACTAGCCCAGTAAGAAATATTATGACTAAGATAATGCAGAATAAATTATCGTTAGCCTTCAACAGTGTTAAACTGATACAATATAACAAACATTAAGTTTAACTGCAGCGGAACAAGCAATCCATTAGAAGAGTCAAATAGAGAATAAAGTCTACTATCTTCTATGATTTAAAAGGTTTTTCATCACTTTTATCGCTGAGACTCAGCTCAATAAATAATCCACATAATCAAATCATCCCTGCACTACAGGCCAAGGATATTCTTTAGTATCACGACCACGAATTATCCATGCACTATGGGCTAAAGATAATCATGTTTTCATCAACGGTCCTGATCATGCCATAAAACAATTCATCTATGCACCCTTGGCCTAAGAGAATCCATAGCCATAATCATACCAAAAACTGTCCATCAATGCATTACGGGCCAATGAGGACTTTTTCCACATCATTTGTAACATTACGGTACCATGATTATCTCCAAGAATAATCCATGGTCATAATCATACCAAGTCCATCTATGTACTACAGGCCACAGATGACTTTCAAAATAATATAAACATGAGGATGATGACAATAACATAATAATTCAATAAAACAAGTTCAAGAATTAATTTATCTAGGAACTAATAACGTCTAAATTGTCAACATGATACTTCTTTGTAGAGTAAAATTCAAGAATGCTCAGAAGAATATTTCCACGAAAAGATACTGGAAGAAACGCAAATATCCAGGATATTCCACTAATTTCAAGGAATATAGAAGCCAAAACTTTAACTAACTGAGTATAATAGAATATATGAAACTGTAAATGGATTTTTGCCGCTATGCGGTAATCCACTTAGACAGATCATTTCCACAAATTAAGGAATGAATACAAAGGATCATTCACCATGCATATGATAATCCACATAGACATGTTATTCCAACAGAATAATAAAGAATGGAGTAATAGAAGAAATCACCATGCATGCGATAGGCCGCATGCAGATAGGTTATTTCAATGAAATATTAAAGAAATGGAACGGTCATGCGTAAGCGCTTGCATGCGGGATATTCAAAGAATAATAAAAAAGGCGGAACCAGTCCTACAGAAAACGCATGTACATGATATTCCAATAGAATAATAAAGAATGGAATAATGAGAAAAATTTCACCATGTATGTGGTACAGCGTAGACAAAGTTATTCCAATATAATAATAAAGAATGGAATAACAAAAGAATTTCACCAAGTATAGGGTAGCTCAGCGATAAAGGTTATTCCAACAGAATAATAAAGAATGGAATAACAGAAGTTCTCTTCACGAATACAAAAGAAATAATACCCCTTACCTTTGAAAGAAGAGTACTCCAACTGGTAGGGCGAGGATATACTCGAAGAAAACTTGCACTATGCTCAAAGCTTTCTTAAACTCTAAAGAAATATGCTCAAGATTATAGAAGAAGAACTCTCTCTATAGTTTCTCTCTCTAGAGTTTCAGTGAATTCGTAAGAAATAATGAAGGAATGAGCTTCTATTTATAGGAGAATGGACCGCATAGTAACTAATTCATAAACGGTCCAGATTGATTTACTTTTAAACGGACGGTCCAGATTGATTTAATAAAATATTCTAATAAAACAAAATCTTTTAAATAAAATATAATATATTCTATTTATAATTTAATAAAATGAATAACTTTATTAAAGTATTCTATTTTATATAAAAAGACTTTACTATGCAAAACACTATGTAGGCACTATACAACACTATGCATAATAAAATATAATATATTATAATTATTGTCTAATAAAACAAATAACTTTATAAAAGTATTCTATTTTATATAAAAAGATTTTACTATACAAAATACTATGCATAATAGAATATAATATATTATATTTATAGTCTAATAAAATGAATAACTTTATAAAAGTATTCTATTTTATATAGAAAGTTTTTCTATTTTATTACATTAATAATACTAATAAAACAAAACTGAGTGACTAATCACGTAAGCATCAATAATCAATACCGTGTGCTACTATGCAACCACGCGTATTACTGTACTTTTACTACCGAGTAGTTCAACAGTATTAATGGTAAAACTTCCGCCGTTATTTTCATAAAATACTTTTGTCATTTTCTCAATCCGACATTAATTCCATTGCAGTGTCCACCAATGATTGTGCCATCGTACGGATATTCCCCGACAAAAAGAATATTCCTCGACCAATCGAATATTATACAACAACTTGCATACTTTTCAAAATTTATAAATATTACCCACAACTATAACATTATCTCAAATCCACACCATAATTTTAAAAAAAAATCGAGAAAATTAAATCTTTATTCGTAAAATTTGGGATTTTACATCCATTGTGATATGTTCTCACTTCCATTCCGGTATTTCCAATAGCTGCAACAATCCACTTGGTCAATGATGCTCGACTTAGACTTTTTGGCACATCAAGCACTTCGTAACACACTCAATAACATCTCTTTTCATATTCAGGCACCAGAAATGATGTCGTCGATCCTTGTACATCTACTTACTCCCAAGGTGAATTGAATATCTTGAATTATGCGCTTCGATCAAAATTTCTTCTTTAGTCTCGGGTACTGGCGGAACCCAGATTCTCCCCTCGAATCTCAGTATTCCTTCGGTATCGATCTTGAATTTTAACTCACTACCTTCAGACACTATTTTCCTGATTTTCTCGCATCCTTCATCTGGAAGTTGGGCGTCCTTTACCTTGTCCACCAAAGTTGAACTAGCCTTTATCTGGAATAATCTTTCATACTATTCCTCCGAATATCTCACTTCCAACTCTAGTTTCACCATTGCTGAAATTAGCTTCTCCTGAGCAGTTAATAACATCAACTTCTCCCATCCGTTTCTACCCAAGGTATTGGCAACCACATTTCATTTACCAGGATACTAAAAGATTTCACAATCATAATCTTTTATCAGTTTCAACCATGAGTCAGGTACCCTTTCTCATAGTCCTTCAGTTGCCTTGAGGCATACGCAATGACTTTGCCATTTTGCATAAGCACACAGCCTAATCCTTTATGTGATGTGTCACTATACACCATAAAGTTTCTTGTATTATCCAATAATGACAACATATATGTCATGCTTAGTTGCTTAGTTTCTTTTTCTTGTCAAATTCGTCAATGGAGTGGCGATTTTGGAAAAGTCTTGATTAAAGTGTCTGTAGTAACCTGCCAATCCCAAGAAACTCCTCACTTCTGATGGTGTCTTTGGTTGTTCCCAATTTATTACAGCTTCAACCTTTGATAGATCTACCGAAATTCTATCTTTGTCAATCACATGCCCAAGAAATTTCACGCGTTCTTGCTAGAATTCACATTTAGAGAAGTTCGCGTACAATTTTTCTCTTCTTAGCATCTCTAACATCAAATGTAAATGTTCTACGTGTTCCTCTTAAGTTTTGGAGTACACCAGAATATCATTGATGAACACCACCACAAACTTATCTAAGAATGGTTTAAACACCATGTTTATCAAATCTATAAATGTTGCAGGGGCATTGGTCAAACCAAAAGACATTACCAAAAACTCGTAATATCCATACTGAGTTCTGAATGTCGTATTCGGTACATCCTCTTTCCTTACCTTTAGCTGATGATACCCACTTCTCAGATCTATCTTCGATAAGTATCTAGCTCCTTTTAGCTGATCAAACAAGTCATCTATTATTGGCAATGGATACTTATTCTTAAAAGTGACTTTTTTTAACTCCCTATAATTAATACAAAGACGCATTGACCCATCCTTCTTCTTCACGAATAACAGTAGTGCTCCCCACGGTGATACAATCAGCTGAATGTATTTCTTGTCAAGCAGCTCTTGTAGTTGTACCATCAATTCTTTCATCTCCACCAGAACCATTTTGTACGAGGCCTTCGATATCAGAGCAGTCCCTAGTTTTAAGTCGATAACAAAATCAATTTTCCTGTCTGGAGGAAGTCCTGGAAAATCGTCTGGAAACACATCCAAAAAATCCTTCACAACCAGTATCTCTTCCAGTTTCCCACCCTTCTTCTAGGTATCGACTATGTAGGATAAATATCCTATACAGCCTTGTCTCAATAACTTCTTAGCTTGCATTATCGTCGGACAACTCGCTTGTCTAGGTGACTTACTGCTATAGAAATCTACCTTTGACAGAGTCATAAGGTTAACACATTTCTTTTGGTAATCAACTATTGCTCTATAATTGAATAGTCAATCCATCCCTAATTTAACATCAAATTCCCCAAGTTTAATCGGGATTAAATCTACTGTCATTATGTTTCCCTTAATATTCACCCTACAATTCTTATATACGTACTTAACAGGAACCACCTCCCTATTCATAATTTCTATGTTCAAAGGGAAATTTAACTCTTCACTATGCAAACCCAAATTTTTAGCAAAGTCATCAGATTTAAATGAGCAAGTAGCACCCAATTCAAATAATACATATGCATTTATATCATTGATTGGAATGATACCTGACACCACATCTTTTGACTGCACAGTCATGTTGAAGGTTCTAGCTATGGGTCTATTCGACAGCGTTGGTCCAGTAATAGCTAAAGTACCTCCACTGCTACCTCCCTTGCTTGAACCTCTAGCTACCTTCTTAGGACACTCACGAGCTAGATGATCCTTAGACTCGCATGTGAAGCAAGCACCCTTCTTCAGATTAGGGCAATTCAGAGCAATGTGGCCCTCCTGACCATAGTTGAAGCACACTCGCTTATCTCTTAAGCACACGTTAGTTTGATTTTTCCTACAAGTAGCACACGCTTCAAATTTCCTCTTATGTTGGCTACTATGCTGACTCCCAACACCTACACTCTCATTCCACTTCCTTTTCGGGTTATTGTTCACGCCACTACTACCACCAGCTCTACTTTCATTCTCATTCTTCCTCTTCTTCTGTTCCTGATTGTATTTTGTTAAGGCATCGCTTCCACCTTCTATGATGATCTCCTTTTCAAGTACTACCACAAATGTCTTCAGCTGAAACATTTAGACTCTGATGTAAAACTAGGGCTTCATTCCCTGTTCAAACCTTCTCACCTTGCGTTCATCTTTATTAACCTGATACGACGCAAACCTCGCCAGCTCATTGAATTTTGTCGTATACTCCGACACTGTCATTGTACCCTGCTTAAACTCTAAAAACTGGACCTCCATCTGATTTTGTGAGCTCTCTGGAAAATAGGTCTCGAAAAATATTTCCTTAAATTTGTTCCACGGGTTCACTCCCTATCCCCCACGAGTTTTATTTGCCTGCCACCAATAGCTGGCTTTCGCTGTCAGCACGAACATTTCGAAAGATGTCTTCTGGTCATCACCGACTCTAGCAACGTCGAACACCTTCTCTATTTCCATGATCCAGGTATGTGCCACTACTAGATTCATGGTCCCATAAAATTCTAGCAGTCTAACTGCTTTGAAATCTTTAAATGTCGCAGCTTGATTCTACGACTAATTGTGCAGTGCTCCCGTTAGTAATGTCACCAACTGCTGAAATGGGTTAATGTGACGCCCCCAAAATAGGTATACACAACCCATTCTGAGTCGCCATATACATGGTACAGAATTCAAATACAAACTTAATTATACAACTATCGTGCAACATAAGCTGAGAGTTTTAACATGAATATTGTCTCATAGACAATATCCAAACTCAAATGGAGTCCTCATTACATTTATTATCACACTATTTCATAGAATAATGAGGACTAATACAGCCACCATCTCGGACCGTCACTCTGTTCCTCGACTAGTCCCGGCTACGTTCTCATTTCCATAATTACAGTGGAATTAACAATCCATTAGAAGAGACAAGTAGAACATAATGTCTACTATCTCCTCCAAATTAAAAGTCCATCGTTAATATTTTATTCCAATAATACTCATCAATAGTTCTTTGTTGTACCCAAGACAAAGAGAACTTTGATTATTGTCTTCACCTTAGTAGAAGACTGGATACTACAATAGTGAAGTAGAAAAATTCTCTTCTTCTTCCTCTCTATAGTTTCTCTCTCTATAGTTGCTCTTGTGAGTCTTAGTGAATGAAAGAAGATATGAGTTTCTATTTATAGGTAAACATAGCTTTGATAATTGCACGTTTAGGGGCTCGACTTATTACATTTTAGTACCTTCATATTTGCCTCCATTTTTAATTTAGTCCTTCATGTATTATCTGTGAGATCCCGAATTTTAGGAAATGAAAGTATTCAATTTTCTTATAATTATTATGTTATTTAGTAAATGGTTAAATTGATAAAGTTTAAAGTTAAGGGTGATATTTGAAAATTTTACAAAGTAAGCAAGTTGATATAAAATATTCGTTGTGTCGGGGAATATTCGATTGGTAGGGGAATATTTGTACGACGATATAATCATTGGTGGACCCCACAACGGAAGTATTGTCGTAGTTAGAAAATGACAGAAATATCTTTTTATAAAAATAACGGTGAAAGTTTTAATGTTAAACTGTTGAACTACCCAAAGAGTAAAAAAGTATTGTAATACGTGTGGTTGTTGCGTAGTAGCACTACAGTATTGATTATTGATGCTTACATGAGAAGTCACTCGGTTATACTCAATTATTGCTACGAAGAATTCTTTGCATAATATCTCTCATATTATTGATTCAATTATTGTCACAAAGATCATCATCTGCATAATATTTATTATTATTAAATTAAAATTGAGATGATAAAGTTATTCATATTATTATTTGCAATATTGACGATGTCTAGAAGTTCTGTCAAGGAGAGGTTTGGTCACCTAATTGCGCGCCAATAAGGAGAAATCCTTATCGGAAAGCCCCCTCTTTCCTGGGAACGACCTGATTGTTAAATATTATGAGTTATAATATTAATGATGAATAAGTTTGTGTTGATTAAAGATGAAATTTATAGTTCCATTGTGTTGGGATTATTAGTGTTAGTGAAAATCGACATTTATTTCGATAATAATTGATGTCTGGAAGTTATATTGACCAATCGGGTAATTAATTGGATAAATGAGCAATTAATTGCTATTAATTCACATGCTTATAACTATGTGTTCACATGTGTGTACTATTGATTCACATGTATGTTCTATTAGGGGAGGTGGTACAAGATTGATAATACTTGCATGATTAAATTAAAATGGAGGTATGGATGAAGGTATTATCTTTGTAATTATTATTTTTCACATGTAAAGAACTATTGATTCACATGAATGTACTATTAATTCACATGATATACTATTAAGGGAGGTGGTGCAAGGTTGATAATACTTTATAGGACTAAATTAAAAATGAAGAAAAGATGAAGGTATTATATTATAATATTTTGAGCCCCAAAACGTGCAATTATTGAAACTATATTTTCCTATAAATAGAAGCTCATTCTTCCTTCATTCTCACCAATTCACTAAGACTCACAAGAGCAATTATAGAGAGAGAAGCTATAGAGAGAAAGAAGAAGAGAAGTCCGCTACTTCACTATTCTAGTATCCAAATTTTTTCTCGAGGTAAAGGGTATTATTTATTTCATATTCTGAAGAGATGTTATTTTTCGTATTCGTATTAATATTATTTTCGTTCAATATTCATAAAGAATATTATCTTCGTTCAATATTCGTAGGAATATTATCTTCGTTAAATATTCGTTGGAATATTATTTTCGTTCAACAGTTGGAAGGGATGTTATTTTTGTTCAATATTCGCTTGAAATAGTATTTTCTTCCATACTCTGTAGTATGTAAGTAATATTATTTCATTTCAGATTTCGAATTCTATACTCATTTTGTTAAAGTTTTGGCTTCTATACTCCATGAAATTAGTAGAATATCCTTAAAATTTGTGTTTCGTCTAGTATCATTTCACAAGGATATTTTTGAACATTCTTGTTAAATTTTAAGCTTTTCATGCCTTGAGTACTATCTATGAGTACTATTCATTTATATGGTACTATTCACAAAAATACTATTCATAGGTACTATTCACAAAGTACTAAATATAAAGTACTATTCATTTAAGTATTATTCACAAAGCACTATTCATGGGGTACTATTCTTGAAGTACTATTCATGGGGTACTATTCACCCGAGATACTATTCAATTTGAGTACTATTCATGATAAAAATTGATTTTTTTTTGGTTCAAATCATTTTTGATACATTATCATTCTTGAATTTTACTTCACAAAGCAATATCATGTTGGCAATTTGAGCGTTATTGAATTCTAGATAAATTAAATTATAAATCTTTAAATATTTATCCTTTGTTTCTTTTAATTGAATTCTTATATCATTGTCATCATCCTCATACTTATATTGTTATGAAAGTCATCTTTGACTTACGTGCATAGATGGACTGTTGATTTATATGATTATGACTAGGGATCATTCGGTATAAACATTAACCCGTAATGTTATAAATGATGTGGTAAAATTCTTATTTGGCCATTAGGCATTTAATGACCAGTTGTTGGTATGATTATGACCAAGGATTATTCGGTATAATCATGACCATTGATGATTACATGACTATCATTGGCCCGTAGTGCAGGGATGATTCGATGATGTGGTTTATTTATTAAGCTGAATCTCAGCGATAAAGTTGATGAAAAAAAAATTTCAATCATAGAAGATAGCAGATATCATTCTCTACTTGACTCTTCTAAAGGATTGCTTGTTCCGCTGCAGTTGTTGATCTTAAACTTGTTGTCTATTATATTCTATCAGTTGTTATCCTTGTTGAAGGCTAAGGATAATTTATTCTACATTATCTTAGTCATAATATTTCTTACTGGGCTAGTTGAGCTCACCCTTTTCTTTCATTGTTCTCTTCAGGAAATGAGAATATAGTTGGGACGAGTTGGGGAATGGAGTGATAGTCCAGGATAAGTGGCTTTAGTAGTCCTCACTATTCTATGAAATAGTGTGATAATAATTGTAATGAGGACTCCATTGAGTGTGGATATTGTCTAGAAGACAATATTCGTGTTAAAACTCCCACTTATGTTTTGTCGTATTTTTACACAACGGTTGTATAATTAAGTTTTTATTTGTATTCTATACCATGTATTAGGCCACTCAAGATGGGTGATGTATACTTGTTTTGGGGCGCCACAGATTGGTATTAAAGCTTAGGGATATGATCCCTGGCTGAGATGTGAGACAAGAATTAGGAAGGGAGAGACGGGGAATTTCTTCGCTAGTATAACCTACCTAAGTTTATTTGGTATTTAATTGGTCGGTCAGAATATAGGGATAATATGTGGCATGTCAATTAACCCTTGTTTTATGACAGTGTTTGAAAATGGCATCTAAAAATTGTTGAGATCAGCAATGAAGCACATGAGACCATTGAGTCACCAAGGATCAATACCCAGAATAATGTGCAACAAGAAGACAATAATCCTCAAGTAAACAACAACACCGATCAGATGATGAACGATGGGATGTTCAGAGGCTTTATGAAATTCATGTAACATCAGGCAAGATAGACTCCTGTTCAAAATGCAGGTAGAAACACAAAAAACTCTCGGTTGGTCACCGCTAAGCAGTTCAAGGAGCTGGGACCACCAGAGTTTTTGGGAGAGCCAGAACCACTTAAAGCGGAGACATGGATAAAGCAGATCACCAAGATATTTGATGTCTTGGGATGCTCTGAGGGGAGATTGTGAGATCCCGAATTTTATGAAATGAAAGTATTCAATTTTCTTATAATTATTATGTTATTTAGTAAATGGTTAAATTGATAAAGGTTAAAGTTAAGGGTGATATTTGAAAATTTTGCAAAGTAAGCAAGTTGATATAAAATATTCGTTGTGTCGGGGAATATTCGATTGGTCGGGGAATATTCGTACGACGACATAATCATTAGTGGACCCCACAACGGAAGTATTGTCGTAGTTAGAAAACGACAGAAATATCTTTTTATAAAAATAACGGTGAAAGTTTTACCGTTAAACTGTTGAACTACCCAGTAGTAAAAGTATTGTAATACGTGTGGTTGCATAGTAGAAGACACCAGATTGATTATTGATGCTTACATGAGAAGTCACTCGGTTATACTCAATTATTGCTAAAGATAATTACGCATAATATCTCTCATATTATTGATTCAATTATTGTCACAGTATCATCTGCATAATATTTATTATTATTAAATTAATAATTGAGATGATAAAGTTATTCATATTATTATTTGCAATATTGACGATGTCTAGAAGTTCTGTCAAGGAGAGGTTTGGTCACCTAATTGCGCGCCAATAAGGAGAAATCCTTATCGGAAAGCCCCCTCTTTCCTGGGAACGACCTGATTGTTAAATATTATGAGTTATAATATTAATGATGAATAAGTTTGTGTTGATTAAAGATGAAATTTATAGTTCCATTGTGTTGGGATTATTAGTGTTAGTGAAAATCGACATTTATTTCGATAATAATTGATGTCTGGAAGTTATATTGACCAATCGGGTAATTAATTGGATAAATGAGCAATTAATTGCTATTAATTCACATGCTTATAACTATGTGTTCACATGTGTGTACTATTGATTCACATGTATGTTCTATTAGGGGAGGTGGTACAAGATTGATAATACTTGCATGATTAAATTAAAATGGAGGTATAGATGAAGGTATTATAATTGTAATTATTATTTTTCACATGTAAAGAACTATTGATTCACATGAATGTACTATTAATTCACATGATATACTATTAAGGGAGGTGGTGCAAGGTTGATAATACTTTGGGACTAAATTAAAAATGAAGAAAAAGATGAAGGTATTATATTATAATATTTTGAGCCCCAAAAAGCGTGCAATTATTGAAACTATATTTTCCTATAAATAGAAGCTCATTCTTCCTTCATTCTCACCAATTCACTAAGACTCACAAGAGCAATTATAGAGAGAAGCTATAGAGAGAAAGAAGAAGAGAAGTCTGCTACTTCACTATTCTAGTATCCGATTTTTTCTGAGGTAAAGGGTATTATTTATTTCATATTCAAGAGATATTATTTTTTCAGATTCAGTATTAATATTATTTTCGTTCAATATTCATAAAGAATATTATCTAGATTCAATATTCGTAGGAATATTATCTTCGTTAAATATTCGTTGGAATATTATTTTCGTTCAACAGTTGTAAGGGATGTTATTTTTGTTCAATATTCGCTTGAAATAGTATTTTCTTCCATACTCTGTAGTATGTAAGTAATATTATTTCATTTCAGATTTCGAATTCTATACTCATTTTGTTAAAGTTTTGGCTTCTATACTCCATGAAATTAGTAGAATATCCTTAAAATTTGTGTTTCGTCTAGTATCATTTCACAAGGATATTTTTGAACATTCTTGTTAAATTTTAAGCTTTTCATGCCGGAGTACTATCTATGAGTACTATTCATTTATATGGTACTATTCACAAAAATACTATTCATAGGTACTATTCACAAAGTACTAAATATAAAGTACTATTCACGAAGTATTATTCACAAAGCACTATTCATGGGGTACTATTCTTGAAGTACTATTCATGGGGTACTATTCACCCAGATACTATTCACCCGGAGTACTATTCATGATAAAAATTGATTTATTTTCGGTTCAAATCATTTTTGATACAATATCATTCTTGAATTTTACTTCACAAAGCAATATCATGTTGGCAATTTGAACGTTATTGAATTCTAGATAAATTAAATTATAAATCTTTAAAAATTTATCCTTTGTTTCTTTTAATTGAATTCTTATATCATTGTCATCATCCTCATACTTATATTGTTATGAAAGTCATCTTTGACTTACGTGCATAGATGGACTGTTGATTTATATGATTATGACTAGGGATCATTCGGTATAATCATGACCCGTAATGTTATAAATGATGTGGTAAAAGTCCTCATTGGCCCATAGTGCATTGATGGATGGTTGTTGGTATGATTATGACCAAGGATTATTCGGTATAATCATGACCATTGATGATTACATGACTATCATTGGCCCGTAGTGCGTGGATGATTCGATGATGTGGTTTATTTATTGTTTGAATCTCAAATGATAAAGTTGATGAAAAAAATTTTCAATCATAGAAGATAGTGAGATATCATTCTCTACTTGACTCTTCTAAAGGATTGCTTGTTCATTGCAGTTGTTGATCTTAAACTTGTTGTCTATTATATTCTATCAGTTGTTATACTGTTGAAGGCTAAGGATAATTTATTCTACATTATCTTAGTCATAATATTTCTTACTGGGCTAGTTGAGCTCACCCTTTTCTTTCATTGTTCTCTTCAGGAAATGAGAATATAGTTGGGACGAGTTGGGGAATGGAGTGATAGTCCAGGATAAGTGGCTTTAGTAGTCCTCACTATTCTATGAAATAGTGTGATAATAATTGTAATGAGGACTCCATTGAGTGTGGATATTGTCTAGAAGACAATATTCGTGTTAAAACTCCCAGCTTATGTTTTGTCGTATTTTACACGACAGTTGTATAATTAAGTTTTTATTTGTATTCTATACCATGTATTAGGCCACTCAAGATGGGTGATGTATACTTGTTTTGGGGGCGTCACAGTTGGTATTAAAGCTTAGGGATATGATCCCTGGCTGAGATGTGAGACAAGAATTAGGAAGGGAGAGACGGGGAATTTCTTCGCTAGTATAACCTACCTAAGTTTATTTGGTATTTAATTGGTCGGTCAGAATATAGGGATAATATGTGGCATGTCAATTAACCCTTGTTTTATGACAAATGTTTGAAAATGGCATCTAAAAATTGTTGAGATCAAGAATGAAGCACATGAGACCATTGAGTCACCAAGGATCAATACCTGAATAATGTGCAACAAGAAGAAGACAATAATCCTCAAGTAAACAACAACACCGATCAGATGATGAACGATGGGATGTTCAGAGGCTTTATGAAATTCATGTAACATCAGGCAAGATAGACTCCTGTTCAAAATGCAGGTAGAAACACAAAAAACTCTCGGTTGGTCACCGCTAAGCAGTTCAAGGAGCTGGGACCACCAGAGTTTTTGGGAGAGCCAGAACCACTTAAAGCGGAGACATGGATAAAGCAGATCACCAAGATATTTGATGTCTTGGGATGCTCTGAGGGGAGATTGTGAGATCCCGAATTTTATGAAATGAAAGTATTCAATTTTCTTATAATTATTATGTTATTTAGTAAATGGTTAAATTGATAAAGGTTAAAGTTAAGGGTGATATTTGAAAATTTTGCAAAGTAAGCAAGTTGATATAAAATATTCGTTGTGTCGGGGAATATTCGATTGGTCGGGGAATATTCGTACGACGACATAATCATTAGTGGACCCCACAACGGAAGTATTGTCGTAGTTAGAAAACGACAGAAATATCTTTTTATAAAAATAACGGTGAAAGTTTTACCGTTAAACTGTTGAACTACCCAGTAGTAAAAGTATTGTAATACGTGTGGTTGCATAGTAGCACACGGTATTGATTATTGATGCTTACATGAGAAGTCACTCAGTTATACTCAATTATTGCTACAGTAATTGCTGCATAATATCTCTCATATTATTGATTCAATTATTGTCACAGTATCATCTGCATAATATTTATTATTATTAAATTAATAATTGAGATGATAAAGTTATTCATATTATTATTTGCAATATTGATTTATGTCTAGAAGTTCATCAAGGAGAGGTTTGGTCACCTAATTGCGCCACCAATAAGGAGAAATCCTTATCTGAAAGCCCCTCTTTCGAAGGAACGACACGATTGTTAAATATTATGAGTTATAATATTAATGATGAATAAGTTTGTGTTGATTAAAGATGAAATTTATAGTTCCATTGTGTTGGGATTATTAGTGTTAGTGAAAATCGACATTTATTTCGATAATAATTGATGTCTGGAAGTTATATTGACCAATCGGGTAATTAATTGGATAAATGAGCAATTAATTGCTATTAATTCACATGCTTATAACTATGTGTTCACATGTGTGTACTATTGATTCACATGTATGTTCTATTAGGGGAGGTGGTACAAGATTGATAATACTTGCATGATTAAATTAAAAATGGAGGTATAGATGAAGGTATTATACTGTAATTATTATTTTTTCACATGTAAAGAACTATTGATTCACATGAATGTACTATTAATTCACATGATATACTATTAAGGGAGGTGGTGCAAGGTTGATAATACTTGCCGGACTAAATTAAAAATGAAGAAAAAGATGAAGGTATTATATTATAATATTTTGAGCCCCAAAACGTGCAATTATTGAAACTATATTTTCCTATAAATAGAAGCTCATTCTTCCTTCATTCTCACCAATTCACTAAGACTCACAAGAGCAATTATAGAGAGAGAAGCTATAGAGAGAAAGAAGAAGAGAAGTCTGCTACTTCACTATTCTAGTATCCAGTCTTTTTCTGAGGTAAAGGGTATTATTTATTTCATATTCTGAAGAGATATTATTTTTCAGATTCAGTATTAATATTATTTTCGCTCAATATTCATAAAGAATATTATCTTCGATTCAATATTCGTAGGAATATTATCTTCGTTAAATATTATTTGGAATATTATTTTCGATTCAACAAGTTGTAAGGGATGTTATTTTTTGTTCAATATTCGCTTGAAATAGTATTTTCTTCCATACTACGTAGTATGTAAGTAATATTATTTCATTTTGATTCAATTCTATACTCATTTTGTTAAAGTTTTGGCTTCTATACTCCATGAAATTAGTAGAATATCCTTAAAATTTGTGTTTCATCCAGTATCATTTCACAAGGATATTTTTGAACATTCTTGTTAAATTTTAAGCTTTTCATGTCGGAGTACTATCTATGAGTACTATTCATTTATATGGTACTATTCACAAAAATACTATTCATAGGTACTATTCACAAAGTACTAAATATAAAGTACTATTCACGAAGTATTATTCACAAAGCACTATTCATGGGGTACTATTCTTGAAGTACTATTCATGGGGTACTATTCACCCAGATACTATTCACCCGGAGTACTATTCATGATAAAAATTGATTTATTTTCGGTTCAAATCATTTTTGATACAATATCATTCTTGAATTTTACTTCACAAAGCAATATCATGTTGGCAATTTGAACGTTATTGAATTCTAGATAAATTAAATTATAAATCTTTAAAAATTTATCCTTTGTTTCTTTTAATTGAATTCTTATATCATTGTCATCATCCTCATACTTATATTGTTATGAAAGTCATCTTTGACTTACGTGCATAGATGGACTGTTGATTTATATGATTATGACTAGGGATCATTCGGTATAATCATGACCCGTAATGTTATAAATGATGTGGTAAAAGTCCTCATTGGCCCATAGTGCATTGATGGACAGTTGTTGGTATGATTATGACCAAGGATTATTCGCAGATAATCATGACCATTGATGATTACATGACTATCATTGGCCCGTGAGTGCGTGGATGATTCGATGATGTGGTTTATTTATTGTCAATCTCGATAAAGTTGATGAAAAAAATTTCAATCATAGAAGATAAAGATATCATTCTCTACTTGACTCTTCTAAAGGATTGCTTGTTCATTGCAGCTTGTTGATCTTAAACTTGTTGTCTATTATATTCTATCGGTTGTTATATTGTTGAAGGCTAAGGATAATTTATTCTACATTATCTTAGTCATAATATTTCATCGGGCTAGTTGAGCTCACCCTTTTCTTTCATTGTTCTCTCGTGAAATGAGAATATAGTTGGGACGAGTTGGGGAATGGAGTGATAGTCCGTGATAAGTGGCTTTAGTAGTCCTCACTATTCTATGAAATAGTGTGATAATAATTGTAATGAGGACTCCATTGAGTGTGGATATTGTCTAGAAGACAATATTCGTGTTAAAACTCCCGACTTATGTTTTGTCGTATTTTACACGACAGTTGTATAATTAAGTTTTTATTTGTATTCTATACCATGTATTAGGCCACTCAAGATGGGTGATGTATACTTGTTTTGGGGGCGTCACAGTTGGTATTAAAGCTTAGGGATATGATCCCTGGCTGAGATGTGAGACAAGAATTAGGAAGGGAGAGACGGGGAATTTCTTCGCTAGTATAACCTACCTAAGTTTATTTGGTATTTAATTGGTCGGTCAGAATATAGGGATAATATGTGGCATGTCAATTAACCCTTGTTTTATGACAGTGTTTGAAAATGGCATCTAAAAATTGTTGAGATCAGCAATGAAGCACATGAGACCATTGAGTCACCAAGGATCAATACCCAGAATAATGTGCAACAAGAAGACAATAATCCTCAAGTAAACAACAACACCGATCAGATGATGAACGATGGGATGTTCAGAGGCTTTATGAAATTCATGTAACATCAGGCAAGATAGACTCCTGTTCAAAATGCAGGTAGAAACACAAAAAACTCTCGGTTGGTCACCGCTAAGCAGTTCAAGGAGCTGGGACCACCAGAGTTTTTGGGAGAGCCAGAACCACTTAAAGCGGAGACATGGATAAAGCAGATCACCAAGATATTTGATGTCTTGGGATGCTCTGAGGGGAGATTGTGAGATCCCGAATTTTATGAAATGAAAGTATTCAATTTTCTTATAATTATTATGTTATTTAGTAAATGGTTAAATTGATAAAGGTTAAAGTTAAGGGTGATATTTGAAAATTTTGCAAGGTAAGCAAGTTGATATAAAATATTCGTTGTGTCGGGGAATATTCGATTGGTCGGGGAATATTCGTACGACGACATAATCATTAGTGGACCCCACAACGGAAGTATTGTCGTAGTTAGAAAACTACGTAAATATCTTTTATAAAAATAACTATGAAAGTTTTACCGTTAAACCGTTGAACTACCCAAAGAGTAAAAGTATTGTAATACGTGTGGTTGCATAGTAGCATTACAGTATTGATTATTGATGCTTATATGAGAAGTCACCGGTTTATACTCAATTATTGCATAAAGAATCACGCATAATATCTCTCATATTATTGATTCAATTATTGTCACAAAGATCATCCGCATAATATTTATTATTATTAAATTAATAATTGAGATGATAAAGTTATTCATATTATTATTTGCAATATTGACGATGTCTAGAAGTTACATCAAGGAGAGGTTTGGTCACCTAATTGCGCGCCAATAAGGAGAAATCCTTATCGGAAAGCCCCCTCTTTCCTGCGAACGACCTGATTGTTAAATATTATGAGTTATAATATTAATGATGAATAAGTTTGTGTTGATTAAAGATGAAATTTATAGTTCCATTGTGTTGGGATTATTAGTGTTAGTGAAAATCGACATTTATTTCGATAATAATTGATGTCTGGAAGTTATATTGACCAATCGGGTAATTAATTGGATAAATGAGCAATTAATTGCTATTAATTCACATGCTTATAACTATGTGTTCACATGTGTGTACTATTGATTCACATGTATGTTCTATTAGGGAGGTGGTACAAGATTGATAATACTTGCATGATTAAATTAAAAATGGAGGTATAGATGAAGGTATTATACTGTAATTATTATTTTTTCACATGTAAAGAACTATTGATTCACATGAATGTACTATTAATTCACATGATATACTATTAAGGGAGGTGGTGCAAGGTTGATAATACTTGCCGGACTAAATTAAAAATGAAGAAAAAGATGAAGGTATTATATTATAATATTTTGAGCCCCAAAACGTGCAATTATTGAAACTATATTTTCCTATAAATAGAAGCTCATTCTTCCTTCATTCTCACCAATTCACTAAGACTCACAAGAGCAATTATAGAGAGAGAAGCTATAGAGAGAAAGAAGAAGAGAAGTCTGCTACTTCACTATTCTAGTATCCAGTCTTTTTCTGAGGTAAAGGGTATTATTTATTTCATATTCTGAAGAGATATTATTTTTCGTATTCGTATTAATATTATTTTCGTTCAATATTCATAAAGAATATTATCTTCGTTCAATATTCGTAGGAATATTATCTTCGTTAAATATTCGTTGGAATATTATTTTCGTTCAACAGTTGTAAGGGATGTTATTTTTGTTCAATATTCGCTTGAAATAGTATTTTCTTCCATACTCTGTAGTATGTAAGTAATATTATTTCATTTCAGATTTCGAATTCTATACTCATTTTGTTAAAGTTTTGGCTTCTATACTCCATGAAATTAGTAGAATATCCTTAAAATTTGTGTTTCGTCTAGTATCATTTCACAAGGATATTTTTGAACATTCTTGTTAAATTTTAAGCTTTTCATGCCGGAGTACTATCTATGAGTACTATTCATTTATATGGTACTATTCACAAAAATACTATTCATAGGTACTATTCACAAAGTACTAAATATAAAGTACTATTCACGAAGTATTATTCACAAAGCACTATTCATGGGGTACTATTCTTGAAGTACTATTCATGGGGTACTATTCACCCAGATACTATTCAATTCTTGAGTACTATTCATGATAAAAATTGATTTATTTTCGGTTCAAATCATTTTTGATACAATATCATTCTTGAATTTTACTTCACAAAGCAATATCATGTTGGCAATTTGAACGTTATTGAATTCTAGATAAATTAAATTATAAATCTTTAAAAATTTATCCTTTGTTTCTTTTAATTGAATTCTTATATCATTGTCATCATCCTCATACTTATATTGTTATGAAAGTCATCTTTGACTTACGTGCATAGATGGACTGTTGATTTATATGATTATGACTAGGGATCATTCGGTATAATCATGACCCGTAATGTTATAAATGATGTGGTAAAAGTCCTCATTGGCCCATAGTGCATTGATGGACAGTTGTTGGTATGATTATGACCAAGGATTATTCGGTATAATCATGACCATTGATGATTACATGACTATCATTGGCCCGTAGTGCAGGGATGATTCGATGATGTGGTTTATTTATTAAGCTGAATCTCAGCGATAAAGTTGATGAAAAAAAAATTTCAATCATAGAAGATAGCAGATATCATTCTCTACTTGACTCTTCTAAAGGATTGCTTGTTCCGCTGCAGTTGTTGATCTTAAACTTGTTGTCTATTATATTCTATCAGTTGTTATACTGTTGAAGGCTAAGGATAATTTATTCTACATTATCTTAGTCATAATATTTCTTACTGGGCTAGTTGAGCTCACCCTTTTCTTTCATTGTTCTCTTCAGGAAATGAGAATATAGTTGGGACGAGTTGGGGAATGGAGTGATAGTCCAGGATAAGTGGCTTTAGTAGTCCTCACTATTCTATGAAATAGTGTGATAATAATTGTAATGAGGACTCCATTGAGTGTGGATATTGTCTAGAAGACAATATTCTTGTTAAAACTCTCTGCTTATGTTTTGTCGTATTTTACACAACAGTTGTATAATTAAGTTTTTATTTGTATTCTGTACCATGTATTTGGCAACTCAAGATGGGTGATGTATACCAGTTTTGGGGGCGTCACATTATCAATCTTGCACAACCTCCCCTATTAGTACATACATGTGAACTAATAGTTTTATGCATGTGAACAAATAGTTATCTGAATGTGAACTAATTGCAATTAATTGCTCATTTATTCGATTAATTACCCGTTTGGTCACTTTAACATCCAAAAATCAACTATTATCGAAATAAATGTCGATTTCCACTAACACTAATAATCCCAACACAATAGAAATATTTTTCTCAATAATTTCATCTTTGAAATTTTTGAAGTTTGACTTTTTTTTGAAAAAGTCAACCTCGGTAAATTTTGTGTTTATAGTCTATTTTTACTAATTTCATCGTCCCGGACACAAATATCTCATCCGCGTCTCCAAATTCAACTCCGAACTCAAATTTGATTTTTAATGACATTCATCATTAATATTATAACTCACAATATTAACAACCAGATTATTCCCAGGAAAGAGGGGGCTTTTCGATAAGGATTTCTCCTTATTTGTGCGCAATTAGGTGACCAAACCCCTTTCCTCGATATAAATTTCTAGACATCGTGAATAATGCAAATAATAATATGAATAACTTTGTCATCTCAATTATTGATTTAATAATATAAAGTATTGTGATAATAATTGAATCAATAACGTGAGATACTATGCAGCAATTATTGTGGCAATAATTGAGTATAACTGAGTGACTTCTCACGTAAGCATCAATAATCAATACCGTGTGCTACTATGCAACCATGCGTATTACTGTACTTTTATCACCTATTATTTTATGACAACTTTCTTACTTTGAAAAATTTTCACATATCACCCTTAACTTTAACATTTTATCAATTTAACCATTTACTAAATAAAATAATAATTATAAGAAAATTGAATACTTTCATTTCATAAAATTTGGGGTCTTACAGTTAGTATCGGCATTGTTATTATTGGTAGACCCCTCAGGGGTTCGTTGTCGTGGTTGACGTCTTCTTGGAGGCATTTTCTGTTTAAAATGTACACTTATTAGATCATTACTTAGTTTCTTAAGTATTTTCTACATAACTTGAACATTTTAAAATCAAAATGTAACACATAACATCTTGAATAAATATTAACATTTTATTCATTAATAATCTTTTAAAGACATGGAAATGATAGCATCACTGCTATTTACATCAACTTTTCTGAACTGGTAAAGTTTCAGGATAACAACATCATCTCATTAGTCACATAACGCTTGGGATTTACATCTTATTTATTATATAATTCTTTTCATAATAATTACACTTTCTGCCAAGGCCTACTAAGACGTTGTACAACCTTACTGCGCTCCTCTTCCATGATACAGAACATCATTCTATGATCTAACATATACCATGGCAATTCCTCGAACTGAGTTGGATAGTAGATGACTCGGTCTTGAGCTTTGTTCATCGTAGTATGGAAGACATAATTCATTTCTCCCATATTAGCCTTCTTTGCTTGCACCTCTTCTTCAGCTACATCTGCACACTAGGAAGCCTTCTCGTAAGCATCTTCAGCGCTTGCTCTCTTGGCGGACTCTTCTCTCAGATCATCCTTTAACTTCGCAACCTCTGCCATCAGCTACTCCTTGTCACTCTCTGTGTGAACCAGCTTCCATTCCACATTACCGAGACGTTCATCATGATCCTGAATTTCATCGTCCTTCTGTGTCATCGCGATCTGACGTTCATCTTCCAGCTCCTCCAATTCCCTGCCTCTATCCTAAAGCTCAATATTATGGTCGTACACCTTGTCATACATCTGAGCTGCAATAGATTAATTTTGGTGGAAACTCTTCCTCCTCATCCATCTCTATCTCATCCTCATAACCCAGTAACCCCTCCTACTCAAACCTTGGGGCATAACCAACAACTGTGACCAACAGAGATGACTCCCTTGGCACTAGCTGTTCCCAGCTACCTGAATATCTCGAGGTTCTTCCTCTCAAGGCATCTGAGGTCCCTCCTCCCTAGCCTGACTGGATCCTCCAACATTGGTCATCCTGACAACAAATTTTTTAAGTTTTTTAATTACTAATCATCACTACTCGACACTCGCAAACACATAGATTATAAACACATAAGTGCATAGAGTGTTTTATTATTTATTCCTTAGAACTCGATAAGAGTTTATCACCATTATCTTTTCAATCTCCTATAAGGTTTCTTCCTAAGGTTTTTCCCACCTAAGGTTCACAACCTAAAGCTCTGATACAAACTTGTGATACCTCCAAATCCGGGTACTTCAATCCCACAGACTTGGTGTTTAATATCCAAATAAAATATAACTATCTACTCATAAATAAGGAATGTAAAAGAAAATTACAACCTTAAATGAAAATCCTCCCTATAAAAAGGGTTGGAAAACATAGTCCCAAGTTATCTAACCTTAAATACATCATCAAGCGCAGAAATATAAATACATCGCATAATTAAAATTTAAGTCCAGTTACATAAACCATAACAAATTAACAAGTCTTCAACACTTGTTCATCTTGGATTTTCCTTTACTGGTGGTTGGCTCGTCAACCTTCTAAACTTTAGTTGTAATGGTTATATATATGCAAGAGTGAGCAAAACAAATGCTCACTTGAAATGTCAAAAATAGCTGTTGGGTAAAATCTAGTTACGCATAGCAGGAAAGTATACGTGGTCAACAAGTAATAAAGTGTAAGTAGAGTATCATTCCCACGAGGAATTATTAATACAAATTACCAAATACTAACTCTTAACCAAACTAATTTTATTTAAACAATCAATTTAAGGTTATGAATTAAATTAATTCTAATTACCACTAGTTAAAAATCAGATTATGGAGATTTAAGATCACAACCTCACTTATTATTTCACTTAAATTAATACAATTCATATCAATTATGCTCACTATTCTGAATTGTTAATCAATAACACATAAATAAATATGATCATCTCCCAATGCATCATACTCAAATCAACTTATATCCAAAGATGATAGAATTAAGAAGAACACCCTACTTAACTAATTCACTATATCTCTGTGAATTACAATTAAAATGTATTTTAAGCAAAAGTTCTCTATCAGATTACATGCGATGTATAGTTATATCTCTATCCTAGATATAAATTATGAATTCTAACGCCATACAGAAAACACAATCACATACTATTATGATCAGATCTAAATCTATAATCCATCTCTCAATTTCATATAGATTATCACGGTAATTGTTAGCTAGATAATTAAGCATTAAGCACAATCCATAATAGACAATCTAAGAATAATTGCAATAATTAATAGATAAACATATTAAAATAAACTACGCAACAAGCTCCATTGTAATCTTAAACAAGAATTTAATTCATGATTATTGAATTAAAACCAAGAATCCACAACTAAATAAACATTAAAAGACAAAAATAAGAGTAGAGAAAAGAATAAAATCTATTGTCAACAAATCTCATGCTTCCTCTTGCTTCTACTCTTCATCTTCAATGGTCTCCAAGTTACTTCAATCTCCAATCCAATCCCAACTAGGGTTTTGACCTAATCTCTACTCTAATCTAATGAAATCATCTCTTTAATCCTTGTGATTCTCTCCCCTTTATATGCCTCTTCATGTGTCTTTTAGCCATCCTTAAAGTCCTTGAAACAAACAGCCCAAACTAATCCTCCTTAAACTCAACTTCTGAAAACTCTTTATCTTCTCGACAAGCCAATTTGACGGGCTTTTTTGTATTAGGAAAGTGCCGCTTCTAATTTGGCATACTTTTGAACTTGGCCCCATGAAATGCTCTCGACAAAAAATTATAGAAATGCCACTAAACTCCATTTTCATGTTTTGACCTTTCGAAGCCGTTTCCTATAACACAAACACAAAAATAAGTAAAATGACACTAAAAATACTTAAAGTTAATAAAAAAAAATTAAGCCTTAATGGTGTCCAGTTCGTAAATATAAAACCCACTCATCAATAGCAACGTAATAACTGAATTGGATAATAATTTCTATCATTGATAATCAAGAACTGAAATTAGAATTTATTTGAGGGTCGCAAGACCATGAACTATGTCCCAGGTTATAAGTATTTCCACTTAGACCTTTAACATTCGTTAGACTATATGGACCTTCCTTCTCGTACTTAGGGGGATCAGCCTTCGTACCATGTATTGTGCACACACATCTTAACACTTTCACGTAAATAATCCCCTATAATAGGGGTATTCATCTCAATTTTAACTTAAGAGTCTAAACAACAGTAAGTTTTGTTTGGATTAGCTTTAAGGGTAATTTAGATTTCAAAACGTTCACCAACTAAGGATTAGTTGAATCAACAAAGGGTCACTAGCTATTTAACAATTAGATAATAACATAAGTTCCAATAATGATTTATAATCAAGGTTTAAATAATAATAACTCATTATTGAATAACGATGTATAACAAGGTGAAGCTTCCGAAAGAATTAGAAAGCCTCGTTTAAAGTCAATGACTAAAATAGTTCAAGTTTTGAATAACGAGAAACAAGAACTAGAAACCTTGCTCATTAACGATTAAAGTTAAAGAACCTGAACAAGTAAGGATAGCAAACTTCTTGATTCATAAACAAGGTAAGGTAAGAAACTTGCTTAATATAAGAGTAAGGTTTAGAATCTTGCCTCATGCATAGGCTAAATAGTTACTACTCATGTTCCCAAATAATCCTACACCATTTAGTATCACAACACCAATTAATTTTAATACAATTACCATAATTGGTTCATTTCTTTTTAGCTTAACTTCATAATTCATAACATGTTGTCACACTTTACGGATAACGGGTTTAACTTCACATTTAACATATTAATCAACCACTTGAAACCATTCTTTACTTGATAAAAATCTTTTTAAACAACTCATAACATGATTAACACATTTTTATTATCATTACACACAATTAGATTAACATCCCAAAATTTTAAACATTAAAATAATCATTTCGGCAATTACGCTAAGTGGCGCCAGTAATACCGCTTAAATGAACTAGAAGCAAAGGCCGCAATGACTCGAAAACGCACGCAATCATCACGAGAGAAAGGCTTGAAATTAGCGATGCAATTTCGTTTCAAGTCGCTAGGCGCTCTCTGCTTACTCACGTAATGTATAACGCAAATTGTAAGACCCCAAATTTTATGAATAAAGATTTAATTTCTCAATTTTTTTTTAAAAATATTAAGGTATGGATTTGATATAATGTTATAGTTGTGGGTAGTATTTATAAATTTTGCAAAGTAAGCAAGTTGTTATAAAATATTCGATTGGTCAAGGAATATTCATTTTAACAGGGAATATTCATATGACGACACAATCATTGGTGGACCCCACAACGGAAGTATTGTCGGAGTTAGAAAATGACAAAAATATCTTTTTATAAAATTAACGGCGAAAGTTTTACCGTTAACTGTTTAAATACCTTGTGGTAAAAGTACAGTAGTACGTGTGGTTGCATAGTAGCACACGATATTGATTATTGATGCTTACGTGAGAAGTCACTCAGTTATATTCAATTATTGCTACAGTAATTACTACATAATATCTCTCATATTATTGATTAAATTATTGTCATAGTATTATCTGCATAATATTTATATTTTTAAATCAATAATTGAGACGACAAAGTTATTCATATTATTATTTGCAATATTGACGATGTCCAGAAAGTTCTGTCGAGGAAAAGAGTTTGGTCACCTAATTGCGCGCCAATAGGGAGAAATCCTTGACAGAAAGCCCCCTCTTTCCTGGGAATGATCTTGTTGTTAAATATTGTGAGTTATAATATTAATGATGAATAAGTTTGTGTTGATTAAAGATGAAATTGATATTTCCATTATGTTGGGATTATTAGTGCTAGTGGAAATCAACATTTATTTTGATAATAATTGATTTCTGGAGGTTAAATTGACCAATCGGGTAATTAATCGGATAAATGAGCAATTAATTGCTATTAGTTCACATGCATATAACTATTTGTTCACATGAATGGAACTATTGATTCACATGCATGTACTATTGATTCACATGCATGTACTATTAGGGGATGTAGTGCAAGTTTGATAATACTTATAGGACTTAATGAAAAATGGAGGAAAAGATGAAGGTACTATACTGTTATAATTTGAGCCCCAAAATGTGCAATTATCAAAACTATGTTTTCCTATAAATAGAAGCTCATTCTTCTTTCATTCTCACCAATTCACTAAGACTCACAAGAGAAATTATAGAGAGAGAAGCTATAGAGAGAGAAGCTATAGAAAGAAAGAAGAAGAGTATTCTTCTACTTCACTATTGCAGTATTCAGCCTTCTACTAAGCTAAGGGATGTTATTTATTTCTTATTCGTAAGGGATATTATTTTTGTTCAATATTCTATGAAATAATATTTTCTTCCATATTCTGTAGTATGTAAGTAATATTATTTGGTTTCTTATCCCTAATTCTACACTTATTTTATTGAAGTATTGCTTCTATAATCCGTGAAATTAGTAGAATATCCTTGAAATTTACGGTTCATCTAGTATCGTTTTATAAGGATATTTTTCTGAATATTCTTGTTAAATTTTAAGCTTTTCATGCTGGAGTACTATTCATTTATATGGCACTATTCATACGTACGGTACTATTCACAGAGTACTATTCATGGACACTATTCATAAATACAGTACTATTCATAAATATGGTACTATTCACAAAGTACTATCCATAAAGTACTATTCATGAAGTACTATTCACGGGATACTATTCACAAAGTACTATTCACAGGGTACTATTCAAAAAGTATTATTCCCAAAGTACTATTCACGGGATACTATTCACTCAGAGTACTATTCATGACAAAAATTAATTTCTTTTCGGTCAAAATCATTTTTGATACAATATGATTATTGAATTTTACTCCACAAAGCAGTATCATGTTGACAATTTGGATATTATTGAATTCTGAATAAATTAAATTATAAATCTTTAAAATTTATCCTTACTTTCATTTAATTGAATTCTTATATCATTGTCATCATTCTCATGCTTATATTATGATGAAAGTCATCTGTGGCTTACGTGCATAGATGGACTATTGATTAGTATGATTATGACCAGGGATTATTCGGTATAATCATGACCGTAATGTTACAAAAGATGTGGTAAATGTCCGCATTGGCCCATAGTGTATTGATGGACATATGTTGGTATGATCATAACCATGCGTTCTCTTCGGCCAAGGGTACAAAAATGAATTTTTGTTTGGCATGATCATGACCATTAGTGAAAACACGAATATCATTGGCCCGTATTGCATGGATAATTCGTGGTCGTGATACTAATAAATATCCTTGGCCCATAGTGCATGGATAATTTAGTTATGTGGATTATTTATTAAGCTAAGTCTCAGCAATAAAATTGATGGTAAACTTTTAAATCATAGAAGATAATAGATATCATGCTTTACTTGACTCTTCTAATGGATTGCTTATTCCGCTGTAGTTGTTGATCTAAAACTGTTGTCTATTGTATTCTAACAGTTGTTATACTGTTGAAGGCTAAGGATAATTTATTCTGCATTATCTTAGTCATAATATTTCTTATTGGGCTAGTTAAGCTCACCATTTTCTTTCATTGTTCTCTTCAGGAAATGAGAATATAGCTGGGACGAGTTGGGGAATGGAGTGATGGTCCAAGATAAGTGGATATAGTAGTCCTCACTATTATATGAAATAGTGTGATAATAATTGTAATGAGGACTCCATTGAGTGTGGATATTGTCTAGAAGACAATATTCGTGTTAAAACTCTCAGCTTATGTTTTGTCGTATTGTACACGACAGTTGTATAATTAAGTTATAGTTGTATTCTGTACCATGTATCTGACGACCCAAGATGGGTGATGTATACCTATTTTAGGGGCATCATAGCAAAGGTTACTGAACACGCCATCAAGTTAATCGAATGGCGTTGCAAAGATTGCCCTATTTCTCCACTGTAGCAAAGCGCCATGCGGTGCCTCAACACAAGATCACGCAGACAAAGGTTTCATGTAAAAAATATATACTGATAGTTTGAAGTTAGATTACTACCTTCAAGCTCTTGTTTAATCAACAAATATGATAGCAACCTCCTTTGATTTTCTCAAACTCACAAAGAACTCTTCTCTTCTTCCTTCTCTCTTTTCTCTCTTTATTTCTTCTTTCCTCTCTCTATATTATACGTAACTTATAAAAATTGATATATAATATAAATGTCTAACATATAATAAGTATTAATATATAATATAACTTATGTCAGTTGTTTTTTTAAAAAATTCAAAAGCCTTAAGACTTGTTTCGCAAAAACTAAATTAAAATAAGAATTCAAAAGCCTTAAGCCTTGTTTGGTAGAAACTAAATTACAACTCCTTTTAACTTATTTTAATAACGCATTTACTATATAATTTATTTGTTACAGTTTATTTAATTAAATTTTAATATTCAAATTCAATTAAATTAAAGCTAACAACAACTTATTAAATCAAGACGCACATAATCCTATTGCTACAAAATTATGATTTTCATTATAAATTATAATTTTATTTAATAAATTAGTACATCTCTAATTTAATTACTAAATTAAATTAAAACGACATTATAACAATTCATTTAATCATTATCAACTCTCTAATTTAATTATTAAATTAAATTAGAATATTTCCATTATGTAAAATAATAATTAATTAACACTCATTTAATTTAATTAACTCATTAAATTAAAACTCCAAATCAGAATATTACCAAATACCAACTTATTTAATATATTACACTTAATTAAGTTAATTCGCCACAATTCATGAATTGTTCATTTAACTAATAAATAAAAAAAACAATCAAATATTTATTTAACACATCAACTAAAATATTTATTTAATTCAATAAATATTTTAAATTACATACAAAAATTCTTGATTGTTACATATTGTTTATGTATGGATGTGAATATTTAGTACCATGGAGCATCATATCTGGAGTTTAAAGGTACTCGAATTTGGTGGCGTCACATGTTGGTATCAAAGTTGTAGGTTAGAAACCTTGTGAGAACACCTTAGGATATAACATTAAAGGAAATAGCGTAGTAAGAGATGTTAGTAAAGTGATAAACTTAGAAAGAGTTTAAAATAAGAGCATATAAAGAAGGTAGTAAGAAGATTAACTCAGCATGAGTTGAAAATAATAAATTAAGGAAATTTATCAATAAAAGTTGATAGAAGTAAAAATAACATAAAATAAGTTGTTATTTTTAATATTAAACAATATTTTTTGTTGTGTGTTAATCAAGATAATATATTTAATTGAAGATGTCAGGAGATGATGTGATTAGGGTTGTTCCCGCATTGAGCGAGGAGCTGGTCACTCCGCTTGAGAAAGTACATCAACCATCGTTAGTGGTGCTGATAAATAGTGATTCAGATGTGGATGCTATGTCTGAACAGGAGCCTTTCAAGGATGAAGAAGTGTCAACTGATAGTGCAGTTTATGTAGTGGATGAAACTACATTTATTATTAAGGTTGTAAAAGATGAACCGATGGTAGATTTAAGAAGTGATCATGACAAGTATCCGAAGATGGATTTAAGTGATGAAAGGGAAGTAAATTCAAAAGAGGGTCAGATAGAGCTAGAAATAAGGATAGAAGAAGAAGGTAAAGGCATAGAAGTAGTTGTGGATGATCAATCGACAGGTGAAGCTCAATAATTGAATCATAAAGTGTTTTTCGTGGAGGAAATGTGGAAGCTGAAGAGATTATTGAATAATCATTTGGAGAAAGCATTGAGTAAGATGACAAAAGAACCTGATGAGTTGCTAATGCAAATCGGTAAGATGGGAGCTGAAAGTAGTAAATCGGTTGAAGCTCGAAATAGAAAGAGGAAAGGGAAATGGATAGATAATCAAGAAAACCCTAAGAAAGGGGCAAAGGAATGTATGAATTGTGGGAAAGACCACGATGGTGTATGCTTAAAAGGAAAGAAGGTATGTTATAAGTGTGGACAAAAGGGACATATGTAAGACCCCAACTTTTATGAATAAATATTAATTTTCTCGAAATATATTTTTGAATATCATGGTGTGGATCTGATATAATGTTATAGTTGTGGGTAATATTTATAAATTTTGCAAAGTATGCAAGTTGTTATAAAATATTCGATTAGTTGGGAAATATTCGTATGACGACATAATCATTGGTGGACCCCACAACAGAATTATTATCGGAGTTAGAAAATTACAAAAATATCTTTTTATAAATATAACGGTGAATTTTTTACTGTTAAACTATTGAAATACCTGGTCGTAAAAGTACATTAATACGTGTGGTTGCATAATAGCACACGGTATTGATTATTGATGCTTACGAGAGAAGTCACTCAATTTTATTCAATTATTGCTACAGTAATTGTTGCATCGTATCTCACGTTATTTGATTCAATTATTGTAATATCCCAAGTAAATTTTGAAAAGAGATTTGGTGAAAACCGAGTAAGGGAGGTTTATTTGATTTCGAGGACGGAATCCTTATAAGGAGGGAAGGATGTGACAACCCGAATTTTTATAAGTTATTAAAATAAGAATTTAATAATTAAAATTCTTATTATGAGGTGTATATATTTTGAATTATGTGATTTGGTGTGAAGAGAATTATATATTCATATGTTAGAGAATGTGAGATTTAATAGTTAATTAAACTATTACAGAAATTAAATAATATTAGTTTATTTAATTAAGTTGAAATTATGTTATGAGATAATATAATTTTAATTATTATGCCTTGTGGGCAATGAAAATTATTATGAGTTAAGTTTCACAAATAGTGTGAATAATTCACTTAATTAAAATAGTGAATTAATACAAGTATAATTGATTTAATAAAGTGAGAAGGTAATATATTGCATGAAAATGTAAATGTTAGTATAATGCGAGTAAAATATTTATTAAGTACATTAAATATTTTAGTTCGAAACTTTATGGAATAAAATGAATATTTATGGTATTAAATAAATATTTGAAGAAAATTGTTATGAGATAGTTTATTTAAGTGTGATAAAATAGATAAGATTTATACGTATTTTATTACGCGAGTATAATTGTGATAAATTAGAGGAGTGAGAATTTGTTAAATAATGTTATGATTATAATGGTTGAATAGAAATTATAATTTTACTGATAAGGTTAATTTTATTTCTTAAGGAATTAAAGGTACATGCTTTAGTTTTATATTTCTAGGTTATGTGTTCTTGAGTTTCTTTTAAAATTGGAGTTTTGGTTAATGAATTTGTGAGTTACGATGTTATATATGTTATTAGATATTTATAATTTGATAATGGTCATCTAGAAACAAATTTTTAGAAAATCAAATTCATGTATTTATACTAAAGAAGAGGAGTTTGAGTTTTGATTGTAATGTGTGTTTTGGTGCACTTTGGGACTAAAGTTGATGATGAATTCGTGATGGAAACTTTAAATTAATGGATGATTGTTGTTCTCCTCTATAAAACGAAAACAACACAACTTGAACGGATCAAATTGGTTAAGAAACGAATTTGTGATAAATGAATACACTTAGCATGTTGAAAATAGGAAAAAAATAGTATAAACAAATTAGAATTAGTATAAACTAAGTCCCACATCAACTAAATTGAGAACTTTACCCTTTTCTAAACCTATAAATAGAAGGGCTTGATCTTTTGTTTCATTCACCAACAATAAGGCCTCCAATTTTTGAGAAAGGCTTTGTTATGGGAGGACTTTTTATAAAAACCTCCTTAGTTAAATTTTGGCGTGGAAGTGCGTATTCAGTTTGTGAAACTCGTATTTTTCGGTATGTTTCTTATTTAATTTTTAGTAATGTTATTATTTTAATTATTGTATTTAGTTTGTTAGTTAAATTTTAAATTTTGGAAGTTTAGTTAGTTTTTGTTAATAAACTAGTTAGTTTACTATGTTTATTTTGGCTTGTAATTGATTATGTAAATGAGTTCTAATGATTGTAATTAGAGATATGAAGCCTTAACATCATCCAAGTGTAACCAAAACTCACAAAATAAAAGATTTACAAAGAACCTTGTTGGGATGCTTTTTTGGGATCGAGCTTGAGGACCATTTGTGCTTTTGATTTATGTCTAAAAGCTTAATTTGATGATTGTATGTTATATCCCTCTAAGTTCTAAAGATTTCCTAACTTGAATGAACTAAAACGGAGTTAAAATGAATCCGTTGTGAAGATTTTAGTAAAGCATGTCTAGAAATGAAAACTGAATGAACAGTGACTATAGTGTCAAATTCTGGAATAGCCATGTTGCCTGAAAAATTCTGAGTTTATGGGTAGTAGTAGTGCACTGAGATAGGAAGCCATAGGCTTTAGAATGACCTCATTCCGACCTCGGATGAGGGAGTTACGGTGATTGGAAGGAAATGTGTCGAATTTGTCAAACTAAAAGTTAGCAGCGGGACGTGCTATTCGGGACACTGTTTTGATCAGTTAATGTTTCCAGAAACTTCTGGGCTTTTGGTATGTAATAGTACACTGAATTATCTTTCCATAGACTCCAGAATGGACTAATTCTGACTTCTGAGCAAAGAGTTATGACCATTCAAAGTAATCGTGTCAAAACTGTCTAACCAACTCGGGGCAGTCACCTTGAACGAATTTTCTGGAATTCTGTGTTTTGAATTTGGAAATGGTCAAAGAATGAAAGTTTCAGCCTCGGGAGTTAGCTTCGCGTGGGCTCATAAATCGCTCAAAAATGTTTTGAAACGAATTAGTTATGACTGTTTTAGCGAGAGAGGGTAAAGCTGGGAAAGAATGAAAAACAGTTTTGAACGCCCCTTTTTGAAAAGTATTTTGGACTGTCTATCGTATCCGAAATGGGTGTCCAATAACTTTTAAAAATAGGTTAATATGATGTTTATAGCATATCCAAAGTTGGAAACTATTAAGATTAGTCATATAATATTAGGATTAGGTGCGGTTCTTAAAACTAATGCATATGGTAAGTTCGTGACTCATAATAATATGGTATATTTTGAACCCCTCAGCAAATGAATGCCTATGGTCTGACTAGGATAAGTTCTTAAACTCATATTATTGTGGGAAGTCCTGAACTTCCAATGTGTGGTAAGTTTGATGGACTAGGGTATAATTAAGTTGTGAATGGAGCATTGAGGATTATAAGAATAGATAGATTTATTAAGCAATGGTTCATTAGAGAAAGTGAATTTAATGGTGGAAGCATAGGTATTCCAAATCTTCTAGCTATGCTAGACTTCGAAGTTTTTGACATCAAGCTAAATTCGCACTGATGTGCCTTTAAAAATGAATTTTTATTATCCTCAACACATGGTGACAAGTGTGTAGGTGTGGACTTCGAGCCACTAACACATCGTTACCTGTTGTGGCATGATGACACCAAACATGATTTTTAAAGGTTTTTGAACGGTTTAAAGAAGAGTCTATGCTAATTGATTCGGTTAGACAAAAATGATTTGAATTATCAAAATGTATTTTTATATCATTAATGCATCATGTAACCTGGTGCAGAGATGATAAAAATGATGGAGTTATCAATGAAGAATTACTTAGTGTTGGATGTGATATAAGGATCGCCAGCCCACTATAGTATGATGTAGTATGACAAAGTCACAAAAAGACGGAATCCTCAAACGGACTGCAAATACAGTGCATTATCATGACGTCATAAAAAGATTTTTGAGGCTTCTTTAAGATGTGAGATATATATATATATATATATATATATATGTATGTATATGTATGTATATATATATATATATGTATATATGTATACTTCGATTGATGTTCGAATTATTGTAGAAGTCTATGCTATTTGATTCAACTAGACGATTATTGCAAGATGTTCATGAAATTCAAGTGTTTATTGAAAAGTTATACCAAACCAAATTGTTTTGGTGTGGATTCAGATGTTGAAAAGCTGAGGTGAACAACCCTATAAGGGGACATGTTTTCGGGGACAATGGTTCCGGAAGCGTAATACATATAGTCGTTATAAAACACTACGCTATGCTACCAACGAGTGGTACAATAATTTGGTCACCTAGCGTGACGTGTGGAGGGTGTTTTCAGTCTTTGTGATTGATAAACACTCTTGTTTGCAGTGTGAAGGATTGAGTTGAAGCACTACTAAACCGAGAATAGAGTTCACGGTCTTGTGACCCCTCAACATGATTTGGAATCTTTTAAATTCTTGTTATTCATACCGCTTCCAAATTATTGAGCAAATGTGGAAGATTCTTATTATTCTGAAAGGTGAAAGTGGAAAGGATAAGAAAATTAAGTAAATCTTAATTCTAGTTTATGTGTTCTTGAGTTTCTTTTAAAATTGAAGTTTTGGTTAATGAATTTGTGAGTTACGATGTTATATATGTTATTAAATATTTATAATTTTATAATGGTCATCTAGAAACAAATTTTCAGAAAATCAAATTCATGTATTTATACTAAAGAAGAGGAGTTTGAGTTTTGATTGTAATGTGTGTTTTGGTGTACTTTGGGACTAAAGTTGATGATGAATTCGTGATGGAAACTTTAAATTAATGGATGATTGTTGTTCTCCTCTATAAAACAAAAATAACACAACTTGAACGGATCGAATTGGTTAAGAAACGAATTCGTGATGAATGAATACACTTAGCATGTTGAAAATAGGAAGAAAATAGTATAAATAAAATTAGAATTAGTATAAACTAAGTCCCACATAAACTAAATTGAGAACTTTACCCTTTGCTAAATCTATAAATAGAAGGGCTTGATCCTTTGTTTCATTCACCAATAATAAGGCCTCCAATTTTTGAGAAAGGCTTTGTTATGGGAGGACTTTTTATAAAGACCTCCTTAGTTACATTTTGGCATGGAAGTGCGTATTCAGTTTTTGAAACTCGTATTTTCCGGTATGTTTCTTATTTAATTTTTAGTAATGTTATTATTTTAAATATTGTATTTAGTTTGTTAGTTAAAGTTTAAATTTTGGAAGTTTAGTTAGTTTTGTTAGTAAACTAGTTAATATACTATGTTTATTTTAGCTTGTAATTGATTATGTAAATGAGTTCTAATAATTGTAATTAGAGATATGAAGCCTTAACATCATCCAAGTATAACCAAAACTCACAAAATAAAAGATTTACAAAGAACCTTGTTGGATAGTTTTTGGGACTGAGCTTGAGGACCATTTGTGCTTTTGATTTATGTCTAAAAGCTTAATTTGATGATTGTATGTTATATCCCTCTAAGTTCTGAAGATTTCCTAACTTGAATGATCCAAACAGAGTTAAAATGAATCCGTTGTGAAGATTTCAGTAAAGCATGTCTAGAAATGAAAATTGAATGAACAGTGACTATAGTGTCAAATTCTGGAATAGCTATGTTGCCTGAAAAATTTTGAGTTTCTGGGTAGTAGTAGTGAACTGAGATAGGAAGCCATAGGCTTTAGAATGACCTCATTCCGACCTCGGATGAGGGAGTTACGGTGATTGGAAGGAAATGTGTCGAATTTGTCAAACTGAAAGTCAGCAGTGGGACGTGCTATTCGGGACATTGTTTCGATCAATTAATGTTTCCAGAAACTTTTGGGCTTTTGGTATGTTATATTACACTGAATTAGCTTTCCATAGACTCCGGAACGGACTAATTCCGACTTCGGAGCAAAGAGTTATGACCATTCAAAGTAATCGTGTCAAAACTGTCTAACCAACTCAGGGCAGTCACCTTGAACGAATTTTCCGGAATTCTGTGTTTTGAATTTTGAAATGGTCAAAGAATAAAAGTTGCAGCCTCGGGAGTTAGCTTCGCGTGGGCTCAAAAATCACTCAAAAATGTTTTGAAATGAATTAGTTATGATTGTTTTAGCGAGAGAGGATAAAGATGGGAAAGAATGAAAAACAATTTTGAATGCCCCTTTTTGAAAACTATTTTGGACTGTCTATCTTATCCGAAATGGGTGTCCAATAACTTTTAAAAATAAGTTAATATGATGTTTATATCATATCCAAAGTTGGATGTCATCGAACTTATGAGATATAGCATAAAGTTTACATTACAACTACTATGCGTTGCTATGTGACTAATAGTTGATGGGTATGATTATACAATTGTGTAGGGTACGTGAAGTGCAAATAACTGTAAGTTATTAAACTGTTATTGGTAAACAACGATCAAGGAAAATCTTTTAGTTCCTATTTACTATGTGAACTTGATGATTAACTGTTTTAAATCTTTATTGCAAAGGGCAGGATGTGTTATATGTATATGTTGAAAGTATGAAATGTGTTAAAGTTAATTTATGACTATGCTGATTGGTTAAAGCATGCTGAATGAGTAATGACTCAATCTTTATACCTGTTATGTGAACTGTAGCATGTATGTTATATGTTGAGCATGTTATTATGTGCTATGTGATACATGAAAACTGTTAGATTTTGCTGGGCTGTCGAGCTCAATCTTGCAAATAACCATTTTTGCAGGTTCAAGATTCAAGGTAAATTTATGTGTTACTTGAAAGACATAAATCAGATGTGATACTTGAAGATTCTTACACTTTGGTTATGTTATTATTATTTGAACCATGTTTAAGGTTTCGAATAATGTATTAATGTTGAATCGTAATATCGTTTTACGATGTAAACTATTGTAGTATTAAAATGATTCTGAGATATTTAGATGTAAAGGTTGAAGGTTTTGGGAACGAGGATAGTTTGCAATAGAAAATTTTAATTATTACGCAAATTTCAATGGTTATATTATCGTTTAATGATGTAAAATTAGAGGTTGAATATATTATTAATGACCGAAGTCGAGAATTAAATTGTATGAATTTTGGGATCGTTATAATTATTGTTACAATATTTTATATTATTAAATCAATAATTGAGATGACAAGTTATTCATATTATTATTTGCATAATTAACAATGCCTAGAAAGTTCTGTCAAGGAAAGGGGTTTGGTTACCTATTGCGCATCAATAGGGAGAAATCCTTATCGGAAAGCCCTCTCTTTCCTAGGAACGATCTGATTATTAATATTGCGAGTTATAATAATGATGAATAAATGTTATTAAAAATATTGAGGGGATTTTTATGAAGTATTTGTTGTAGATTTTGATTATTATTTGGACCTCCATTTACCCAATTTTTAAAATAATCGGTAGAAAGTTATTTCATATATATAATATGGTGGGGGCCCAATTTAGTGATAGTGACATGTGGGTCACCTGGGGAAAATGGGGGGGATGTCAATGTATTGGAATGGAGGAGAGGTATATATATATATATATATATATATATATATATATATATATATATATATATATTATAAGTTTTATTTTTTATAAAAAAAATAGAATATATTATATTTTATTATGCATAATGTCATAGTATCTCATATAGTGTTTGCATAGTAAATCAGAAAATTAAAATTTTTAAACGATCGACGCCCATGAAAATTTACTGTTGCGTCCATGATTCTAAAATTCAAATAGTATCCTTTCCATTATCCTATAAATAGGATGCTTAGTTTAGAATTGAAAATCACACCAGAATTAGAGAATTCTTCTTTTATAATATTGAGCGTATTTCTTTAGAGTTTTAAGAAGCTTTGAGCGTAGAAAATAGTGAAAGTTTTCTTCAAGAATATCCCCGCTATACCAGTTGGAATACTCTTCTTTTTAAGGTAAGGATGTTATTTTTGTTCAATACTCGTAAGAAATAATATTTTCTTCCATACTCTATAGTATGTAAGTAATATTATTTCGTTTCAGATTTCGAATTCTACACTCATTTTGTTAAGTTTTGGCTTCTATACTTCATGAAATTAGTAGAATGTCCTTGATATTTGCGCTTCATCTAGTATCTTTTCATGGAAATATTATTCTGAGCATTCTTGATAAGTTTTATCTTTTTCATGCTGGAGTACTATTCACGGGGTACTATTCCCAAAGTACTATTCATGGAATACTATTCACTCGGTTACTATTTACCTAGGGTACTATTCATGATAAAAAATTGATTTCTTTCCGGTCTAAATCATTTTTGGTACAATATTATTCTTGAATTTTACTCCACAAAGCAGTATCATATTGACAATTTGGACGTTTTTGAATTCTGGATAAATTAAATTATAAATCTTTAAAAATTTATCCTTCGCTTTCTTTTAATTGAATTCTTATATCATTGTTATCATCCTCATGCTTATATTATGATGAAAGTCATATGTGGCTTATGTGCATAGATGGACTATTGATTGGTATGATTATGACCAGGGATTATTCGGTATAATCATGACTGTAATGTTACAAATGATGTTCCTCATTGGCCCGTAGTGCATTGATGGACAGTTTTTGGCATGATCATGACCATTGATGAAAACACGAATATCCTTGGCCCGTAGTGCATGTATAATTCGTGGTCGTGATACTAATGAATATCCTTGGTAGTGTATGGATAATTCAGTGATGTGGTTTATTTATTAAGTTGATTCTTAGCGATAAAATTGATGATAAACTCTTAAATAATAGAAGCTAATATATTTCATGCTCTACCTGACTCTTCTAATGGATTGCTTGTTCCGCTGCAGTTAAACTTCATGTTTATTGTATTTTATTAGTTTAACACTGTTGAAGGCTAAAGAGAATTTATTATGCATTATCTTAGTCAAAATATTTCTTACTGGGCTAGTTGAGCTCACTCTTTTGCTTTCATTGTTCTCTTCAGGAAATGAGTACGTAGCCGAAATTAGTCGGGGAACGGAGTGATGGCCCGAGATGGTGTTATAGTAGTCCTCACTATTCTATGAAATAGTGTGATAATAATTGTAATGTGGGCTCCATTTGAGTTTGGATATTGTCTAGAAGACAATATTTGTATTAAAACTCTCAGCTATGTTTTGTCGTATTTTACACAACGGTTGTATAATTAAGTTTGTACTTGAATTCTGTACCATGCATTTGGTGACTCAAGATGGGTGATGTATACCTATTTTGGGGGCGTCACAACATATTTCTCCTAACTGCCCCCAACTAGAGGAAAAGAGTGTGTCTCAAGTATGGATCATTTCAGCATGTAGCTAAAGATTGTATGATAAAAGGAAAAGTATAGTAAAGATGTATAGGTATATGTGTGCAAATATAAATGTGTTTATGTGTTATGTGAATCCCAGCTTGTAATATAAAAAGCGGGATATCTTTTGTAAATCCTAACTTTTATATAAGTTGATGATTCACATATGTTAATCTCGTCTTTTATAGTAAATAGACGGATGAAACTCTAATTAGCTAGACGGCTAAGAAGAAGAAAGTATGTAAGAAAGAAAGAAAAATGAGAACCGAAGCATGTAAAGAAAAGTATGTATGTTGAAGCATATTAATAAAAGAAGTTTATTAAATATGTTTGTGATGTGTATGTGTTAGCATTGAATAAAATGCTTTAAAGTAAAGAAATAAAATAATAATAATAATAGTATTATTTTATTAACCAGAAAATGCCACCAAGAAGAAGGCAAAGAGTATGAGAGGAAAGGTTAAGAAACGAAGGTGAAAATGAAAATGGGGAATGAACTAACCATATGTAATAATTGATGAATCAATTAGTAGGGGCATTTCAAAATAAAAATTGCGCTAATGTTGATATAAGTTCGCTAGTTGTGCCGGTGGCTAGTTTAAAGAACTTTAAGAATGTGGGACCTTCGAAGTTAAAGGAACCATGGAGCCTAGGGCACTCAATCATAGATAAGAAAGATAAATAAGGCTATAATAGCCCAAGGATAGAATTGAGGCATGAAATCTCTAAAATAGAGGAAGAAAGAATAAAGATAAAGCTGAAAAATAGCTAGAGCTAAAAGAGGCAATTACAAGTGAAGAAACATCAGAAGAGAAAAATGGAATCCGGAGATACCGGGAAAGATCAGAAGAAAAGATCAAAAGGATGAAAGACACATGGAAAGAATCACATCGGAGTGTGTTTAAAAGTTAAAGCAGTATGCTATGGTTGGGGGCAAAAAGGATATATTTTCTGAGTTGCCTATCCAATGAAGGGTGAATGTTATAAATATGGAAGATAAGACACATGGAAATAACTTGCCAGAAGTAAGGAGCCGACAAAGGAAGCGACATAAAAATGAATAAGAGTGGGAAGTTGACAAGATTTGGTTAAGCTTAACCTAATAGATTGAAGATTCTTCAATATGATGATCCAATATGATGTAATGTTGGCAGATATAGTGTTAGGTTTTATCCTGGTCAACAATATTAATGTTTATATATTGTTGATTTGGGTACGACCTATTGTGATTCATATAGTATGTATTGTTTAATGTTTAAGATTGATTATAGAGGATCTAGAAAGTTGTGATGAGAATAGAAGATACAAGTAAGGGATAGTCCCTGATGAGCATAGTAATAGAAATTATTGTGTTGAGATAGGAAAGCATGAAGTGATGATGGAATTAATTCCGATTTAATGTTAAGGATTTGATAAAATTCTAGGAATGAATTGGTTGGTGAACCATAGAGCAAAGATTAATTGAGAAGCTAGTAAACATAAAGGTTATGAAGGTACAAGATAATGTTTTGCAGTAGCAAATTGACAAGATATTCTCATTACTTGAAGAATATGTTGTAAGCCATAAAGACTATTAAAAGAGAAATGTGAAGATTAATGAGGTTACGTTATGGATATTCAATGAATGGAAGAAAAGATAGGTTAGACGGCCATGGTGAATGAATTTGTGGATGTTGTTCAAATAAAATGTCGGGATCAAGAAAATTATTTTTCTTCGATATGTTAAAAGGGTACGGAATATTGTTTAAGGATAAAGTTAAGGATGAAGTATCATTAGTGAAAAAAATAAGGAACGAGAACGTTCTGAAAATATCATTCAGAACTTGTTGTGCTGTTACGAGTTTTGGTGATATAGTTCGGGTTGAAGAATGTGATAGTCGCATTTATGAAAAAAGAGGTATAAGGTGTTCAAGTTATTTTTGAACATATTGATAATGATATATGTACATGATATCTTGGTCTAATTAAAGACACATGAATATTGGAAGGAACACTTAATAATGGTGTTGAAAGTATTAAGGAAACAGAATCAGTATACAAAGTTCACAGAATGTGAATTTAGTAAAAATTAAGAAGTTCAAAGGTTTTGAACATATAATCAAGAAGTATGGACTTAGAAGTAAATATCCGAAAAAGTCGGATAAGAACTAGTAGAGAGAAGAATTGTCTAGCTAAAATAGACAAAATGAGGAAGGCACAATTTCAAAGATGAGAAATGTAAGAAGATAAGACAAACAATTGCCAATGATAAAGAGAAATAAGTTTATGTTTGATAATGAGGAAATGTTATGATTTGAAGGAGGAATTTGAGTTATCGTAATATCAGGATTTAAATAAGAAGGGTCACAAAATGTGTCCATAAAGGCTCGTTTTGACAGAGATTCGAGGCTGAGTGATGAAAATTAAATGATATGTATGAATTCCAAAATGAAAATAGGAGTATATCACGAAGAATTTTGTGACAATACTTTAAGTAATGGGAAGAAGGTAAGACGTGGTATGATGTGTATTATATGTTTGATGATTTGATGCAAGTATATCGATTAAAGATAAGCTTAAGTAAACTTTATGCCAACGAAATTATTTCCAAACATGAGGTATTAGTTTTGGTTGCATCGAATAAGGATCCAAGAGGCACAAATAAATTATAGAAAAGATTCCAAGAGTTTAGGGAAATGAAGCTAAGGTTGAATGTTCTGGATCATTTCTAAGCGAATGGGAAAGTTAATAGGAATCAGTGTAGGGTGTTGTTTGTTTATGGGCATGAGTCACAGGTTGACTCGGAAGATTGAATATGTTAAATTAACATGTATGACCTATAATGGTTCAAAATTAATGGAAGAATTGGTATGTAATTCAACATTACCTAATAATACAGATTGACGTATGTCATAAATAGTTTGGAAAGTATTTCCCTAGTAATGGAATTTGTGTTATAGTAAGAAAGAGATGATAATTCCACGAAAGTAGGACTTTATGAAAATTTGAATAAAGTGTAGGAGAAATAGCTCATAAATTGGTCTTATCTCCCAAATTTTAGAATATATATATATACACACACACACACATTTGTTGTGTTCTATGTGTCGGTATTATGATTACAGATATGTAAGAAGTTATGAACCTATAGTGGTTGAACAAGACTTAAAGTATGAATAAAAGATTTCCAATTCGAATAATGAAAAGGAAAGATAAAAGTATGAGAAGTTAAGTGATACCTTAGATAAAGGTAGTATACTGAACTCACAATGCTCTAAGAGCAGCGTGAGTGATGAAATGAAAGATATAGAGTAGTTATGTCCACAACTCTAGTATATCATTGTTTTTAGATTCTGGGGACGGAATCTTTATAAGTGTCAAAAATGTAACGATCGCAAAATATCGAATACCTTGTAAATAGGATTTATAAGAAATTATCTAATAAAATGAGATTTTTATAGATAATTTGAATTTTATGTGACCTATGGTCGTTATATGACCACGAAACGTGTTATGTGAACGTTTATAAGTGTTTGGAGGATAAATGTGGAAAATAAGAATTTTTCGAGAAAAAGATGTAAAAACATTATTCACACTAAAAAACACAATCTCGTTTTTTTGAATTTTTGAATTACAACATAGCATTTATTCAGAAAAGGGGAATCGGTGGCAAAATCGAATTTTGTAAAATCAAAAGTTGATTTTTCAGCTAACCGAATGGGTTACAAGAACGTAACTAAAAAAATTAAGAAATCTAACTAAGAAGAAAACAAGTAATCGACTAAGTTCGGGGACATAAACCCTAATCAAAAGTATGAAGCGTGGAACTTGATCTTTTGACTAAACGCGTGAGAAAGGAAAGTTAATTATTGAAAGGGCAAAATAGTCATTTTGCTAATCGAGTAATTTATGGAAGCTAACTAGATTAGAAAATGTCTTACTAGAATTAGTTGGACTAACTAAGCCTAAGAATTTCAAGGCTTCGCTAAGAAATTAAGGTTTAGTTAGGGTTGAGCCATGGGGATTCATATGGGTTGAACCTAGGGTTTGACAAGTTTGGCTAGGGTTTGGTGTGACTTGGCTAGGGTTGAGTCATACTATAGCAAATTTGGAGCCAATATTTTGTGGCCATGTGTCACATGTTTAGGAATTGAGAATGTAATTAAATTGGATGGCAAAAACGTGGGGGAAAGGAGGGAGGAACTGGTGGAAGAGGAGGGGACCAGGGGTGACAAAAGAAGATGGGAAAATACCATTTATGGTAAGTTCTAGGCTTAGCAATTAATTGTTTGTCTACTTTGTTTTCCTTAGCCTTTAAGTCTCTAGCAAGTCTTCTTCTCTTTTCATTTTCATCTCCTTTGTGCTAAGTAAAAGAAAGCAAAAGCAAGAGGGAAAAGATAGAGAAAGTGTTCGGACATAGAGAGAGAAAGAGTGTAAGATCAAGATCAAGGTTGATCAAGAGGTAAGCCTAGACCCTTAAATTCTTCATCTCTTTGAATTTCTTTTCTTGAGTTTGATAGTTGTTGGTGGTTGTTGATAAGTGAAGATCATGGTGGATCTTGAAGTTATAAGGTGGATATGATGAAGTAAACCTTGTTAAATCACCTTAAATATGTATGCTAAGTGAACCAAAGTATAAAAAGTAAGTCTATGCGTAAGGATAAAAAGTCTATAATAGTGGATTATAAACGGACTTAGATAATCGATTGTCTGTGTTGTTGTTTGATTCTTGAAAGATGGAATCATAGTTATGTGAGTTGGTAAGGTGTTTCAAGTGGAATGGAGTAAAAATACGCTATAACGAAATAATGGCAAAATTTTTCATAAAAGATGTCAAGTGTAAAAGACCCTAGCTTGGTACCCTTTTTGGGCCATGTTTATGGGTAGTTAATGCATCCAAAAAATTATTTCTTTTAGGGGGATGTGTGGTTGGGTGAAAACATGAGCCGTGGACTCAAGAATGAACTCAATCCGACTACGGATGAGTTAGTTGTGTTTTTAGAAAATTTAACGTTAGAACGTCTTTGGGCGAAAAATAGCTTTCGAGGGACTTTCGAACCCATTTTCTGACCAATTAAAGAACCTTAAAAATTATTTTTGTCCAAGGGGATGTGTGGAGGATGTTACCAGGAAGAAAATGGCTCAAGAACTGACTCATTCTGATAACGGATGACGAAGTTATGGAGCGGTGAAATAGGTGCATCAAACTAGGAAAATTTTGAGTTTTTGCCAAGAGCCAAGCAGTTAGGCACTGACTAGGCGCCAAAAATTTGCTATTGGGTGCCTAGGTGCTTCCCCAAGGAAAGTTTTGGGTGCCTAGGCGCTGGTCATGTGTTGGAGAAAAATTAGCTCTGACGTGTTTTAGTAAAATGATCATAACTTTCTCTTATGAATTTCGATTGAGGTGATTCAAGATGATATGGAAAGCTAAGAAGTAGACCTACAACTTTAATTCTTTAAGAATTGAGAGACAAGTTCAGGATCAAAGTTAAAAACAAGCATTATTAGGGTTGTTATGAAGTTGGAGGCAAAGCATAGTGGTTTCTTCAGAACGCCATAACGCCAGACCATGTTTAGGTAATATTTTAGAGTTTTAAACATTGGTCTTTGGAAATATAGTCTGGAGAAATATAAATGAAGGGATGGTAGTTGAATTAGACTTACCAATCGTACACAATGGCATGTATGTTTAGGCGTTCGCGCAGTCAAGGTTAGGCGTATGACATGTGGACGTCAAAACGTCAGAACGAGAGTAAAGACATTAAGTTAAGACTTAAAAGATAAGTCTAATGTTATGTTCTGAATAATAAAAAGGGTATATTACATAAATGAATATAAATAACGATAAAATATCGTGAGGAATAGTTATGTAAATCATGAAGTTCCCAAACGCAGCGATGCCAAGGGACGTCTCTAAAACTTGGTTGCGTTACTAGAATTATAGAACGTGAACCACACAATGCAGCGCCCCCAAATTCGACTTTCTTTAACCTCAGACCTGGTGCATCACGATACATAATATTCTTACACATTCTATAAGTAATGTGGAATATATATAAACATACATTGTTCATTTCAAATGATTTTACAACATTTCCCCAAGGTCTACAACCTTAACTCATTATATACCTTAAACAATTAAAAAGGTTCACATAATCAACCTATTTAAGGTAACATAATAATTAACGTATAATAAGCTACTCTTGGAATTTATTTTTGTCTCTGTCTTTCTTCGAACCTTCGTCTTAATCCGAAAATGTTATAATGATATAGCAAGAGTGAGCAACTACTTTGACCAGCAAGTTTAAATATAAGAAGGATATATCGTGATTGAAAAAAAAAATAAGCTTTTAAGTTTTCAACAATGAATTAATTTCAATGATTGAATGACCGAATCAATAATGTCGAGTGGTCGACAATGATCATGAACAAATTTAACTGAACTTTATGGTAATCAAGGTGATCAGCCTTTCATACCTGATGAACATATGCAATATACACTATGTGCGAATCAATAATTAAATATATGCAATAATTATGAATAATTAAACCACTAGCATGCTTGAAACATAATAACTTGAGTTTGAGTTAGGAAACTTGCCTTGAAACTAGGCTACTACTACGTAATTCTATTTATCCGCTGTCGATGTCGGGATTTCTATTTGTCCCTTTTCTGTTCTTGTTCTTTGGTATTCTCATGTTATGTGAGATTTGTTTGAAAAAACAAGTGAAAAAGGTCCGACATGTATATGTCGACGATTTGACTATAAGAGTCTCCAGTTAGTGTTTTTAACCAGTTGCACCAACGCAACCGAGAAAAGGTTTGCACATTGACCCAGTGATGTGACACTGCTAAATAGCATAGCCATAATATGGGCTGGCACCTTCTTTCGAGACCGACATTTCGGGAGGAGTTGTAGTGGAAAAAAAAATCGCCGTGTGGCTGAAGTTGAAGGAACCTGTTTGTGCTTATAAGGATTCCTGTGTCTGGAGCTAGCAGAATAGCCTAATCCAGCTAATCCTATTTGACTGAGCACTTGAATCGGGTACTTAATACCCTGGTGCTCTTTGCCCAAACCTTGTCCAGGTTGATGACCCAATGACATCATCTCTTGAGTGGCCGACATAACCTCGACAGAAATCCTGGGTGTGAGAGGTGGTGCCCCAATGGGATGGTAATGAGTGTTGCTCACCTCTAGGGCGTGGAAATTAACCGGCTCAATTTCTGAATTGAAGCTGATTAGTGGTATGTCACTTTGTTCTGGACATTTTGGCTCAGCATTAACAATGACTAGGCTATTGCTGATAATGTACTTGAGTTACTGATGAAGGGCGGAAGGGACAGCTCCAGCCATATGAATCCATGGTCTACCCAACAGCAGGTTGTATCCTGTGGCTATTTTGAGCACATGAAAGGATACACTGAATGTATGTGGACCAATCTCCACTGGTAATTCAGTTACTCTAATGGCATTTCGTCGGGACCCATTAAAAGCTTTGATAATCATATGGCTGCTTTTGATCCTCCTAGGGTTGATATTCATCTTCTCCAAGGTAGCATAAGGACATATGCTAAGAGATGAACCTCCATCTATCAAGAGTCCTCCAACCATGTATCCGGAGGAAAAAATCGCTATATGCAACAACTTACAATGACCGGTCCCTTCAGCGGGTATGTCGTCATCAGTGAAAGATATCACATTATTGTTGAAAATGTGATCAACAAGATGCTGGAATTTTTCCACATCCACTAATTTTGGTAAATGGGCTTCTTCTAAGACCTTTAGCAATATCTTCCTGTGATCTTCGGAAGTGAAAACCAAGTCCAATATGGAAATTTGATGTGGAGCTTCTTTCAAGCTTAAAACCACTTTGGCTTCATTATGGCCCATGGTATGGAGGAATTCTTCTATCATCTCCGTGGGAACTTTCCCATTTGATTTGATGGCGGGCTTCATCATATGATGGGTAAGATACAGTGGATTCTCCTTCGACACTACAGCAGTTGTATGTGAAGTAAATCCTTCAGCCTGGCTATAATTCCATGGGAATTTGTGTAGGTTGACAACAGGATACTGTGGTCTGAATGGTAAGTTAATTGGCTCTGGTGCAGCCACTTTTAAAGGATTGTCAGCTCCTTTGAGTTGAATTGCTTGCATTGTGAGTGGGCTGGCAGCCAAATCATCCTCAGCGGATATAACTACTACTCCGTCCTTCCATTTTGTAGGACATGTGTTCCCACTCTCGAGTAACAAAGTGTCATCGTCTGCCATTTGCAGGACACTATTGTCAATTAAATTTTGAATGAGGTGGTGGAATGCCCAACATTCTTCTGTGCTGTGACCGCGAGAATGGGAGTGATATTGGCATACTCCCTCAGAATTAAACCATCTGGAATAGGGATTGATTGGAGGTAGAAGGGATGTAATTCTTCCTTCATTGATCAATATTTGAAATATCTCCTCCATAGGTTGGCCAAGATATGTAAATTCCCGTTTGTTGGCAAAATCCCGACGGGCTTTGACACTTTCTCTTTTTGCAACTTTATCCTCTAGTGTTTCACTTTTTGAAGACGAGGATTGAATATTCATGATAAAAGGAAGGAGACTAGCATGCTCTTGACTGATTAATTGGCGTGTGACTTGGTGTTGATGAATCACCAGTTCTTCAAACTGATCTAAGCCTTAATCTTTTGCTCCATCATAAACTGGAGCAGCGCATAATTCCATCTATCAGCATCATCTTTGCTGGTCTGGGAAGAGTCAACAACATAATTGGAACTCTGTCCAATGCTCCAATTAATCATATTGACCTATCCTTCTTTGTGTTGAGGAAGAGGATTGTCTTGAACATGAGGTTGGTCGGGTTTAGTCACAATAATCTCCCCATTATCGATTAAGTCCTGGATCTAATGTTTCAAGGCCCAGCAATCCTGAGTGTCATGTCCTGGTGCCCCGGCATGATAAGCACACTTCCGAGTAGCATTGAAACTCTTCCCATTCGGGTTGGCTGGTGGAAGAAGATGTGTAATTTTCTTCTAAGTAGTCAGAAGAGCAAGGATATTCTCGAGTGAGTCCCCTTAGTGTGTGAACACTCGAGGGCATTTAACTTCTCCACCTTTAGGCAATGGAGGGTTTGAAGACTGTGCTTGCAAATTGGAGTAGTTTCTCCTCTAGATAGGAATATTTTGACTGCCTTTTTGACCTTGTAGTATCAAGGAAACATCTTCCTCTTTCTTTTTATGGACCCTCCGGGGGTTATTTCCATAAGTTCCAGACTGGATGTGCTCAGTAACTACTTTAAGAGCGACTAGGTCTTGAATCTTTCCTGACTTCAATCCCATCTCAGCCATCTCTCTGTGGTTGATCATTTCAGAAAATGGCTTACCAATGCCAGCTAAAATTCTTTCATAGAAAGAAGCTTCTTGTATATCTATAAAGGTCATGACCATTTCTGATTCCGTCATTGAAGGAATGACTTGAGCAGCAAGGCGCCTTCACCTTTGAGCATACTCTCTAAAAGACTTAGTAGATTATTTCTTGACCTTGGTAATCTGGTACCAGCTGAGATTGGAAGCTGTACTGAGTGAGGAAGGCATGAGCTAATTCCTCCCAGCTATGGATCTTTGAGTTGTCTAATCTGGTGTACCACGTCCGGGCTTCTCCAATCAAAATTTTCTGGAACAGCTGCATTCTGAGCTTCTCGTCCTCTGCATAAGATCCAAGTTCTCCTATAAATATCTTTAAATGTGTGTATGGATCCCCTAACCCATCATACTTTTCAAAGTCAGGAGTTTTGAATTTCTCTGGATAATGCACGCCAGGGAATATACAAAGGTCAGCATATGAAACACTCACGTGCGTTCCAATTCCTTTGATAGAACGGATGGTTTCCTCCATTTGAAGGACTTTCTTCCTGATATCACCGATGTCTGGATCTTCTTTAAGATGGGTGTTTTCAGGAATTTTGTTGGTCGTATCCAACTGTAGTTAAGGATTTGTTTTATCTGAACTTTGTGTTTCCCGTTGTGCAGAGGATTCTGTATGAATGGGTATTCGCGAACCCTAAGTAGATTGGTGTAATTTTTTAAGCAGAACAACCAAATCTGTAATTTTCTTGCTTAATCCATCAAACTCTTCTCGTGAGACAGGAGCAGGATTAGACTGGTCAGACGAAGACATAGTTTGTTGTAGGCTCATGGTCGTTTTGGATTTTGAGCGGGTAACATGCCCAATTTTTTCCCTATAAAAAACTTATGTAGTTTAGTCTTAGGGAATGTATAAATGTTTATATGCTATCATAATGTGTCCATGTTAGGAATATTATCCTGCAAAACGGGTGTCATTTGATAGCATGTCAAGCCTTAATATGCATGTGCAAATATTCTTCATATTTTCCATTACATATAGATGAGCATGGAATAAAATTACAAGTAATTATCTTTACAAGTAATTTGAAAATGAAAAGCATGAAAAGACTTTCCTCCGCATTTGGTTTATCAGAGGCTGACCTATCTTAGGTTACTCTCGCGGCTTTTTGGCATGAAGGTTCCCAGATCATCACAATTTACTTGACAGGAAGTTAATCCGGTCTTTCAACTGGAGTGAATCTGGGTGGTACCTTTCCCGAGCCTCGTTGGAATTAGTCTTCCTATGAGTCCAGTAATCAAACACCGACAGGATAGCCTCCTGGTGGAGGAACCACACAGCATACATTCACATACAACATGTCTCACCATTTATGAAAATGATGACATGTGTGAAGCACAAATATCACAAATAGATATATTGCAGTGCAGTAAGTAAAAATTCATTCGTACACATTCATCAATAATGTAAATGAAACATTCACACACAAGCATATAACAGTTTTGAAAAGCTTGTAGTAGCGGCTTAAGCCCTCTTACTGGTGTCCCCAGCAGAGTCACCACATGTCGATGTCGGGATTTTTATTTGTCCCTTTTATGTTCTTGTTCTTTGGTGTTCTCATGTTATATGAGATTTGTTTGAAAAAACAAGTGAAAAAAGTCCAACATGTTTATGTCGACGATTTGACTGTAAGATTCGCCAGTTGGTGTTTTTAACTAGTTGCACCAACGCAACCGAGAAAAGGTTTGCACATTGCCCCAGTGATGTGACACTGCTAAACGGTTCTGTGAAACCGAGATGTGTGTGTATGTGTGTGTGTGTGTGTGTATGCATGTGCTATTATTTGGAAGTTGTGCGAGGCCTCGTTCGCACCTATATACAAAGGGTTTGAATTTGTATGAAAAAATCAGTTTTAAACATGATATGGCAGTGAGGTTTTGTAAAAGAAGTTTTTCAAACCCTGTGCTCAATAGTAATTGAGACATTTTCATACTTCCATTTTATTATTAAATGTTCGGCTTGATTGCTTATATTTTCGAGATGCGAAGCATCTTCGAGAAAATAGTATATAGAAGTGCCAAACTCCTTATGGACATGAAAGCCATCTAAGAAAATTCAAACACCGTGAATAATTTATAAGTCGCTACAAATTGAAAATGTATCATCACGGAACAGAATCTAGATTCAAGAGATCAATATGTGATCACATGATTCCTAGGCTCACATGATGCCGCAATTTATATGAAAAGCAGTAAGCAGTTATATATATAAAAGTTGTAAATATATATACAGACATGATCAACCACCACGAAGCACCTCCATGAGGGATCAGAAATGTAAATATATAAAAGCGATAAATATATAGAGAGAGACATGATCAACCACCACGAAGCACCTCCATGGGGGATCAGAAATGTAAATAAAGTAGTAAATGCGATCAACCGCCATGAAGTAAACTCCAGGCAGGACGGAATGTAATTAAAGGAGTAAAAGGCCACGAAGTAAACTTCAGGCCTGACAGAAATGTAATTATATATATATATATATATATAGAAAGCAGTAAACGCACAAGATATATATCGATCCCGGCTCAGTTTATGATTTCAGTGATTTGTGGCTATATATATATATATAAGTAAGTAAACGTTCTGGACGTGAGTACAGGCTTAAACGAGGCATAACTCAAAAATGTTAGTCCATATATATATATATATATATGTATGTATAATACAGACAGAAATGAAAATCACGGACCGAAGTTCGGGCATACACATAAAACACGACTCTCAATGTGAAGAAGAGTGTGTTCAAAGATGAAGAGAAAGATTTTATAATGTGTAAGAAGGCTTACAGTGGGCTACCAAAGAAGACTTCTATGACTTTAAGTGGATGAACACTCGGCTCCCGCCGGTAAAATATAGCTATATGTGAGCTAACAAGTGTTTAAAAATGAGAAAGCACTCAATATGGAGTGTGTATAGAGCAAATTTGACAGGGCTTCCTCGCCTTTTTTTATCTTGCAAATGGCCATCCCAAGCTCTATATTTATAGAGCTGGGAGCCGCAGTGTACTGCAATGAATCGCAGATGCACTCTTGCGGCTTCAAGGGGTGCCCCCTGCCCATGGTCCCACAATCTCAAGACGTGCAAGCGTGCAACAGGATGTCCGCTCGAACTTGCAGAACATCAATCTGAGAATCCGATTGAGGTGTATAAGACAAGTTTTGGACTGTTGTTATCGAGAGCTACACAATGACATATGATTAGAGGTTGTACAAAGTCAGGAAGATGGAACCATGTCCTATCTCTTCAAGCTTCAAATTCTATCCGGTGTGCTGCCTTTCATACTAGTCACTCGGGATTTCAACTCCTTTGTTCTTGTGGGACAATGTTGTGTAGAATGTATGTTGATTATTGTTTGTTGAGACGGCGCCATGTGGGGTTGAGGTGGCAATTTGATGACTTTGCCCTTCTGATGAGTGAGTTTTGTACACATGAATTGGATACATTCGGGCTTAATTTATTGTTGTTCTCAAGTCTTTTAGAATAGTTTTTAAGTGTTTGTGTCTATTCAAGCATGTTTTATGTTGTTTTGTAGGAATTGGGACAAAAGTTACTTGGATTGACGTTCGGGGTGGCTAGATTCGCGTTTTTGGCTTGCCATTTACACAGCAGTCACTTCAGAGCCAATTTGAGTATTGCTTCAGACCTTATTTCGAAACACTCAAAGAATGAAAGTTGTAGATCTACTGCTTCTCTTTCCGGATCATCTTGAATCATCAAAATCGGAGTTCGGACGAAGAGGTTATGGCTTTTTTCCCAAAGGACGTCGGAGCAGAAAATGTCAGAACATGTGCTGCTGCCGGGCGCCCAAAAATAGCTTATGCTCAGCAAACCTTTCGGGCAATCGGGGTGCAGGTTCTGATGTCAAGCCCAGTATTGGAAGCTGCCGGGAAGAACTTCAGTGATGGCCTCGGACGCATTTTTGGGCTTAATTTTGACACCTTTTTGACTCCAAATTGGATTGGGTTTGTTCCTAAGCTAAAAATTGAACTTGTAACCTATAAATACATGATGTAAGGCATAAAATAAAGGAGATTACATAGATTAGACTAGATTAAACACTCCATTAAATTAGAATCTTAACCCTAGTTCTTAATTAGCTATTGAAGATTGAAGCAAATTGAAGAACACTGAAGATCAAGAGTAAGAGCAAGAGGGGAGCATCGATTTCTTTGACAATGATTCTATTCTCTTCTCTTATCATACTTTTATCTTTTAATATCTATTCAGTTGTGGATTCTTGGTTTTATTTCATTAATTATGAACTAACTCTTTTATTAAGATTTCAATTGAACCTTTTATGGTTATAAATTAGTTATTTAATTTATTCCAATTATTTGTGTCAAAGTGAGTTGTTTATCTTGCCTTATGCTTATTGATTAATTATCTGATCAGTAATTACCTTGTTACTCTAGAAGGAATTGGGAAAAGAATTCTAGGGTTAGAACTGGGCATGGTGACATGTGACTTAGTTATTTGCACAGTGAATAATTAGGTTTGTGAATATAATGAGAATATGTATTTGTCACATGTAACACATAAGGAATTGGGATTATAGTGAGTTTAATTCAATTTTTTTGTATAGGGATATAGCAAAATTAACTTGGATTAAATAGAAGGCAAAGGATCACTTGAGAAAGGGCTTTTGGCATTTTAGAATTCATGTTAACAATTCAGTAGACATAATAATTGGAATAGTTGAATAATTGATTTATAATTCATAATTGGGGATATTGGAGTCTTAATCCTTATTTACCCGAATTTAATCAAATCTTAGTTTTGTTTATTTGCTTTCTTTTAGACTAATCTCTTTTAATTGTTTAATTTAGTTTTCTTAATTAGAAAATTCACAATTTATAATTGTTTAAATAAAATTGATTTGGTTAAGAGTTAGTATTTGGTAATTTTTATTAAATAATTCCTTGTGGGAACAATACTCTACTTTCACTTTATTACTTGTTGACCGTGTATACTTGCACGCATTTATTGATTGCGAAATCGATCAACAAGTTTTTGGCGCCGTTTCCGGGGAATTAATTTAATAATTATTTACCAATATTAATTTCAATCAAATTAGTCTTAATTTAAACATTTTTATTTTTATTTTTAATTCTCTTCTTATATTTCTCTCATTTTAGGTACCATGGATGAGTTTGAGTATCAATGGCCATACACGTTCTTGGCTCAACCAAGGGAAACAGGGATTGATGGACTTAATACATCTTCTATAGAAGCAACTTCAAAGACGTTGGAGGTTATCGCAGCCCAACAGAGTCGAAGGACGGAAAGAATGACTCAGCCAATGGAAACAGAGATTGAGGAACTCACGACACTTTCAGCATTGGCAGCACAGGTGTCCGCAATAGCTAACAATATGGAAACATGGAGTCCACCATCCACGCAACAAGTTTCTTCATTATCAGCACAAATTGAGACACTTTCAAAGATGGTCGACGCTTTTGAAGCACAACGTCGTTAAAGTATGGTGGTTACTTGTGATTATTGTGCTAGAAATCATATGAGTCATCAAAGCGCCATCAGTTTCGAGCCGGTACAGTATGGTGGTGATTACCCCAATAATTATGTCTATCCTAACAACTATTATCAGGATTGGGGGTATCACCCGGATTTTTCATGGAGTAACAATCAAGCTCAAGCACCGAGACAACAAAACACATCCGGATTCCAAAATCAGACTCAACAACAACCAGAGAGGAAATCAAGTTTGGAAGAAACCGTGGAGAAATTTATTAGAGCTTCTGAAAAAAAGAACGAGGAACAAGACAAAGTATTGAATCAAGTAGAGCTGAATGTGAAAAGCCAAGGTGTTTCATGGAACCATACTCATCAAGATCAATTTTATGCTCTAAGTCCAACGTACCCACCAGATTTCTCGTGTTCACCTCCACTACAACAGGAAGAACATTCAAATTTGGAGGAAGCTTTGTCCAAGTTCAAAGCTTCATGTGAGGAGAGGAGGATTAATCAAGAGATATTGAGTCAAAATTTTATGAACCAAACGAAACAACTAACCAATGCCTCGAACATTTGTCCTCAATACACTTGGCTCTATGACATGGATGATTTAGACCGATGATGAGCAGAACCAAATCTGCAGAACCGGATGTGCCAAATGATATAGATGTTGAAAGAGAGGAAAGACTTGGAGACCAACAAAAGGAGATCGGCAAAGATCTAACTTTGAGTACCAACGAAGTTGAGCCAATTTTGATAGTGTCCCATGTACCTTCTCCACCAAAGTTCAAGAATCCGGGCAGTTTTGCAAAACCATGCCCAATTGAAAGTCATGTCGTCGGCAAAGCTCTTGGTGACGTAAGAGCCAGTACAGTTGTGGAGTCATGGTGGGATGAAAAGGAGAAGATAGAGGAAGATTCCATTATGTTTATTAAGCTTCAATTCCCCAATCTAATCATATACATAATGGAGAAAACACCTAGTTGTTGGACGTTCTTAATAGGGAACCTATCTACAAAGAGTATGCTAGGTGACTTCAATTCAAGGGTTTTTGCTAATGGTAACCTCCCAAAAGAGACATTGCTACTGATGGATGGATGGTTCCTCAATTATTGTAGGGGAATTGGATAGAGAATTGAAGAAGTCAGGCTGAGACTATAAAACAAGCGCTTATTAGGAGGCAACCAAAGTTTAATTTTTATTTTTAGTTTTATTAAGTTTTATATTAGCAGTTTTGAATTTGCATTTATTTAGGATTTAATAAAATAGTTTTTATCATGGTTTACAGGTTATTCAAGTCAAATTCAAGTGTGGTGCCCAATTTATTCCACGTGCCTAGCATAATCTCCAAACTTAGCAGACAAGGAGGAAGATTGCTATATTTTCAGGGAAGTCCTCTACTTTAATTTTTTTCTATTTCAGCCATTGAGGACAATGTCTAGTTTAATTTTGGGGGCATTTTAGTGTCGTATTGCATATAGTTAGTTATCTGCATAGTAGTTCGTTTTTTTATGTGTTAGCATTATTTTTTTTAGGTTGCATATAATACATGGTAGTTATTTGCATATTCATATATGTGTTGCAATAGTATGTGTTCATGTAGTATAATTGCATTTTTATTTTTATTTTGCATGAATCTGTGTGATAGGTTGGTGTGGTCTTAGCTCGGCCTATGATAAGACTGGTTTTGCATGTTAACTTGAACATTGTTGATAATTGATGATGAGTTCTAATTTTAATCATGATGATAATCTTAGCCTGTCTGAAACTTATGTAACCGGTTAGCACTTAAAGTTTAACTGTTTTAATCCACTTGGTTCAAGGGTTTCATAATTTGTTTCTGAGGGAAAATCTTTGTTAAAATTTAAGGAAATTAGTGAACTGGCGGTAAAGGTTGGAATGACGTAAAAGCTTGAGTTTGGGGGAATCTATGGGATATATATATTACAAAAAAAAGAAAAAAGGAATGATGAAAAGAAAAAAAAAGAGAAGAAAAATCCAGAAAGAAAGAAAAAAAAGAATAAACACCATGGCATGCTTGTCTAGTTTTGTGGCCTTTGTTACTTGAGTAAATAAGCCTGAGGGGATTGTCTTTACACCTAGCGCCCTAAGGTCTTAATGGCTTGGGAGTCGTTGGTTGAAAGCTCGTTAAGGTAGCACTGAAAAGCCTAAGGGAATAAGACATTGCTCAGCCATGAGAAAAAAAAATGAATAAAACACGAAAAAGAGCAAAAATGCCCTCGTGATTGAATAAGAGTATAAATAAATCCTGTATTTACCTTAAGACTTGGTAATTGCTTAGTTTTAACCGGAGTTGTCATGTTCACAAAAGTAATTGAATTGGAACTGAAATTTTCCTTCTAAGAAGTTTGTTATGTGATTATCTTGAACTGTGGTTGGCTAGAATGGTTAACAAGCACACACGCACAACATGGGTGATGACAGGTTTGGATTGACTAATTGGTTAGAGTTATGGATTTTAACTTGATTGGATATATTGTTTGAGTATTATTAGTATCTTTGAGGCCTGTTGCTACATATCATACTGATTTATTACTGGGTTCGTAGGTATATTATAAAGTAGATCATGCATATGCATTCATGTAGTTGAGTTAGTTTGTTTATTTTTAGTTCTTTTGTGTTTTTGCTTGAGGACAAGCAAAGGTTTAGGTTTGGGGGTATTTGATGAGTGAGTTTTATACACATGAATTGGATACATTCGGGCTTAATTTATTGTTGTTCTGAAGTCTTTTAGAATAGTTTTTAAGTGTATCTATTCAAGCATGTTTTATGTTGTTTTGTAGGAATTGGGACAAAAGTTACTTGGATCGACGTTCGGGGTGGCTAGATTCGCATTTTCGGCTTGCCATTTACACATCAGTCACTTCAGAGCCAATTTTAGTATTTCTTCGGACCTTATTTCGAAAAACTCAAAGAATGAAAGTTGTAGATCTACTTCTCCTATTTCCGGATCATCTTGAATCATCAAAATCGAAGTTCGGACGAAGAAGTTATGTCCATTTTCCCAAAGGGCGTCAGAGAAGAAAATGTCATAACATGTGCCAGCGCCGAGGCGCCCACAATAGGCTTATGCCCAACGCTGAGGTGTCAAAGGTGGTTGGTTGAAGATCAAGCCCAGTCTTTGGGAGCTTTCGGGAAGGGCTTAGTGATGGCCTGGACGCGTTTTTGGGCGAATTTACTCCAAATTGGATTGGGTTTATTCCTAAGCTAAAAATTGGACTTGTAACCTATAAATACATGATGTAAGGCATAAAATAAAGGGAGATTACATAGATTAGACTAGATTAAACACTCCATTAAATTAGAATCTAAACCCTAGTTCTTAATTAGCTGTTGAAGATTAAAGCAAATTGAAGAACATTGAAGATCAAGAGTAAGAGCAAGAGGGGAGCATCAGATTTGCTGACAACAGATTCTATTATCTTCTCTTATCATACTTTTTTCTTTTAATGTCTATTCAGTTGTGGATTCTTTGTTTTAATTCATTAATTATGAACAAACTCTTTTATTAAAATTTCAATTGAACCTTTTATGGCTATAAATTAGTTATTTAATTTATTCCAATTATCTGTGTCAAAGTGAGTTGTTTATCTTGCCTGATGCTTATTGATTAATTATCTGATCAGTAATTACCTTGTTACTCTAGAAGGAATTGGGAAAGGAATTCTAGGGTTAGAACTGGGAATGGTGACAAGTGACATAGTTATTTACACAGTGAATAATTAGGTTTGTGAATAGAATGAGGATATCTATTTGTCACATGTAACACATAAGGAATTGGGATTATAGTGAGTTTAATTCAATTGTTTTGCATAAGGATATAACAAAATTAACTTGGATTAAATAGAAGGCAAATGATCACTTGAGAAAGGGCTTTTGGCATTTGAGAATTCATGTTAACAATCCAGTAGACATAATAATTGGAATAGTTGAATAATTGATTTATAATTCATAATTGGGGATATTGGAGTCTTAATCCTTATTTACCTGAATTCAATCAAATCTTAGTTTTGTTTATTTGCTTTCTTTTAGACTAATCTCTTTTAATTGTTTAATGTAGTTTTCTTAATTAGAAAATTCACAATTTGCAATTGTTTAAATAAAATTGATTTGGTTAAGAGTTAGTATTTGGTAATTTTTATTAAATAATTCCTCGTGTGAACGATACTCTACTTTCACTTTATTACTTGTTGACCGTGTATACTTGCACGTATTCATTGATTGCGAAATCGATCAACACCTTCACCGGGGTTATCTTTGATTTTCGCAGATAAAGCAGACGTTGCTCAGGGTTATCTCTGAGATTGGACCGCTGCAAGTGTTGAATGCCCTCAAGGTTGTCTCTGAGGTGGGCCTATCCTCCCGAGTTTGTGAATTGATGGCCTCGGCATGAATCCTGAGGTTGAAGCTGACTGCATGCATTTGAAACAAGCATTTCCGAGGTTATCTCCAAAACTGCAACTGCACTCCTCGGGGTTATCTCCAAGGTTGATATTGTCTTTCCCGGTGTTGTCAAGGAATGGCAAGTTTCCTATGTCCATATACCAGTAAATAAAGATTTATCTATGCAAAAACTGTTTGCCCATTTCATAATCCGTTTTGGAATTCCTTGGATTTGGAAGTGGGATTTTCAAAGCAGTGATTACCGAATAAGATCCTCGCTTAAAAGAGTATATTTTACCAAGTGGTGGGACAAAGGGCTTAACCCCACTTTACCAGAACTCCTCAAGACCATAAAAGGCCATACCCAGGCCTGTTTAGATGTTATACCTCAGAGCCTTCTAGCATCAACATCAGTAAATCCTTTTGTTAAAATTCAAACAGATTTAAAACAAAAGTTTCAAAACTTAACTGAAACAGAACTCTTAGTTAAAACTATGGATTATATGAAGACACAATTCTTACAATCCTTAGTCCCGGATGATGCCTCCATGAAGACTATTAACAGTGATGAAGACTCTGAACAGGATGACAATTAATTCAATGTTTTAGCAGGAGAAAGTCAAGAACCGGAGCCTACCATGGGAGACTTTTGGGACTCTCTCACTTCAATGATTTCTAAGAAGATAGCGCAGGACAAGAAAGGAAAAGGAAAATAAAGTTATTCTCCACTACAGCATCAATAATCAGAAGAAAACAAGTACAGTGTTCCCACCAGCAATGATGCATATCCAGTTGCCTCTCAATTATCAAAAGTCGACGACCACACATCGCCCACGAAGATTCCACTAAGTCGACAAATTTTGTCTCTTATCCTCCACTTCTTACGGCTAAGAGATAAAGAAGAAAAGATAATGATTATTGCTTCGACTCCACTATCCAGACACGCCCCGATCCTTTTCTCCTTCTCTTTTTGTATAAATAAGGAGACCTCACCCTTGTTGAGGCGAGAACTTTTTTAGAATTTTCCTTTGTATTCTCTTTTGTACCTCTCTCTCGTAAAATACTTGATAAATATATAAATCAAGTTTGAAGATATCCAAGACTCTTCTATAAGTTTTAATTATTGCTTCATTAATTATTAGGTTTTCTTACTTAAGCTTTTAGATTATCATCTTGAGAATAGTAATCGATAGAAAAACAAAGATATCAATCAAGAATCGATAATCATAATCGTTTTACTTCTTAAACAGCTTTTTATATATCGTAACATTATATTGTCTTAACAAAAAAGCGCCATATAGGAAGAAACTGCGTCATTTCATAGTTTTGGGTAGAACCCTACCCCCTAATCAATGATAATTTCATGAGATCATATATGTGGTAATTTATCTGCAAAGATATATTTAATATGTTTTTAAAATTTCATGCCATGTATTAATTAAGATAGATAAGGGTTAATGCTTAATTAAGTGGGACGTCACCAAAGTCGCGTTTTGAATCCTTGCCTTTATCCGTCTTGTGGAGTGTGGCTATTATTTCTTGTAAATCGTTGACAGACGTGCTTGATCAACCCTTTTCTCCGATCCTCCCTTAATTGGTATCAGAGCCATGTTAGTTTATTAACATATTAATGAATATATTACTTATAAATTACACATATATGGTCACCTTTGAAAAATGACTGATTTTTCAACCTCTATTTCAACCGTAGCAAATGCCTCAGCTTCTACAGTTGAAGCAACCGAACTGATAGCCTATCAGGATGTTAAGGAAGCCTTAGATAAATGGACTATTCCTAAAATTAAACCAGAAACAATTTATAAAATTGGAACCTTTGATTTTATTAGTAAAAGAATAATTAAAACCTTTGAACATGTTGTTCCTTTATAGAATAATGATGAAATTTTATATTTATTGCATGTTGAAGACTTGTACCCTTTTTTACAAAAATATAAATATGTTCACATAGGACTTATCCAAGTAGCCTTCAAACCTTTGACTTTACTTGGCCAAAATACCAAAGATTCAAAGGTATACTTAGAGATGGTAGGTGTCTTAATCTGAAAGCCTCTCTCATGGGAGCTATTAAAACTAGCCTTGCCCATTGACCAGTATATTTTAATATCTACCCGAATTTAAGTGTTGCCCTAACTGATAATAATTTGTCAAAAGTCTTAGATATGAGAATCATATCTCATGGTTATGAATACCTAGCCGGATCCCCTCCTTTTGCCATATTATTCCGTATACACCTTAAAGTTTTAACGACTTTAAATCCATATATCAGAAAGCAAAGCCAACAAGGACATACTGTCCTTATTGATACTAACCTCTTTAGTAGTCAAGTGGCTATTCCCAGAATGATCCCTTGGGAAGAAATTACTTTCCCAAAACAATGGCAAATTACTAATGCCGTTCCTACCAGACCTATATTTAGATAAAACATTGAAGATGTTATTCAAACCAGTAATGAAAATGTTTATTTAAAATTTCAAAGACCTTTTACCAGAAGTCGTTCTATTAATAATATTTCTTATAACATTGATTTTCCTGAATCATCTAGACAATCTGTGTCTGACCCTTTAGAATCTGTTTATCCACAGTCTAAAAATCCCAGTAATGAGTCTTTCAAATATGAAGACATAGTTAGAGGAATTCATATTTCTGAAAATCAAATACCTCATGGTATTTATGAGGCTACTCCTGAGAATAGAAGACTTTACAGTCCAACTGCTAGTGATATGGATTTTGAGTGTTAAATGGATTTTTCTCCAATAGTAAAATTCGCCAATGTTTATACCAGGAGTTCATGCAGGATAAATACCAGAATTTTAGAAATTGGTATTTTAAAAATCATGATAATAATAAGTTAGCAGAAATGAAAGCTAATTATTATGCTTATCTGAATAGTAACCAGTGTATATTATCATTTGCTAAATGGTATTATGATTTTGTCTTAAAATCAGATTTTTATACTGAAAATCAACTAAATGTATTAACTGGAATTCAAAAAGATTGGATTACCACAAATGGTAATATTATTCAGTCTATTCATCCCCCTCCTAAGTCTCTTGAACTTAGCTCTGGAAATGAAAATTTAAAGCCCTTAGTTATTAATCCGTATGTTGATATTTCTGAAGTTTCTCATCAACAAGAAGAAGTAAAGATCAAAGACATTTTGCCCTTGTCTAAACAGAATAATTATACTAATCTATTCCTTCAAACTGTAGGAAAACAGTTAACCAGGATTGAAAAGCAAATAAATCATATTAATGATAATTGCCAAATTGTTCCTCAAAAAATTGACCTTCAACCAGCAACTATTAAACCACCTTTAGAAGTTAGTAATTTTAAAATGAAATCTCCTAAAACCAGTGATAATTTTATTGAAAATCTTTTAAATAAAATTAAAGATTTAAAACTCACACCCGCATCCTCGTCCCAGATCAATATGATGTCTGGACAACCTTCCTCTCATACCAAAGAATAATAATAATCGATCATCGATAATGAAGAAGAAGATTCCGATTTTTCCCTATTAATATTTTTGAAATCCGAATAATTTTCGTGAAATGCAAAATATTAATAAAACTACTTATAATGAAAAGCCTATTAATAGAATGGCTTTATCTCGGACCTAGTAGGTACTACTACCCTGCACTCTACTCCTCGGGATATTCTCGTATGAAGAAGACTTTCTTCATTCCCGTAAGTCTTATCATGGTAAAACCATCTATGAATGGAATATCGATGGTAAGATGAGAATATCAAATTTTGAAACCATCCATCATATTTTGTTGTATGCAGCATGCAGCAAGCATGAATGAAAACACGAGACCATCGATCATGCGTTTCTTAGTAAATGGTTTTACTGGCATTCTTAAAGGATGGTGGGATAATGTACTCTCTGATAACCAAAGAACTGAAATCCTTCAATCCTATAAGAATGATACTGACCCTATTACTAAACTTGAAACCAGAAGAGAAGATGCTTGCTACACCCTAGTTCAAGCTATCGTTCATCATTTTGTAGGACCAGGACAGATAAATACCGATAGAAGTAGAGAACTCTTACAGAACCTTCGTTGCCCATCCTTAACCCATTTTAGATGGTATAAAGATGTTTTTTAATGAAAGTTATGCAAAGAGCAGATGCTAACAGTGAACATTGGAAAGCCAAATTTGTAGATGGACTTCCTACTTTCTTTGCTGAAAAAGTCCGTAAAAAACTAAGAGATAAACATGACCGTATGAGTATCCCTTATGACCAGTATTCTTATGGTCATCATATTTCAGTAATTATCGAAGAAGGATTGTCATTATGTAATGATATGAAACTTCAACAATTAATGAAAAAACAGAATCTTACTAAAAGACATGAGATAGGAGAATTTTGCGATCAATTCTCTTATGACACAAAATTACAGTATCCCCATAAGTCTAAGAAACAACAAAGTTCTAGACCCTCTAAATCATACCGAAAACGCTCTTCTAAGAAACCCTCTAAAACCAAAACCCCTGAAAAATCTTCCAGGAAAAAAAAGAGTAACAGAAAAAAAAGATAAATCTAAAATTCAATGCTATAAATGTGGAAAAACAGGACACTTTGCTAATAAATGCAATTCAAAATTAAAACAAAAACTTAATGAATTATCCCTTGATGGGGAAATCCAATAGCAAATTCTTAATTTTTTGTCTAATAACGATTCCGAGTCCAGCTCAGAAGATAATGATTTAGTAGAAGTCTATTCAGAATCTGACAATAATTTTGACAATGAATAATGTCAAACCTATACTATTAATAACTGTAATACAGCTACTGAAGCTAATTACTGGAAAGCTATCGTCGAGATGAATGGTTTAGATATTGGAGATCCCAGTATTAATGTCTTAACTGACCACCAGAAATCACTTCTCGACCTAGCCGAACAAATTAAAGATCCAGAGATTAAATTAAAATTTTTAGAAATCTTTTATAAAACTCAAAAGGATGAAAATACTCTTCGCATTAATCAGTACAGTATGAAAGAGGTTATGAAACGTATTCACATGTTTTCTACCATTGAGAAGCCTACTACTATTCGGGATCTAAAAATGAAATACATATTTTAAAATCTGAAATAAAACATTTACAGAATAGTAATATTACTATTTTTCAAGATTTAAACAATATTAAAAAACCTGTTAAATCAAAAACAGGATAATTCAGGATCCTCCAAAAAAATTTGAATCTTCCGATAAATCGTAATCTTCTGAATAATATTTAATGCTTATGAATCAAGTAGTTTTCCAGAAATGGTATATTCGAATTACTTTTATTATCAAACCAGATTTTATTATTAAAGACGCCATTGCTCTTGTTGATAGTGGTGCTGACATGAACTGTATTCAAGAAGGATTAATTCCTACCAAGTACTTCCAGAAGACCACTCAATCTCTAACTAGTGCAAGCGGTAATACTATGAATATTAATAATAAAATTCCTGAATCCTTAATCTGTAATCAAGGTCTCTGTTTACCTACTTCTTTTGTTCTTATCCGTAATATGAATCAAAGTATCATTTTAGGCACCCCCTTTTTATGCCTTTTAATGCCTATTTCAAAAATTGATACTTTAGGAATTCATACAACTCTTAATAACAGACATATTGTTTTTGAATTTATTACAGAACCTTACACTAAAGAATTAAATCAAGTTAAAAACATGATTTATTCTAAAGAAAAAGAAATCAATTTTATTCAAAAAGAAATAAAATTTCTTACTACAGAATAGAGAATTTTACAACCTTCTCTACAGGAAAAAATAAAATTAATCCATAAAACTCTTCAAACTGAAATCTGTAGTGATGTCCCAAATGCCTTCTGGAACAGGAAGAAACATATTATTTCTCTTCCTTATATCCCTAATTTTAATGAGAAAAATATTCCTACCAAATCTCGACCCAGCTAGATGAAGAAAGAATATTTACTCCTTTGTAAAACTGAAATTGAGTCCCTTCAATGGAAAAAATTAATAAAACCCAAAGACTCTCTCACGGAGTCAGCATCGCTTTTATGTCAATAAAATTCGTAAATTGAACGAGGAACTCCACGACTCGACATCAACTATAAACCTCTTAATGAAGCCCTTCAATGGATTAGATATCCAATTCCAAATAAAAAGGATCTTCTTGGACTGCCTTCATGATGCCACTATTTTCTAAATTTGATATGAAATCGTGGATTTTGGCAAATTCAAATTAGAGAACAGGATACTTATAAACCGCTTTTTACAAGACCTTTTGGTCACTATGAATGGAATGTTCTTCCATTTGGAGTAAAAATGGACCTTCTTAATTTCAAAGCACATCATGAATGATATTTTTAATCCCTTTACTGAATTTATTATCTGTTACATTGATGATGTTTTAATTTTCTCTTCATCTATTGAAAAACATATTAAACATTTAAATATTTTTAAAAATGTTATCATAAAAAATGGTTTGGTAGTTTCTGCCCCTAAAATGAAGCTTTTCCAAACAAAGATCAGATTTCTTAGACATAATATTTCTAATGGAACTATTATTCCAATTGATAGATGTATTGAATTTGCATCTAAATTTTCGGATGAAATCAAAGACATTAATCAACTGCAAAGGTTTTTGGGAAGTTTAAATTATATTCGTGATTACTATCCAAATCTTTCCCAAGATGCTTCTATTCTGTATACTCGCCTTCGGAAAAATCCTTTACCTTGGACTGAAGAACATACTGATGCAGTAAGAAAGATTAAATCTAGAGTTAAATAGTTACCTTGTTTGTCCTTACCTAATCCCGAATGGAAAAAGATCGTTCAGACCGATGCTTCCAATACCGGATATGGTGGTATTTTAAAACAATTTAATCCTAACAAAGAATAAAGAAGATCTTATTTGCTTCACTTCGTGAACTTGGAAAGGACCCTCTTTAAATTATCTTACTATTAAAAAAGAATGTCTTTCAATTGTCAAATGTGTTTTAAAATTTCAGGATGATCTTTTAAATCAGCACTTTTTAATTAGAGTTGACTATTCAGCTACAAAACAGATCTTTAAAAAAGATGTTCAAAATTTAGCATCCAAACAGATATTTGCTACTTGGCAAAGTATTTTATCAGTATTTGACTTTGATATTGAATATATCAAAGGAAACCAGAATTCTTTACCAGATTTTCTAACCAGAGAATATTTACAGGAATGACCAGTAGAGGTCGTGGTCGCGGCCAAAGAGGTCGAGCCAGAACTAATCTATATTATACATAATCTCCTAGCTTGAACCTTCAATCCAAAGAATTCTTCTTCTTCTAGCCAAAAATTGACCTACGAAAAGATGTTCTTCTTTACTCTAACAAAGATATTCAAATACTTATGTGGAAGGAACAGTATTGTTTATTGAACAAAATGATGAGAAATGGATGAAAGATCCATGGGAGATCAAACGACGTTATTTAACGACTCAACCGTCTCCTCCTTGTTTTAACCAGTATCTTTATGTGTATGCGCAAATCATTCTAGAAACAACATCTATGGATATAAAGCACATGCTTCATGATCCATCTAAACCAACCAGTCCAATACAATACAGCAAAACCACTATCAAGAGTATTATGCCTCTTGCTAAAACTTAACTGAAACAGAACTCTTAGTTAAAACTATGGATTATATGAAGACACAATTCTTACAATCCTTAGTCCCGGATGATGCCTCCATGAAGACTATTAACAGTGATGAAGACTCTGAACTGGATGACAATCAATTCAATGTTTTAGCAGGAGAAAGTCAAGAACCGGAGCCAACCATGGGAGACTTTTGGGACTCTCTCACTTCAATGATTTCTGAGAAGATAGCGCAGGACAAGAAAGGAAAAGGAAAATAAAGTTATTCTCCACTACAGCATCAATAATCAGAAGAAAACAAGTACAGTGTTCCCACCAACAATGATGCATATCCAGTTGCCTCTCAATTATCAAAAGCTAACAGTCACCTGTCCACAACAGTATTCCACTAAGCCGACAGCTTATCTCTTATCCTCCACTTCCTATGGCTAAGAGATAAAGAAGAAAAGATAAGGATTACTGCTCGACTCCACTATCCAGGACACGTCTGATCCTTTCTCTCCTTCTCTTTTGTATAAATAAGGGAGACCTCACCCTTGTCGAGGCAAAACTTTTTTTAGAATTTTCCTTTGTATTCTCTTTGTACCTCTCTCTGTAAAATACTTGATAAATATATAAATCTGAAGTTTGAAGATATCCAAGACTCTTCTATAAGTTTTAATTATTGCTTCCGTTAATTATTAGGTTTCCTTACTTAAGCTTTTAGATTATCATACTGAGAATAGTAATCGATACAAAACAACATATCAATCTACAACGGATAATCATAATCGTTCTTACTTCTTAGAACAGTTTTATATATCAGAACATTATATTGTCTTAACAAAAACTGCCATACAGGAAGAAACCTGTCGGCTCATAGTTTTGGGTAGAACCTCTACCCCCTAATCAACAGTAATTTCATGAGATCATATATGTGGTAATTTATCTGCAAAGATATATTTAATATGTTTTTAAAATTTCATGCCATGTATTAATTAAGATAGATAAGGGTTAATGCTTAATTAAGTGGGACGTCACCAAATTCGCGTTTTGAATCCTTGCCTTTATCCGTCTTGTGGAGTGTGGCTATTATTTCTTGTAAATCATTGACAGACGTGCTTGATCAACCCTTTTCTCCGATCCTCCCTTAATTGGTATCAGAGCCATGTTAGTTTATTAACATATTAATGAATATATTACTTATAAATTACACATATATGGTCACCTTTGAAAATGGTGATTTTTAACCTCTCTTTCAATCAGTAGCTAATGCCTCAAACTTTCTACAAATTGAAGCAACCGAACCGATAGCCTATCGGGATGTTAAGGAAGCCTTAGATAAATGGACTATTCCTAAAATCAAATCAGAAACAATTTATAAAATTGGAACCTTTGATTTTATCAGTAAAAGAATAATTAAAACCTTTGAACATGTTGTTCCTTTATAGAATAATGATGAAATTTTATATTTATTGCATGTTGAAGACTTGTACCCCTTTTTGCAAAAAATATAAATATGTTCACATGGGACTTGTCCAAGTAGCCTTCAAACCTTTAACTTTACTTGGCCAAAATACCGAAGATTCAAAGGTACACGTAGAGATGATAGGTGTCTTAAGCGGAAAGTTTTCTCATGGGAGCTATTGAAACTAGCCTTGCCCATGGACCAAAGATATATTTTAATATCTACCGAATTTAAGTGTTGCCCTAATTGATAATAATTTGTCAAAAGTCTTAGAAATAAGAATCATATCTCATGGTTATGAGAATCATACTCTTGATAGTGGTTTTGCTGTATTGTATTGGACTGGTTGGTTTAGATGGATCATGAAGCGTGTGCTTTATATCCATTGATGTTGTTTCTGGAATGATTTGCTCATACACATAACGATACTGGTTAAAACGAGGAGGAGACTGTTGAGTCGTTAAATAACGCCGTTTGATCTCCCATGGATCTTTCATCCATTTCTCATCATTCTGTTCAATAAACAATACTATTTCTTCCACATAAGTTTTTAGAATATACTGTTCGGGTAAAAGAAGAACATCTTTTACTGTAGGCTGGCTAGAAGAAGCCGAAGAATTACTGGATTGAGGGTTCAAGCTAGGAAGTTTTGTATAATATAGATTAGTTCTGCCTCGACCTCTTTGGCCGCGACCACGACCTCTACTGGTCATTCCTGCAAATATTCTCTGGTTAGAAAATCTGGTAAAGAATTCAGATTTCTTGTGGAGTGTGGCTATTATTTCTTGTAAATCATTGACAGACGTGCTTGATCAACCCTTTTCTCTGATCCTCCCTTAATTGGTATCAGAGCCATGTTAGTTTATTAACATATTAATGAATATATTACTTATAAATTACACATATATGGTCACCTTTGAAAAATGACCGATTTTTCAACCTCTCTTTCAATAGTAGCAAATGCCTCAAACTTCTCTACAGTTGAAGCAACCGAACTGATAGCCTATCAGGATGTTAAGGAAGCCTTAGATAAATGGACTATTCCTAAAATCAAACCAGAAACAATTTATAAAATTGGAACCTTTGATTTTATTAGTAAAAGAATAATTAAAACCTTTGAACATGTTGTTCCTTTACAGAATAATGATGAAATTTTATATTTATTGCATGTTGAAGACTTGTACCCCTTTTTGCAAAAAATATAAATATGTTCACATAGGACTTGTCCAAGTAGCCTTCAAACCTTTGACTTTACTTGGCCAAAATACCAGTATTTAGTGTACACTTAGAGATGGTAGGTGTCTTAACTGGAAAGCCTCTCTCATGGGAGCTATTGAAAACTAGCCTTGCCCATGGACCAGTATATTTTAATATCTACCCGAATTTAAGTGTTGCCCTAATTGATAATAATTTGTCAGAAGTCTTAGAAATGAGAATCATATCTCATGGTTATGAGAATCATACTCTTGATAGTGGTTTTGCTGTATTGTATTGGACTGGTTGGTTTAGATGGATCATGAAGCGTGTGCTTTATATCCATAGATGTTATTTCTGGAATGATTTGCTCATACACATAACGATACTGGTTAAAATGAGGAGGAGGCTGTTGAGTCGTTAAATAACGTCGTTTGATCTCCCATGGATCTTTCATCCATTTCTCATCATTACATTCAATAAACAATCTGCTTTCTTCCACATAAGTATTTGGAATATCTTTGTTAGGGTAAAAGAAGAACATCTTTCTTTGTGGTGGCTAGAAGAAGTCAAGAATTCATTGGATTGAGGGTTCAAGCTAGGAAATTTCGTATAATATAGATTATTTCTTTCGACCTCTTTTGGCACGCGACCACGACCTCTCATGGTCATTCCCGCAAATATTCTCGGTTAGAAAAATCGGTAAAGAATTGATTTCTTGTGGAGTGTGGCTATTATTTCTTGTAAATCATTGATGACGTGCTTGATCAACCCTTTCTCTCGATCCTCCCTTAATTGGTATCGAGCCATGTTAGTTTATTAACATATTAATGAATATATTACTTATAAATTACACATATATGGTCACCTTTGAAAAATGACCGATTTTTCAACCTCTCTTTCAATCAGTAGCAAATGCCTAAACTTTCTACAGGTTGAAGCAACCGAATCGATAGCCTATCGGGATGTTAAGGAAGCCTTAGATAAATGGACTATTCCTAAAATCAAACCGTAAACAATTTATAAAATTGGAACCTTTGATTTTATTAGTAAAAGAATAATTAAAACCTTTGAACATGTTGTTCCTTTACTGTAATAATGATGAAATTTTATATTTATTGCATGTTGAAGACTTGTATCCCTTTTTACAAAAAATATAAATATGTTCACATGGGACTTGTCCAAGTAGCCTTCAAACCTTTAACTTTACTTGGCCAAAATACCAGTATTCAGTGTACACGTAGAGATGATAGGTGTCTTAACTGGAAAGCCTTTCTCATGGGAGCTATTGAAACTAGCCTTGCCCATGGACCAGTATATTTTAATATCTACCCGAATTTAAGTGTTGCCCTAATTGATAATAATTTGTCAAAAGTCTTAGAAATAAGAATCATATCTCATGGTTATGAGAATCATACTCTTGATAGTGGTTTTCTTTGTATTGTATTGGATTTGGTTGGTTTAGATGGATCATGAAGTGTGCTTTATATCCATAGATGTTGTTTCTGGAATGATTTGCTCATACACATAACGATACTGGTTAAAATGAGGAGGAGGCTGTTGAGTCGTTAAATGACGTCGTTTGATCTCCCATGGATCTTTCATCCATTTCTCATCATTCTGTTCAATAAACAATCTTGCTTTCTTCCACATAAGTATTTGGAATATATTGTTAGGGTAAAAAAGAAGAACATCTTTATTGTAGGGTGGCTAGAAGAAATAGAAGAATTCTTGGATTGAGGGTTCAAGCTAGGAAATTTCAGATAATATAGATTATTTCCTTTCGACCTCTTTGGTCGCGACCATGACCCTCTACCGTCATTCCTCGCAAATATTCTCGGTTAGAAAATCTGTAAAGAATTGATTTCTTGTGGAGTGTGGCTATTATTTCTTGTAAATCATCGATGACGTGCTTGATCAACCCTTTTCTCCGATCCTCCCTTAATTGGTATCGAGCCATGTTAGTTTATTAACATATTAATGAATATATTACTTATAAATTACACATATATGGTCACCTTTGAAAAATGACCGATTTTTCAACCTCTCTTTCAACCGTAGCAAATGCCTCAAAACTTCTACGGTTGAAGCAACCAAACTCGATAGCCTATCAGGATGTTAAGGAAGCCTTAGATAAATGGACTATTCCTAAAATCAAACCAGAAACAATTTATAAAATTGGAACCTTTGATTTTATTAGTAAAAGAATAATTAAAACCTTTGAACATGTTGTTCCTTTACAGAATAATGATGAAATTTTATATTTATTGCATGTTGAAGACTTGTATCCCTTTTTACAAAAAATATAAATATGTTCACATGGGACTTGTCCAAGTAGCCTTCAAACCTTTGACTTTACTTGGCCAAAATACCAGTATTCAGTGTACACGTAGAGATGATAGGTGTCTTAACTGGAAAGCCTCTCTCATGGGAGCTATTGAAACTAGCCTTGCCCATGGACCAGTATATTTTAATATTTACCCGAATTTAAGTGTTGCCCTAATTGATAATAATTTGTCAGAAGTCTTAGAAATGAGAATCATATCTCATGGTTATGAGAATCATACTCTTGATAGTGGTTTTGCTGTATTGTATTGGACTGGTTGGTTTAGATGGATCATGAAGCGTGTGCTTTATATCCATAGATGTTGTTTCTGGAATGATTTGCTCATACACATAACGATACTGGTTAAAATGAGGAGGAGGCTGTTGAGTCGTTAAATAACGTCGTTTGATCTCCCATGGATCTTTCATCCATTTCTCATCATTCTGTTCAATAAACAATACTGTTTCTTCCACATAAGTATTTGGAATATACTGTTCGGGTAAAAGAAGAACATCTTTACTGTAGGCTGGCTAGAAGAAGCCGAAGAATTACTGGATTGAGGGTTCAAGCTAGGAAATTCTGTATAATATAGATTATTTCTGCCTCGACCTCTTTGGCCGCGGCCATGACCTCTACTGGTCATTCCTGCAAATATTCTCTGGTTAGAAAATCTGGTAAAGAATTCAGATTTCTTGTGGAGTGTGGCTATTATTTCTTGTAAATCATTGACAGACGTGCTTGATCAACCCTTTTCTCCGATCCTCCCTTAATTGGTATCAGAGCCATGTTAGTTTATTAACATATTAATGAATATATTACTTATAAATTACACATATATGGTCACCTTTGAAAAATGACTGATTTTTCAACCTCTCTTTCAACCGTAGCAAATGCCTCAGCTTCTACAGTTGAAGCAACCGAACTGATAGCCTATCAGGATGTTAAGGAAGCCTTAGATAAATGGACTATTCCTAAAATCAAACCAGAAACAATTTATAAAATTGGAACCTTTGATTTTATTAGTAAAAGAATAATTAAAACCTTTGAACATGTTGTTCCTTTATAGAATAATGATGAAATTTTATATTTATTGCATGTTGAAGACTTGTATCCCTTTTTGCAAAAAATATAAATATGTTCACATAGGACTTGTCCAAGTAGCCTTCAAACCTTTGACTTTACTTGGCCAAAATACTAGTATTCAGTGTACACTTAGAGATGGTAGGTGTCTTAACTGGAAAGCCTCTCTCATGGGAGCTATTGAAACTAGCCTTGCCCATGGACCAGTATATTTTAATATCTACCCGAATTTAAGTGTTGCCCTAACTGATATTAATTTGTCAAAAGTCTTAGAAATGAGAATCATATCTCATGGTTATGAATACCTACCTGGATCCCCTCCTTTTGCCATATTATTCCGTATACACCTCAAAGTTTTAACGACTTTAAATCCATATATCAGAAAGCAAAGCAAACACGGACATACTGTCCTTATTGATACTAACCTCTTTAGTAGTCAAGTGGCTATTCCCAGAATGATCCCTTGGGAAGAAATTACTTTCCCAAAACAATGGCAAATTACTAATGTCATTCCTACAATACCTATAATTAGACAAAACATTGAAGATGTTATTCAAACCATTAATGGAAATGTTTATCTAAAATTTCAAAGACCTTTTACCAGAAGTCGATCTATTAATAATATTTCTTATAACATTAATTTTCCTGAATCATCTAGACAATTTGTGTCTGACCCTTTAGAATCTGTTTATCCAGAGTTTAAAAATACCAGCAATGAGTCTGTCAATTATGAAGACATAGTTAGAAGAATTCATATTTCTGAAAATCAAATACCTCATGGTATTTATGAGGCTACTCCTCAGAACAGAAGACCTTGCAGTCCAACTGCTAGTGATATGAATTTTGAGTGTTAAATGGATTTTTCTCCAAATAGTAAAATTCGCCAATGTTTAAACCAGGAGTTCATGCAGGACAAATACCAGAATTTTAGAAATTGGTATTTTAAAAATCATGATAATAATAAGTTAGTAGAAATTAAAGCTAATTATTATGCTTATCTGAATAGTAACCAGTGTATATTATCATTTGCTAAATGGTATTATGATTTTGTCTTAAAATTAGATTTTTATACTGAAAATCAACTAAATGTATTAACTGGAATTCAAAAATATTGGAATACCACAAATGGTAATATTATTCAGTCTATTCATCCCCCTCCTAAGTCTCTTGAACTTAGCTCTGGAAATGAAAATTTAAAGCCCTTATTATTAATCCGTATGTTGATATTTCTGAAGTTTCTCATCAACAAGAAGAAGTAAAGACTAAAGACATTTTGCCCTTGTCTAAACAGAATAATTATACTAATCCATTCCTTCAAACTGTAGGAAAACAGTTAACCAGGATTGAAGAGCAAATAAATCATATTTATGATAATTACCAAATTGTTCCTCAAAAAATTGACCTTCAACCAGCAACTATTAAACCACCTTTAGAAGTTAGTAATTTTAAAATGAAATCTTCTAAAACCAGTGATAATTTTATTGAAAATCTTTTAAATGAAAGATTTAAAACTCACACCCGCATCCTCGTCCTAGATCAATATTATGTCTGGACAACCTTCCTCTCATACCAGTAATAATAATACTGATACTGATAATGAAGAAGAAGAAGAAGAAGAAGAAGATTCCGATTTTTCCCCTATTAATATTTTTGAAATCCAGAATAATTTTCAGGAAATGCAAAATATTAATAAAGATCAGGGTTAATGCTTGATTAAGTGGGACGTCACCAAAGTCGTGTTTTGAATCTTTGCCTTTATCTGTCTTATGGAGTGTGGCTATTATTTCTTGTAAATCGTTGACAGACGTGCTTGATCAACCCTTTTCTCCGATCCTCCCTTAATTGGTATCATAGCCATGTTAGTTTATTAACATATTAATGAATATATTACTTATAAATTACACATATATGGTCACCTTTGAAAAATGACTGATTTTTCAACCTCTCTTTCAACCGTAGCTAATGCCTCAGCTTCTACAGTTGAAGCAACCGAACTGATAACCTATCAGGATGTTAAGGAAGCCTTAGATAAATGGACTATTCCTAAAATCAAACCAGAAACAATTTATAAAATTGGAACCTTTGATTATATTAGTAAAAGAATAATTAAAACCTTTGAACATGTTGTTCCTTTATAGAATAATGATGAAATTTTATATTTATTGCATGTTGAAGACTTGTACCCCTTTTTGCAAAAATATAAATATGTTCACATAGGACTTGTCCAAGTAGCCTTCAAACCTTTGACTTTACTTGGCCGTAATACCAAAGATTCAGGTGTACACTTAGAGATGGTAGGTGTCTTAACTGGAAAGCCTCTCTCATGGGAGCTATTGAAACTAGCCTTGCCCATGGACCAGTATATTTTAATATCTACCCGAATTTAAGTGTTGCCCTAACTGATATTAATTTGTCAAAAGTCTTAGAAATGAGAATCATATCTCATGGTTATGAATACCTACCCGGATCCCCTCCTTTTGCCATATTATTCCGTATACACCTTAAAGTTTTAACGACTTTAAATCCATATATCAGAAAGCAAAGCCAACAAGGACATACTGTCCTTATTGATACTAACCTCTTTAGTAGTCAAGTGGCTATTCCCAGAATGATCCCTTGGGAAGAAATTACTTTCCCAAAACAATGGCAAATTACTAATGTCGTTCCTACCAGACCTATAATTAGACAAAACATTGAAGATGTTATTCAAACCAGTAATGAAAATGTTTATCTAAAATTTCAAAGACCTTTTACCAGAAGTCGATCTATTAATAATATTTCTTATAACATTGATTTTCTTGAATCATCTAGACAATCTGTGTCTGACCCTTTAGAATCTGTTTATCCAGAGTCTAAAAATCCCAGCAATAAGTCTGTCAAAAATTAAGACATAGTTAGAGGAATTCATATTTCTGAAAATCAAATACCTCATGGTATTTATGAGGCTACTCCTCAGAACAGAAGACCTTACAGTCTAACTGCTAGTGATATGAATTTTGAGTGTTAAATGGATTTTTCTCCAAATAGTAAAATTCGCCAATGTTTAAACCAGGAGTTCATGCACGATAAATACCAGAATTTTAGAAATTGGTATTTTAAAAATCATGATAATAATAAGTTAACAGAAATTAAAGCTAATTATTATGCTTATCTGAATAGTAACCAGTGTATATTATCATTTGCTAAATGGTATTATGATTTTGTCTTAAAATTAGATTTTTATACTAAAAATCAACTAAATGTATTAACTGGAATTCAAAAATATTGGAATACCACAAATGGTAATATTATTCAGTCTATTCATCCCCCTCCTAAGTCTCTTGAACTTAGCTCTGGAAATGAAAATTTAAAGCCCTTATTATTAATCCGTATGTTGATATTTCTGAAGTTTCTCATCAACAAGAAGAAGTAAAGACTAAAGACATTTTGCCCTTGTCTAAACAGAATAATTATACTAATCCATTCCTTCAAACTGTAGGAAAACAGTTAACCAGGATTGAAGAGCAAATAAATCATATTTATGATAATTGCCAAATTGTTCCTCAAAAAATTGACCTTCAACCAGCAACTATTAAACCACCTTTAGAAGTTAGTAATTTTAAAATGAAATCTTCTAAAACCAGTGATAATTTTATTGAAAATCTTTTAAATGAAAGATTTAAAACTCACACCCGCATCCTCGTCCTAGATCAATATTATGTCTGGACAACCTTCCTCTCATACCAAAGAATAATAATAATCGATAATCGACAATGAAGAAGAAGAAGAAGAAGAAGATTCCGATTTGCCGCTTTATTAATATTTTTGAAATCCGAATAATTTTCGTGAAATGCAAAATATTAATAAAGATCAGGGTTAATGCTTGATTAAGTGGGACGTCACCAAAGTCGCGTTTTGAATCCTTGCCTTTATTCGTCTTATGGAGTGTGGCTATTATTTCTTGTAAATCGTTGACAGACGTGCTTGATCAACCCTTTTCTCCGATCCTCCCTTAATTGGTATCATAGCCATGTTAGTTTATTAACATATTAATGAATATATTACTTATAAATTACACATATATGGTCACCTTTGAAAAATGACTGATTTTTCAACCTCTCTTTCAACCGTAGCTAATGCCTCAGCTTCTACAGTTGAAACAACCGAACGGATAGCCTATCAGGATGTTAAGGAAGCCTTAGATAAATGGACTATTCCTAAAATCAAACTAGAAACAATTTATAAATTTGGAACCTTTGATTTTATCAGTAAAAGAATAATTAAAACCTTTGAACAAGTTGTTCCTTTACAGAATAATGATGAAATTTTATATTTATTGCATGTTGAAGACTTGTACCCCTTTTTGCAAAAATATAAATATGTTCACATAGGACTTGTCCAAGTAACCTTCAAACCTTTGACTTTACTTGGCCAAAATACAAGTATTCAGTGTACACTTAGAGATGGTAGGTGTCTTAACTGGAAAGCCTTTCTCATGGGAGCTATTGAAACTAGCCTTGCCCATGGACCAGTATATTTTAATATCTACCCGAATTTAAGTGTTGCCCTAACTGATAATAATTTGTCAAAAGTCTTAGAAATGAGAATCATATCTCATGGTTATGAATACCTACCCGGATCCCCTCCTTTTGCCATATTATTCCGTATACACCTTAAAGTTTTAACGACTTTAAATCCATATATCAGAAAGAAAAGCCAACAAGGACATACTGTCCTTATTGATACTAACCTCTTTAGTAGTCAAGTGGCTATTCGAATGATCCTTGGGAAGAAATTACTTTCCCAAAACAATGGCAAATTACTAATGTCGTTCCTACCTGGATCTATAATTAGACAAAACATTGAAGATGTTATTCAAACCAAAGAATGAAAATGTTTATCTAAAATTTCAAAGACCTTTTACCAGAAGTCGATCTATTAATAATATTTCTTATAACATTGATTTTCCTGAATCATCTAGACAATCTGTGTCTGACCCTTTAGAATCTGTTTATCCAGAGTCTAAAAATCCCAGCAATAAGTCTGTCAAAAATTAAGACATAGTTAGAGGAATTCATATTTCTGAAAATCAAATACCTCATGGTATTTATGAGGCTACTCCTCGTAATGTAAGACCTTATGCCTAACCGCTAAGTGATATGAATTTTGAGTGTTAAATGGATTTTTCTCCAAATAGTAAAATTCGCCAATGTTTAAACCAGGAGTTCATGCACGATAAATACCAGAATTTTAGAAATTGGTATTTTAAAAACCATGATAATAATAAGTTAGCAGAAATTAAAGCTAATTATTATGCTTATCTGAATAGTAACCAGTGTATATTATCATTTGCTAAATGGTATTATGATTTTGTCTTAAATCAGATTTTTATACTGAAAATCAACTAAATGTATTAACTGGAATTCAAAAAGATTGGATTACCACAAATGGTAATATTATTCAGTCTATTCATCCCCCTCCCAAGTCTCTTGAACTTAGCTCTGGAAATGAAATTAATAGGGGAAAAATCAGAATCTTCTTCTTCATTATCAATATCAGTATTATTATTACTGGTATGAGAGGAAGGTTGTCCAGACATCATATTGATCTGGGACGAGGATGCGGGTGTGAGTTTTAAATCTTTCATTTTATTTAAAAGATTTTCAATAAAATTATCACTGGTTTTAGAAGATTTCATTTTCTAATCTGTGTAGCTCACTGCTCGTGCCCCTCCAAGGAAAATCCAAACTTCTCCCTAATCTATATTTACAGACATTAACTAAGAACTAGAGAGATAAAGTATAAAAGAAGAGAGAGAACTAAGCTAATCTATCCTAAGCTAATATTATGTTGTATAATGTCTGCTATATGATATATATTTAGATGCAGAGGCTTCCTTTCCTTTTATATCATTTCCCACCTTTGCTAGGTCAAAAACAAGCATTCTCTACCTAGGTACCGGAGCTCACGCTGCGGCGCGGGGCAATAGACCCATGGGTGGCGCTACGGTGCCACGTTTGCTTGGAAAAATCAGAGCTCGCGCTGTAACGCGAGGCTAAGAAGTATCAACATACTGCAGCTAAGCAAGTGACATCGGCAAGACCAGGACCAGGGGACGCACATGCGATGCGAGAATAACACTAGACATTGGCACCGCAGCGCGACTACATGCAAAATGGCCGTTTTGTCCCTGAAAGCTTTGGAAAGACCTAATAAGCCCTGCATTGCATCAGTTAAGTATAATAACACTATAATCATATAAAACTATATAAAATCTACGTGTTCAGACAACTATTTAAGTCATAAAGTATCTGATTCGCGGGTATAAATCCGACTCATCAAATACCTCCAAACTTAAGTCTTTGTTTGTCCTCGAGCAAACTGTCTAACACAAAAATAACAATAATAAATTAACACGCAAAAGAAATATAAAACTATATGCTAGCATCGTGGATACAAATCTCAATCATAGCTACTCCCAGAGAACAAGGCAAACACAAATATATAATTAAGGGCTCATTCTATTTCAAGCATAAGATTGTATTCGATCCATTCTATATGTGTGTGTTGAAACCAACCGTCCTAACTAATCATAGCTCAAATAAGTTTTCACAATCGATTGTTAATACTAATATGCACACTACGTAACTTAAACATTCAACAAGCATTAAGAATAAGACACAAGTGCAGGAAAGGATCAGAAGGTTCTAGCATGAAGAAAGTAAAATCTAACTCGGACAGTCCTTAATTACCTTAGGCTATTCAGAACTACCCATTAATGAGCTTTTGATCAGTGACTCGGGCACTAGGTGTAGAACACCCCTAAGAATCTAGTTACTCGAGCAGCAAAGGCCACGTAATCAACACAAGCCGAATTAGACTTTACAAAAATCGAAGATTATTAGGCGAGTGCATTTTATGCTCCATCTCAATATCGGTCCTGCGTTTATGGGCAAGTGCATTTTACGCTTCATCTCTACCCACCACAAGACTTTCGATATTCAATCTTTATATCTTTTTTTATTCCTTTGTTACTTTTTTTTATATATATGTCAACATGCCAAAATCCAAGATCCAAAACTGTATAAACGTCTAAGTCTTTTATTACCTTGTAAAAATGAAAGTATATAAGAGTGAACAAACTCTAAAAGCAACAAACACGCGAACTAAATTTGAAAAAGAACTAGTTAACATAGTTGGTCGGTGCTTGCTAGAAGGACAGATCAATAACAGTCTCAACTTATCAACTAAACAAACCCCTAGTTCATACATGCTTGACACAACTCTAAGAGAGACAAAATCATTTGGCGCTTGTCATTAGCCACAATAAAAAAAATAATGATAAATATAACACCCTTGCTTAATAGCAGCTCAAAATATGGTAAAAAGCCATTTTGATAATAATCAAAGCATGCTGATAATAATCAAAGCATTAATAAATAATTACCAAAAATAGTTCATGGCATCCATAATAATAAAAATCCAAAACAAAATCCTGCAGTTCAAAACGACTACACCACAATACTGAAAAACAAAAGCAAAGTACTAAATATGCAACCTAACATGGCAATAGACAAAAATAACAAGATAATAGGACCTAACACCCCCAAACTTAAGGTGAAAAATGCCCTTATTACTAAACATAGATCAATCGTATATAAGTTGGCTTCCCTGAAGATTGCTCACTCAGCATCAGCATCGTCCTCATCATCTTCGGCGGGCGGTGATGGTGGAGGGTATGGTGGGAAGACAAGAGGCTCTAAGAACTGGTATGGCATGAACTCAGAGTTCTCGCCACAATAATCGGTGTATATGCTCTGCATGGTGTTCACCAGCTCAGCCTGGTACTGTATAGCTATGTCCTGCCTCTACGCCACTACTTCAATGTGCCACTGTTGCCTCCGAGCCTCGGCGTCATGCTTTTGATGCTGCAAGGTGAGGGATGCCATGATGTCAGCCAGTAGTCCCTGTGAAGCTGGGCCTGCATCTGGAGGCTACGAGGGCTCAGCCTCTACTGTGGGAGGTGGCCCGGTAGGTTGCCCGTATCCTTTGCCTTTGACATGAGAATCTGCCCCATCCCACACATTGTAGCGGGCAATGGTCGGATGGTCAATGACTGCCATAGGTGGCAAGGCTATCTCCTCTGGCCCCCACTGAATACATGTTTGCTTTCACAAGCGGGTGATCAATGATGGATGTGGAAGTCCTGCAACGACGTTACTCTTGATTGCCTTCAGAATTGACTCGTGAATAAGAACTCCAATACCCACATGCAGACCCGTGACAATGGTGAATAACAGAATTGCCCTATCCTTAGTCACGTCGCTCAAGTGACGGGTCGGGATCATGTTGTCACAAATAAAGCTGAACCACGCCTTCCCATAGCGACTGAGTGCTGAAGACGGGAAAATTGTCTTTTCACCCGTATAGTAATTAGTCTTCCATATAGTCCCGGGCTTGCAGAGCCTCCTAATGATATCCTCGAGATCATAGCTGCGAAGTCCCGGCTCCAGACAGCCCCTTCCCTGATATTTGGGTGCCGCAAATACTGCATTGATTGCTAGGCTTCCAAAATACACAAACTTCCTGCAACGCCCCAGAAAATTCGAATTTTTTTGAGAATTAAATTTTTATTTGATTATGTTGATTAAATAAATTTAATTGATTATTTATCGGAGTATTCTATTTGAAGGTTGTTCGATGACCTAAGCATGTTGGAACGTCGTAGTATTTTGGCTACGTGGTAGAATTAAAGTGTTTGATTAATTTCCAAGACGAAAATAAAAGCTTTCCGAGAAATTCTCTGAAAAACATTATTCACGCATTTCTGTTCGGGAATTATTTTTGAACTTCTGAGAAATATGTAATGATATAATATCAAGGCGAGATAGATTATCCGATAATATTTCAGTTATGGAAAACGCAGTTTTTTGCCTACGGACTTAAAATCTAACGGTTAGGGAAAGTGATTTCCGAGAAGGAATTTAAATGTGTATAATGAATTAAAGCAATGATCGTATAATACGTAGGTATTGTACGAGGTAAGGAATACGAGTATAATATGAAGTGTTATACGAGTATGAATAAAGCATAGTATGTCGTATATGAATAAGTGTACGAGTGGGAATACGAGATGAATACGTAAATTATACGTTATAAGGCTTTAAGTTAAATGAATTTGACTTATAGGAATGTGTAGAATATTGTAAAGTCCAATGAGAATTATAAGGCCCAAGTATAGAAATTGGTAAGTCCAATAGGGATTAATGTGTAAGCCCAATGCAAGCTACTGGTAAATTCCAAAGAATTGTTATTGCAAGCCCAATGTATAAGTTAGGTTAATTAAACCTTAAGCCCAAACTATTAATCCAATGGATTAGGAGGATCCATGGGGCAACCCATGATCACATGGGTGATCTTGGTGGCTAAGAAATAAGTGTGATGAGCAAGTAGATTTAAGTGTTAAGCAAATGATAAGTTAAGTAGACTTAATGGCTAAGAAATGTGATGACCAAGCAAAGTGCTTATATGTGATGATCAAGTAACTTAATGGCTAAGTGTTGTGATGGCCAAGTAATTAATTTGGTGAGCAAGTAAAGGATAAGATGTGTGTTAAGCAAGTATACTTAAGAGTTAAGTAAATGTGGAGGCCAAGTTAACTTAAGGTCTAGGTAATGAATAGTAAGGAGGTGATTAAGGAGGTGGGTTGGATTAATGACCCTTATGCCTTCACTTTGCTTTTCCTATAAATAGAAAGCTTGCTAGCTCATTTGGTAGTTGTTAGATTTTCATCCAATAACTTATAGCTTATTGAACAAGTTAGTCTTTGAGAATTCAAGAAGCAAGAAGGAGATTAAAGATTAACCAAGTGATTATCATGGGAAAGAACTTAAACCATGAATCTCTTTCTCTTTCATTGTTAGAGAAGTGGGTAGTGGTAGAACATGTATGCTAAGGAATGATAAGAATGATTAATCAATAGACTTAAGCCGTATAAGTCATGAATAAGTAATTCAAACTTAATTAAGTTATGAACTTATGAGGAACTTAGATGAACTACTCATATGTTTACCTTAATAAGATGGTATGATAATAAGCAGCAAGAATGGTGGTTAAAAGACTTAATCTATAATAAGTCATGTGAAATGAAATCATAAGTAGTTTATATTTTTATAAATTCTAAACTTTTGAAGAACAAGTAATAACTTAACATGTAAATAAGTTAATGAATTATGTATCTTAAGATGTTAGTATGATGGATTGAATACATTTGAAACGATGAATAAATTATAAGAAACGAAGTTATGCCGGAATTCACACGATTGGACGTTAATCGTCGAATTCATGAAATTCTAGGAATGGAAGTCGAATTTTGATATTGAGCTTGGAAACATTAGTTTTCAATGGAGACAAGTCTTATTTGGCATTATAGATTTGCAAACTTGAGAATGACTGAATTCTGACTTAGAACGAAGAAACGAGCTTTGAACGTTCACGAACATTTATTGTTTCCGTTAAAAGTAGACTAATAGGTGAATTTTTAGTTAACAAAGTCAAATAGATAAACTTCTTGCATGAACATGTAGAGTATGTAATTTTTGAACCATAGGCTCTTGAACGAGCCAATTCGGACTTATAACGAAGAAGTTATGAGCCCGTGAATCTCACATAAAAAGTTATCTATCAAAGTTTTCTGGTGCAGAGGACTGGTGTCGTGGCGCCAGTCAAGGCAAAATATGTCACGCCACAGCGCCAAGATGAAGGAAGTGGACACTGCAGAGTTGCGCTTCAGCGCCACTCGAAGGCATAACGTCAGCATGCATGCCGCAATGTCTGATGAAAGAGAGTCTGCATCGAAAGTGGTGCCGCAGTGCCACTATACAAAGGGATTCTGCGCCGCGATGCCGGCAGTGGATTGTTGTTAACAAGTTGTTTATGAGCCCAATGGGTTGCAAGACAAGTATGGGTCATATAATTGATTAATGAACATAATAAGACCTTTCCTAAATCACTTTTATAGTGATGACTTTAGGAATTTAATGTTGTTTAATGAATAATTAAACGAAGAACGTAAAATATAAAAAAGTGAAATGTATTCGATAATGATGATGACTTTTACGTTGAGAGTTACAACAAAAAGTTGTTAAGTAATACGTGAACGTGAACGGTATGCAGTAAGTGTAATTAATGTTAGGAGTTTCAATTAATAACGTAAGAACGTTAGTAAGTCGTGACGAAGGATGACTAATTGGAAACATGTTCTATTAATGAAGTAAATTCACGTAAGACATAGAAGAGAAAGAAGTTGGTAAGAATGATGTAAAAGATAATGGCAAGCCAGAACCAATAATAATAAATCTAATACATGATTAGATTGAGAATAAGGGTAAGATTCATTAGGAACCATGCATGTTGATTCATGACCTAATGTGGTATGTTATGTGGTTAGTTATTGTAGAGACTGTAAAGACTAAAAGGAAAAGTAATTTTACTGTAGCAGACGCTGAAGGCAAGTTTTTCTTAAACGCTTGTCTAACCTTCGTGTTAGCCAGGTTTTCAGTGATTCATGTTATAAGACGCATGAATTGTTTTATGAAAATGTCGATGCCAGTTTTACCTCGGCTAGACTAATCTTAAAGATTGATTGATTTATTTATAAGTCTTTTAATATATAATTGATAACGCTATCCTACGCCAATTATTTGGTACGGATTCAAGGTAAGCCTGAGTATGAATGAACAAATGTATTTTTCATCGATTATTCGATGGGCACACGAGGTTGCCAAAACTTAAACGTACACACGTTTAAAGGATGTAGTGTTGATCAACATAGAGTAGTATGGGCTGATCACCCAGAAGTGCTCGTAAGATATGCCAGACTTACAGACTTAGTGTCGGGTTGTCTTTTTCAAAGAAATTATAAAACACTCATGGTCTTAGACCAGAATTGATGTTTTACTGAATATTGTTATTGTAAAACGTTTTGAAGGAAAAGAAGTGCTATTTTGAATTATTGATAGTACTTCGTAACTATTATCCAGTTACTGAAGATATATGATTCCTATGTTTCAAGCATGTCGTTTAAAAGAAATTGTTGTACTTGCTTAGCTTGTTATGCTCACTCTTGCCTGAACTATATGAATGTAGCTTAAACAAACGGGCCGAAGGATTCGAAAAGGATAAAGGAGAGGCTAAGGCAAACCTATAGGTTATTTATGTAATAGTATAGGTTTGTAATGATAATATTTAATATTATGACAAGAACGAATGTAACAGTTATAAAGAACCTGGGGAATATTAGTACTGTTTTGGAATATTTATAAGATATATTCATTCTTTTAAGGCATTTCAATTGAATGTTTGTGTGATTTGTTGCACCGTGTAGCACCATATGTCGGGTTAGAAGAGACTCGGATTTGGGGGCATCACAGGTTGGTATCAAAGCATTAGGTTATAAAACTTAAGGGGGGAAGAACCTTAGGCTAATAATCTCGTAAGAAAGGAAAAGTCTGAAGGAAGTAAACTCGAGATTTATTTAAGTCGAATGAGTTATTAAGGTATTGAGGAAACTCAGTACCGGAAGATTTAAAAGACGGAAGGTAACCCTAAATAAATTAAATGTGATTTGTGCTTTTACTATTTTGTGTTATGTATTAATCATCATATTATGTGTTATGCTAGGATGTCGAACGATAGCTTGACGTATAGAGATATACACGTGGTGAGCGAAGAAATTGTGAACAGAGTAGAGCCTGTACCCATGCCAGTGGCGGAGGTACCATTAGTGATTCTAGAAGAGTCGGAGACAATGGAGTACTTTTCTGAGGAGGACTACTCTGAGGGAGATATGGATATAGCGTCATATCTTAATATGATGGTCTATAAGGAGGAGGAAATGGAGGTAACATTGGTTAATACGGTGGTACCTACACTAGAGTCAATACATCCAGATGCAATGAGAACATTGTATCTGGCAGTGCTTGATAGGAATGTTCAACTGAGTACAGTTGTGCAAAATCAGAGTGAAGAGATTAATTATCTCCATGAAGCTAAGGTGTCTGCAGAAGCAGATTTTGAGTCAGAACACGATAAGTAGGTGCTTGTGACAGAGAAGGCTAGGGTCTATAAGGAAGAGGTCGATGAGCTTCGTAAAGAATTGGGGGAGAAGGACCGGAAGATAACACGGATGTCTTACATCCATGAGAGTGCTCATAAGAATTTTAAGATGAAAATTGCTTGTTATCTCATGGAGTAAGGACAGACTCGACACACTATTGGTCGGGATACTGTAGCAATGATTGCGAATGAGAAACACGAGGACGCTGTTATGAATTATTAGAAGTCTAGAGTTATAAAGATGTGTATAGTGACGTAAAACCCTCTTTTGTATAACAAGGTAGTCTTTTTGTAAATCCCAACTTTTGAGAAGTTCAATTGCGGGATAGAAATGTAATAGTTTTTGGCTATGGAAACAAATTATAAATAGTTTCAAACTATGAAGAAGCATATGACTATAATGAAGTTTTCATTCAATATGCTTTGTATGGTATGAGTTGTTGTTTGACAAGTAAGAACGAAGTAAGTAAATAGATAATAATGAAATTCTATTTATTTAATCAGAAAATGCCGTCAAGAAGAAGACACCGTAATTAGGAAGTGGGATCACGTAAAGATAATTTAGGGGGTCAAAACAACCCTGTGCAAGAGTTCGTTAATTTATTAACGACTGCATTTAACCAAACCGGGGGTATAGTACCCGCAGAACTTAGGTTAGCCAGAATGACTACCTTTAAAGAATTTAAAAACGTAGGTCCGCCGGAGTTCAAAGGAACGACGGACCCAATAGAGGTTCAAACATGGGTAAAAGAAATAGAGAAGGCGTTTGTTATTACAAACGTAGCTGAGGCGCAACAGACTTCTTTTGCGACCTATATGATGAAGAGCCAACTTTTGGTGGGAGGCTCACCAGGGTGGGGCTAGAACAAATTCACCAGGGTGGGAACAATTCAAGAAGGTTTTCTTCGAGAATTATTTCCCTACAAGCATGTAAGGGAGGATGGAGATTACATTTTTAGAACATAAACTAAGGGACATGACGGTTCCCCAGTACATGGCCAAATTCAATGAATTGGCAAAGTTTGCTCCACATCAAGTGGACACTGAGGAGAGGAAGGCTCGTAGGATTAAGCAAGGCCTGAAACCCTGGCTCTATAGTAGGATTTCTGCAGTGCAGATTGTTTCCTATGGGACCATTCTGGGGAAGGTGATTCTAGCAGAGGGTGGTAGTGAAGCGTTAACTCAATACCATATAGAAACAGAAGATAAGAACAAGGGAGAGTGAGGAACCAAGGCAGAGAATGCCATTGGTAGTGGCAGTATGTCAAAGAGAAAGAATTTTTAACTCTGATAATATGGGAGTGGGTCAAGGGGATCCCAAGCATAGAATTAAAGCATGTAAGACAGGTGGAAAGACTCATTTAGGAGTCAGTCTGAAGGGAAAGTTAGTTGTTATAACAGTGGATAGGAGAGTCATATGTTACCCAATTGTCTTAATCCTAAGAAAACCCATAGTTGTGTTGTATGTGGGTCGTTGGACCACAGGTCAATTAATTTCCAAAGAAGGGGTCGGAGCAAAGTAAAGGTGTTAGTAGTGGTAAGTTAGCCATTACTGGACCACTATCGTCGGGTAGACTTATGGACTGTATTTTTAATATGGCAGTCTAAGATGCTGTTGCATCATTGGGTATAGTAACGTGTATCATTTCAGTCAAAAAAATGTATGCTTATGTGTAGTTTGATTGGAGTGCTACTTGTTTTTTTATAGCATAAGAGTTTGCTAAGTGATTAAGTTCATTCTCGAAAGGGATTATAAATACCTTTATACGATAAGGTAGAGAATGGGGAAATAACTTTGGTTAATTATATTCGTGGAAATGGTTTCATGAATGAGGAATGTAAGCAAGTGTCGGTAGATAAGTACCGATAAAGTTAAGAGAATTTGAAGTAATTCTCGGTATGGATGGGTTAATTCACCATAGAAATTTAATAAATTCTTATAAGGAAAGTGTAAACTTTTGGATTTCTAAGGAACCTGTGACGCCCCCAAATCCGGGTACTTGAAACCCGAGTTCAGTGCTTCACGATACCATCTCTATAACCGGAATAATACTAATAATAATGCCAATAATATAAATATTTAAACTTAACTTACATAATATCAAAGTTTAACTCCCAAGTACGTAACCTTAAATCATTCCTTACAACACATAATCATAAATAATTAACATTGTCTTAATAATATTAAACTATCACACAAATAACAGTGTCCTCATTCAGCGACCTTTCCTTTTCCCTTGTCCCTAGCAGAGCCTTCGGAGTGTTCACACTTAGCTGAAAACATTTAATTTAAGCAAGGTGAGCATTTGAGTGCCCAGCAAGTAATAGCAATGATATATATAAGCCGAAAGAATTTAAATGTTTTCTTTATACTACTCTTCTACAACAGATCAAAAGTTATGAAGAAATCTGTACCAATAATAATAACATAACAACTCTCTTTCAAATTTTAGAAACTACGTATTGACTATATATAGGGTTTAGGTGACATACTATGAACATTGGTTTCATTTTCGAAAAGGTTTAACAGAAATTTATCTGCAAACCGTCATGACTTACGGGCACGGAGGGTGATCAGCCCGTTGTACCCTGTATTGATCAATACTACATTACTAGAATGATATTATCGTTCATCCTTTGTCCGCCGTAGCGCATAAAAATTTTCCCATATTCGGGATGTTCATACTTGTCAGGGTTCCAACAAAAGGTTTATCTTATCCAACAATAATCGATAGTTCAACATATATGTATATCACGGTATATCAACATGTGAATAAATACAATGATTATTCAAGTGGGGATACTGGTATAATCATTCATAGAAATTAACGAACATAATATCTATCGAATTATCATATACTAACATGTTGATAATCAATGGGAATATATAATATAGGGTTGGTTAATCATGCATAATAATATATAATTCGAAACATTCTTACTCATGTCCATTGCATAAAGGAAATGCAAAAGGTTAGGATACTTGCCTAATGCGTTGCTTACAATACGAAACTTAGTTTTATCTTTTATGTAACCACCTATCATTAATCGGATCATTCGTTCGATTAGAACAATATACTATAACACATAAGATCGCATTTCACATCAAGACATAACTTACTCACGTTGTTACACATATACCACAGTCATTGCATCGCAAACAAACAGTAATGCGGTCAAAATATCGAAGTCTGGAACAATTTCTGAACTATATCGATTATCGCAAACGACTCTATCGGTAATTAATCTGAGTCTAAGACTTTATTCTATTACTCAATATCTCGTAAACATCATCGTATGATTTAATAATAATTTTAAACATTTATTATACCTTAATCATGAATTTTAATTCTAGGAATCATCATTAAATATCAAACAGGTTCTATTATCATTAATAATTAATTCATATTTAAACAATAATGAAATCATTGCAAAAATATCAAAGTTATTTACAATAACTCAAAATACTTTTAGAGTATTAACATTACCCTTAAATGATTTTTAAAGCATTTTAAATCATTTTTAAATAATTACCATTAATATTCAAATATTAATGAACCATTCATCCAAATATTAAAAGTCATTAATTATAACTTAAAATATTTTTAATTCACTTATATCCCTTTTAAATGATTTTAATTTAATAAAACCATTGTTAACTATTTATTTAATATAATTAATAAATAAATTCAATATCATTAATACTAACTTATTATCATTAATATAAAATTATTAATGAAATTATCCTTTAAATATTAAAAGTTATATTTTATAACTTAAAATATTTTTAAACACTTAAAAATGATTTTTAAAATATTAAAATGATTTTTAATTCATTTTATTAAATTCATCTACTAAATAACTTAATTATCATTAATATTAATTTATTAATGAAAATTATCACATAATATCAAAAGTTATTAAAAATAACTCAAAATATTTTCTTACATCATAATATAATTTTAATGATTTTTCATGTATTTAAATCATTTTTAAATAATTTATTTAATATTATAATTAAATAAATTAAATACATTTAATATTCCAAAAATATAAAATATTTCGAAATATATTCAAAATAATTAAAATATAATTTAGAACATTAAAATAATTTTTAATAATTTATTTTTGTATTTTTAATAATTAAATCTAATTTTTACGTAATTATTAAATAGAAATAATCAATTTAGAAATTAAAGCTGTCGCTTTAAGGTGCCTATAGCGACGCGAATCGTCGCTATAGGTGTTCTTCACCAACCCGGAAAATCTCAAGTCGGTGAAAGCTAAAAAGACGTCAATCGAAAGTGATAATCGATTAATGCGTTGTGTATCTAGACTATCTATGAGTTGGATCTTGTAGTACTAGTGCACGTCTACAATACCCAACATCCAACATGGCCATCAAGCAACACACGAACAAGATCTAAGCTCCCAAAGAAGCTGTCAGACCTGTTCTTCATCTTCAAGGTGAAGAACAGTTCGACCTGCTCACTTTGAGCTTTAATAACTTGAAATCCTTTTGTTAGATATGTGATTTATGAGTTCAAGGTTGTAGAAAACATGCAAGAGTACAATTATATTACATAATATAGCAATAACAACAATAGATATAGCCGGAAATCTATGGTCAACCACTGTCAGAAATAAGGCACAACTTATTCTGGAAAATTTCCAGAAAACCGAAATCCTTAGCGACCAAGCTACTTTGACCGATTATTAATCTCTTAATGTTGATTGTTAACATGATCTAGAGCCACAAAACTATAGTACACATGCCAGGATACACACTGATAACAATAACTCCATCAAAACAATTCAAACAAGCCAGATCTGGGTGGATTTAAAAGCTGTCAGACGCATGAAATGGTTCTGGGTTTGCCCAGATTTTTGTCTGGTCATGGTCGGTCAACGACCTTTGACCATGAATAAATTTCAATCCTTAAGAGATATGGACCTGATTATTTTTGGTAATTAAAGAGGACATGGAAGGCTACAAATAAAAATATTTAAACAACACAAATCACACACGATCTAAGATCTATAGGCCCTGACATTTGATGTCAGACCTTAAAAAATAAAATTTTCCAGATTTTGTAGATCTTCAATTCTGAGCTTCTAGATGTTATGGATCTAACATCTAGCAACCCAGATTATCACTAGATACCAAAACCAACATAATCTAACATTTAAACACAAAATCAAACAACAACTTGGACAGATTTTGGATAGAAAATTAAGATGGGTTTTATACCTTCTAAGCTTTGATTTAGATTTTTTTCTTGCTACGATTTGATTATGGTTATGGTGGGGCTTGACTTAGGGACTAATAAGCTAGAGAATTTCGTGGGTTTGAGGCAAAGAAAGTCTAGATAGAGTATTGAATAAAATGAGCTAGCAATTCTCCTTTTCTTCTCTCTAAATCAATTTATAGAGGTGGAATTACATGAAGGATTTTGCTATTATTTTCCATACATGTAATGACCATTGAACAATTATCCTTATCTAGATTTACAAGCATGGTAAGAAGATTTTCTACCAATGCAAGTTGACAACAATGTACTTTATGTAATAAAATAACTAAGGTAAAGCTATTTACTATAAAAGGAAACTTGATTAATTTAATTTGTTGCCTAAAATGGCAAATTCTGGCCAGCCCTAATTAATTACTCTAATCCTTTATTTAATTATTAATTAATGCATAATCTAGGCAATGTAAAGGTCTAAAATACCCTTGGCTAAAGTGGGCTAAGAGTTGGGCTTGAATTTATTTCTTTGGGCTTTCTTCCAATTGTTTTGGGCCATTAGTAAACCTAGCCCAATAGTTATTAATCTATGTTACCCAAGTTAGGGTTCAAAATAATTATAATTAAGGTACCAAAATTTATAATTAGGTTTTCTTGTTTGATTAGGGTTTTAAGCTTACATGAAAATTAGGGTTATAATATAATAATCATACTACCCATGCTAACTTAGAATTTAGGGTTTATAGATTTGGCAATTAGGGTTACCAATTCTCAATTATGGTTTAACCATAGGTCACATAACGCGGTCATATATTAGACATGAACTCACCACCCAGTTCCAGATTAGGGTTTCCCATAGAAATTAGGGTTTGACAACTATACCACATATATATATATATTTTAAAAAAATTATCTGCAAAAATTTCTAATTAACTGTATAGAAAATATAGGGTTATTACAGAACCCCAAGGTAGTATTTTATGGTAATAAATCACCGAGACGCTCTTGTTGTCTAAACATGACGCAATCTAGAAGAATGTTAAGATAAGTTTAGGCTGTGGTACAATTGTAACCTTTGATGGTTGACATATAGGAGCTGGGCTAAACAATTCCTTTAGAGAGGGAAGGTATATACGAAACTGGCAACCGATCTAACTCATTGTGATGGCAGTGTAGATGAGACGGGAACTTGTTTGTTGGTTGTTTATGGGAAACCACTTAGAGTACCATATGGACTACTAGTAGAGAAACGATGTGTGCTGAGTCCTATAGAAATAATAAGAAGAAGATAAGAATGTAAATCATCGAAGATGATGAGAATATTAAGTAAGATATCTCCGTATGTCATGAAGTTGCAAGTTGGTAATGAAAGTAGGTCGCGTAAACTTAGGTCGAAAGAATGTGAACCATAAGAAGTAAAGTTAAGTAAACCAATACGTAAGTCAAATATATGGCTATTTGGTTAGCAGTTAAGAACAAATACCCATTGCCCAGGATCAATGATTTATTTGATCAGTTGAAAGGGGCAAAGTATTTTTCTAAGATAGATCTGTGTATGGGGTATCGTAAGATAAAAGTAAGGAGGAAGGAGGATGTACCTAAGACGACGTTCATAACTCGTTATAGTTATTATGAGTCTCTGGTTATGTCGTTTGGGTTGACTAGTGTACGGAAGTTAGACTTTTCGTAAGGGACGCTAAACAAGTCGGTGGCAAATTGATAGGTACCCTTATGAGGTGCTATGTTTGAAAGTACCATTAGCGTCATAGAGTGTTCAAGTAATATTTGGACGAGTGTGTGTCGTAAGGATCGTTGGTGATATTCTAGTCTATTCTAAGATGCTAGAAGATCACGCTGAACATTTGAAGATAGTATGGGAACATTACGGAGGGAGAAGTTGGATACGGAATTCACTACGTGTGAGTTTTTATTTAAAAGATAGTATTTTTCAGGGGGGGAAATGTGAGATATACACGGACTTTAAGAGTCTGAAATATATCTTCACACAGAAGAAGTTGAATATGAGGTAGAGAATGTGATTAGAATTGATAAAAGATTACGACTGTGATATCTTATATCATACAGGGAAGATAAACGTAAAAGCCTACGCATTGTGTAGGAAGGGTAGGGAAAAGCTATCAATGTTAGCGACACATAATGAGTTAATAACGGAGATGGGGAGAACAGAGTTAGAAGTTAAAAGTTAAATTATGGAATGAAGTGGTAGAGATGTTATCCACAATATAGACTCAATCCACAAAAATGGAACGAGTTAAGTAAGTACAAATAGGTAACGAGAAAGGTAAGCGAATAAATAGAAGATCAAGTATCCTATCATTTTGAAGGAGGAATTTGAGTATCATATAATTTTGAGTTAAAAGAAGGATTAATAAAAGGGAGATAGTGTAATGTGTGAGTAATTGTTTAACTTCTAACTCAGATTATTGATAAGAAGTGTCAAGTCATGTAAATTAAGATAATACCTTCATTGGAGATGAATGTTAGGAACCACAATGCCGAAGAAGCAATGTGGGGACTCGAGATTAAAATAAACAAAAATGTTTCCTCAATGATGTATGTGTTATTAGTGAGATTCTGGGGACAGAATCCTTTTAAGGGGGGAAGAGTGTAACGCCCTAAAAAATTCAATTTTTTTTAGAATTAAATTTTTATTTGATTATGTGGATTAAATAAATTTAATTGATTATTTATGGGAGTAAGCTATTTGAAGGTCGTTCGATGACCTAAGCATGTTAGAACGTTGTAGTATTTTGGCTAGGTGGTAGAATTAAAGTGTTTGAATTTCCAAGACGAAAATAAAAGTTTTCCGAGAAATTTTCTGAAAAACACTATTCACGCATTTCTGCTCGGAATTTATTTTTGAACTTCTGAGAAATACGTAATGATAGAATATCGAGGCGAGATAGAATATCCGATAATATTTCAGTTATGGCAAACACAATTTTTCACCTGCGGACTTAAAATCTAACGGTTAGGGAAAGTGATTTCCTAGAAGGAATTTAAATGTGTATAATGAATTAAAGCAATGATCGTATAATACGTAGGTATTGTACGAGGTAAGGAATACGAGTATAATATAAAGTGTTATACGAGTATGAATGAAGCATAGTATGTCATATATGAATAAGTATACGAGTGGGAATATGAGATGAATACGTAAATTATACATTATAAGGCTTTAAGTTAAATTAATTTGACTTATAAGATTGTGTAGAACATTGTAAAGTCCAATGAGAATTGATAAGGCCCAAGTATAGAAATGGGTAAGTCCAATAGGGATTAATGTGCAAGCCCAATGCAAGCTATTGGTAAAGTCCAAAGAATTGTTAATGCAAGCCTAATGTATAAGTTAGGTTAATTAAACCTTAAGCCCAAACTATTAATCCAATGGATTAGGAGGATCCATGGGGCAACCCATGATCACATGGGTGATCTTGGTGGCTAAGAAATAAGTGTGATAAGCAAGTAGACTTAAGTGTTAAGCAAAGGATAAGTTAAGTAGACTTAATGGCTAAGAAATGTGATGAGCGAGCAAAGTGCTTATATGTGATGATCAAGTAACTTAATGGCTAAGTGTTGTGATGGCCAAGTAATTAATTTGGTGAGCAAGTAAAGGATAAGCTATGTGTTAAGAAATTATACTTAATAGTTAAGTAAATGTGGAGGCCAAGTTAACTTAAGGTCTAGGTAATGAATAGTAAGGAGGTGATTAAGGAGGTGGGTTAGATTAATGACCCTTATGCCCTCACTTTGGTTTTCCTATAAATAGGAAGCTTGCTAGCTCATTTGTTAGTTGTTAGATTTTCATCCAATAACTTATAGCTTATTGGTTAGAGAGAAAAAGCTACAAAAGCTAGAACAAGTTAGTCTTTGAGAATTCAAGAAGCAAGAAGGAGATTAAAGATTAACCAAGTGATTATCACGAGTAAGAACTTAAACCATGAATCTCTTTCTCTTCCATTGTTAAAGAAGTGGGTAGTGGTAGAACATGTATGCTAAGGAATGATAAGAATGATTAATCAATGGACTTAAGCCGTATAAGTCATGAATAAGTAATTCAAACTTAATTAAGTTATGAACTTATGAGGAACTTAGATGAACTACTCATATGTTTACCTTAATAAGATGGTATGATAATAAGGAGCAAGAATGGTGGTTAAAAGACTTAATCTATAATAAGTCATGTGAAATGAAATCATAAGTAGTTTATATTTTTATAAAGTCTAAACTTATGAAGAACAAGTAATAACTTATCATGTAAATAAGTTAATGAATTATGTATGTTAAGATGTTAGTATGATGGATTGAATCCATTTGAAATGATGAACAAATCATAAGAAACGAAGTTATGCCGAAATTCACACGATTGGACGTTAATCGTCGAATTCATGAAATTCTCGGAATGGAAGTCGAATTTTGATATTGAGCTTGGAAACATTAGTTTTAAATGGAGACAAGTCTTATTTGGCATTATAGAGTTACGAACTCGAGAATGACTGAATTTTGACTTAGAACGAAGAAACGAGCTTTGAACGTTCACGAACGTTTATTGTTTCTGTTAAAAGTGGACTAATAAGTGAATTTTTTGTTAAAAAAGTCAAATAGATAAAATTCTTGCATGAACATGTAAAGTATCTGATTTGTGAACCGTAGGCTCTTGACGAGCCAATTCAAACTTATAACAAAGAAGTTATAAGCCCGGGAATCTCACATAAAAAGTTATCTATCAAAGTTTTACAGTCCGAGGATTTGGCATGCGGTGCCGATAAAAGGAAAAATATATCGCATCGCAAACGCCAAGATGAAGGAAGTGGACACTGCAGAGTCGTACTGTGGCGCTACTACTCAAAGGCATAACGCCACGCGCCATGAAGGCCATGCATAATAGAGAGACGGTCTTTGGAAAGTGGCGTAGTAATGCCACTAGTATAAAGGGATCTTGCGTGACTGTGCGCCAAGAAGAAGGATTTTTTTGACCAAGTTGTTTGTGAACCAAATGGGATGCAAGACAAGTATGGATCATATAATTGGTTAATGAACATAATAAGACCTTTCCTAAATTACTTTTATAGTGATGACTTTAGGAATTTAATGTTGTTTAATGAATAATTAAACGAAGAACGTAAAGTATAAGAAAGTGAAATGTATTCGATAATGATGATGACTTTAACGTTGAGAGTTACAACTAATAGTTGTTAAGTAATACGTGAACGTGAACAGTATACAATAAGTGTACTTAATGTTCGAATTTCAATTAATAACGTAAGAACGTTAGTAAGCCGTGAGGAAGGATGACTAACTTGAAACAAGTTCTATTAATGAAGTAAATTCACGTAAGACATAGAAGAGAAATAAGTTGGTAAGAATGATGTAAAAGATAATGGCAAGCCGGAACCAATAATAATAAATCTAATACATGATTAGATTGAGAATAAGGGTAAGATTCATTAGGAACCATGCATGTTCATTCATGACCTAATGTGGTATGTTATGTGGTTATGTATTGTAGAGACTGTAAAGACTGAAAGGAAATGTAATTTTACTGTAGCAGACGCTGAAGGCAAGTTTTTCTTAAACGCTTGTTTAACCTTAGTGTTAGCTAGGTTTTCAGTGATTCATGTTATAAGACACATGGATTGTTTTATGAAAATTTCAATGCCAGTTTTACCTCGGCTAGACTAATCTTGAAGATTGATTGATTTATTTGTAAGTCTTTCAATATAGAATTGATAACGCTATCCTACACCAATTATTTGGTACGGATTCAAGGTAAGCCTGAGTATGAATAAACAAATGTATTTTTCATCGATTATTCGATGGGCACGTGAGGTTACCAAAACTTAAACGTACACACGTTTAAAGGATGTAGTGTTGATCAACATAGAGTACTATGGGCTGATCACCCAGATGTGCTCGTAAGATATATCGGACTTACGGACTTAGTCTCGGGTTGTCCTTTTCAAAGAAATTATGAAACGCTCATGGTCTTGGACCAGATTGATGTTTTACTGAATATTGTTATTGTAAAACGTTTTGAAGGAAAAGAAGTACTATTTGGAATTATTGATAGCACTTCGTAACTATTATCCAATTACTGAAGATATACGATTCCTATGTTTCAAGCATGTAGTTTAAAAGAAATTATTGTACTTGCTGAGCTTGTTATGCTCACTCTTGCTTGAACCATATGAATGTAGCTTAGACCAAACGGACCAAAGGATTCGACAAGGATAAAGGAGATGCTAAGGCGAACTTGTAGGTTACTTATGTAATAGTATAGGTTAGTAATGATAATATTTAATATTATGACAATAACGAATGTAACGGTTATAAAGAACTTGGGGAATGTTAGTATTGTTTTGGAATATTTATAAGACATATTCATTCTTTTAAGGCATTTCAATTGAATGTTTGTGTGAACTGTAGCACCGTGTAACACCATATGTTGGGTTGGAAAAGACCCAGATTTGGGGACGTCACACTTCCCCCTAACATGGACAACAACAGGACCTTCGAGATTGGCATTTGCATAAAACTCCCGAACCACAGATATAATAGCTGACCCATGTGGTTTTGTGAAATGCACCTAGTTGCGTTCAAGTCTCATGGTTGTTAGCTCACCATCCTTTTTGTCCGGTATAAACCCCCACTCAGGAATCAAATTTCGTGTGGCAAAGGAGCTTTTGTACCTTTTCCAGGCCTCCTCATTGATGAACTTGGTGTTGTCCCATGCCGTCGGTGGTGCTGCGGACGATGATCCTCCCATACTAAGGTGTTTCCTCTTTTGTGCCATGTTAGAAATCGCAGCACTTGGTATGAGCACAAGCAAAAAACTGAAGCACACACTCCCCCAACTTAGTGCAGATAATCCCTAATGAAAATCCAACGTCAAAATAGCCCAATTTAGTCAACTGTTTGGTTCAGAAAATTTCTCAAACACCTTGCGTGTGTTCTTAAGACCAAACTTGGACAGCCTTTGCTAGCAGTGCTCTAACCCAATTTCCGTCAGTGGAAATCACACAAACAGATAACAAGAATTGCACAAAACCACAATAAAACCAAAAATATTTTCGCTTGAATGAAATCCAGCAAAAATACCTTGAGTTGCAAACCCTAGTTTGATTCTGCCCCCTTTGTCTGCGTGCACTGGCTTGGGGCTTTTGGGAAGGATGTAAGAATAACTTTCTTGCAGGTAGAATTGATCGAAGGCTAGGAGTGTTTGGGAGTTAGGTTTGACAACCGTAAATTTGTAATTTAATTTTAATATTTATTGGATTGAATAAATATTTTTCGATGAATTAATTATTAGATTAAATAATTAATTGATGAAGTTGTGATAGATTAATTTAATTATATGTGTTACATTTATTAATTTAATGTGGAGAATTTTATTATTCAAGTATGTGATTATGTGAGCTTATTGAATTAAAAGAAATATTTAATAAGCCTATGTTATTTTAATTAATTTAATTATTAATTAGAGATTTAATAATTTGACATTATTAATCAAAGAGAATTTGAAATATGTGACTATGTGTATTAATTATAAATTATTATATTTTATTTAAAGTAAATTAAACTAGATATTTGATTTATTTTATAATGGATGTGACATTTTTTAAACTATATGATAAGGTTTTATTAAAATAATGGGTTTTGAAACCTAGTATGCTAGCCAAACATGGCCTTAATGGGAGTTGAGGGAAGTTACCCATGATCGGGTAATCCACCACAACTCGTCGACAAATCTTCTTTATTATATGTTTTCCCTTCCTTTTCTTTATTAATTTTCCTAAGTCTAGAAAGTGTCAGAGAGAGTTTCAGAGAAAGATACAAAGAGAGAGTTGAGAATTCAGAGTTTTGTGGAGGAGGAATTCACTTCCTAGTAAATTAATCTACGCTTTGGGTAATTAGCTAAGTGTAGTCATGAACTCGAGTTAGACAAAGAATAAACTTGTGATGTTTATTATGTGATAATTGATTGGTATTGTGAACATGAATGATATGTAGGATCTAAATCAAAGAACGAGTTTTATTAACGTGTAATCTACGCACAAGGCAAGTTTCTTACCCTAAAATTTTGTTGAGCAAGTTTCCTAACTCTACTTGTTATTGTTATATAAGTTGATTAATTCATCTTTCGATATTGAGCAAGTTCTCATTATTATTGATCAAGCCCGTCTTAAATATTAAAGGTTATTAATCTTCAAGCATGATGTTGTTATACAATAATTTTTGTATTGCATACCTTTTTAGATGTTATTCAAGTTAAATATTCATTCACTGTTAAACCTTGTTAGACTAGCGAACCCTTATTGATTCGACTAGTCCATAGTTGATGAGCGTTCTAAGTTTTAGAATCCCTTGATGAATTACCCAAACCAAACTTCCTTTGGTGCGGACTCGAATGTCAAAACTGAGATGAACAACCCTGTATAGGGGATTATTTATGCTTTAGCGTTAAGATATTGTGCACAGTATGGTACTAAGGGCTGATCCCCCTAAGTACGAGAAGAAGAGTCCATAGTCTTATGACTGTTAAAGGTTTCAAGTAAAAACACTTGACAACTTAGGACATAGTTCAAGGTCTTATGACCCTCAGAATTTCTTTTGATTCTTGTTATTCATTCTTGATTCAAAAGTTGAGCTTTATATCAGAAGTTATTATTTCTCTCGCATGTTATTATTCATTGTTATATTGTTATACTTGTGAGCAATTATGCTCACTCTTGCGTAATAATAACATTGCAGTTAAGAACGAAAGAGCAGACGAACCTTCCACTAGTAAGGGCAAAGGCAAGATTAGCAAGTAATGAAGACTGATTATTTATGTGGTTATGTAATGATATTTAGAATTGATGTTATTTAAGACTTACTTGTTTATGTTTCCGCACAGATGATTTAAGGTTGGAGTAACCTGGGATTTATTTATTATGCAGTTGATGTAACCCCATAAGGGGAGAGATTTATTATTTATTTCTATCTATTGCATGGTTTGCATTTATTTATAAGTAGATAGATAGATGATGTTTGTACAGTGAACACCAAATCCTGTGGAAATGGAAGTACCGGATTTGGGGGTGTCACAGGTTGGTATCAAAGCTGTAAGGTTATGAACCTTAGGTGGGGAAAACAACCTTAGGTAGTAGCCTTATAGGAGATCGAGAACATAGTGATGGTAAACTTTTATCGAGTTCTAAGAAATGAATTTCTGAATTCATTGAAGATAATAAAAAACTTTATGTGCTTATTTGTTAATCTATGTGTTCGCTAGCACGGATTAGTAACTAAAACTTAAAATTTCGTTTTCAGGATGTCGGATGTTGGAGGAGCTAGTCAAGCTGGGGAGGAGGAGCCCCGAGACATTCATGTCGTCAGGGAACAACTGGTGCAGAGAGAGCCATCTCCTTTGATCACCGTTGTTGGTCAGGAGCATAAGCCTGAGACTAATCTAGAGGAGGATGTTGAGGAAGAAGAGGAAGAAGAGGAGTTCCCACCGAACTCCATTGATGCAGAGATGTATGATGCACTCTATGATCGTAACGTAGAGTTATAGGATACTATTCGGGATCTGACTGAGCAGGTGGTTAGTCAGCAGATTACTATTGAGCAGAGGGATAGAGAGATTGTGACTCTTCACACACGTTTAGGAAACGTGGAGTGGGATCTGGTTCACGAGAAGGGTCAGACCGAGGATATGTCCTCAGAGATAGTAAAGTTGAAGAAGGATCTGAAGGAGAGCTCAGAGAGGCTTACCATAGCAGAGGAGGGCTGGGTACGAGAGTCACGGTGTGCTGATCGTGCAGAAGATGATCGCCGTGCGAAGAAGGCTAAACTTGAGGAGACGTACTCTACACTACAAAATGCAATGGATGCGGTCCAAGATCGAGTTAGGAAGTATCCAATCCAGTTTGAGGATCTACCATCATATATGCTAGATCGCAGAACGATGTCTCGCATCATGGAGGAGGAAAGTAGCAAGGCCATCCAGCGCCTTAACAAACAGTGATAGTATTAGTTTAAATATGTGAAAACTATTTGATAGTTAATGATGTAAATTCCGATATGTTCATAAATAAAGGAATATGTTGATGTTTTAAAACCTGTAGATTTCTTATCTCGGGATAGTTGATGTAAATAGCAGTGACGCTATCTTATGATGTTAAAACTTTTGAATTTAATGAGAATGTCAAAGTTTATTTTAATTGATGTGTTAAGTGAGTTATGATTAAACATTTTAGTTAAGTCTTAAATGTTTAAGAGATTGAATAAAAACCTAATAAGCGTATATTCTTAAACGAAATATGCCGCCTAGAAGAAGACAAAATCATCAGCAAGCCCAGGAAGGGTCAACAAACAATAACAACGACGCCAATGCTAACCCCGTTCAGCAATTGGTGAACCTTTTAGCTGGAGCACTTAATAATCAACCACAAGCTCCACCAAACACCTCGTTTAAGGACTTCAAGGCGGTGGGACCGCCAGAGTTTAAGGGTTCCATAAACCCAATCGAGGCTCAGACCTGGGTTATGGAGATGGAGAAGGTGTTCGATGTTGCTAAAGTAAGGGAAGACCAGAAAACCGCGTATGCAACGTTTATGCTGAAGTCTGAAGCCAGCTATTGGTGGTAGGCAAACAAAGTGAGAGGAGGTGAAGGTGTAATATCCTAGGAGAGATTCAAAGAGATGTTCTTCGAGATGTATTTTCTGACTAGTTCGCAAAATCAAATGGAGGTTCAGTTTCTAGAGTTAAAATAAGGGAATATGTCAGTAGCTGATTATGCGGCAAGGTTTAACGAGTTGGCTAGGTTCGCCACATACCAAGTGCACACTAATGAGAGGAAGGCAAGACGATTTGAGCAGGGACTGAAGCCCTGGTTGTATAGCAAAGTGTCAATGTTCCAACTGAACACTTTTGCGGGAGTGTTAGAGAAGGACATACTTGCTGAGGGTGGAAGTGATGCAGTAATGAAGTATAATCAGGAGCAGAAGAAGAAGAAGAGTGAGAAGGAAGGTAATAATAAGACTGGTGGGAGTAGCACTGGGGGTAATCACAATCAGAAGAGGAAGTGGTCTGAAAATTTGTCGGCCGAAAGTCAACAGGGAGGGCAGAAGAAGAAGATTGAACCGTTCCCAACCTACAGAAAAACGCATTTGGGAGTTTGTCTGAAGGGGAAACAAGTGTGCTACAATTGTGGTCAGGAAGGCCACATAGCACCTAACTGTCCGAACCCAAAAAAGGGTGCCTGTTTCACATGTGGATCAAAGGACCATCTTGCAAGAGATTGTCCTAAGAAGGAATCGGGAGGGACGAGTTCAGGAGGAAACATAGGAAATACTGGTGGAAGCACTCTGACAATCGTAGCACCAACCGCAACCAACCGACCAACAGCCAGAACATTCAACATGACAGTGCAAGACACAATGCAGTCTCGCGATGTGGTGTCAAGTATCATTCCGATCAATAAAGTTAATGCTTATGTGTTATTTGATTCGGGTGCTACTTGTTCATTTATATCCGATGACTTTGCTAAGAACTTAGAATTGCTTAAGGACGAGTTAGAATACCCCATGAACATAGAAATTGCGAATAGAGAAATTATCCCTGTTAAGTATGTGCACAAGAACTGTAGAGTAGATATTAAGGGTAATATCATGAATGTAGATCTTATCCCTATTCGACTTGGAGAATTTGATGTTATTTTGGGTATGGATTGGTTATCCAATTATGGGGCGGTAATTGACTACCAGAAGAAGCGTATTAACCTTATGACTCCGTCAAAGGTGGTGTTTTATGGTAGCAAGTCGCCTAGACAAGCGAGTTGTCTGACGATGATGCAGGCCAGGAGATTGTTAAGATAAGGCTGTGCAGGATATCTAGCTTACATAGTCGATAGTCATAAAGAGAACCCAAAAATTGATGAGATTCCAGTAGTGAGAGATTTCGTAGACGTATTTCCGGATGATTTTTCGGGACTTCCTCCAGATAGAGCAGTTGAATTCGTTATTGATTTGGCTCCAGGAACGGACCCAATATCGAAGGCACCGTACCGAATGGCACCGGTAGAGATGAAAGAATTGATGGTCCAACTACAAGAATTACTGGACAAGAAGTATATTCAACCAAGCGTATCACCTTGGGGAGCACCGGTTTTATTTGTGAAAAAAGAAAGATGGGACGATGCGGCTCTGCATGGACTATAGAGAACAGAATAAGGTCATGATTAAGAATAGGTATCCATTACCACGAATTGACGATCTATTCGATCAGTTAAAGGGAGCAAGATATTTTTCAAAGATAGATTTGAGAAGTGGTTATCATCAACTGAAGGTGAGACCATAGGATGTACCAAAGACAACATTTAGAACACGATACGGTCACTACGAATTTCTGGTAATGTCATTTGGTCTAACGAATGCTCCTGCAGCATTTATGGGCTTAATGAATGGAGTGTTCAAGCCGTTTTTGGACAAATTCGTAATGGTATTTATAGATGACATTTTGGTATATTCAAAAACCAAGGAAGAACACAAAGAGCATTTGAGGATGACATTAGAGACATTGAGAAGAGAGAAGTTGTATGCTAAGTTTTCAAAATGTGAATTTTAGATTGAAAGAGTACAATTTATTGGACATGTGATCAATCGGGATGGAATTTCGGTGGATCCCTCCAAAGTCGAAGCTATGATTAACTGGGATTAGCCGAAGACGCCATCGGAAGTAAGAAGTTTTCTTGGATTGGCAGGGTATTACAGAAGATTCATTCAGGATTTTTCCAAGATCGCAACTCCGCTGACGAATTTGACTAAGAAATCGGTGAAATTCGTTTGGACGGAGAAGTGTGAGGAAAGTTTTCAAGAAATAAAGAAGAGGTTAAGTTCAGAACCTGTGTTATCTCTTCCGGATGATACATGAAATTTTGTGGTATATAGTGATGCGTCGCATAAAGGACTTGGCTGTGTGCTTATGCAGAATGGTAGAGTCATTGCGTATACGTCACGACAACTAAAAGATTATGAGAAGGGGTATCCGACCTATGATTTGGAGTTAGCTGCAGTGGTTTTTGCTTTGAAAATCTGGAGGCACTATCTCTATGGGGAGAAGTGTAAAATATATACAGACCACAAGAGTCTGAAATATATTTTTACACAAAAAGACTTGAACATGCGTCAAAGAAGGTGGTTGGAGTTAATTAAGGACTATGATTGTGAGATTCTATACCATCCAGATAAGGAAAATGTGGTGGCTGACGCCCTAAGTAAAAAAGGTCAGGAGAAATTGATGATGTTGAACGCTTAGGAGGAGCTAATTTTAGCAATGGAAAAGCTGGAATTGGAAGTGAAGTATCCTATGGAAATTGACGAGAAGATATTCCAGATGCAAGCTGGTACAACCTTACTAGATAAAGTTAAGAAAGCTCAACTTCAGGATGAAGAATGTGAGAAAGTGAAGAAGAAGATATCTGAAGGGACTGAATCGAGATTCAAAATAGACAGTGAGGGACTACTAAGATTTGAGAGCAGAATTTGGGTACCGCCAGTACCAGAGATTAAGGAAGAAATTTTGAGTGAGGCTCATAACTCAAGATATTCGATTCACCCTGGTAGCACCAAGATGTACCAAGATCTTCGACAACACTTCTGGTGGCCAAATTTAAAACGAGAGGTTGCAAAATGTGCAAATGCCTGACATGACAGAAAGTGAAAGAAGAACATCAAAGACCGAGTGGGTTGTTACAACCTTTAGAGATTCCAGAATGGAAATGGGAACATATTACAATGGATTTCATGGTTGGCCTACCAACGACTCAGAAAGGCTACGACGCAGTATGGGTTATTGTTGACCGATTGACGAAATCCACACACTTCCTTCCGATCAGAATCAGATTCAACCTAGATCAGTTGGCAAGGTTATATGTGAAAGAGATTGTTTCAAGGCACGGAGTTCCAGTGTCAATTGTTTCTGATAGAGATTCGCGTTTTACGTCGAACTTCTGGAAACGTCTACAGGAATGCATGGGTAAACAGTTGCGAATGAGCACAAGACATATCACCCCCTTAGGCATGATGGATGAGTGAAAGAACAATTTAGACATTGGAAGATATGTTAAGAGCTTGTATAATGGATTTTAAAAAAAATTGGGATGACCATTTACCGCTTGTAGAGTTCCGTTACAACAACAGTTACCACGCTAGTATTGGAATGCCGCCTTATGAAGCGTTATACTGTAGAAAGTGCAGAACTCCACTATATTGGGATGAAGTTGGCGAAAGACAACTACTAGGCCCAGAATTAGTACAACAAACAGCAGAAATAGTCAAAGTGATTCGAGAGAGATTGATAGCAAACCCAAGATGATGTAAGAAATACGTAGATCCACCAGTAAGAATGTTGAGTTCGAACCAGGTAGTTATGTGTTCTTAAAGGTCTCTCCTTGGAAGGGAAAGATCAGATTCGGAAAGAAAGGAAAATTGAGCCCAAGATTCATTAGACCCTTTGAAGTTTTGAGAAGAGTCGAAGAAGTTGCTTATGAGGTAGCCTTACCTCCATCTCTAGAGAATGTCCACAATGTTTTCTATGTCTCAGTCCTACGACCCTACAAACCCGATTACAAGCACGTGATTGAATATGAACCCCTACATTTCGACAAAGACTTGTCTTACGAAGAAATTCCTCTTCAAATTATCGACCGAAAAGAACAAGTTCTGAGAAATAAAGTAATACCTTCTGTTAAGGTAATTTGTAGGAACCACAACGCTGAAGAAGCTACGTGGGAACTCGAAGAGAATATGATGAAGAATTATCCTCATTTATTTACTTAGATTGTTATATGCGATTTTGGGGACCGAATCTTTGTAAGGGAGGGATAATGTAACGGGACGAATTATTGAGTTGTGATTCTAAGGACAGAATCCTTTTAAGAGGGGAAAGATGTGACAACCGTAAATTTGTAATTTAATTTTAATATTTATTGGATTGAATAAATATTTTTCGATGAATTAATTATTAGATTAAATAATTAATTGATGAAGTTGTGATAGATTAATTTAATTATATGTGTTACATTTATTAATTTAATGTGGAGAATTTTTATTATTCGAAGTATGTGATTATGTGAGCTTATTGAATTAAAAGAAATATTTAATAAGCCTATGTTATTTTAATTAATTTAATTATTAATTAGAGATTTAATAATTTGACATTATTAATCAAAGAGAATTTGAATTATGTGACTATGTGTATTAATGAGAAATTATTATATTTTATTTAAAGTAAATTAAACTAGATATTTGATTTATTTTATAATGGATGTGAAATTTTTTAAACTATATGATAAGGTTTTATTAAAATAATGGGTTTTGAAACCTAGTATGCTAGCCAAACATGGCCTTAATGGGAGTTGTGGGAAGTTACCCATGACTGGGTAACTGACCACAACTCGTCAGACGTCTTCTTTATTATACGTTTTCCCCTTCCTTTTCTTTATTAATTTTCCTAAGTCTAGAAAGTGTAAAAGAGAGTTTCAGAGAAAGATACAAAGAGAGAGTTGTCAATTCAGAGTTTTGTGGAGGAGGAATTCACTTCCTAGTAAATTAATCTACGCTTTGGGTAATTCTCTTCAACTCAAATTCTTATCTTACGTCTTTTAAGTTTTCATAAAAAATGGCTTTCATACTTCTGTGAGTCTCTATATTTGGGAAATTCTGTTGTTATGACAATATATGCAATAATTCGAGTTGTATGGCATGTTTTATATATATATTGTGTGTTTCCATATCATCAATTTCATAAGATTACAACGTATGATTATAGCTTGTTATTTCAAAAATTTACAGAGTACGTGATATGGCCATATGGCCTTATACATGATTTTATATGTCAAATATAATTTATTTTGAAATGTTCACACATTGATATGATTATGCATGTTAAAATGAACAAAATGAAACTTGAATGGTTGGATTTGGCTTTATAACGAATCCGTAGCATTAAAATCCATGTTTTTGTTCAAGAACTTCAAGAACATCAAGAACAGTCCAATTTGCATGCTTTAATTATGTGATTATGTGTTTTAATGGGTGAAAATCACTCCATAGATGTTAAGTATTGATTATTTATGAATTATAACATGTGGGTATGTTTAATTTGGTGGAATTAGTGTTAAAGATGTGATGAATTCGCTGACGTCTGTGTTCTTCGCGAACTGAGAATCAAAATCTGGAGTTTCGTGATCGCGGCCAACTCGAACAAAAACCAAGCGTCAGTAGCGCCACATCAGGCCAGCAAAGCGCCATGTCTTCAATCAGAATACCTCGGTAGCATAACGCCAATACCCAGTATAAAAGTGGCGCCGCAGCGTCACGTAGCAGAATGGCCAGAAATGTGTTTTTAAAAATGTTTAAGTGTGGCAATGTGCTATTAACTTAATCTAATGAGTATAAAAACTTGTTAGACATATAATGAGGTGTTAAAATGAATTATTAACATGTCCATAACACAATTACGTGTGGATTGAATGATCGAATGCATAATTAGTTTATTTTTTGTGAAGTCTTAATTTTTGACAATAAGTGTAGTAATTAGCTAAGTATAGTCATGAACTCGAGTTAGACAAAGAATAAACTTGTGATGTTTATTACGTGATAATTGATTGGTATTGTGAACATGAACGATATATAGGATCTAAATCAAAGAATGAGTTTTATTAACGTGTAATCTACGCACGAGGCAAGTTTCTTACCCTAAACTTTCGTTGAGCAAGTTTCCTAACCCTACTAGTTATTGTTATATAAGTTGATTAATTCATCTTTCGATATTGAGCAAGTTCTCATTATTATTGATCAAGCTTGTCTTATATATTAAAGTTTATTAATCTTCAAGCATGATGTTGTTATACAATAATTATTCTATTGTATACCTTTTTAGATGTTATTCAAGTTAAATATTCATTCACTGTTAAACCTTGTTAGACTAGTGAACCCTTATTGATTCGACTAGTCCATAGTTGATGAGCGTTTTAAATTTCAGAATCCCTTGATGAATTATCCAAACCAAACTTCCTTTGGTGCGGACTCGAATGTCAAAACTGAGATGAACAACCCTGTATAGGGGATTATTTACGCTTTAGCGTTAAGATATTAATGCACGATGATAGTACTAAAGGTTGATCCCCTAAACACGAGAAGAAGAGTCCATAGTCTTATGATCAAGCATTATGGTGTTTCAAGTAAAAACACTTGACAACCTAGGACATAGTTCAAGGTCTTATAACCCTCAGAATTTCTTTTGATTCTTGTTATTCATTCTTGATTCAAAAGTTGAGCTTTACATCAGAAGTTATTATTTCTCTCGCATGTTATTATTCATTGTTATATTGTTATACTTGTGGGCAATCGTGCTCACTCTTGCGTAATAATAACATTGCAGTTAAGAATGAAAGAGCAGACGAACCTTCCACTAGTAAGGGCAAAGGCAAGATTAGCAAGTAATGAAGACTGATTATTTATATGGTTATGTAATGATATTTAGAATTGATGTTATTTAAGACTTATTTGTTCATGTTTCCGCACAAATGATTTAAGGTTAGAGTAACCTGGGATTTATTTATTATGCAGTTGATGTAACCCCATAAGGGGAGAGATTTATTATTTATTTCAATCTATTGCATGGTTTGCATTTATTTATGAGTAGATAGATAGATGATGTTTGTACAGTGAACACCAAATCCTGTGGAAATGGAAGTACCAGATTTGGGGGTGTCACATTAGGCAACTGATGGGCTACTGGTGACGCTTGTGCATAGGCTGCTGAGATTGGTTTGAGAGAGAAATAAGGCGTATGGGGGGTTAAACTGTTGGCCTGAAACTGTTTATAAAAACCAAATTTTGCTTCTCGCGCTGTGGCGTGAGATTTCTTTTGTTGAGTGGCGTCACGGCTCAAATTAGCAGTATGCTGGACTCGTTGGTGGCACCGCGGTGCGGGTTAGCCTTTGTTGGTTGGCGCTGCGGCGCAGATTAGTAGTAGGCGAGACTTCTTGATGGCGCCGCGGCGCGAGGTCCTCTTTGTTCCTTGGCGTTGCGACGCGAAACTGAAAATCTGGATTTTAAACATGACGCTGCGGCACGAAGTTCAATGTGTATGCTGGCGTTGCGGCGCTAATGTTGTATCTGAGTTTTTCCTGCATAAAAGCTATGTATTAGCTAACATAACTTACACAGATATCATACAAGATAGATACCCCTTATTTCTAACTAAGATATACACTAGCAACATACTAAATAAACATGCTGCCTGTATCCTATAATTGCAAAATCATGCACATCAGATATGATAATACATTACAATTAAACTGGCAACAATGTTAACAAAGTAAACAGAAAAGATGCGATATTAACTAGACATAAGTAAAGAAAAATAAGGAAAATTGATACTGAGATGGGGGTGCCTCCCTACCAAGCGCTTGTTTTAAAGTCGTTGGCTTGACTATATCGATGTCGCTCAATCCGGCTCATAAGCAAAAATGACCATCTCATGCCGCCTATTTGTTAATTCCTTTAAATTTTTGGCTGACATGGATGATTGGCCATTCTCGTTTTCTTCACCCATCGGCACGAAGAATCTTCACCACTGGAATTATCCACTAATTCACCTTGTTCATCAATTTAAAAGTGTTCTTTGTGCTCTAGCGGGCCCTCCTGGGTTTCTACAGTCGAGAGCGTGGTTCCTGGTTGTTCATCAGTCTTGACTATACAACCATTGTTGATCCTTTTGTCTCCAACTTCAGACTCCACCAGTTGGATAGTTTGCACCATGATGTCTCCCTCAACAACTGTGCGAGACTCATCGCCTTCTCCTTGCGTATCTGTCATGCATTGTTCTACTTTTTCATCGTCGAGATCAATTATGACTGGTAGATTGCCTTGCAATGGATTTGTGATGGCATTGACGAGTTGTCCTAATTGATTTTCCAGGCTTTGCAATGTGGCCTCTTGGCTTGCCATCTGAACCTCATTTCTTTCTATAAAGTTGGTGAGAAGCTCTCCAAGCCTGTTCTCTTCTTCTCGTGGTGAGTACTCAGACAAGCTCTCATTGGGTCGAGACGTCACCTCACATTGCAACGGAGACTGATAGTCAAACTAATTTGGATAAAAGTAATTGGGATCATGATATTGCTCTTGACTGTTGTCCCAAGAGTTTGGATAACCCTGACAGTTTGGATGATGGGAGATCAGTTCAATGTCAGCTCGTTCCTGACAGTAGATATTCTGAGTGGACTGACACTCAAGATTGTCAGAAAACCTCAAGACATTTTCAATTTGAAATTGCAATTGCTCGAGTCCTTCTTCCAAGCTTGGTTGTGTCATCCTCTCATAAGGCCATTGATAACAATGATCGTCCATAACCTGTAACTTAAAAACAAAAAGGAAGATCAAACAAATAAAAAATATATATATATATATATATATATATATATATATATACACGTTCAAATTAAGACTATATTGATTTAAATCAATATTGGACAATATTAGAATAATAGTTCCCCGACAATGGCGCCAAAAACTTGTTGGTCAGAAAATCGATCACTAAACACGTGCAAGTATACGCGGTCTAACAAGTAATACAGTGATAAGGAAAGTGTCGAACCCACGAGGAATTATCTGTAACAACCCCAAAATTCATACAATTTAATTATCGACTTCGGTCGTTAATAACACGTCTAACTTCTGATTTTACATCATTATACGATAATACAACCATTGAAATTTACGGAATAATTAAAATTTTCTATTATAAACTATTCTCGTTCCCCAAAACTTTCAACCTTTACATCTAAATATCTGAGAATCATTTTAATACTATAAGAGTTTACATCGCAAAATGATATTACAATTCAACATTAATACATTATTCGGAACCTTAAACATGGTTTAAATAATAATAACTCAGCCAAAGTATATAAATCTTCAAGTATCACATCAGATTCATGTCTTTCAAGTAGCACATAATTTTACCTTGAATCTTTAACCTGCAAAAGTGGTTATTTGCAAGGTTGAGCTCGACAACCCAGCAAAATCTAACAGTTTTCATGCATCACATATCACATAATAACATGCTCGATATACATCTCATAAACATTGGACTAACATAACATACATGTTGTAGTTAAAATAACAAGTATAAAGATTGAGTTCCTTACTCAATCAGCATGCTTTAATCAATCAACGTAGTCATAAATTGACTTTAACATTTCATACTTTCAACATATATATAACACATCATGCTCTTTGCAATAAAGATTTAAAACAGTTAATCATCAAGTTCACATAGCAAATATGAACTAAAAGACTTGCCTGATTCATAGTTTATGAACTATGACTTAATTGCTTAACGTGTATCTGTATTTCATGTATTCCTACACAGTTATATAATCATGGATTCACATCCATTAGTCATATATTTCATACATTCTTAATATAATAATAATGTTACATTATTTCCTAACTAAGTTTGTAAAACCTACATTTCACTTTCTCATCATACTCTTAGAATAGCTAGGTATGTATAGGTATACCTTAACCACTCGTACTTTACATCAACGTTCATATATATCTATTACACACTTGACTTGCTATGTGTTTGTTATACATTTCAAACTCATAGATGCATGATTCATAAAGTTCTTGCATTTTGCAAAATTTAACAACTTTGTGTTTTATATAACCATTACATGTTCTTATGCTTAAAACATCATCTATGTCAAGTATTATAGCTTTAGACATTCATACCTATATGCTTTAAGGTCTGCATTCACAGTTAAAATAATAAGGCATCATTGCCTGTAGCGCAAATTGCATACTCTAGTTAGGCTTAGGGGCCAGGTAGAATGTGTGTTGTCCCCTAGCAGGACGTGGTTGAGCTTGCACTTCCTGTTTCTGTCCAACTCTAACACACCTATTCACTTATACTTTAACATACATACATGTTAAAGGTTCTCACATAAGCATATGACCATTCTTGAGTTCATTTTTACAAGTTTTAGTTCATGACTTTCCATGAAATTAAAGCATAAAAGGTTATGTATTTATCATGTTTTATAACTTTGGTCATATTTCTACATATAGAGGTCTCACAATCTGTTAGTACATATGATCATGATGTTCATATCATTCATTCATAACTAGCATTGTTTAACACTTTGAAACATGCTTTAACTCATGTTTGATTAAATCATCTTTATGTCCATTACCTACGAATCATGTTTAGAGACATAATAAAACGTAACATGGCATCTCAAGCCTTTAGAATCTAAATACTCATATGTAATGCCACTTAAGTTTGAAAACATGCCCGAGGTTGCCTTTGAAATCCTTTTACAAATTTGAAATTATCAAAGACATGACACAGTTCTATTTTAGCCTCCTCATTACATGCTTGATACATTAGCACATCATTAAACTAAGTTATAATGGTATCCAAGGTCTGCAGCAGTAGCAGAAACCACTGCCTCAGATCAGTGTATGGCGCAGTTGCGCCATAAATAAGCCTAGACCCAAGATTCTTGCGCCGTTTACGACCTTGGCACCAGTAGCAATTTGCACCAGTACATGACGCATGAAAAAATGAGAATCTTGAAGGTAAAAAAGTGTTCCGCTTTTTAGCCCAACTAATCAATACAATTTCACCCACAAAACAGTGAAATTAACATATTCAATTGATATAAAACTATCACAAACATGATTCCTCACATATTCATCTACTTAGAACAATTTCACAACAACTATAACTAATTTAATTCATTAAATTTCATGTTTTCATATAAAAACTCCATTTTTGAGTTCCTTCACAAAAATTAACACTGTGATCACAATTCTACACCAAATTACTTCGTTCAAACTACGTTCTCACTTTATTTAAATAAATTCTCATATTCAAATTAAATTAAATCTAATAACAATTTATTAAATCAATTTACCACAAACCAACACAATAAAATTATAATTTTTATTATAATTATAATTTTATTTAATAAATTAACACATCACTTTGATTACAAAAATCAAATTAAAATATCATTATAATAATTCATTTAATCATAATATAATTTCAACTTAATTTAAATTACCCAATATTTATAGGGTTAATTTCTCTCGCCACTAAATTCTTTATCGTGACTAATTCTTTTATTTTCTTTAATAGTTTAGTCAACTATTAAATCTCATAAAAAAAAATTAATTTCTTCATACAAAACACATAATTCAAAATACATACACCTCATAATAAGAATTTTAATTATTAAATTCTTATTTTAATAACTTATGAAAATTTGGGTTGTCACATTCTTCCCCCTTATAAAGATTCTGTCCTCGTAATCACCGAAACCCTACCTTACCCAGGTTTTCACCAAATCTCTTTTCAACATTTATCGTTGAATATCTTCAACACATTACCTTAATATAGGTTTTATATTTTTTATTGCATTCACTACCTCAACAAATTCTAGGTTGTATTTCATAACTTTCTCTTGAACTCAATTATATTTTGAGTATTATATATTCTTTAACCCATTTATTTTTTTCTCTAAGGATCGTTATCATAAACACTCGGGATATTACATTCACCCATTCTTCTAATAATTTGTCCTCAAAATTTTATTTATTACTCTTCATTCATTCAATCTATCCAAAATAGATTTTACGTTATTACTTTATTCATTTAGTGGGTTCTTTAACCACTTTCTTTTCACAAAGATCTTTCTACAATTATTAAACTTTTCTATTAAAAGTTTTACATTAATCTTTGATAAATCATCTCCTTCTCATTTCAAAATTTCTTTTCTCACTTATTCAATATATTCATCATTCAGTGTCGTATTCTACGACTCACTTCTTTTTAAGGAATATCATCCTTACCACATTCGCCTTTTAGAATAGAAAGAATCTTCCACAATTGCTCAATAATTGGGAAGCAGTATGAATAACTCAGGAATTTAAAAGATTCCAAATCATGTTGAGCGATCACAAGACCTTGAACTACGTCCACGGTTATAAGTACTCTTTCAACTTAAACCTTAACAATCATTAGACTATAGGGACTCCTGTACTTAGGTTGTTAAGCCCTTCGTACGATGTATTTTGCACTCTATCCACGGTTATAAATACTCTTTCAACTTAAACCTTAGCAGTCATTAGACTGTAGGGACTCCTGTACTTAGGGTGATCAACCCTTCGTACCATGTATTGTGCACAAACATCTAAACGCTTCCGCGTACTCCCCTATAAAAGGGTTGTTCATATCAGCTTTTCAACATCTGAATCCGCACCAAAGCAATTTGTTTTGGCATAACTTCTCAAGAAACACTTGAATTTCATGAACATCTTTCAATAATCGTCTATCTGAATCAAATAGCATAAACTTCTGCAATAATTCGGACATCAATGAAATATATATATATATATATATATATATATATATATATATATATATATTCTCTTATCTTAAAGAAATCTCAAAAATCCTTTTATGGCGTCATGATTATGACGTTGTCATACACTATCTCTGTGATGCCCCCAAATCTGGGTATCTTCCAACCCGACAGATGGTGTTACACGGTACTCATAACTGTACATTCATTCTATTGAAATAACATCAAAATGTGCGTATCAACATCATTTTTATTACATTAATAACATTACATCACGTTCCTAGGTTCTAAAACCATTACATTCTTTGTTCATCATACTATAATATATAAAACTTACTAGTTTATTACAAGGTAACTAATCATTCATCTTCGTCTTGCCTTTAACCTTGTCAGATTCCTCGGTTCGTTCGGTCCTAGATGCATTCATATGGTTCAAGCAAGAGTGAGCATAACAAGCTTAGCAAGTACAATAATTTCTTTTAAACGACATGCTTGAAACATAGGAATCATAAATCTTCAGCAACTGAACAATAGTTACGAAGTACTATCGATAATTCAAAATAGCACTTCGTTTCATTCAAAACATTTTACAACAACAATATTCAGTAGAATATCAATTATGGCTCAAGACCATGAGCAGTTCATAATTTCTCTGAAAAGGACAACCCGACACTAAGTCCGTAAGTCCGACATATCTTACGAGCACTTCTAGGTGATCAGCCCATAGTACTCTATGTTGATCAACACTACATCCTATTAAACGTATGTACGTTTAAGTTTTGGCAACCTTGCATGCCCATCAAATAATCGATAAAAAATACATTTGTTTATTCATACTCAGGCTTACCTTGAATCCGTACCAAACAATTGACGTAGGATAGCGTTAGCAATTCTATATTGAAAGACTTGTAAATAAATCAATCAACTCTTCAAGATTAGTCTAGCCGAGGTAAAACTGGCATCGACCCATTAGTAAAATATTTCATGCATCTCATAACATGAATCATAGAAAACTTGGCTAACATGAATCCAAAGCTTGATATTTATAGGAGTTGCTAGGTTAGGGCATCAAGGTCATTAATCCACTCCACCTCCTTAATCACCTCCTGACTATTCCAAGCTTAAGCACTAAGTTAACTTGGCCTCCACACACTTTGCTTTGGCCATCACAACACTTAACCATTAAGTTAACTTAATTACCACACATAAGCACTTTACTTGCTCATCACACATAAGCACTTTACTTAGCAATTAAGTTACTTAACTTATCATTTGCTTAACACTTAAGTTTACTTGCTCAACACACTTAATTCTTGGTCACCAATTCACCCATGGGGTTGCCCCATGGATCAAACTTTACCCATTGGATCTTATCTTGGGCTTTTCATTCAATTAGCTTAATTAACTTATCTTATACATTGGGCTTGTAATTAAACAAACATTAAGCTTATTCATTAATTTACATTGAACTTATCATTACAAATATTTGGGCTTTAACATTAATTCATATTGGGCTTTATTATTATCCCAATTGGATATTACAAGCTCCTACACATTCCTACAAATTCATTACATATGGCTTAAAGCCTTATAACGTATAATTTACGTATTAATCTCGTATTCTAACTCGTATACTTATTTAATATACGACATTCCATCATTCATACTTGCTCGTATAATACCTCGTATTATACTCGTATTCATTACCTTGTACAATACTTACGTATTATACAATCATTGCTTTAATTCATTATACATATTTAAATTCCTTCTCGGAATTCATTGTCCCTAATCGTTAGATTTTAAGTCCGTAGGCGAAAAACTGTGTTTGCCATAACTGAAATATTTTTGGATATTCTATCTCACCTCGATATTCTATCATTACGTATTTCTCGGAAGTTAAAAAATAATTCTCGAGCAGAAATGCGTGAATAATATTTTTCAAAAAATTTCTCGGAAAGCTTTTATTTTCGTCTTGGAAATTCAAACACTTTAATTCTATCACGTAGCCAAAATACTACGACATTTCGATATGTCTAGGTCATAGAATGACCTTTAAATAGCTTACTCCCATAATTAATTAATTAAATTCATTTAATCCACATAATCAAATAAAAATTTAATTCTCAAAAATCCGAATTTTTCGGGGGCGTTACAATCTCACCATAGTGGGCTGACGATCATATGATCACATCCAATACCAGGTTCCATTGCATTGATGACTCCATCATTTATCATATCACCCGATACATATAATTAAAATATATTTTGAAAATTTAAAAATCATTTTTTTTCTAAGCCAAAAAACAAAAGACATGATATGCGAATAATAACACTGTTTTTAAAAATTCTTTGCTTCACTACTGTAACCCAACATTTTTTTTCCAAAAATCAAAAGTATAACTACCGGCACGAAGTCAATAAATTTCAAAAATCTAGCAAAGCTAGAAGATTTGGAATACCTAATTTTCTCCATCAATTTCAATCTTTACGCTAAATATTCTTGTATTTCAACTTATAATCCTCCGATATCCCCAGTATAGTTCATCAAACTTACCGCACATTGGAAGTTCAGGAACTTGCCACAATAATATGAGTTTAAGAACTTATCCTAGTCAGACCATAGATGTCCATTCGCTGAGGGGTTCAAAACATACCATATTATTATGAGTCATGAACATACCATATGCATTAGTTTTAAGAACTGCACATAATCCTAATAATATCTGACTAATCTTAATAGTTTCTAACTATCAAACATACACATGAGAAAAGAATCACCTTTTTGCCATATATACATTGATAGTGCGACACCAACATTCCAATGATTATCAATGTGATAAATTGAGTGCAAGCACAAAACCCTCGCCCATACAAAGGTTTGTACAAATCAACCATCACATGAGTCCTCAATTGAAATCCCACCTAACTCTATCTTACTCTTAACTTGCTCTTTGCTCGATACGAATTCTTCGTATCACATTATCTATAACTGCTCATGAGTTTATCTTCTACTATTTCATAGTACATCATCTTCATAGCATCAAGCTATAATTATTCAAATATTACAGACTATCTTTCTTTTATAACTTAAACTGATCACTTCGTTATCTGATTCTATAATCATCTCCCTTAAAAATTCTTTTCTTAACTCGTGATCGTTTTGTTTTATGATCCTCTTTTTTTTTCATCATTTACGATTTCATTTATGCTTTTAATCTTACAGACTTTGTCTATTCATCATTATTTGTTATCTTGGCTATTGGAGTTAGGCAACTCCCATTTCTTATCTTTATATCACTTCAAGATTCTTCTTTGAATTTTCTTGTTTATATAACAATTCTTCCTTTAAGAATTTCTAACTTCATTTACATTGCTCAACATTTTATTTAAGTTCCACATTTTCATCATACGTATCCATTTCTATACTTGGTACACATCGAGTCTCTAATAGTTTCAATATGGTATACTGAGTGGTTTTCCACAAACAACCAGCAAACTAGGTTCCGAGTTGCTAGTTCGTATATACCTTCACTCTGTGAAGGTATCGTTTAGCCCAGATACCATACATTAACTATTAAAGAGTACAATTATACCATACTTAAATAATAAGTTTTTGATTCTTAACTTCTTTATCATCTTCTCCTTTATTCTCTAAGGTTATAGCCTAGGGTACTGTAACGACCGAGAAATTCAAATTTTATTGTAAAATAATTTTATTGAATTAAATAATAAATAAAATTATATTCTATGTCTTATCAAGATGGTTGTCATTGTATAACCTATTGATGTGGGAATGTCGTAGTATTTTAGCTACGTGAAGGAATTAAAGTGTTTGAATTTCCAAGATGAAAATAAAAGTTTTCTGAGAAATTTTCAGAAAAACACTATTCATCGGTATTTGCTCGGGATTTATTTTTGAATTTCGAGAAATACGTAATGATAGAATGTCAAGGTAAGATGGATTATGTAATAATAATCTAAGTATGGAAAATGCAATATTTCACTTGCGGACTTAAATTGAGAACGTTAAGGAAAGGGAAGTATTAATGAGTTAAGTGATAATCGTATGATACGTGAGTATTGTACGAAGTAATGAATATGAGTATAATACAAAGTATTATACGAGTTTGTATGAATGATGGAATATCGTATATAATGAATTTCTATACGAGTTAGAATACGAGAATGATACATAGACAATACGTTTTATGTATTAAGCAATAGTATTGGACTTGTAGGATTTGTTATGAATTGTTACAAGCCCAAGTGAATTAATGGTAAGGCCCAAATGTTAATTAATGAACAAATTAGTGTTTATTAATGCAAGCCCAAAAGCTAAGTTAATCTAAGCCCAAGCTAGGATCCAATGAGTTGTATTGACCCATGGGGCGAACCATGTTAATATGGTTAACCTTGGTAATCAAGTATAATGTTTGATGACCAAGTATTAGGTGTAATGACCAAGCAAGAGATAAGAGTTGTGTTAACCAAGTAATGAATAGTAAGGAGGTGACTTAAGGAGGTGGGTTAGCCTAATGACTAAATTACCCTAACTTTGTAAATTCTATAAATAGAAGGAGATTTCTAGCCATTTATTACTTGTTCAATTAAACTAATAACTTACAAAGTGCTTAAGTGTTAGAGAGAATACGCAATAATAAGCTACTTCCATTTGTAAGAAGAAGAAGAAGACTTTTCCACAAGAACTTTAAAGGGTAAGACTTCTTCTTCATTTATCTTCTATCTCTACCATGATAAGTTGATAAGAAAAGTATGGATTAAGTAACATGGATGTTAAGAAGTAAGAAAAATGATTAATCAATGGACTTAAGCCGCATAATTCGGATATAAGTCATTTAAACTTGCATAAGTTATAAACTTATGAAGAAGTTATATAAACTTAATATGAGTTTATCTTAAGAAGTAGTATAAAAGTAAAGAATTTGTATGAATATGTATCATGTATACATGAATGAAACTATGTATTGAGAAAATATAAAGATGATGATTAAAAGACTTTAATTATCGTAAGTTATGAACAATGAAGCTATAAGTAGTTTATACTTTAATAAGTTATAAGCTAATGTAAGAATAAGTCAAAATCCAACATAAAAATAAATTGTTGTATTAAGTATGTTGAGATGTTCATATGGTGAATTGAATTCATTTGAAGTAATGAACAAATCATAAGTAATGAAGATGTGCCGAAAATTGCACGATTGGACGATAATCGTCGAATTCGTGAGATTCTCGGAATAGAAGTCAAATTTTGTGTTTGAACTCAAAAACATTGGTTTTCGATGGAGACAAGTCATAGTTGGAATTATATAGTTGTGGACTCGAAAATGACCTAATTCCGACTTAGAACGAAGAAACGAGCGTTGAACGTTCACGAACGTTTATTGTTTTCGTAAAAAATGAACTAATAGGTGAATTTTTAGTGAACAAAGTCAAATAGATAAAATTCTTACATGAATGTATAGATTAAGTAATTTATGAACCGTAGGCTTTTGACCGAGCCAATTTGGACTTATAACGAAGAAGTTATGAGCCCAGAAAGTTCGCAAAATTGACAAACTGTCAAAATTTTCTGGTGCACAGAGCTGGCGCTGTGGTGCCAGCCCCAGAGTAATTCATCGCGCCGCAGTGCCATGAATAGTCTATGACCCTCTCTTGAAGAGTGGCGCACACAGTAGCGGATCACTGATAAGGACTCGCACTTGCATGCGCCAAGTCCAGGACGTTTGCTACTCACATGCCATGATGCGAGATGTAAAGCCTATATTTGGCGCCATAAGCGCCCGATCCTTGATCAAAGATAGTAAAGAATAATTATGAGCACAAAGCAAGGAATAGGATTAACTCAAAGTGAACCTACCTTAAGGAACTTGAAGTAACATTGTTAAAAATTTGTTAAACCTTAAGGATAGTACGTAAAAGTTGATGATAACTTATTCTAATATGAATGTAAGTAGAAAGCAAGCCGGAATTAATAGTAAATAAATCTAATACATGATTGGATTGAGATGAAAGGTAAGATATAGTCATATACATACTTGATTATATATGACCTAATGTGAGGCGTTATGTGATCATGTATTGTAGAGACTTGAAAGACTCGAACATAAAGTAATTATACAGTAGCAGACGCTGAAGGTAAGTATTCTAACCCTTGTCCCAGTTCAATCTGAACAAGTGTTGCAATTCATGTATCCTTACGCATGAATTGGTGTATGATCAAGTTAAAGCCAATTATTTCGGCTAGACTTAATGCATTTGGTGGATTGTTGATAATTTATCCAACTGTTATTAAATGTTGTTATATTTTGTCAACTACTTGATATGGTTTTCAAAAGAAGACTGAGTATAATAAACAAATGTTTTGTCATCATACAACAGGCACGTGAGGTTGCTACAAATTAAACGTACATACGTTTAATGAATGTAGTGTTGATCAACATAGAGTACTATAGGTTGATCACCTAGAAGTGCTCGTAAGTAATACCGGACTTAAGGACTTAGTGCCGGGTTGTCCTTTTCAAGGAAAGAATGAAATACTCAAGGTCTTAGACCGAAGTTTATGTTTTACTGAATATTATTCATTGTGAAATAGTTTGAAGGAAAGATGAAATGCTATTTTGAATTATCAATAGTACTTCATAACTATTGTTCAGTTATTGAAGATATACAATTTTTATGTGTCAAGAATGTTGTTATTGAAATTGTTATACTTGCTGGGCTAGTTATGCTCACTCTTGCTTGAACCATATGAATGCAGCTTAGACTGAACGTCCCGAAGGATCGAATAAGGATAAAGGAAAGGCTAAGGCAGATCGTTAATCGGTCTATGTAATAATGTAGGTTATTGTTGTATTGTATTTGATATTATGACAAAGAAGCTTTGTAATGGGTATAGAGACTGGGAAATGTAAATATTACTTTGAATATATAGAAGTCATGTTCGTTCTTTTGAGGTTTTTCAATTGAATGAATGTTTGAATGGTAGTACTGTGTAGCACCATATGTCGGGTTGGAAGATACCCGGATTTGGGGGCGTCACAGGTTGGTATCAAAGCCTAGGTTATAAAACTTAAGGGGGAAATTAGAACCTTAAGTCATAACCTTAAGAAGAGATAAAAAAGTAAAAGATGGAAAGTAACCCTATAAAAATGCATTATAATTATGTTATGTGTTTTTATTATTCTACTGACATGTACTAATCAAACTATATTATTTTGTTGTAGATGTCAGGAGAAAATGAAATGTATAGAGATATACATGTTGTTAGCGAGGATTCGGTGAATCGAGTAGAGATACTACCAAATCCCATAGCAATAGAACCAGAAGTGGTGGTAATCAAGTCTGGAGACTCGGATAACTTAGACTACATGTCTGTGTTTGATGGCATGTTAGAGGAAGAGGTGGATGTGATGTCTTTTGATCAGATAACACTCACAGAAGAGTTGACTACGAGGGAGTCAATGAAGGCATTATTTATGTCAGTATTTGATAGAAACGCCCAATATTGTAAGGAGGTTAATGAGTTAAAAGAGGAACTCCAAGCTGTCCGGGAGGAAAAGAATAGTATGGAAGGTATGTGGGAAGAGGAGCATGATGATCGAATTTTAGCTAAGGACAAGGTCCACGAGCTGAAATGCGAAGTCTTTGAGCTCAAGCAGGAGCTAAAGACTAAGAAACAGAAGGTAGAGAGGATGTCCTATATACATAGGAGTTCTCATGTGGATTTCCAGGAGCAAATAGCTGGGTATCCGATAGAAGAAGGGCAGGCTCGACATACTATCAGTCGAGATGTTATTTTCGGTCTGGCCAAGAAAGATTTTGTGTGACGCCCCCAATTTTGGGTATCTTCCAACCAGATATATGGTGTTACACTATACTTATAATCATACAATCATTCCATTGAAATACAACAAAATAAATGTATTTACTATCTTCATATTAAAATCAAAGTATAATCCTTCCCAAGTTCATAAACCGATTATATCGTTCGTTGTTCATAATGTATAATACTTATAAACATACTAGTTTATTACACGATGGTTAAGTATCCATCTTAGCCTTGCCCTTATCTCTCTTAGCATTCTCAGGACGTTCATCCTTAACTGCAATCATATAATTCACGCAAGAAGTGAGCATAACAAGCTCAACAAGTTTTAACAAAGGATAACAGTAATACCACATTCGTGAATTAAATGACAATTTCTACATAACTGAACAAATAGTTATGAAGTATTATGAAACAATAATACTTTATAATTTCATATCATCAATTCCCAAAGTATAAAGTAGATTAGGAATTCTGAACCAGTTGATAGACCATGAACAATAGCTTTCTATTTTCATACTTGAAAAGGATATCACAACACTAAGGTTGTACATCCGCATTACTTACGAGCACATCTAGGTGATCAACCTATAGTAATCTATGTTGATCAACACTCATTCATTAAATGTATTTACGTTTAATATTTGGCAAACTCGTGTGCCCATCGAATAATCGATGAAAAATACTTTTGTTTGTTCATAGACAAACCTTACCTTCACATCCGTACCAATTACTTGGAATAGGATAGCGCTAACATTTCTATATAGAAAGATATGAATATCAATCAATCTATATACTACGAGTAGTCTAGCCGAGTTAAATCTGGCATTGACCCTTTCTTTAAAACCAATCATGCAATTCAGTACAATGAATCACATAAAACTTGACTAACTTGGAAGTTAGACAAGCGTTAAGAAAACTTGCCTTTCAGCGTCTTCAAATAAGTTAATCGACTGACCACAGCCTTTACAGAATCTACATGATATATTCATATAGCACACTGTAATTAGCTATCAAACAACTATTCACATTGTTCCTACCAACTTCTTTCTCTTCTATGTCTTTGTTAACTTAATATCATTAATAAAGTCAACTCAACTCATTACCCTTCGTCACAGCTTATTAACCGGACTCTAACATTGTCGGTGAAGTACCCACGCTGTTTACCGATTAGCGTTTATCGATAACACTTTTGTGTTATACATTCATAACATACTAACATAGGTAATATAGGAATAGCTTTAATACACTTATGAAGTGTACAAACATTACTTCTTTAGGTCTCTGAACAATCGAAATTCAAAACCTAAGTCACTATCCACAACCTTGCACTCGCACCGCGGCGTGGGCTTCTTAGTACTAGACTGGCGCTGCGGCGCCAGTTAATAGTGTATGGGTTCCGGTCTCGATCTTTTTGGCGTGAGACTTTGCTCTCTACCAATGGGCGCTGCCGCCATTTAGTAGAAGCCAACATTATCAGGTAACCGACGCTGCGATGCAATATTTAACGATTATATGTTCAGCGGCATGGCGCTGCACTCTCGATCTGAGATAATTCCAACAGTTTGAAAATTTTGTAAAATTCCCAGAGCCATACCTTCTTCGTTATAAGCTTGATTTGGTCCGTTCAAAAGCCTACACATCATAAATGACATATTCTACGTGTTCATATAAGAATTCGACACTTTCAAATCCGATAACTCAAAATTCACTATTGAGTTCATTTTCTAAGCGTTCGTAAACGTTAATGAGCGTTCAATGCTCGATTTCTTCGTTTTAAGTCGGAATTCGATGATTCTCGAACCCACAACTCTTAAATACCCTATCTCACGTGTTGACATTGAAAAATAATGTTTTCAAGTCTCACAGCAACTTTTGACCTCCAATCCAGAATTTCAACATTTTCGACGTTTAACGTCTATTTCCGTTAAATTCGCCATAACTTAGTTATTAATGTTCTCTAAGACAAATCACATGGAATACTCCATGGATTTCAAATCTACATCCTAACCAAACAAGATGCATATATTAACGTATTGATGGATTTCAATCGTTTATCAACAATCGATCCCATCAATCAATATTTCCATGGTTTAAAACTATATCGAACCTCATGATTCTTATGATTTCATGACTTATAGAGATTGAATCTATGGTAAGTCATTCTTATCCCACCATACAAGCCGTACACCACCCATTTATGATTCTCCATACTAAAAGAAAACCAAAAGAGATGGAATGAGAAATAAGGAATATTACCTTAAGAACTCTTAATGTTCTTGATAAACTTCTAATGAAAAAGCTTCAAGGTAGAAGAATGATTTAAGTCTAGCTCTTTTTCTCTCTCAAATATGTTGGTTGAGTCTTGGAAAAACATCAAATGGCCAACTCTAGCTTTCTATTTATAGAAAATGAAATGGAGGGCAAAATGGACTAAACACCCCACCTCCTTACTATTCAACACTTTGTTACCAAGTAAAATACTTGGTGACCAAGTGATATTCTTGCCTTGCACACCAAGTGGTCGGCCCACCTCCCCATGGGTCATCCCCATGGGTTACCCCATGGGTTTTACCTATTCGGTGACCCACCGGTTCGATCCAAGGTTCGGTTTTCATGCATTGGGCTTAACCAATCTAATATTGGGCCTTGACTTGGGCTTAACACAATAATCCCTTGGGCTTGCTCATTCAATTGATTGGACTAAACATAATCCAACCCAAATGAATTAATATTAAGTCTTAACTTAATTATATAATACGAATCGTATTCTATACGTATAATTTCCGTATTCTCTCCGTATAATACTAGTACGATAATTGTATTGTACTTCGTATTTACTCATCGTATTATACGTAGATACTAAATAGTATCATCCTAGTATAACACACACATTAACAATAACGAAATTCCTTCTACGCATTTCATTTCCTTCTCGGAAATCATTCAACTCAACCCTTAGGTTTTAAGTCCGCAGGCGAAAACTTCGTTTGCCATAAATGAAATATTATCAGATATTTCATCTTATCTCGATATTCTATCATTAGACATTTCTCAGAATTTCAAAATAATTCCCCGAACAGAAACGAATGAATAGTATTTTTACGGAAATTTCTCGAAAAATACTTATTTTCGTCGTGGAAATTCTAAACAATTAATTCTAGCACATAGCCAGATTACTAACCACATTAGCACATTCTAGGTCATAGAACGACCTTCACATAGCTTACTCACATAATAAATCAATTAAATTCATTTAATTCACATAATCAAATAAAAAATTAATTATCATAAAAATCCAATTTTCTCGGGCGTTACATTCTCTCCCCCTTATAAGGATTCTGTCCCCAGAATCTTAGCTTATAATTACATGAACAAATGAGGAAAATCTTCCTTCATTTTACTCTCGAGTTCCCACGTTGCTTCCTCAGCATTGTGGTTTCTCCATAACACCTTCATAGAAGGTATGGCCTTATTTCTTAAAACTTGTTCCTTCCTATCAATAATTTGAACTGGAAGTTTCTCATAGGACAAGTCTTTCTCTATCTGAATAGATTCATACTCTATTACGTGTCTATAGTCCAGTTTATAAGGACGTAACACCGACACATGAAACACATTATGAATGCGTTCCATTTCTGGAGGTAAGGCTACTTCATAAGCCACCTCTCCTACCCTTCTTAAAATCTCAAAAGGTCCTACAAACCTTGGACTTAACTTCCCTTCTTTCCAAAACATATCTTCCTCTTCCAAGGCGATACTTTCAGAAATATAAAAGATCCTACATCAAATTCTCTATTTTATCTATGAGGATCTGCATACTTCTTCTGCCTATCTTAGGCCGCTACTAATCGAGCACGTATTATCTTCACCATGTCCGCCGTTTGTTGTACCATCTCAGGTCCCAACATCTGACGTTCACCCACCTCATCCAAACACAATGGAGTTTGGCACTTCCTTCCATACAACGCTTCGTAAGGCGGCATGCCTATACTAGCGTGAAAACTATTGTTGTACGAGAATTCCACCAATGGTAGATACTCGTCCCAACTCCCTTTGAAATCCATAACGCAAGATCTTAACATATCTTCCAGTGTTTGAATTGTCCTTTCACTCTGACCATCCATCTGAGGATGATATGCCGTACTCAATCTTAACTACGTTCCCATTTGCTCTTGCAAACTCCTCCAAAAGTTCGATGTGAATCGTGGATCACGATCTGACACAATCGAAACAGGTACTCCATGTCTGGAAATAATTTCCTTGACATACAGCTTAGCTAACTGATCTAGGTTATACCTAACTCCTATTGGCAAAAAATGAGCTAATTTCGTCAATCGATCCACTATCACCCAAATAGCATCGTATCTTTTCCTTGTTGTTGGAAATCCCATCACAAAATCCATTGTGATATGCTACTATTTCCACTCTGAAATTTCTAACGGTTGCAACAACCCGCTAGGTCATTGGTGTTCAGCCTTAACTTTTTGACAAGTTAAGCACCTACTAACGTATTCTGCTAACTCCCTTTTCATATTCGGCCACCAAAAGTCCTGACGAATGTCTTGATACATCTTCGTACTACCGGGATGTATCGAGTACCTCGAACTATGAGCCTCCATCATTATTTCTTCCTTTAATTCGGGATCATTTGGAACCCAAATTCTTCCTTCAAAATGAAGTAATCCCTCCTTATCGAGGTTATATATAGTCTTCTCTTTATCTTCTATCCTCTTATGTATCTACTTGCATTCCTCATTGCTCGATTGTACTTCCCTAACTCGTTCCACTATGGTTGGTTTGGTTTCCATGGAAAATAACATTTCCACCGCCACCTCTGATAATTTAACTTCTAATTCCATTCTTGTCATCGCTGCTATCAACTCATTCTGAGTTGTTAACATTGACAGTTTCTCTCTACCCTTCCTACTTAGCACATCGGCTACTACATTTGCCTTCCCCGGATGATATAAAATATTACAGTCATAATCTTTTATCAGCTCTAACCATCTTCTCTGTCTCATGTTCAACTCCTTCTGTGTGAAGATATATTTCAGACTTTTATGGTCTGTGTATATCTCACACTTCTCACCATATAGATAATGCCTCCATATTTTCAAGGCAAAAACTACAGCTGCCAATTCCAGATCATGAGTAGGATAGACCTTCTCATAATCCTTCAATTGACGTGACGCATACGCAATGACCTTGCCATGCTGCATGAGCACGCAACCCAGTCCTTTATGCGAAGCATCGCTATATTTACAAAGTTCCCTGTATCATCTGGTAAGGATAATACAGGTGCCTCACTTAACCTCTTCTTCAACTCCTGAAAACTGTTCTCACATTTCTCAGTCCACACACACTTTACCGACTTTCTTGTCACATTTGTCAACGGAGTAGTTATTTTAGAAAAGTCCGGAATGAACCTTCTATAGTATCCCGCTAACCCCAGAAAACTCTGAACCTCGGTTGGCGTTTTCAGTTGCTCCCACTCATTAACTGCTTCTACTTTTGCTGGATCCACGGAAATGCCATCTTTATCAATAACATGTCCTAGAAACTGCATTCTCTCGAGCCAAAATTCACACTTCGTGAATTTCGCATACAACTTTTCCTTTCTTAGTGTTTCCAACACTATTCTTAAATGTTCTGCATGATCTTCTGACGTCTTTGAATAGACTAGGATATCATTAATGAACACTACGACAAACTTGTCCAAATATTGTTTGAACACTCTGTTCATCATATCCATAAATGCGGCTAGTGCATTAGTTAAACCAAACGACATTACCAGAAACTCGTAATGACCATAACGAGTTCTGAATGTCGTCTTAGGTACATCCTCCTTCCTCACCTTTAATCGATGATACCCCATGCGCAAATCTATTTTAGAAAAATACTTTGCCCCTTTCAACTGATCAAATAGATCGTTGATCCTGGGCAACGGGTATTTATTCTTAATCGTTAACTTGTTCAACTCTCGATAGTCCATACAAAGCCTTAACAACCCATCCTTTTTCTTTACAAACAATACCAGTGCTCCCCAAGGAGACACACTAGGTTGAATGTACATTATGTCTAATAGTTCCTGTAATTGAACCATTAACTCCTTCATCTCAACTGGCGCCATCCAGTATGGTGCCCTTGAAACTGGTGTCGTTCCCGGTAATAGATCAATTACAAACTCTACCTCCCTGTCCGGTGGAATACCCTGTAACTCTTCCGGAAATACATCCGCGAACTCTTGCACTATAGGTATCTGGTCCAAAGATGTTCCCACTCTTTGGGTATCCACAACATGGCATAGATAACCTACACACCCTCTTCTCAACATCTTCCTAGCTTGTGTCATCGACAGTCAACAAAAGCGTCTCGGTGATTTACTACCGAAGAACACTACCTTGGTTTTATTAAAAAGCCGAAGGTTCACTCTTTTCCTATGGCAATCTATTATCGCCTTATGGTTAAACAGCCAATCCATACCAAGAATTACATCAAATTCTTTTAATCTTATCGGTACCAAATCTACTGATAACTTATTCCCTCTAATATCTATGCAACAATCCTTATGAATATGTTCAATTGGGATTATCTCTTCGTTAGCTACCTTAACGTCTAAAGGTATTGGTAACTTCTCAGGGATTAAACCTAATCGCTTAGCAAATTCACACGCTATAAAAGAAAAAGTAGCACCCGAGTCAAATAGCACATAAGCATTTATCTCATTGAATGGAATGATACCTGCTACCACATCCGTTGATGCAACCACATCCGTTGATGCAACCGCATCTTGGACAGTCATATTAAACGTACGAGCTAAGGGTCTACCCACTGATGGTGTTGGTCCAGTAATGGCTAATTTACCACTACCATAACCCTTATTTCACTCTAAACCTTTCTTCGGGCAATTTCTTGCCAGGTGGTCCAATGACCCCTAGACAAAACACCCCTGGTTCTTCTTATGGTTAGGACAGTTGGGTGACAAATGCCCCTCCTGCCCACAGTTATAGCAGACTAATTTCCCCTTTAAGCAGACTCTCATATAAGTCTTTCCGCATGTCTTACATGCTTCCGTCCTTCGCTTGGGCTCTCCCTGCTTTACCCCAGTATTCTCAGGGTTAAAAATCTTCCTCTTAGGTAAGTTGTCGCTTCCGCTGGAAACTTTAGCCTTACTAACTCCCTCTAACTTACTCTTGTTCTTTCACTCTTTGTGGTACTAATACAATGCCTCACCACCACCTTCAGCTATTATCGCCTTCTCCAGAATGGTCCTGTAAGAAGTACTCTGAAAAACCGATATTCTACTATAGAGCCAGGGTTTCAAGCCCTGCTCAAACCTACGCACCTTTCTCTCCTCTATGTCCACCTGATGTGGAGCAAACCTCGCTAATTCATTGAATTTGGCGGCATACTAGGGAACTGTCATATCCCCTTGCTTAAGTTCTAGGAACTTAATCTCCATCCTACCCTGCATGCTAGTAGGGAAATAGTTTTCGAAGAAAACCTTCTTAAATTGTTCCCACGTAATAGCTTCGGTCCTAGCCCCACCCTGGTCAGCCTCCCACCAATAATTGGCTTCCCCATTCATCATGTAAGTCGTAAAAGAAGTCTTTTGCGCCTCACCTACGTTTGTTATCACAAACACCTTTTTAATTTCTTTTATTCATGTCTGGGATTCTAATGGGTCCGTCGTTCCTCGGAACTCAGGAGGACCCACAATCTTAAATTCCTTAAAGGTAGTTGTTCTTACTACCCCAGGAGCCACAGGAATTCCACCCCCAACTTGGTTAAATGCAGCCGTTAATAAATTAACGAACTCTTGCATAGGGTTATTAGGACCCCCCGGATTCTCATTATGAGACTCAGCTTCTTGGTTACGTTGTCTCCTACTTGGCGGCATAATTCTGATTAAATAAATAAAGTTTCATTATTATCTATTTAATTACTTGGTTATCATTCTCAAACAACAACAACCACTCATATCACAACAAGCACATCAAATAAAAACTTCATTATATTAATAAACTTTTATAGTCAAAACTATTTACATCATGTTTCTTTAGCCAAAAGCTATTACATACTATCCCGCGATTGACTTCTACAAAAATTGGGATTTACAAAAAGACTACCCTTTAATTATACAAAAGAGGGCTTTACGTCACTACTTCTATACAAAAAGATCTAACGATCTACTAACACTGTCGAACGGCATTCTCATATTTCTGATTTGCTAGTATCGACACAATATCTCGACTTATGGTTTGTCGAGTCTGCCCTGACTCAATAGAATAACAAGAAATTTTCAGCTTGAAATCCTCATGAGCGCATTCATGGATGTATGACATCCTAGCTATTTTCTGGTCTTTTTCAACCAATTTCTTTCGAAGCTCTACGGCCTCTTACTTATAGTCACGTGCCTTATCTGTCATAAGCACTTTCTCGTCGTGCTCTATCTCAAAATCCGCCTCTACATATTCCTTCACCTTATATAGGGCGGTTATTTCCTCGTTCTGTGTCTGCACTACAGTGCGCAGATGCACATTCCTATCCAACACAGCCAGATACAATTATCTCATTGCATCCGGAGGTGTTAGCTCCTGAGTAGGTACCACCGTATTAATCGATGTTACCACCATTTCCTCCTCCACATCAAGCATCTCATTAAGATATGATGTTAACCCCATCGTCTCCTCAAAGTATTCCTCCTCAGAGTATTTCAACTTGGTTTAATGACTCTTCACTCACAACGTGAATGTCTCTATACATCATGCTATCGATCGAAATCTACAATAGCACATAACAAGTTGATTAGTACATAATACACAATAGTATAAGCACAAATCACATTTAATTTATTTAAGGTTACTTTTCATCTTTTAAATCTTTCAGTACTGAGTTTTCTCAATACTTTATTAATTCATTATGCGAATTTCTTTCTTCGGACTTTACCTTCCTTACGAGGTTATTAGCCTAAGGTTCTTCCCCCCTTAAGTTTTATAAGCTAAAGCTTTGATACCAACCTGTGACGCCCCAAAATTCGGGTATCTTCCAACCCGACATATGGTGCTACACTATACTCATAATCATACAATCATTCCATTGAAATACAACAAAATGAATGTATTTACTATCTTCTTATTAAAATCAAAGTATAATCCTTCCCAGGTTCATAAACCGATTACATCATTCTTTGTTCATAATGTATAATACTTACAAACATACTAGTTTATTACACGATGGTTAAGTATCCATCTTAGCCTTGCCCTTATCTCTTTTAGCATTCTCAGGACGTTCATCCTTAACTGCAATCATATAATTCACGCAAGAAGTGAGCATAACAAGCTCAACAAGTTTTAACAAAGGATAACAGTAATACCACATTCGTGAATTATATGACAATTTCTACATAACTGAACAAATAGTTATGAAGTATTATGAAACAATAATACTTTAACATTTCATATCATCAATTCCCAAAGTATAGAGTAGATTAGGAATTCTGAACTGATCGATAGACCATGAATAGTAGCTTTGTGTTTTTATACTTGAAAAGGATATCACAACACTAAGGCTGTACATTCGCATTACTTACGAGCACTTCTAGGTGATCAGCCTATAGTACTCTATGTTGATCAACACTCATTCATTAAACATATTTACGTTTAATATTTGGCAAACTCGCGTGCCCATCGAATAATCGATGAAAAATACTTTTTTTTGTTCATAGACAAACCTTACCTTCACATCCGTACCAATTACTTGGCATAGGATAATGCTAACATTCCTATATAGAAAGATATGAATATCAATCAATCTATATACTACGAGTAGTCTAGCCGAGTTAAATCTGGCATTGACCCTTTCTTTAAAACCAATCAGGCAATTCAGTACAATGAATCACATAAAACTTGACTAACTTGGAAGTTAGACAAGAGTTAAAAAAACTTGCCTTTCAGCGTCTTCAAATAACTTAATCGACTGACCACAGCCTTTACAGAATCTATATGATATATTCACATAGCACACTGTAATTAGCTATCAAACAACTATTCACATTGTTCCTACCAACTTCTTTCTCTTCTATGTCTTTGTTAACTTAATATCATTAATAAAGTCAACTCAACTCATTACCCTTCGTCCCGGCTTATTAACCGGACTCTAACATTGTCGGTGAAGTACCAATGTTGTTTACCGATTAGGGTTTATCGATAACACTTTTGTGTTCTACATTCATAACATACTAATATAAGTAGTATATGAATAGCTTTAATACACTTATGAAGTGTACAAACATTACTTCTTTAGGTCTCTGAATAATTGAAATTCCAAACCTAAGTCACTATCCACAACCTTGCACTCATGGCATGGCATGGGCTTCTTAGTCTTAGGCGGCATGCTGGCGGCGCGATTAGCGATGTCTGGGTTCTGTCTCTATTGCTTGTTGAGACTTTGCTCTACCAGTGGTGCTACGATGCCATTTAGCAGAAGCTAAAATTACTGTGTCGGCGCTGCGGCGCGGCATTAAACACTACATCTGGCGCCACGGCGCCAGACCTCAGTACCAGATAATTCCAACAATTTGAAAATTTTGTGAAATTCCCGGAGCCATAACTTGTTTGTTATAAGCCCGATTTGGTCCGTTCAAAAGCCTACACGTCATAAATGACATATTCTACGCGTTCATATAAGAATTTGACACTTTCTAATCCTATAACTCAAAATTTACTATTGAGTTGATTTTCTAAGCGTTCATAAACGTTAATGAGCATTCAATGCACATTTTCTTCTTTATAAGTCGGAATTCGGTGATTCTCGAACCCACAACTCTTAAATACCCTATCTCACGTGTTGACATTGAAAAACAACGTTTCAAGTCTCACGACAACTTTTGACCTCCAATCCAGAATTTCAACATTTTCGACATTTAACGTCTATTTTCGTGAAATTTGCCATAACTTCGTTACTAATGTTCTTTAAGCCAAATCACATGGAATACTCCATGGATTTCAAATCTACATCCTAACTAAGCAAGATGCATATATTAACGTATTAATGGAGTTCAATCGTTTATCAACAATCGATCCAATCAATATTTATTTCCATGGTTTAAAACTATATCGAACCTCATGATTCTTATGATCTCATAACTTATAGAGATTGAATCTATGGTAAGTCATTCTTATCCCACCATACAAGCCATACACCACCCATTTATGATTCTCCATACTAAAAGAAAACCAAAAGAGATGGAATGAGAAATAAAGAATATTACCTTAAGAGCTCTTAATGTTCTTAATAAACTTCTAATGAAAAAGCTTCAAGTTAGAATAATGATTCAAGTCTAGCTCTTTTTCTCTTTCAAATATGTTGGTTGAATCTTGGAAAAACATTAAATGGCTAATTCTAGCTTTTTATGTATAGAAAATTAAATGGAGGGAAAAATGCACTAAACAACCCACCTCCTTACTATTCAACACTTTGTCACCAAGTAAAATACTTGGTGACCAAGTGATATTCTTGCCTTGCACACCAAGTGGCCGGCCCACCTCCCCATGGCTCATCCCCGTGGGTTGCCCCATGGGTTTTACCCATTCGGTGACCCACCGGTTCGATCCACGATTCGGTTTTCATGCATTGGGCTTAACCAATCTAATATTGGGCCTTGACTTGGGCTTAACACAATAATCCCTTGGGCTTGCTCATTCAATTGATTGGACTAAGCATAATCCAACCCAAATGAATTAACATTAAGTCTTAACTTAATTCTATAATATGAATCGTATTCTATACGTATAATTTTTGTATTCTCTCCGTATAATACTAGTACAATAATTATATTGTACTTCGTATTTACTCATCGTATTATACGTAGATACTAAATAGTATCATCCTAGTATAACACACACATTAACAATAACGAAATTCCTTCTATACATTTCATTTCTTCTCGGAAATCATTCAACTCAACCCTTAGGTTTTAAGTCCGTAGGCGAAAACTTCATTTGCCTTAAATGAAATATTATCAGATATTTCATCTTATCTCGATATTCTATCATTACTCGTTTCTCGAAATTTCAAAATAATTCCCCGAACAGAAATGGATGAATAGTGTTTTTACGGAAATTTCTCGGAAAACACTTATTTTCGTCTTGGAAATTCTAAAAAATTAATTATAGCACATAGCCAGATTACTAACCACATTAGCACATTATAGGTCATATAACGACCTTCACATAGCTTACTCACATAATAAATCAATTAAATTCATTTAATTCACATAATCAAATAAAAATTTAATTGTCATAAAAATCCGATTTTCTCGGGCGTTGCATTTTGAGAATGCCATACGACAGATGTAATCTTGCAATAGCTAGAATAGTTTAGATATGTAAATATTATGTATCTACTAGTGACGTAAAACTCTCTTTTGTATATCAAAGGGTAGTCTTTTGTAAATCCCAATTTTTGGAAAGCAACTGCGGGATAGTAATGTAATCAGCTGAGGCTGTACAATGTAAGCAATGTAGTATTATACTATAAGTAATGAATCAATATAAGTCTTTTTATAGGATATATTGAGTAATAAGTATGAGTTATTGTTTCATCATAAATAATAACTAACCAACATGAAGAAAGTAATAATGATGTGTTGTTTTCTTAACAGTAAAATGCCGCCAAGAAGGAGACAACGAAATCAAGATCCTAATGTTAATCAACCGGAGGGAGGTCCGGTTAATCCAATGCAAGAGTTCGTTATTCTTTTAACGGCCGCGTATAATAGAACTGGGACTAATGTACCCATAAATCCTAGAGTAGTATGAGCTACTACTTTTAAGGATTTCAAAAGTGTCGGTCCGCCGGAGTTCAAAGGAACTACGGACCCTATAGAAGCCCAAACTTGGGTGAAAGAGATCGAGAAAACATTTTGTAATAGCAAATGTTGATGAAGGTCAGAAGGTTGCCTTTGCAACCTATTTAATGAAGGTTGAGGCCAATTTCTGGTGGGAGGAAAACCAGGCTAGGGTCGGTATAGAAAATCTAATATGGGTGAGGTTCAAGGAGATTTTCTTTGAGAACTATTTTCCCACAAGCATGCAGGGAAGAATGGAGATGCGGTTTCTTGATTTAAAGCAAGGGGATATGACAGTTTCCCAGTATGTTGCCAAGTTTAACAAATTGGCAAGGTTTGCTCCACGTCAAGTGGACACGGAGGTATGAAAGGCTAGACGATTCAAGCAGGGGGCTGAAACCCTGGCTCTATAGCCGAATTTTAGTGTTCCAAAGTACTTCTTTTGGAACCATACTAGAAAAGGCAATAATTGCCGAGGGTGGGAATGAGGCTCTTAGCCAATACCACAAAGATAATAAAAATAAAGGTAGAGTTGATAAAGGAATAAAGACCGAGGGAGCCAGCGGTAGTGGCGATGGTCAAAAGAGGAAGGGATTTAACCCTAGGAATACTGGAGTAAAACAAGGGGATCCTAAGAGGAGGATGGAGGCATGTAAAACCTGTGGGAAGACTCACTTAGGAGTCTGTCTCAAGGGGAAGGCAGTATGTTACAACTGTGGACAGGAATGGAACATTTCGCCTAACTGTCCAAGTCCAAAGAAAAATCATGGATGCTTTGTATGTGGATCGGTGACCACATAGCAAACAAGCGCCCCAAAGAAGGGATGGATGGGAATAAGGGCACTAATAGCGGTAAGTTAGCTATTGGTGGTCCAAAGTCAACGGGTAGGCCAATGGCCCGCACCTTTAATATAATGACGGTCCAAGATGCGGTGGCATCGGGGATGTAGTTGCAGTTATTATTCCGATCAATAACATAAATGTTTATGTCTTTGTTTTGATTAAGGGTGCTACTTGTTCGTTTATAGCATGTGATTTTGCTAGACGATTAGAATTATTTCCTGAAAAGTTGCCTATACCTTTGATAATTAAGGTAGCAAACGAAGAGATAATTCCTGTTAAAGATATTCATAGGAGTTGTTGCGTAGATATACGTGGTTGTAAGTTATCGGTAGATTTGATACCGATAAAGTTAGGAGAATTTGACGTAATTCTCGGAATGGATTGGTTGATTAACCATGGTGCAATTATAGATTGCCAAAAGATATGTGTGAGCATTAGGACGTTGAGACAACCTCTTGTAATATTTTATGGTAATAAATCGCCGAGACGTTCGTGTTGTCTTACGATGACACAAACTAGAAAAATTTTAAGGAAGGGGTGTGTAGGTTATTTGTGTTATGTTGTCGATACCCAACGAGTGGGAGCGACCATTGAACAAATACCTATAGTAAATGAATTCATGGATGTATTTCCAAGTAAGTTACCAGGTTTACCGCCGGATAGGGAGATCGAATTTGTAATAGACATTGTGCCAGGATCGACACCAGTCCCAAGGGCACCATATCGTATGGCGCCTGTGGAAATGAAAGAGCTAATGGTTCAGTTATGGGAACTATTGGATAGAAAGTACATTCAACCAAGTGTTTCCCCATGGGGGCACCGGTATTGTTTGTCAAGAAGAAAGACGGATCGTTAAGGCTTTGTATCGACTACCGAGAGTTGAACAAGTTAACGATAAAGAATAAATACCCATTGCCCAGGATCGATGATCTCTTTGATCATTTGAAAGGGGCAAAGTATTTTTCTAAAATAAATTTGTAGATGGGGTATCATCAATTGAAGGTTAGGAAGGAAGATGTACCAAAGACGGCATTCAGGACTCGTTATGGTCATTACGAGTTTCTGGTGATGTCATTTGGGTTGACTAATGCACCAGTTGCATTTATGAATATCATGAACAGAGTGTTCAAACAATATTTGGACAAGTTCGTCGTTGTGTTTATCGATGATATTCTAGTCTATTCTAAGACTCTAGAAGATCATGATGAACACCTAAGATTAGTGTTGGAGACACTAAGGGAGGAGAAGTTATATGCGAAATTCACTAAGTGTGAATTTTGGCTAGAAAATGTGCTATTTCTGGGTCATGTTATTGACCAAGAAGGGATTTCAGTGGATCCAGCGAAGGTAGAAGCAGTGATGAACTGGGAACAACCAAAAACACCGAATGAGGTGCGGAGTTTCCTAGGGTTAGCGGGATACTATCGAAGATTTATCCATGATTTTTCGAAGATAGCCACCCCGTTGACTAACTTGACAAGGAAGACGGTGAAATACGTATAGACGGATAAATGTGAAGACAATTTTCAAGAACTAAAGAAAAGATTGAGTAAAGCGCTTGTTTTGTCATTACCAGATGACACATGAAATTTTGTAGTGTATAGTGATGCTTCGCATAGAGGACTTGGTTGTGTGCTCATGCAGCATGGCAAAGTCATTGCGTACGCATCATGGCAGTTGAAGGATTATGAGAAAGTTTATCCTTCTCATGATCTGGAACTGGCCGCGGTAGTATTTGCCTTATAGATATGGAGACATTATCTTTATGGGGAAAAATGTGAGATATACACAGACCATAAGAGTCTAAAATATATCTTCACACAGAAGGAGTTGAATATGAGACAGAGAAGATTGCTGGAGTTGATAAAGGATTACGATTGTGAAATCCTGTATCACCCTGGAAAAGCCAATGTAGTTACCGACGCCTTAAGTAGGAAGGGTCGGGAAAAGTTGTTTATGTTAATGGCTCAAAATGAGTTAATAACAGAGATGGCTAGGATGGAGATAGAATTGAAGATGCCGAGTGAATCGGGACAAATACTTTTTGCGACGGAGATGCAATCTACCATTGTAGAAAGAGTCAAGGAGGTGCAGCTCAAAACTGATGAGTGTGACCAAGTGAAGAAGATGTTAGCCGATGAAAAGGATATTAAGTATAGTCTTGATAATGAGGGATTATTAAGATTTGAAGGAAGAATTTGGGTTCCAAATGAGGCAGAGTTAAAAGATCAAGTGTTACAGGAAGCTCATAGTTCAAGGTACTCGATACATCCTGGTAGTACAAAGATGTATCAAGACCTTCGACAGAGGTTTTGGTGGCCGAACATGAAGAGAGAAATAGCAGAGTATGTGAATAGGTGTTTGACTTGTCAAAAAGTTAAGGCCGAACATCAATGACCCAATGGCTTGTTACAGTCATTGGAGATTCCAGAATGGAAGTGGGAGCATATCACGATGGACTTTGTGGTGGGACTTCTGACAACAACAAAAGGGTACGATTCGATTTGGGTAATAGTGGACCGGTTGACGAAGTCGGCTCACTTTTTGCCAATTAGGGTCAATTATAACTTAGACCAGTTAGCTAAACTTTATGTTAAGAAAATTATTTCCTGACATGGAGTACCAGTATCGATTGTGTCAGATCGTGACCCACGATTCACATCGAACTTTTGGAGAAGTTTGTAGGAACAGCTGGGAACATAGCTGAAGTTAAGCACAGCGTATCATCCGCAAACAGATGGACAGAGCGAGAGAACAATTCAAACATTAGAAGATATGTTGAGATCTTGCGTCATGGATTTCAAGGGTAGTTGGGATGATCACCTACCACTTGTAGAGTTTGCGTATAACAACAGTTATCATGCAAGTATAGGCATGCCGCCTTATGAAGCTTTGTATGGAAGAAGGTGCAGAACACCATTGTATTGGGATGAGGTGGGAGAACGCCTGATGCTAGGACCAGAATTGGTGTAGCAGACAGCGGATGTAATAAAGTTAATTAGTATGCGTCTTGTTACAGCTCAGGATAGACAGAAGAAATATGTGGACTCACATAGATTAAATCGAGAGTTTGAAGTAGGCTCGTATGTGTTTCTAAAGGTATCTCCCTAGAAAGGAAAGATACGCTTTGGAAAGAAAGGAAAGTTAAGTTCAAGATTTATAGGACCTTTTGAAGTATTAAAACGGGTGGGAGAGGTAGCCTATGTGATAGCATTACCTCCAGACCTAGAACGAATACATAACGTGTTTCACGTATCTATATTACGTCCATATAAGCCGGACTATAAGCATGTAATCGAGTATGAGCCAATTCATATCGAGAAAGATTTAACGTACGAGGAATCACCGATTCAAATCATTAATAGAAAGGAAAAAGTTCTGCGGAACAAAGTTATACCATCGGTAAAGGTATTATGGAAGAACCACGATGCCGAAGAAACAACGTGGGAATTAGAAGAAAAGATGAAGAAAAATTTTCCTCAACTATTTGATTAAAGTAAGACGAGATTCTGGGGACAGAATCCTTATAAGGGGGGAAGGATGTAACAACCAAGAAATTCGGATTTTATTGTAAAATAATTTTATTGAATTAAACAATAAATAAAATTATATTCTATGTGTTATCAAGATGGTTGTCATTGTATAACCTATTGATGTGGGAATGTCGTAGTATTTTAGCTACGTGAAGGAATTAAAGTGTTTGAATTTCCAAGACGAAAATAAAAGTTTTTCGAGAAATTTTTTGAAAAACACTATTCATCGGTATTTGCTCGGGATTTATTTTTGAATTTCTGAGAAATACGTAATGATAGAATGTCAAGGTAAGATGAATTATGTAATAATAATCTAAGTATGGAAAACGCAATATTTCGCTTGCGGACTTAAATTGAGAACGTTAAGGAAAGTGAAGTATTAATGAGTTAAGTGATAATCATATGATACGTGAGTATTGTACGAAGTAATAAATACGAGTATAATACTAAGTATTATACGAGTTTGTATGAATGATGGAATATCGTATATAATTAATTTCTATACGAGTTAGAATACGAGAATGATACATAGACAATACGTTTTATGTATTAAGCAATAGTATTGGACTTGTAGGATTTGTTAGGAATTGTTACAAGCCCAAGTGAATTAATGGTAAGGCCCAAATGTTAATTAATGAACAAATTAGTGTTTATTAATGCAAGCCCAAAAGCTAAGTTAATCTAAGCCCAAGCTAGGATCCAATGAGTTGTATTGACCCATGGGGCGAACCATGTTAATATGGTTAACCTTGGTAATCAAGTATAATGTTTGATGACCAAGTATTAGGTGTAATGACCAAGCAAGAGATAAGAGTTGTGTTAACCAAGTAATGAATAGTAAGGAGGTGACTTAAGGAGGTGGGTTAGCCTAATGACTAAATTACCCTAACTTTGTAAATTATATAAATAGAAGGAGATTGCTAGCCATTTATTACTTGTTCAACTAAACTAATAACTTAAAAAGTGCTTAAGTGTTAGAGAGAATAAGCAAGAATAAGCTACTTCCATTTGTAAGAAGAAGAAGAAGACTTTTCCACAAGAACTTCAAAGGGTAAGACTTCTTCTTCATTTATCTTCTATCTCTACCATGATAGGTTGATAAGAAAAGTATGGATTAAGGAACATGGAGGTTAAGAAGTAAGAAAAATGATTAATTAATGGACTTAAGCCACATAAGTCGGATATAAGTCATTTAAACTTGCATAAGTTATATACTTATGAAGAAGTTATATGAATTTAATATGAGTTTATCTTAAGAAGTAGTATGAAAGTAAAGAATTTGTATGAATATGTATAATGTATACATGAATGAAACTATGTATTGAGAACATATAAAGATGATGATTAAAAGACTTTAATTATCATAAGTTATGAACAATGAAGCTATAAGTAGTTTATACTTTAATAAGTTATAAGCTCATGTAAGAATAAGTCAAAATCCAACATAAAAATAAATTATTGTATTAAGTATGTTGAGATGTTCATATGGTGAATTGAATTCATTTGAAGTAATGAACAAATCATAAGTAATGAAGATGTGCCGAAAATTGCACGATTGGACGATAATCGTCGAATTCGTGAGATTCTCGGAATAGAAGTCAAATTTTGTGTTTGAACTCAAAAATGTTGGTTTTCGATGGAGATAAGTCATATTTGGCATTATAGAGTTGTGGACTCGAAAATGACCGAATTCCGACTTAGAACAAAGAAACGAGCGTTGAACGTTCACAAACATTTATCATTTTCGTTAAAAATGAACTAATAGATGAATTTTTAGCAAACGAAGTCAAATAGATAAAATTCTTGCATAAACACGTAGAGTATGTAATTTGTGAACCGTAGGCTTTTGAACGAGCCAATTCGGACTTATAACGAAGAAGTTATGAGCCCGGGAAGTTCACAAAATTGACAAACTGTTAAAATTTTCTAGTGCTGCAGAGGGCATGGCCTGACCTGAGACCTAAATAATTCACAGCGTCGCTTGTGCAGTGAATAGTCTATGACCCTCTTGAAGAGTGGCGGCATGATGCGGAACACTGAGTAAGGACTCGAGCCGCATCGCCAAGTCCGGGACGTTGTTATCGCTAACTTCATGCATGACACGAGATGTAAACTATATGAAGCCCACAAATGGCTAGTCCTTGATCAAAGATAGTAAAGAATAATCATGAGCACAAAGCAAGGAATGGGATTAACTCAAAGTGAACCTACCTTAAGGAACTTGAAGTAACATTGTTAAAACTTTGTTAAACCTTAAGGATAGTACGTAAAAGTGTTTGATAACCTATTCTAATATGAATGTAAGTAGAAAGACAAGCTGGAATTAATAGTAAATAAATCTAATACATGATTAGATTGAGATGAAGGGTAAGATATAGTCATATACATACTTGATTATATATGACCTAATGTGAGGCATTATGTGATCATGTATTGTAGAGACTTGAAAGACTCGAATATAAAGTAATTATACAGTAGTAGACACTGAAGGCAAGTATTCTAACCCTTATCTCAGTTCAATCTGAACAAGTTTTGTAATTCATGTATCCTTACACATGAATTGGTGTATGATCAAGTTAAAGCCAATTCTTTCGGCTAGATTTAATGCATTTTGTGGATTGTTGATAATCTATCCAACTGTTATTAAATGTTATTATCTTTTGTCAACTACTTGATATGGTTTTCAAAAGAAGACTGAGTATGATAAACAAATGTTTTGTCTTCATACGATAGGCACGTAAGGTTGCCACAAATTAAACGTACATAAGTTTAATGAATGTAGTGTTGATCAACATAGAGTACTATAGGTTGATCACCTAGAAGTGCTCGTAAGTAATACCAGACTTATGGACTTAGTGCCGGGTTGTCCTTTTCAAAGAAAGAATGAAATACTCAAGGTCTTAGACCGAAGTTTATGTTTTACTGAATATTATTCACTGTGAAACAGTTTGAAGGAAAGATGAAGTGCTATTTTGAATTATCAATAGTACTTCATATCTATTGTTCAATTATTGAAGATATACGATTCTTATGTGTCAAGCATGTTGTTATTGAAATTGTTATACTTGCTGAGCTAGTTATGCTCACTCTTGCTTGAACCATATGAATGCAGCTAAGACTGAACGTCCCGAAGGATCGAATAAGGATAAAGGAAAGGCTAAGGCAAATTGTTAATCGGTCTATGTAATAGTGTAGGTTTATTGTTGTATTATATTTGATATTATGACAAAGAAACTTTGTAATGGGTATAGAGACTGGGAAATGTAAATATTACTTTGAATATATAGAAGTCATGTTCGTTCTTTTGAGGTTTTTTAATTAAATGAATGTATGAATGTAACATCTCATGTAACACCATATGACGATTTGGAAGATACCCGGATTTGGGGTCGTCACAGGTACTCTTACCTAAGGTTTATAACCTACAGCTTTGATACCAACTGTAACGACCCCAAAATTCATACAATTTAATTATCGACTTCGGTCATTAATAACACGTCTAACTTCTGATTTTACATCATTATACGATAATACAACCATTGAAATTTGCAGAATAATTAAAATTTTCTATTATAAACTATTCTCGTTCCCCAAAACTTTCAACCTTTACATCTAAATATCTCATAATCATTTTAATACTACAAGAGTTTACATCGCAAAACGATATTACAATTCAACATTAATACATTATTCGGAACCATAAACATGGTTCAAATAATAACAACTCAGCTAAAGTATATAAATCTTCAAGTATCACATCAGATTCATGTCTTTCAAGTAGCACATAACTTTATCTTGAATCTTTAATCTGCAAAAGTGGTTATTTGCAAGGTTGAGCTCGACAGCCCAGCAAAATCTAACAGTTTTCATGCATCACATAGCACATAATAACATGCTCGATATACATCTCATAAACATTGGACTAACATAACATATGTAACGATCTGGAATTTCAAATTATAATATTAAATATTTATTAAAATATAAATATTTATTTGATGTGTTTATTGTTGAAATTGATGAGATAAATATTTTATTGATGTAATGGTTGCTAGTAAATATTTATAAATCTAAATTCATTAGATAATATTCTAAATTAAATTAATTTATAATTTAGAGAGTTGTAATATAACATGAGATGTTATATTGTTGTTTTAATTTAATAATTTAAGGTGGTATATTAAGTTATTAAATAAAATTATAATGAAATTATAATTTTGTGATATTTGGTTAAGTAGGAAATTTATTTAGTATGTGGTAATTAGTTTATTTAATTAAGATTGGATATGGAAATCCAAGTAAACAATGCGGGACAATAAACTATATTATAAATGACTTATGAAAATAAATTTAAAAAGTTTTAATTTGGTTTTACCAAACAATGCCTTAGAGCTTTTAAAATTCTTATTTTAATCTTGTTTTGCCAAACAAGGTTTAAGGAATGATTAAGTCATTATTTTAAGTGGTTTTACCAAACAAGGTATAAGGATTAATTGATTAATTTTAATTATGTTAGCCAAACAAGCCTTATGGCTTTTGATTTTTAAAATTTGATAACTGATTAAAGTTATATACTTAATATCTATATTATTATTATTATACGTTATATTTTTGTTAGTGCGTAAGTTAGAAGTTAGGGAGAAAGACTTAGAAGAAAGAAAAAGAAGAAAAGAAGAAATTGAGAGAAAACTTGAGAGAATCCTAGAGAGATTTTAAGAAAGGAATTGGGGAAAAGAAGTCTTGTTGATCAAAGGAAGAAAATTTTCACCTTCTAGCATACAAGGTATCCTCTTACCCTTTTAAAATTCTAAAAGTTGTGGTTGTCTTCTCTTCCAAAATTCTCTGTAAAATCTTTGTAGAGGTTGAATTAATTGTTATATATAGTTTATATGATAAATTAGTTGTTGTGAAACTATTTTCATAAGTTTATATATGAGTATAGTCAATGAATTCATGTTATGTATGTTATGGCTTAGTTGGAGTCAAAGTTTATTTATGAAATCATGATGAAAACCTTAAATTGATGATGTATACTGATAGTACTTGGAAAAACGAAAACAACCCAAGTTGAACGAGTCAAAACGGATGTAAAACGAATTCACAGTGAAGAATTTCGCTATGAATGTTAAAAGAAGAGGTAATAAGAGAAATAGTAAAATTAAATGTTGTAATCTTTGAGGTTTATGTTGTTTATGTGGTTAGAAACGTGTTAGAAACATTAGTTGATGTTTCTGTAAATATATTACACCTTGGGTAGGTTAGTATGATTGTTATAAAGGAGTTTGTAGACCTAATTTGGCTTTCTGTAGTGTTCAGGATCAAAATTCGCGAGTTAGCAGAAGGGACCCCAGCCCCGGCGGGCCCCTCTAGTGTAAAAATCCCCGCCCCAGTGGGGGGGGGGGTAGTCTACCTATCCAATTTTGGGAAAACAAATCTAACAGGACATGTTTTACTAAAACAGTCATAACTTTTTCATACGAACTCCGATTGAGGTTATTCAAGATGATTGGGAACGAGGACGAATAGACGTACAACTTTTGTTCTTTAAGATTTTTAATTTGAGGTCGTTAGGAAGGGTCAAAACAGTCATCTTTTCGATTATTACGTAATCAATGGCAATTGGAGGGCGTCGGGCATGCACGTATGCTAGTGTAGTGCTCTTGACGATAAAAGATGTTGTTCTAAATTATAAAACATTAATGTTAGTAAATATAATGATGCTTAAAATTAATATAATAATGTATTAGATAAGTTATAGAAGCATAGTAAGCATGCACAAGAGAGGTAAATTGGGCGTGTGACGAATAAACGTCGAAACGCCGTAATACGTGTTAATGAACATAAAAAGTGTTTTAAGTCAAATAAAATAGATATTATAAAATATGAAATGGGTTTAATATAAAACCAATAATGATACCTAGCAAGATTTAAACACTTAAATGAATTTCGAATATTACATAAGTCAAAAGTTAACACAATCTAATTGAACATTGTGTGCTAACTAATAGGAAAGATTATGAGATGTGGAGTAGAGTTTACATTACAATTACTATGTGTTGTTATGTGACTAATAATTGTTGTGTATGATTATATAATTATGTAGGGCACGTGAAGTGCAGATAACTGTAAGCTGTTAAACGTTTATTGGTAAACAACGATCAATGCAAGTCTTTCAGTTCCTATTTGCTATGTGAGCTTGATGATTAACTGCTTTAAATATTTATTACAAAGAGCATGAGGTGTTTTATATATGTTGAAAGTATGAAATGTTAAAGTCAACTTGTGACTATGTTGATTGATTAAAGCATGTTGATTGAGTAAGGACTCAATCTTTATACTTGTTATATAAAGTGTAGCATGTATATTATATGTTGAGCATGTTACTATGTGCTATGTAATGCATGAAAACTGTTGGATTTTGTTGGACTGTCGAGCTCAACCTTGCAAATAACCACTTTTGTAGGTTCAAGATTTAAGGTAAAGTTATGTGTTACTTGAAAGACATGAATCAGATGTGATACTTGACGATTTATACACTTTGGTTGTGTTATTATTATTTGAACCATGTTTAAGGTTCCGAATAATGTATTAATATTGAATTGTAATATCGTTTTGTGATGTAAACTATTGTAGTATTAAAATGATTTTTAGATATTTAGATGTAAAGGTTGAAGGTTTTGGGAACGAGGATAGTTTGTAATAGAAAATTTTAATTATTTTGCAAATTTCGATGGTTGTATTATCGTTTAATGATGTAAAATTAGAGGTTGAATGTATTATTAACGACCAAAGTCGACAATTAAATTGTATGAATTTTGGGGTCGTTACAACATACATGTTGTAGTTCAAATAACAAGTATAAAGATTGAGTTCCTTACTCAATCATCATGCTTTAATCAATCAATGTAGTCATAAATTAACTTTAACATTTCATACTTTCAACATATATATAACACATCATGCTCTTTGCAATAAAGATTTAAAACAATAAATCATCAAGCAAGTTCACATAGCAAATAGGAACTGAAAGACTTGCCTGATTCGTAGTTTATAAACTACGACTTAACTGCTTAACGCGTATCTGCACTTCGTGTATTCCTACACAATTATATAATCATGGATTCACATCCATTAGTCATATATTTCATACATTCTTAATATAATAATAATGTTACATTATTTCCTAAATAGGTTTGTAAAACCTACATTTCACTTTCTCATCATACTCTTAGAATAGCTAGGCATGTATAGGTATATCTTAAACACTCGTACTTTACATTAGCATTCATATATATCTATTACACACTTGATTTGCTATGTGTTCATTACACATTTCAAACTCATAGATGCATAATTCATAAAGTTCTTGCATTTTGCAAAATTTAACAACTCTGTGTTTTATATAACCCTTACATGCTCTTATGTTTAAAACATCATCCATGTTAAGTATTATAGCTTTAGACATTCATACCTATATGCTTTAAGGTCTGGATTCACAGTTAAAATAATAAGGCATCATTGCCCTGTGGCGCAGCTGCGCCCTAGTTAGGCTTAGGGGACGGCATTGCTTTGTCCCCCAAGCCGCTGCACTGGGGTTGAGCTTGCACTTCTGCTTTACATCCAACTCTAACACACCTATTCACTCATACTTTAACATACATACATGTTAGAGGTTCTCACATAAGCATATGACCATTCTTGAGTTCATTATTACAAGTTTTAGTTCATGATTTTCCATGAAATTAAAGCATAAAAGGTTATGTATTTATCATGCTTTATAACTTTGGTCATATTTCTACATATAGAGGTCTCACAATCTATTAATACATATGATCATGATGTTCATATCATTCATTCATAACTAGCATTGTTTAACACTTTGAAACATGCTTTAACTCATGTTTAATTAAATCATCTTTATGTCCATTACCTATGAATCATGTTTAGAGACATAATAAAATGTAACATGGCATCTCAAGCCTTTAGAATCTAAATACTCATATGTAATGAAACTTAAGTTCAAAAACATGCTCGAGGTTTCCTTTGAAATCCTTTTACAAATTTGAAATTATCAACGACATGACACGGTTCTATTTTAGCCTCCTCATTACAGGCTTGATACATTAGCACATCATTAAACTAAGTTATAATGGTATCCAAGGTCTTCATCAATAGCAGAAACCACTGCCTCAGGTCAGTGTATGGTGTAAGACCCCAACTTTTATGAATAAAAATGAATTTTCTATAAATATCATTTTTGAATATTATGGAATAAATTTGATATAATGTTATAGTTGTGGGTAATATTTATAAATTTTGCAAAGTAAGCAAGTTATTATATAATATTCGATTGGTCAGGGAATATTCGTACGATGGCACAATCATTAGTGGACCCCACAACAGAATTATTGTCGGATTGAGAAAAGGACAAAAATATTTTTATGAAAATAACGGCGGAAGTTTTTTTGCCGTTGATCTTTGTTGAACTACCTAGTAGTAAAATATAGTAATACACGTGGTTGCATAGTAGCACACGGTATTGATTATTAATGCTTATATGAGAAGTCACTTAGTTTGATTCAATTATTGTCGATATTTTATATGTTATTAAATCAATAATTGAGATGACGAAGTTGTTAATATTATTATTTGCATTATTAACGATGTCTAGAAGTTCTACCAAGGAGAGGTTTGGTCACCTAATTGCGCGCCAATAGGGATAAATCCTTATTGGAAAGCCCCATCTTTCCTTGGAACGACCTGGACGATTAATAATGTGAATAATAATAATGATGATGACGTTTTGTTTTATTCGTATTATTAACGTAATAAAACAGAATTTTTTTTATATAAAACAGAATACTTTTATAAAGTTATTCGTTTTATTAGGCTAATAGTAAAATCTTTTTATATAAAACAGAATACTTTTATAAAGTTATCTATTTTATTAGACAATAATTAGAATATATTATATTTTATTATGCATAGTATTTGCATAGTGCTTGCATAGTGTTTGCATAGTAAATTTTTTTTAAAAGTTATTCATTTTATTAGATTATAAATAGAATATATTATATTTTATTTAAAAGATTTTGCTTTAAATATGGACCGTCCGATTAAAGTAAATCAATCTGGACCGTTCATGGATTGGTTACTATTCATTCCATTCTTCTATAAATAGAAGCTCATTCCTTCATTATTTCTTACGAATTCACTGAAACTCTAGAGAGAAAAACTATAGAGAGAGAAACTATAGAGAAAAAGAAGAAAAGTATTCTGCTACTTCACTACTCCGATATCAAGTTTCTTTTACGGTAAGGGGTATTATTTCTTTTGTATTCATGAAGAGAACATCTATTATTCCATCTTTATTATTCATTGGAATAACTTTGTATACTGTGGACTACCCTATACTTGGTGAAATTCTTCTGTATTCCATTCTTTATTATTCTGTTGGAATATCCTGTCTGTGCATTACGTCGGACCTGGTTCCGTCTTTATTATTCTATTGGAATATCATGTCTATGCTTTACGTCGGACCTAGTTCTATCTTTATTATTCTGTTGGAACATCCTGTTGGTGTGAATTTCAATTTAATTGGTTCCATCATTTAATATTACATTGGAATAACTTCATGCATCGCGAAATCGCATGCATGGTGATTTCTGTTGTATTCCATTCTTTATTATTCTGTTGGAATATCCTGTCGATGCGTATTACGCCTGACCTGGTTCCATTATTTATTATTCTGATAGAATAACCTGTTTATGTGAAGTACCGCATGTATGGTGATTTCTTTTGTTATTCCATTCTTTATTATACTCAGTTGGTTAAAGTTTTGACTTCTACACTCAATGAAATTAGTGGAATATTCTTGATATTTGCGCTTCATCCAGTATCTTTTCATGAAAATATTCTCCTGAGCATTCTTGAATTTTACTTTACAAAGAAGTATCATGTTGACAATTTGAACGTTATTAGTTCCTGAATAAATTAATTCTTGAACTTGTTTTTATTGAATTCTTATATCATTGTCATCATCCTCATGTTTATATTATTTTTGAAAGTCATCTGTGGCCTGTAGTGCATAGATGGACTTGGTATGATTATGACCAGGGATTATTCGATTGTAATCATGGTAGTAATGTTACAAATGATGTGGTAAAAGTCCTCATTGGCCGAAGTGCATTGATGGGACGAGTTGTTGGCATGATCATAACCATTGATGAATACACAAATATCCTTGGCCCGTGAGTGCATGGATAATTTGTGGTCGTGACCTAATGAATATCCTTGGTCAGTAGTGCAAGGATGATGTGGATTATTTATTGTCGAGTCTGAGTCTCGTGATAAAAGTGATGAAAAACCTTTTTAAATCATAAAAGATAGTAGATTTTATTCTCTACTTGACTCTTTTAATGGATTGCATGTTCCGCTGCAGTTAAACTTGATGTCTATTGTATTTTATCAGTTTAACAATATTGAGGACTAATGATAATTTATTCTACATTATCTTAGTCATAATATTTCTTACTAGGCTAGTTGAGCTCACCCTTTCTTTCACCGTTCTCTTCAGGAAATGAGAACGTAGCCGGGACTAGTTGGGGAACGGAGTGATGGTCTGAGATGGTGTCTTAGTAGTCCTCACTATTCTGTTAAATAGTGTGATAATAAATGTAATGAGGACTAAATTGAGTGTGGATATTGTCTAGATGAAAATATTTGTATTAAAACTCAAAGCATGTATTTTGTCGTATTTTACACAATTGTTGTATAATCAAGTTGTATTTGAATTTAGTACCATGTATTTGGCGACTCAAGATGGGTGATGTATACCTATTTTGGGGGCGTAACATATATGGCGCAATTGCGCTTATACATAAGCTTCTAGGGCCATGAAAGTGAATTTGCTTGAATTTCTAATATAACACCAGTAGCAATTGCTACGGTGCATGTGATGAAAATAGAGACGCAGTGTAATAGTGTTCCATTTTTAGCCCAACTAACACGAATTTCACCCACAAAACAGTGAAATTAACATATACAATTGATATAAAACTATCACAAACATGATTCCTCACATATTCAACCACTTAGAACAATTTAACAACAACTTTAACTAATTTAATTCCTTAAATTTCATTTTTTCATATAAAAACTCCATTTTTGAGTTCCTTCACAAAAATTAACACTGTAATCACAATTCTACACCAAATTGCTTCGTTCAAACTACGTTCTCTTCGTTTCTTAATGGACTAGCATAATCAAGACTCAATTTACAGATTAATATACGAATTGACCACCCTATTTGGTACTTTCATTAGCCATATGAAAAATATATACTGTAAATAATTTTCTTCTTCTTTAACTGTAATTAGCATAACAAATTCTTATCTAAATATAAACTCTAGCATTACAATTACTTACAATTGCAATCATTCAGTTATATAGCAACAATTTGAAAAATAGAATTCACAGAATTTAAAGCTTCATGTCGAAAAATATATATATATATATATATATATATATATATATATATATATATACATAAAATATCAAAATTAAAGAGAAATACCTTCTTATGCTTAGACAATCTTTGCTAACCAACTGATATTGCTGTGAAATTCTTAGATATTCTCTCAAATTCCCTCTCAAGTTCTCTGAATCCTCTTCTTTAGTTTAGCAAATAACAAAACTGATAACAGGTATACGTAAAATAAAGAAACCGATATGGCCTTAATACGCATACTAAATATATCAGTTACAATATAATAAACGTATCTCAATTATAAATATATTATATATTATATATTCTTTATTTTATTTATTATATTAAAATTCAAAAATTCAAAAGCCATAAGGCTTTGTTTGGCAAAACTCTTTAAAATTTAAAGACTTAATACCTTTAAGCCTTGTTTGACAAAACAAGATTAAAACAAGAATTTCAAAAGCTCTAAGACTTTGTTTGATAAAACCAAATTAAAACTCTTTTAATCTATTTTTATAAGTCATTTATAATATAGTTTATGATCACACTTTATTTAAATAAATTCCCATATTCAAATTAAATTAAATCTAATAACAATTTATCAAATCAATTTACCACAACCCAATACAATAAATTATAATTTTTATTATAATTATAATTTTATTTAATAATTTAACACATCACTTTGAATACAAAAATCAAATTAAAATATAATCATAATAATTCATTTATATAGTTTCAAGTATGTGACTTGAACATGAGATTGTATAATTACAATTAGTATCATTGCTCTTAAATGTCCCTAGTCGAGTATCATTATTGATGGGACAACAATGATACGTTGAGACTAGTATGTGGATTGACTGATGACCAAATCTCATTGGTCATAAATATATGAGATATTAAGTCAATGCATAGGTACATGTTAGAGAGCGATGTACTGGACAGACCCACCATGAGAATTCTATGTGGAGCATTATGCGAAATGTCATTAGTGATTCTCATAGTGACAATGATGTAATGATCCTACGACCTGAAATCACTATATTACTACACGGGAATTTATGTAGTTTGATATCATCAACGGTCACTATTGGTCAGAAAATCGATCACTAAACATGCGCAAGTATATTCGGTCTAACAAGTAATATAGTGATAAGGAAAGTTTCGAATACACGAGGAACTATCACTAATATTTACCAAGTACCGACTTTGTATCTCTAAAGTCTTATTCGAACAGTAATAAATGGAAGTGTGATTAATCTAAGTATAACTAATTATCAAAACAAGTAAATGGATAACGAATGATAATCGAAGGAATTACAAGCTAAGGTTACAACTTCACCCCACACAGGCATTCTGTCGAACACCTGGCATGCTATGCTTCATCAAACTTCCTACCCTTCTTTCTTTGGTCATAATGGTCACGACAATTTGTTGACCAAAAACACAGGTGCTCATACACCTCTATCGAGGTATGCACAAACATATCATTTCCAGATCCACCCGATAGGGAATAGAACAGAAAAGAACGTCAAGCTAGATACAATCCTACACATGTCTATGCGAATTAATCATAACAATGATTTAGGCATAAGTTCTCAAATAGGGCGCACGTGCCGCATAGATATATGTCTATTCTACGCACAACTTATGCAGTCGAAACCCATAATAACATGCTAATATATTACGGTGTAAATCTACAATCCTTCTTTCAATATCATGTAAATTACCAAAAGTATCACTAATGTCTTAGCGAGAATCATTAAGCATAAATATATTAAACCAAATCATATGGTGCCAACCAAAGAGATAAGATAGTCAATTTAAATAACAAAGGGTTCCATTATAACATTAGAGCAAATACTCAGTTCATAGCTATTGAACAAAATATAAGTAGCAATAAAGACAACATTTATGGAATACAAAATCAGAGGAAATAAATGGATAAGAGAAAACTTTGTCAAAGCCCTTCAATCTCCAAGCATTCCACTCAAATCAAGCTTTCTAATCCGTGTAGCTCAATGCTCGTGTCACTCCAAGGAAAACCCAAACTTCTCCCTAGTATATATTTACAGATATTAACTAAGAACTAGAGAGATAAACTACAAAAGAAGAGATAGAACTAAGCTAATCTATCCTAAGCTAATATTATGTTGTATAATGTCTGCTATATGATATATATTCAGATGCAGAGGCTTCCTTTCCTTTTATATCATTTCCCCCCTTTGCTAGGTCAAAAACAAGCACTCTCTGCCTGGGCACCGGAGCTCACGATGCGGTGCGGGCAATAGACCCATGGGTGGCGCTGCGGCGCCACGTTTGCTTGGAAAAATCGGAGCTCGCGCTACAACGTGAGGCTAAGAATTATCAATGAAAGCTGCAATATGCCAAGGTGACACATCGCCAAGGACAGAAGTAAGGCCATGACGCCGAGAATAACACTAGAATTAGGCATGGCCTGGCTACTACATGAAAAATGACCGTTTTGTCCCTTAAAGCTTGGGAAAGACTGCATCAGTTAAGCACAATAACACCATAATCATATAAAACTATATAAAATCTACGAGATCAGGCAACTATTTAAGTCATAAAGTATCCGATTCGCGGGTATAAATCTCACTCATCAATCACCTTTAATAAGGTGGACTATAAAGGTGATAATTGGGTACATCATGAATCATGCGAGGAATATGAGTGATCTATATGGAATTTAACCCTCCTATATATTAGGGGTGATATCCATAGGCCTCTTGATTGAGTAGGACTATGAAATGCATGGTCATGCTCAAATAGTGATTTATTTCATATAGTTTACTCATTGATCAAGAAAACTCAGGTTAAATTATAAAGAGTATAACACATTCCATGACTCGAGTTTAATGTAGGATGTCAAGGTTAAAATGATTAAATTACATTGAAACATCGGTCACGAAAAGGTTGCATTACTAGATGCCGCTCATTGTTTATAATTTTATAATATGATTTTAAAATTATTGCCAACGTAATAATAATCTATAGGGTCACACACATAGAATGTAATTAAAAGGGAATTAATTTAAATTGTAAAGATTTAAATATGTCAATATGATTGATAACATTTAAATTACGAATTTAAATTAATAGGATAATTTATATATAGGTATATTAATTAAGTACGACTTAATTAAGATATATATATATATATATATATATATATATATTTGAATTTTATTTTAATTAGATTAGGTTTTTGATTAATTCCTTTTTAACTACTATATATATGATAGATAGCAGCCAATTAGGGATATATCATAACCTACCAAAACCCTAGCCGCTCTTAGAGAGAGACTAGAGAGAAAATAGAAAATCCATTTTCTTGGGTGGCTAGTCCAAGAATTCCCTTTATCAGAGATCGTGTGACGCGCGTAATCGCGTCAGATGTGGATACCGTAGAGACGAGGTCCTTTGATTCATTTGGAGATTCGAAGCTTTTTCATAATCAGTATAATCTCTTAAACACTAAAGTAATATCTATTTCGCATGGATCCTGTTTTGGGTTTCGAAAATTGTCTTTAAATTTTTAATTTTCGCTGCTTTTATGTGCCAAAATCCCAACACCCTTGACGCCCTGCCTAGGCACTAGGCCCCCCCTTGGCACCGAGCCTAGGAGATAAGCCCCCTTGGCGCCTCACCTAGGCCCAAGACGGCAAAAAAATCCTTCTAAGAAATTATCTGGGGCCTAGGCGGGGTATAGGATGAGAGTTCTTTTTTAAATAAATACCCAAACCAGATCTTGATATATTTATTTTTCTAATGATTTACCATATTCATAATACTAGTTGTAGCATATCAAATCACAACAAGAAGTGAACAATATCAAGTCAAAATGGATAATTTCATTATAGTTGTAATTTTTTAAACTGGTACCAACTTCAAATTATATTAATGATTAATGATGATACATTTGTAATATTTAGTTTAATTCAATATAATTCTTAAATTTATGTTTAGTTTCTTAAGTTTTAATATTGAATTAAATTCTTGAAATTTTAAATTTTATTATTTAATAGCAATCTTGTTTATGAATAAAACTAATACATTAAAAATATGTTTGAACTTTGAACAATTGCATGTTTGTGTTTGAACTTTGACATTAGCAATATGGATATGTGTTTGAACTTTAAGCAATGGCCTTTATTATCTTTATTATAGAATATTTTGCTTTATATTATTTTTTTGTTTGGATAAATGCAAGATAAAATATTAAAATTGATTTACAATTAAAAAAATCCCGCTTAGGCCCCTTAGGCGCTAGGCCCCCGCGATCGCCTGCCTTCTGCCTAACTCCTTTTAGAACATTGGATCTATTTGATGATGTAATTAGTGGTCTATGCAGTCCATCAAAGCTAGCTCAAATAAATAATGATCCAAACAAAATGATTGTCAAGAATAGAGCTGAATGGACAGACAACGAAAAGAACCTGGTGCAACTGGACAAAAGGGCCATAAACATGTTGTTTATGGCTTTGGAAGATGAGTTGTTTGAAGATATGGTCAACTGCACAACAGCAAAAGAAGTTTAGGAAGCCATGTTGGTGATTCATGAAGGCACTTAAGAAGTTAGAGATGAAAGTAGTATCCACACAAGTCAATCATATTTGATATGATATAGCATATAATTTGTAATCTTATTCATTTATTAATAAAATAATTCATTTATTAAAGGAATTTTACTTTATCTACATGGTGTTATTATTATATGTAATAAACCTATAATTTTAAGCAATACTTTTAAAATCATGCTTATCATCATGCTAATGAGATCTAAATTCTTAGATAACTTAAAACTAAAATTGTTCCTAATCGTTGGATTGCTAAAAAAGAGATTTGTGAATCTGATTAGTGCATACTATTCATTTATTTTGATTCCTTTATGTTTAGTTTTATTGCATGTTTCATGTGTATATGAGCTTATTAAGGTGTTTAATGATTTCAGGAAGAATTAGAGCTGAAATGAGGAAAAAAGAAAAATTACAGGGTTTTTAGCATTAAGTTGTATACATGGTCTTGGCTTTGGACTTGGATTTTATTGTAGAGATTTTCCTTAAATTTTTGGAACATCTTGAATCGTCCTGATCGGAGTTCATATGAAAAAGTTATGATCTTTTTACTAAATGGACGTTGAACCTCAAAGTTTGGAAGTTGTGATTTACACAGCAGTCACTCGGAGCCTGATTTAGACCTTGATGCAGTCTGAATCTGTCAATTCTCAAAGAATAAAGGTTGTAGATCTCGTCGATATCTTTATTTTGATAGGTAGCAGACCCCGTAACGCCTCCCAGATCAAAAGTTATAATCGTTTTAACAAAGGACGTCGCAACAGAAAATATGGGCAAATTTGAGCAAGAAAATTGGGAAATCTTAGATTTTTGGAAAGTTCCTAAAAACAGATTTTGGCAGATTTCTACTTGGAATTGGATTGATATTTCTATTATATTTAGGATATCTTTTAGACTAAGATTTATTTACAAATTGGATTCTATTTCATTATGAAAACTAGTTATGATTTGTAATTCCTTTTAGGATTTGAATTTCTAATTCCCATAGGATTTAGGACTTTGTCTAGCACTATAAATAGAAGATGATAGTCATGGTTTTATTCATTCAACTATCAACTATCATCTATTGCAGTGCAAACTCAAGAGCATGTTAGGCTAGTTCTTTTCATTCAGGTCTAAACGGAGGTGGAACCTTGTTACAAGTAATTGATTAATTGAGTATTATTATTTATTCCTTCTTATGTGAAATTTCTTCTGATAATCTTCTTTCATTAATTGCATGCTAATTAATCTAATTAATTTGATCATTCTCATATGCTAGATTAAGATGTGGGGACTCCAAGCTGTTCGGGAGGACAAGACTAGTATGGAAGGGATGTGGGGAGAGGAGCATGATGATCGAGTTTTGGCCAAGGACAAAGTCCATGAGCTGAAACACGAAGTCTTTGAGCTCAAGCAGGAGCTAAAGACTAAGAAACAGAAGGTAGAGAAGATGTTCTATATATATAGGAGTTCTCATGTGGATTTCCAGCAGCAAGTAGCTGGGTATCCGATAGAAGAAGGGCAGACTCGACATACTATCAGTCGGGATGTCATTATCGGTCTGGCCAAGAAAGCCTTTGAGAATGCCATTCGGCAGATGTAATCTAGTAATAGTTGGAATAGTTTAGATATGTAAATATTATGTATCCAGTAGTGACTTAAAACCCTCTTTTGTATATCAAGGGTAGTCTTTTGTAAATCCCAATTTTTGGAAAGCAATTGTGGGATAGTAATGTAATCAGCTTAGGCTGAACAATGTAAGCAATGTAGCATTATACTACAAGTAATGAATCAATATAAGTCTTTTTATGGAATATATTGAGTAATGAGTATGAATTATTGTTTCATTACGAATGATAACCAAACAACATGAAGAAAGTAATAATGATGTGTTGTTTTCTTAACAGCAAAATGTCGCCAAGAAGAAGGCAACGAAATCAAGATTCTAATGTTAATCAACCGGAGGGAGGTCCGGTTAATCCAATGCAAGAGTTCGTTAATCTTTTAACGGTCGTGTTTAATAGAACTGGGGCCAATATACCCATAAATCCTGGAGTAGTTGAGCTACTACTTTTAAGGATTTTAAAAGTGTCGGTCCGCCAGAGTTCAAAGGAACTACGGACCCTATAGAAGCCCAGACTTGGGTGAAAGAGATTGAGAAGGCATTTGTAATAGCAAATGTTGATGAAGGTCAAAAGGTTGCCTTTGCAACCTATATGATGAAGGGTGAGGCTAATTTTTGGTGGGAGGTAAACCAGGCTAGGGTTGGTATAGAAAATCTAACGTGGGTGAGGTTCAAGGAGATTTTCTTCGAGAACTATTTTCCCACGAATATGCAGGGAAGGATGGAAATGAGGTTTCTTGATGTAAAACAAGGGGATTCTAAAAGGAGGATGGAGGCCTGTAAAACCTATGGGAAGACTCATTTAGGAGTATGTCTCAAGGGAAAGGCAGTATGTTATAATTGTGGATGGGGGAAGGGCATATTTATTTAACTTGTCCAAATCCAAAGAAAAATCACGGATGTTTTGTATGTGGATCAACTGACCACATAGCAAGGAACTGTCCAAAAAAGGGGACAGATGGAAATAAGGGCACTAATAGCGGTAAGTTAGCTATTAGTGGCCAATGGCCCGCACCTTTAATATGATGGTCCAAGATGCGATGGCATCAGGGGATGTTGTTGCAGGTATTATCCCAATCAATAACATAAATGCTTACGTGCTATTTGATTCGGGTGCTACTTATTCATTTATAGCATGTGATTTTGCTAAACGATTATAATTACTTTCTGAAAAGTTGCTTATACCTTTGATTATTAAGGTAGCAAACGAAGAGATAATTCCTGTCGAAGATATTCATAGGAATTGTTGCGTAGATATACGGGGTTGTAAATTATCGGAAGATTTAATACCGATAAAGTTGGGAGAATTCGACGTAATTCTCGGAATGGATTAGTTGATTAACCATGGAGCAATTATAGATTGCCAAAAGAAATGTGTGAGCATTAGGACGTTGAAACAACCTCCTGTAATATTTTATGGTAATAAATTACTGGGACGTTCGTGTTGCCTTACGATGACACAAACTAGAAAACTTTTAAGGAAGGGGTGTGTAGGTTGTTTGTGTCATGTTGTCAATACCCAGTGAATGGGAGCAACCATGGAACAAATACCTATAGTAAACGAATTCATGGATGTATTTTCATGTGAATTACCGGGTTTACCACTGGATAGGGAGATCGAATTTGTAATAGACATTGTGCCTGGGAGCGGCACCGATCTCAAGAACCATCAGATCGTATGGCGCTGTGGAAATGAAAGAGTTAATGGTTGATTACGAGGAACTATTGGATAGGAAGTACATTCAACCAAGTGTTTTCCGTGAAAAACCGGTATTGTTTGTCAAAAAGAAAGACGGATCGTTAAGGGTTTGTATCGACTACTGAGAGTTGAACAAGTTAACGATAAAGAATAAATACTCATTGCCCAGGATCGATGATCTCTTTGATCAGTTGAAAGGGGCAAAGTATTTTTCTAAGATAGATTTGTGGACGGGGTATCACCAATTGAAGGTTAGGAAGGAGGACATACCAAAGACAACATTCAGGACTCGTTATGGTCATTACGAGTTTCTGGTAATGTCATTTGGGTTGACAAATGCACCAACTGCATTTATGGATATGATGAATAGAGTGTTCAAACAATATTTGGACAAGTTCATTGTTGTGTTTATCGATGATATTCTAGTCTATTCTAAGACGCCAGAAGATCATACTAAACACTTACGATTAGTGTTGGAGACACTAAGAAAGGAGAAGTTATATGCGAAATTCACTAAGTATGAATTTTGGCTAGAGAAGGTACAGTTTTTAGTCATGTCATTGACCAAGAAGGGATTTCAGTGGATCCAGTGAAGGTAGAAGCAGTGATGAGCTGGAAACAACCAAAAACGCCAACTGAGGTGCGGAGTTTCGTAGGGTTAGCGAGATACTATCGAATATTTATCCAAGATTTTTCGAAGATAGCTACCTCGTTGACTAACTTGACAAGAAAGACGGTGAAATACGTGTGGACGGATAAATGTGAAGACATTTTTCACGAACTGAAGAAAAGATTGAGTGAAGTGCCTGTTTTGTCATTACCCGATGACACAGGAAATTTTGTAGTGTATAGCGATGCTTCGCATAGAGGACTTGGTTGCGTGCTCATGCAGCATGGCAAGGTCATTGCGTATGCATCACAGCAGTTGAAGGATTATGAGAAAGTTTACCCTACTCATGATCTGGAGCTGGCCGCAGTAGTATTTGCTTTAAATGTAACGCCCCGTAAAAGCGAATATTTTGTAATTACTTTTAATAATGAATAAAATAATATTATTTATTATTATTACGTGTTGAGAAGATGAATGTCGTTCTATAACCTAGAAACGTCGGAATATCGTAGTATTTTAACTACGTGAATGAATTAAGGTGTTTGAATTTCTAAGACGAAAATAAAAGCTTTCCGAGAAATTTTTCGAAAAACACTATTCATCAATTTCTTCTCGGGAATTATTTTTGAACTTCCGAGAAATACGTAACGTTATAATATCAAGGCAATATTGATTATGTAATAATAATCTAAGTATGGAAAACATAATATTTCGCATGTGGACCTAAATTGGGAACGTTAGGTTTATTAAGCGTAAAGGAAGAAAGTTATGATCATATAATGTGTATACATTGTATGAAGTGATGAATGTAAGTATAATACGACGTATTGTACTATTATGTATGAAGAATGAGATAACGTATATTAAGAATTAATATACGAGCTAACATACGAAGATTATATGTGGGGTATATATGTTAAGTTGTTTAAATAAGAGATAATGGACTTGTGGGATTATTAGCATAATAAGTATAAGTCCAATATAATGTGACAATCAAGCCCAAGTGTTTGATATATCATTAGTCCAAACTATGTAGCACAAGGCCATTAAGAAAGTAGTTAGATTAATTAACCAAGCCCAATAAGAAGCCTTGATCCATGGGTCAAACCAAGTAGAAAGTGGGTAAGCTTGATGGGCAAGGATTAAGTGTGGTGACCAAGTTTTAGAAGTGGCTAGCAAGTTTACTTAGTTGCTAGGTAATGAATAGTAAGGAGGTGGGGGATGAGGAGGTAGAATGAGGAGGTGGAAATGAGGAGGTGGGATGGTTTAAAGTCCATTTTGCCCTAAACTTTAGTTGCCTATAAATAGAGAAACCACAATTCATTTGTTGGTTGTTCAATAATCATCCAACTCCTCCCAATTATAAGCTACTTATTTGGTAGAGCAAATAAGCACTTTTAAGTCAAAGTTAGATTTTCCAAGAAGAAGAAGTTAGAATTTAAAGGTAATGATCTTGTGTCCAATGTTCTTTCATCTCTATTATAATAGGATGATAAGGTAAGTGTTATTAATGAACATGTATGCTAAGATCATGTAATAAGTTAATAAGGAATGAACTTAAGACGAATAATTTGGATAAGCAACTTGAACTCTAATAAGTTGTTGGAATCTTGAAGAACTTGTCATATGTTTTTCATATGATGTTAGTATGTTGATTATAGTATGAGAACATTGATTGGTGGACTTAAGTTCATAGAAAGTCATTTGCATGAGGAATTGTAGTTCATAAATTAAATAAGTCATTGACTTATGAGAATAAGTCAAAACCTAATTTGATTATAAGTTGGTATAATAAGTAATTTGTAATGATCATATGATGGTTGAAATCCATTTAGAATCATTAAGAATGTAGTTTTGCGGGAATTCACACGATTGGATGATTATCGTCGAATTCGTAAAATTCTCAGAATGGAAGTCGTATTTTGTGTTTACGAAAATGTTGGTTTTCGATGGAGACAAGTCATATTTGGCATTATAGAGTTGTGGACTCGAAAATGACCGAATTCCGACTTAGAACAAAGAAACGAGCGTTGAACGTTCACGAACGTTTATCGTTTTCGTTAAAAATGGACTAATAGGTGAAATTTTAGCAAACGAAGTCAAATAGATAAAATTATTGCATGAACGCATAGAGTATGTAATTTATGAACCGTAGGCTTTTGAACGGACCAATTCGGACTTATAACGAAGAAGTTATGCGTCCAGGAAGTTCGTAAAATTTTCAAATCTGCAAAATTGTCTGAGGCATAGAGTAAGCGGCCATGGCGACTCACGACTCTTTAAAGTTCGTAAGCATAAACAAGCAAGGTCGGCAAGTGCATCATCGCTAACTTCGCTTGTGCGCGAGATGCAGAGAGTTATGTGAATGGTGCATGTATTTGATCCCTAGAGTTTTGTTGGACAAGAATGTTTACAAGTGTAGAATGAAAAGGAACTTGTTAGTAATGAACTGAGATATAAACATAACATTGTAAGGTACTTATAAGACACTAATGCACGATGATTAAGGGTTAATAATCAATTAAAAGTGAATGTAATGTGAATGACGTAATGAAAGTCGAAAACCCATAATAGTAGATCTAAGTCAGGATTTACATTGAGATGAAGGGTAAGATATAATAGTATACATACTTGATTATATATGACCTAATGTGGTACGTTATATGATCATGTGTTGTATAAACTTAGAGACCTAAAGTGTACGGGTGTTAATCAGTAAGTAGACGCTGAAGGCAAGTATTCTAACCCTTGTTCCAGTTTAGTTTGGACAAGTTTTGTAATTCATGTAATCTTTCACATGAAGTTTTGAACGATGAAGTCTAAAGCCAATTCTTTAGGCTAGACTTATATTATGATTCTGTCAAGCATGAATTATGTTTACCGAGTTATATTGGTATGGTTTTCAATTGAAGACCAAGTATGCTAAAATGTTTTGTCGTTTAACAACAGGCACGTGAGGTTGCCACAACTTAAACGTATACACGTTTAATGAATGTAGTGTTGATCAACATAGAGTACTATGAGCTGATCACTCAAACGTGCTCGTAAGATATGCCGGACTTACGGACTTAGTGTCGGGTTGTCCTTTTCAAAAGAAATTATGAACTGCTCATAGTTCTGAGCCTTAGTTGATATTCTACTAAATATTGTTGTTGAAAAACATTTTGAATGAAAAGAAGTGCTATTTTGAATTATCGATAGTACTTCGTAACTATTGTTCAGTTACTGAAGATATATATAAGTTCTATGTTTCAAGCATGTTGTTTATTAGAATTGTAGTACTTGCTGAGCTAGTCATGCTCACTCTTGCTTGAACCATATGAACACAGCCAAGATCAAACGGATTGAAGGCTCGGGCAAAGATAAGGGCAAGGCGAAGACGAACCCTTAGCTTAGTATGTAATAGAATAGTTCAATGATTGTAATATATTTGATTATGACAAGAACAAACGAATGGGTTACAAAGAACCTAGGAAATGTAATATTATTTTGGATATATAGAAGTTATATTAGTCCTTTTAAGACTATTTCATGGAATGAATGAATGAATGAATGGTAGTACCGTGTAGCACCATCTGTCGGGTTGGAAGAGACCCGGATTTGGGGGCGTCACATTAAAGATATGGAGACATTATTTTTATAGGGAGAAATGTGAGATATATACAGACCATAAGAGTCTTAAATATATCTTCACACAAAAGGAGTTGAATATGAGACAGAGAAGATGGCTGGAGTTGATAAAGGATTACGATTATGAAATCCTGTATCACCCTGGAAAAGCCAATGTAGTTGTCGATGCCTTAAGTAGGAAGGGTCGGGAAAAGTTGTCTATGTTAACGGCTCAAATTGAGTTAATAACAAAGATGGCTAGGATGGAGATAGAATTGACAAAGCCGAGTGAATCGGGACAGATACTTTTTGCGACGGAGATGCAATCTACCATCGTAGAAAGAGTCAAGGAGGTGCAACTCAAAACTGATGAGTGTAACCAAGTGAAGAAGATGTTATCTGATGAAAAAGATATTAAGTATAGTCTTGATAATGAGGGATTAATAAGATTTGAAGGAAGAATTTGGGTTCCGAATGAGACGGAGTTAAAAGAACAAGTGTTACAAGAAGCTCATAGTTCAAGGTACTCGATACATCCTGGTAGCACTAAGATGTATCAAGACCTTCGACGGAGTTTTTGGTGGCCGAACATGAAGAGAGACATAGCTGAGTATGTGAGTAGGTGCTTGACTTATCAAAAAGTTAAGGCCAAACATCAACGACCCAGTGGCTTGTTACAGTCATTGGAGATTCCAGAATGGAAGTGGGAGCATATCACGATGGACTTCATGGTGGGACTTCCGATAACGACAAAAGGGTACGATTCGATCTGGGTAATAGTGGACCGGTTGACGAAATCAGCTCACTTCTTACCAATTAGGGTCAAGTATAACTTAGACCAGTTAGCTAAACTTTATGTTAAGGAAATTATTTCCAGACATGGAGTACCAGTTTCGATTGTGTCGGATCTTGACCCACGATTCACATCGAACTTTTGGAAAAGTTTGCAAGAACAGTTGGAAACACAGTTGAAGTTAGGTACAACGTATCATCCACAAACTGATGGGCAGAGCGAGGGGACAATTTAGACGTTAGAAGACATGTTGAGATCTTGCGTCATTGATTTCAAGGGTAATTGGGATGATTACCTACCACTTGTAGAGTTTGCGTATAACAATAGTTATCATGCAAGCATAGGCATGCCGCCTTATGAAGCTTTGTACGGAAGAAGGTGCAGGACACCATTATATTGGGATGAGGTGGGAGAATGCCGGATGCTAGGACCAGGATTGGTGCAACAGACAGCGGATGTGGTAAAGTTAGTTCGAATGCGTCTCGTCACAGCTCAGGACAGACAAAAGAAGTATGCGGACTCGCATAGATTAAATCGAGAGTTTGAAGTAGGCTCGTATGTGTTTCTAAAGGTATCTCCCTAGAAAGGAAAGATACGCTTTAGAAAAAAAGGAAAGTTAAGTCCAATTTTTATAGGACCTTTTGAAGTATTAAAAAGGGTGGGAAAGGTAGCCTAAGTGATAACTGTGACACCCCAAAACCTAGGTACTTCATTTCCACAGGATTTGGTGTTCACTTAATCAAACATTCATATCTAACTACCCAATCACAATGAAACTGGATAAATAAAACCTTCCCCATTAAAGGGTTACATAAAAAAAATCTCCCAGGTTGTCTAACCTTTAAACACAATCATTCAAATGAGGCAAATAAATAATCTTTATTACAACCATTCCATTAAAAACTGATAATAAAATATCATCAAATTACAAGTCTTCAATACTTGTTCATCTTTCCTTTTCCCTTACTGGTGCTAGGTACATCAACCTTCTCATCCTTAACTGTAATAATTATATAAGCAAGAGTGAGCAAACAAAGCTCACTTGATACAGTAATGAATGAAAAACCTTTACAACAAATGTTAAATAAGAGGCTCAATAGATTTAAATAATTACGATTTGTCAACAATCTAAAGTAAATAACTGAGGGTCCTAAGACCACGAACTATGTCTATAGCTATAAGTAATGTTTCAACTTAAACTTTAACAGTCATAAGACTATAGGGACTTCTCATACTTAGGGGGATCAGCCCTTCATACAATGTATTGTGCACAAACATTTCAACGTTAAGCGTAAGTTACCCCTAATAATAGGGTTGTTCATCTCAGTATTTAGAGTACAAGTCCGCACCAAAGTGAGTTTGGTTTGGATACATTTCAGGGTAATTTGGAATTCAATGAACATCAACTAAGGATTAGTTGAATGAAACCAATAACATCATACTATAGAATAATCATGAATCGAATCAACATGGTAAATTAAAGTCATGCTTTTAATAATCTAATAGCATACAACTTTAATAACTATAATACACCTTGCTTGAACAATATTAAGTTAAGGTTATTTAGAATTGAATACTAAGCATGCATGGCAATATGAACGATAAAACTATTCAAATATATTTGGGCATGCTAAACAACAAGTTAAATACAAGAATAACTTGTTCAATATCAATAATCAAAGTTTAGAAACCTTGCATTATTATATTGGGAACAATAATTCATTCAACAATAAAATAGATTAGAGAACTTGTATCATTTATAAGGTAATCGAATTGGAAATCATAATTAGTTCAACAAGATAAAGGATTAGAAAACTTTCCTGGCTCGTAGGCTAAACCGAATCAATTCGGATCACAATACCTTTATATATATATATATATATATATATATATATATATATATATATATATATATATATATATATATATATCATCATGACATAGTTAGTCACTACCACTTTACAAACTTAACTAACTACATTCATCATGTAGGTTTGATTATTTAATCACATGATCAAGTTATAACACAAGTTAATCGTTAATAACATACTTATTCATAGTATAGAAAAACTAAAATCAACATTTTACAGTCCTACTATCATCACATAACAATTCTTTAAAATTTCGAGTACAAAAAGTAAATTGTCAGACCATTCGCTAACTTTCAAGTCTGCGCCATACGTTTATTATATCAGGAAAGGTATTCACATACATGAGAGAGATAGTCATTGGCGCGAGAATAACGCTATATAATGCTACATTAAGCAACATGGCGCCAATGATGCAAATATGAAGAGGAACTGTTGGGTAGCGTCGTCAATACTAAATCATAGCTTCAATCGATTACTTTCAAGAATAAAGATAAGAAAAAGCCAATTTTTTGGCCTAAAAGTTCCTTTCTAACAAGCCTAATTCACATGCAATTCATACAAAGACTTCATGTAAACATAATTCAAAGATTGTAAACATGTTTCTACTCATAAAATAATATAAACAACAAATTTAACACATACAATTTCACTATTTTTGATAAAAACTCACTTTTTGATGTTTTTGATGAAAATAAACACTGTGACTTTGTTTTTCAACCAAAACAGTTAATTCAAAGCATTTTATCAATGTTTATACATACTCTATCAAACTCAAAAGTCAATTTATCAATTAAACAACTAATTACCCTTAATTTTTAATTTAAACTAAACAATATATATATACACAAAAATTCTCTGTAAAAATAGCTTTTCTTCACAACCATATACATAATACAAATTCATGGGCTATTCTCCATTATAGCTTAAGAAAATAGTTTAACAACACTAGATTATCATATAAAATCACATACATAACAAATAATTTATCCTTACACAAGGATTTTACAGAGAATTAGGGAAGAGAAAAAAACTAAACTTTTAAAACTAAAAAGAATAGGATAATACCTTGAAGAAGATGATGATGGCTATTCCCTTTTCTTTATTTTGATTCTCAAGCTTTTCTTCTCACTAATTCCCTAGCCTTTCATCCTCTCTTCTTTTCTCTCTCACTTTTCTTCTTCTCTTCTTCTTCTTCTTCTTCTTCTTCTTCTTCTTCTTCTTCTTCTTCTTCTTCTTCTTCTTAGTTTTCTCTTTTCTTCCTAACTCTAACTACGTACTAACAATATAACGTATATAGGATATAATTTATATTAATTATATAATATAAATATAGATATAACTGATATCAGTTATCTAAGTTTTGAAAACCAAAAGCCATAAGGCTTGTTTCGCTAACCACTAACAAAAATAATCAATTAATCCTTACGCCTTGTTTGGTAAAATACAATTAGATTAAAGACTTAATAGGCATTAGGCCTTGTTTGACAAAACTGAATTAAAACTCCTTTAAGTTATTTTAATAACTGCTTTATAAAAGGTTATTTGTCACACTTTTAATAAATTAAATTAATCTTAATAACAATATATTAAATTACTTTAACACATAAATCAATACCACAAAATTATAATTTTCTATATAATTATAATTTTATTTAACCAACTAACACATCCTTTTAATTACAAAATTCAAATAAAAAGAATAATAATTCAATTAATCAAAACTCTCTAACTTAATAATTAAATTAAATTAGCAAATATAATAATTTCCTTAATTATTTATTTAATAGATAGTTAACCAAATTGAATCAAATTTGAACAATTACAAATTCAACTATAAACACATCCATTAAATATTTAAATAATTCAATAAATATTTAATATAACAATTAAAATTATGGAATGTTACATCATTCCCTTCTTACAAGGATTCTGTCCCCAGAATCACAATTCAAACAATTCATTCGTCACATTCTTCCCTACTTACAAAGATTCTGTCCCCAGAATCGAAGACATAGATTAAACAAATGACTCAGGATAAATCTTCATCATTTCAGCTTCGAGTTCCCACGTAGCCTCTTCGACATTGTGGTTCCTCCATATTACCTTCACAGAAGGTATCACTTTATTTCTGAGCACTTGTTCTTTCCTGTCAACTATCTGCATAGGAACCTCTTCATAGGACAAGTCTTTCTCAAACTGCAATGGTTCATACTCAATTACGTGCTTGTAATCAGACTTATATGGTCGTAACACTGAAACGTGAAAAACATTTTGAATGTTTTGCAATTCTGGAGTAGAGCTACCTCGTAAGCCACCTCTCCAACTTTTCGCAGCACTTCAAAGGGTCCAATAAATCTCGAGCTTAATTTTTCCTTTTTACCAAATCGAATTTTTCCCTTCCAAGGTGAAACTTTTATGAAAACGTAATTTCCTACGTCGAATGCATGATCTTGTCTGTGTTGATCAGCATATTTCTTTTGTCTATCTTGAGCAGCTATCAATCTTGTTCTGATGAGTTTGACAACCTCAGCAGTTTGTTGTACCAGTTCTGGTCCTAACAGTTGACGTTCACTGACTTCATCCCAGCACAGTGGAGTTCTGCACCTCCTGCCGTACAATGCTTCGTAAGGCGGTATGCCGATGCTAGCGTGGTAACTGTTATTGTAGGCAAATTCCACCAATGGTAATTGTTCATTCCAGCTTCCTTTAAAATCCATGACACATGCTCTCAGCATATCTTCTAATGTCTGAATCGTTCGTTCGCTTTGGCCATCTGTTTGCGGATGATATGCCATACTCATTCGCAATTGTGTTCCCATACATTCTTGTAGTCTCTTCCAGAAGTTTGATGTGAACCTCGGATCTCTATCTGACACAATCGACACTGGAACTCCATGTCTCGTCACGATTTCTTTAACATATAGTTTTGCCAGCTAATCAAGATTGAATTTAATCTTTATTGGCAAAAAGTGTGTAGATTTTATCAATCTGTCCACTATCACCCAAATCACATCGTATCCTTTCTGAGTCGATGGGAGACCTACCACAAAATCCATTGTGATATGTTCCCATTTCCATTCTGGAATCTCTAATGGTTGAAGTAACCCGCTTGGTCTTTGATGCTCGGCTTTGACTCTCTAACATGTCAAGCACTTTGCAACGCATTCTGCAACGTCTCTTTTCATAGTCGGCCACCAAAAATGTCGTCGCAAATCTTGATACATTTTCATACTTCCTGGATGAATAGAATATCTCGAACTATGAGCTTCTGTCAAGATGTCCTCTTTAATGTCTGGTACTGCTGGAACCCAGATTCGTCCCTTGAATCTGAGCATTCCATCAGTATCAACCTTGTACTTCACTTCCTTTCCCTCGACCACACTTTCTCTTATTTTTCTGCATTCCTCATCCTGCAGTTGAGCGTTCTTCACTTTATCCGCCAAAGTTTGACTGGTTTCCATCTGGTACAATTTCTCATCGGATTCTTTTGGAAATTTGATTTCCAACTCTAACCTTGACATTGCTGTAATAAGCTCCTCCTTATCAGTTAACAGCATCAACTTCTCTCTGCCTTTCCTACTAAAGGCATTTGTAACCACGTTTGCTTTGCCTGGATGATAAAGGATCTCACAATCGTAATCCTTTATCAATTCCATCCATCTCCTTTGCCGTATGTTCAGGTCTTTCTGAGTGAAAATGTACTTCAAACTCTTATGGTCTATGTAAATCTCACATTTCTCTCCATAGAGATAGTGTCTCCATATTTTTAAAGCAAACACAACCGCCACCAACTCTGAATCATGAGTCGGATACCCTTTTTCGTAGTCCTTCAATTGCCTTAATGCATACGCGATGACTTTTCCGTTCTGTATAAGGACACATCCTAATCCTTTGTGTGAAGCGTCACTGTACACCACAAAATTTCATGTATTATCTGGTAATGACAACACAGGTGCCATACTTAGTTTCTTTTTCAATTCCTGAAAACTTCCTTCACACTTCTCCGTCCAAACAAATTTTACAGATTTCCTCGTCAAATTTGTCAACGGAGTGGCAATCTTGGAGAAATCCTGAATAAACTGTCTGTAATACCTTGTCAATCCCAAGAAACTTCTTACTTCTGATGGAGTTCTTGGTTGTTCCCAATTTATCACAGCTTCGACTTTTGATGGATCAACTGAAATTCCATCTTTATCGATTATGTGCCCAAGAAATTGTACACATTCTAACCAGAATTCGGATTTAGAGAATTTTGCGTATAACTTTTCCTTTCTTAGTGTCTCCAGCATTAAACGTAAGTGTTCCACATGTTCCTCTTGAGTTCTACAGTACACCAGAATATCGTCAATAAACACCACCACAAACTTATCTAAAAATGGTTTAAACACCCTGTTCATCAAATCCATGAACGTTGCAGGGGCGTTTGTCAAACCAAAAGACATCACCAAAAACTCGTAATGTCCATACCGAGTTCGGAATGCCGTCTTCAGTACATCCTCCTTTCTTACCTTCAATTGGTGATACCCACTTCTCAAATTATCTTTGAGAAATATCTAACATCCTTCAATTGATCAAACAAGTCATCTATTCTCGGCAATGGATATTTATTCTTAATAGTGACTTTGTTCAACTCCCTATAATCAATACAAAGACGCATTGACCCATCCTTTTTCTTTACGAATAACACCGGTGCCCCCCACGGTGACACACTCGGCTAAATGTATTTCTTGTCTAACAGCTCCTATAGTTGTACCATCAGTTCCTTCATCTCTACCGGAGCCATTCTATACGGGGCTTTCGATATCGGAGCGGTTCCTGGCGCTAAGTCGATCACGAACTCGATTTCTCTGTCAGGCGGAAGTCCTGGCAAATCCTCCGGAAACACGTCCACAAATTCCCTAACCACCGGTATTTCTTCCAGTTTCACACCCTTCTTCTGAGTATCGACTATGTAAGCTAAATAACCCACACAGCCTTAACTCAACAACTTCTTGGCCTGCATAATCGTCAAACATCTCATTTGTCTAGGCGATTTGCTTCCATTGAAAACTACCTTTGACGGAGTCATAAGGTTTACACATTTCTTTTGGCAGTCAATTATCGCTCCACAATTGAACAACCAATCCATTCCCAAAATAACATCAAACTCTCCAAGCCTAATCGGAATTAAATCTACCATCAAAATATTTCCCTTAATATTCACCCTACAGTTCTTGTATACGAACCTAACAAGAATTACTTCCTTATTCGCAATTTCTATATTTAAAGGGAAATTCAATTCTTCACTAGGCAATCCTAATCTCATAGCAAATTCATCAGATATAAATGAGCAAGTAGCACCTGAATTAAATAATACATAAGCATAAATATCATTGATTGGGATAATACCTGACACCACATCCTTTAATTGCAGACAAAGATCTTATCTGCATACCATGTTGAAGGTTCTGGTTGTGGGCTTATTGGTTGATGCTGGCCCAGCAATAGTCAGCGCACCTCCACTAGCACTTCCCTTATTTCCATTTGCCTCACCAGATCTGACACAATTGACACTGGAACTCCATGTCTTGCAACGATCTCTTTAACATATAACCTTGCCAGCTGATCAAGATTGAATCTAATCTTTATTGGCAAAAAGTGTGTAGATTTTGTCAATCTGTCCACTATCACCCAAATCGCATCGTATCCTTTCTGAGTCGTTGGGAGACCTACCACAAAATCCATTGTGATATGTTCCCATTTCCATTCTGGTATCTCCAACGGTTGAAGTAATCCGTTTGGTCGTTGATGCTCGACCTTGACTCTCTGACATGTCAAGCACCTTGCAACGCATTCTGCAACGTCTCTTTTCATATTTGGCCACCAAAAAAGTTACCGCAAATCTTGATACATCTTCGTACTTCCTAGATGAATTGAATATCTAGAGTTATGAGCTTCTGCCAAGATATCCTCTTTAATATCTGGTACAGCTAGAACCCAGATTCGTCCCTCAAATCTCAGCATCCCCTCGGTATCAATCTTGTATTTCACCTCTTTTCCCTCAACCACATTTTCTCTTATTTTTCTGCATTCCTCATCCTGCATTTGAGCGTTCTTCACTTTGTCCACCAAAGTTTGACTGGCTTCCATCTGGTATAATTTCTTATTGGATTCTTTTGGAAATTTGATTTCCAACTCTAACCTTGACATTGCTGTAATAAGCTCCTCCTTATCAGTTAACAGCATCAACATCTCTCTGCCTTTCCTACCCAAGGCATCTGCAACCACATTTTCTTTGCCTGGATAATAAAAGATCTCACAATCGTAATCCTTTATCAATTCCACCCATCTCCTTTGACGCATGTTCAAGTCTTTCTGAGTGAAAAATGTACTTCAAACTCTTATGGTCTATGTAGATCTCATATTTCTCTCCGTAGAGATAGTGTCTCCATATCTTCAGAGCAAACACAACCGCTGCCAACTCTAAATTATGAGTCGGATACCCTTTTTCGTAGTCTTTCAATTGCCTTGATGCATACGCGATGACTTTGTCGTTTTGCATAATGACACACCCTAATCCCTTGTGTGAAGCATCACTGTACACCACAAAATTTCCTGCATTATCTGGTAATGACAATACAGGTGCCACACTAAGCTTCTTCTTCAATTCTTGAAAACTCTCCTCACATTTCTTCGTCCAAACAAATTTTACAATTTTTCTTGTCAAATTTGTCAATGGAGTGGCAATCTTGGAGAAGTCTTGGATAAACCTTCTATAATACCCTGCCAATCCCAAGAAACTTCTTACTTTCGATGGAGTTCTTGGTTGTTCCCAATTTATCACAGCTTTGACCTTTGATGGAACCACTGAAATTCCATCCTTGTCAATTACATGCCCAAGAAATTGTACACGTTCCAGCCAAAATTCACATTTAGAGAATTTCGCATACAACTTTTCTTTTCTTAGCGTCTCCAATGTTAGACGTAAGTGTTCCACTTGTTCGTCTTGAGTTTTAGAGTACACCAGGATATTATCGATAAACACCACCACAAACTTGTCCAAAAATGGTTTAAACAACCTGTTCATCAAATCCATGAACGCTGCAGGCGCGTTTGTCAAACCAAAAGACATCACCAAAAATTTATAATGTCCATACCGAGTTCGGAATGCTGTCTTCGGTACATCCTCCTTTCTTACCTTCAGTTGATGATACCCACTTCTCAAATCTATTTTTAAGAAATATCTAGCACCCTTCAATTGATCAAACAAGTCATCTATTCTCGGCAATGGATATTTATTCTTAATAGTGACTTTGTTTAACTCCCTATAATCAATGCAAAGACTCATTGATCCATCCTTCTTCTTTACGAATAACACCGGTGCTCCCCACGGTGACACACTCGGCTGAATGTATTTCTTGTCCAACAGCTCCTGTAGTTGTACCATCAGTTCTTTCATCTCTACCGGAGCCATTCTGTACGGGGCTTTCGATATCGGAGCGGTTCCTGGCGCTAAGTCGATCACGAACTCGATTTCTCTGTCAGGCGGAAGTCCTGAAAAATCCTCTGGAAACACGTCCACAAATTCCCTAACCACTGGTATTTCTTCCAGTTTCACACCCTTCTTCTGAGTATCGACTATGTAAGCTAAATAACCCACACAGCCTTGACTCAACAACTTCTTGGCCTGCATAATCGTCAAACATCTCATTTGTCTAGGCGATTTGCTACCATTGAAAACTACCTTTGACGGAGTCATAAGGTTTACACACTTCTTTTGACAATCAATTATTGCTCCACAATTGAACAACCAATCATTCCCAAAATAACATCAAACTCTCAAAGCCTAATCGGAATTAAATCTACCATCAAGATATTTCCCTTAATGTTCACCCTACAGTTCTTGTATATGAACCTAACAGGAATTACTTCCTTATTTGCGATTTCTATGTTTAAAGGGAAATTCAATTCTTCATTAGGTAATCCTAACCTCATAGCGAATTCATCAGATATACAAGTAGCACCCGAATCAAATAATACATAAGCATCAATATCATTGATCGGGATAATACCTGACACCACATCCTTTGATTGCACAACATCTTGCATAGTCATGTTGAAGGTTCTGACTGTGGGTTTGGTTGATGTCGTCGGTCCAGTAATGGCCCATGTACCTCCATTGCTACCTCCCTTGCTTCTTGTTGTTTCTCCAGCTTTCTTCTTAGGCCACTCACGAGCAAAGTGATCCTTGGACCCGCAAGTGTAGCAAACATTCTTCTTGGGTTGATTGTAGTTTGGGGCGATGTGACCCTCCTAGCCATAGTTAAAGCATACACGTTTTCCCATTAAGCATACACCCTTGTGAAACCTCCCGCATGTAGCACATGCTTCAAACTTCTTATTCTGCTGGCTACCTTGTTGATTCCCAGCACCCACATTTCTATTCCACTTTCTTTTTAGGTTATTATTACCATTTCCACTACCACCACCTCCATTATTCACCTCCACTTCATTCTTCTTCTTTTTCTGTTCCTGATTGAACTTGGTTACCGCCTCACCTCCACCTTCAGTGAGAATTGCCTTTTCCATTACGGCTGCAAAAGTCTTCAACTGGAATAAGGAAACCCTACTAAACAACCAGGGCTTCAGTCCCTATTCAAACCTCTTCGCCTTGCGTTCATCTGTGCTGACTTGGTATGGAGCAAACCTCGCCAACTCATTGAATTTCGTGACATACTCCGACACCGTCATCGTTCCCTGCTTCAATTCTAAAAACTGTACTTTTAACTGGCTTTTCAAACTCTCTGGGAAATAGGTCTCGAAGAAAATCTCCTTAAACCTATCCCAAGTCATAATTCATGGTCCTTCCCGAGTTTTGTTGGCCTGCCACCAATAACTAGCCTCTGCTTTCAACATGAATGTTGCAAAAGCAGTCTTCTGGTTATCCTCTACCCTAGCAACATCAAAAACCTTCTCTATCTCCATGACCTAGGTTTGTGCCTCAATTGGGTTCATGGACCCACGGAATTCTGGTGGTCCAACCGCCTTGAAGTCCTTAAATGTAGCACCTTGGTTCTGAGGTTGATTCCGTGGTTGATTTTGCAAAGCACACTGTCGAGAACGCCACTAGTCACTTTGAACGGGTTAGCTTCAAAGATTATCGTTGTTGGTTCCTTCAGCGGTTCTCTGACGGGGTGGTTGATGTCTTGGAGGCATTTTCTGTTAAAAATACACTGATTAGATTATTACTCAACTCTTTCAAGTAATTTCTAATTAACTTGCCCCATAAAAGTAATCACCACATAACACATAACACTTTGGATAAAAGAAGATAATAACTTTTATTCATACTTAATTCTTTGAAAAACATCATATTCATAGCATCACCGCTTTATTTACATTATTTTCTCCGAACTACTAATGTTTCAGACATCATCATCATATCCCATAAGTTACATAACACTTGGGATTTTATAATACTTATCATAACATAAATCATAAATCAAGTTCACTTCCTAAGTTGTCCTATTAAGATATCGCAAAGCCTTACGACGCTCTTCTTCCATAATTCGGAACATGGTTCGACGATCTAGTATGTATGAGGGTAGCGTCTCAAACTGAATTGGGTAACCCATGACCCGATCCTGAGCTTGATTGACTGCGATGTTGAATACGTTATCCATTTCATGCATCTTCATTCTCTTTGCTTGTGCGTCTCCCTCAGCTATTTCAGCCCGTTGATCAGCTTCCTCGTACGCGTCTTCGGCTCTTGCCCTTTTTGCAGACTCTTCTCTCAACTTGCTCTTCAACTCTGAAATCTCAGCTCTTATTTGGTCGTTCTCTTCTTCAGTGTGAATCAGCTTCTCTTCAACATTGTTCAATCGTTCTTCTCGATCCTGGATCTCGTCGTCTTTCTATGCCATCAAGGTCTGTTGTTCAGCTACTATCTCTTGTAATTCCTCGACTGTATCTTGAAGTTCCACATTGCGGTCATGCACCTCATCGTATATACGGCTAGCTATCCAGTTAAGTGGAATCCTTTCCTCCTCGTCCTCTTCATCCGTCTGTGGCAGCTCCAAAGGATCTTCCTCATCCATCTCTATCTCATCATCCTCATCAGTACTCTCCCGCTTCAACCATCGTGACCAACGGAATCGCTTTCCCGTGGCAGTAATTGTTCCCAAACTACCTGAATATCTCGAGGCTCCTCCTCCCTAGCTTGATTGGTTCCTCCTATATTAGACATCATGTCAATCAAAGTTTAAGTCTTAATTACTAATCATTACTACTCGACTCTCACGAGCACATAAGTTATAAACACATAAGCACATAAGTGTTTTATTACTTCTTCCTTAAAACTCGATAAGAGTTTATCATTACTATCTTTTGAAGGTTACTTCCTAAGGCTTTTTTTTCCCACCTAAGGTTGTAACCTAAGGCTCGATACCAACTTGTGACACCCCAAATCCAGTACTTCATTCCCACAAGATTTGGTGCTCACTATTCAAACATTCATATTATCTACCCAAATAAAACAATATTTGAATCATAAAAACCTCCCCTTAAATAGGATTACATCATTAAGTTCAAAACAACCCAGGTTATCTAACCTTTAAACGTCATTCAAATGCGGAAATAAATTATTACATAACTTCTTTAAAATAAAGTCTAAGATCATCATGATAAAAGTCTAACATCATAATCAAAGTCAAGATTACAAGTCTTCATCACTTGTATATTTTTCCTTTTTTTTGCTAGTCGAAGGTTCATCTACCTTCTCCTCTTTTATCGCAGAATGAGTTTATAAATATGCAAGAGTGAGAAAACAATTGCTCACCGGATATAATAGAGAATCAACAGAGTATAAACAAAAATAATTGCCAAAGAATAGGTTCATCAAGATTGCACAAGATTTAACAACAATGAAAATCGAATAATTGGAATCCAAAATATGGAATATACATCACGAGGGTCATAAGACCATGAACTACGCCCACGATTGCAAGTAATCTTTCAACTCCAACTTTAACAGTCATAAGACTATAAGGACCTCGTACTTAGGGGGATCAGCCCTTCGTACAATGTATTGTGCACAAATATTTTAACTCTACGCGTAAGTTAACCCCTAATCATAACAATAGGGTTGTTCATCTCAGTATTTAGAGTACAAGTCCGCACCAAAGGAAGTTTGGTTTGGATAAGCTTTCAATGTAATTTGGAATTCAATGAACATCAACTAAGGAATAGTTGAATAAAACCAACATTATACTATAGAATAATCGTGATTGAATCAATCATAGTAAACAAAAGTCATGCTTTAGGAATAATCTAAGAGCATACAATTTGAATAGCTACAACATCTTGTTTGAACAATACTAAGCCAAGGTTAATTAAAATTGAATACTAAGCATGCATAGCAATTTGATTGATAAAAATGTTCAACATTAGAATATATAAATTTTGCATGCTAAACAACAAGTTAAATACAAGAATAACTTGCTCAAGAATAACGTACATCATTATATCATAATTGAATTGAAAACAGTAGTTTGATTAACAAGATAATAGATTAGAAAACTTGCTCAATGTAAAAAGAGAGTTTAGAAAACTTGCTCAATATAAAAAAAGAGTTTAAAAAACTTGCTCAATGTAAAAAGAGAGTTTAGAAAACTTGCCTTGTTCGTAGATTAAACCGAACAATACGAATCACAATATCCTATAAACATATGTCATCATGACATAGTTAGCCATTACCACTTTACAACATAACTAAATACATTCATCATGTAAATATTGGATTTTTAATCACATAGTCAAGTTATAACACAAGTTAATCGTTAATAATATACTTATTCATAGTATACAAATACTAAAATCAACATTTTACAGTCCTACTATCATCACATAACAATTCCTTCAAATTTCGAGTACAAAATCAACACTATCGATTATTCGCTAACTCATGCATGCCCACGATTTACAATTTACACGTGGTCGCGCTAAGACATGAGCATGGCGTTGCGGCATGGGAACAAAGGTATAAAGTCACACATGGGTGTGGCTGCTTACATGCATGCATAAACTAACATCATTGTCATGGCATGCGATATGAAATGAAAGCTAGCGATTCGATCGACAAACTTTTCAAGAATAAAGGCAGAAAAAGCCAATTTTGGCCTACAAGCTCGCTTTCTAAATGAGTAAATAAAGCATATAATTCATACAAAAACTTTATGTAAACAAAATTCAAGAATTCCTAACATGTTTCTATCCATACAACAACATAAACAACAAATTTAGCACATTCAATTTCACTGTTTTTGATAAAAACTCACTTTTTGATATTTCAATGAAAATCAACACTGTAAATTTTGTTTTTCAACCAAAACCATTAATTCAAAGTATCTTTATCAATAATTATACATACTCTATCAAAATAAATGGTCAATTTATCAACTAAACAACTAATTAACCCTCAATTTCTACTTTAAGCTAAACAATATATATTCACAAAAACTCTCTATAAAAATAGTTTCTTCACAAATTACATACATATCATCAATTCATTGATTATAACTCATGAAAATAGTTTTAACATCACTAGTATGTCATATAAAGCCACATAACCTCAAAAATTCATGCTTACACAAGGATTCTACAGAGAATTTGGGAAGAGAAAAACTAAACTTTTAAAACTAAAAAGAATAGAACAATACCTTGAAGAAGATGATATGGCTATTCCTTTCTATTCTCAAGTCTCTCCTTCTCCAATCTCTAGCCTTTCTTCCTCTCTTCTTTTCTTCTTCTCTTCTTCTTCTCTTCTTCTTCCTCTAAGTTTTTCTTTCTTCTCTCTAACCTCTCTCATCTATTCTTACGTCTTATGATATAACGTATATAGATATAATATATATTGATTATATAATATAAATATAAAACATATAACTGATATCAGTTATTCAATTTTTGAAAACCAAAAGCCACAAGGCTTGTTTGGTTACTTACTAAAAATATAATCATTTATTTCTTATGCCTTGTTTGGTAAAACATAATTAGATTAAAGACTTAATAGGCATTAGGCCTTGTTTGGCAAAACTGAATTAAAACTCCTTTAAATTATTTTAATAACTACTTTATAAAAGGTTATTTGTCACACTTTAAGTTCAATTAATTCTAAAAACAATTTATTACATCACTTTAACACATAACTCAATACCACAAAATTATAATTTTCTATATAATTATAACTTTATTTAATCAACTAACACGTCCTTTTTAATTACAAATTCCAATAAAAAGAATAGTAATTCAATTAATCAAAACTTTCTAACTTAATAATTAAATTAAATTAGCATAAATTAATTAATTTCCTTAATTATTTACTTAACAAATAGTTAACCAAATTGAATCAAATTTGAACAATTATTCAATTAACAATAAACACATCCATTAAATACTTAAATATTTCAATAAAAATTTAATATAACAATAAAAGTTCTGGAATGTTACAACATTCTTCAAACTTCTTACTCTGCTGGCTACCTTGTTGATTCCCAGCACCCACATTTTCATTCCACTTTCTTTTCAGATTATTATTTCCACTACCACCACTTCCATTCTTAACCTCCACTTCATTCTTCTTCTTTTTCTGTTCCTGGTTGAACTTGGTTACAGCCTCGCCTCCACCTTCGGTGAGAAATGCCTTTTCCATCATGGCTGCAAACGTCTTCAGCTAGAACAAGGAAACCCTACTAAACAACCAGGGCTTCAGTCCCTATTCAAAACTCTTTGCCTTACGTTCATCTGTGCTGACTTGGTATGGCGCAAACCTCGCCAACTCGTTGAATTTTGCGGCATACTTCGACACCGTCATCGTTCTCTGTTTCAGTTTTAAAAACTGTACTTCTAACTGGCTTTTCAAACTCTCTGGGAAATAGGTCTCGAAGAAAATCTCCTTAAACCTTTCCCAAGTCATAATTCTTGGTCCTTCCCAAGTTTTATTGGCCTGCCACCAAGAACTAGCCTCTTCTTTCAACATGAATGTTGCAAAAGCAGTCTTCTAGTTATCCTCTACCCTAGTAACATCAAAAACCTTCTCAATTTCCATGATCCAGGTTTGTGCTTCAACTGGATTCATGGATCCACGGAATTCTGGTGGTCCAACCGCCTTGAAGTCCTTAAACGTAGCACCTTGGTTCTGAGGTTGATTTTGTGATTGATTCTGTAGTGCTCCTGTCAACAACGTCACCAGCTGCTGAACAGGGTTAGCTTCAGCATTATTGTTGTTGGTTCCTTCGGTGGTTCTCTGACGGGGTGGTTGATGTCTTGGAGGCATTTTCTGCTAAAAATACACTCATTAGATTATTAATCAACTCTTTTAAATAATTTCTAATTAACTTGCCCCCAAAAAAAGTAATCACCACATAACACATAACACTTTGGATAAAAGAAGATAATAACTTTTATCCATTCTTAATTCCTTGAAAACATCATAACAATAGCATCACTGCTATTTACATTATTTTCCTCATAACATACCAACTTGTGTCACCCCCAAACCCAGGTACTTCATTTCCACAGGATTTGGTGTTCACTTAATCAAACATTCATATCTAACTACCCAATCACAATAAAACTGGATAAATAAAACCTTCCCCGTTAAAGGGTTACATAAAAAAAATCTCCCAGGTTGTCTAACCTTTAAACACAATCATTCAAATGAGGAAAATAAATAATCTTTATTACAACCATTCCATTAAAAACTGATAATAAAATATCATCAAATTACAAGTCTTCAATACTTGTTCATATTTCCTTTTCCCTTACTGGTGCTAGGTACATCAACCTTCTCATCCTTAACTGTAATAATTATATAAGCAAGAGTGAGTAAACAAAGCTCACTTGATACAATAATGAATGAAAAACCTTTACAACAAATGTTAAATAAGAGGCTCAATAGATTTAAATTATCAAAAATTTAAAGTAAATAACTGAGGGTCCTAAGACCACAAACTATGTCCATAGCTATAAGTAATGTTTCAACTTAAACTTTAACAGTCATAAGACTATAGGAACTCCTCGTACTTAGGGGATCGACCCTTTCAGACAATGTATTGTGCACAAACATTTCAACGCTAAGCGTAAGTTACCCCTAATAATAGGGTTGTTCATCTCAGTATTTAGAGTACAAGTCCGCACCAAAGTGAGTTTGGTTTGGATACATTTCAAGGTAATTTGGAATTCAATGAACATCAACTAAGGATTAGTTGAATGAAACCAATAACATCATACTATAGAATAATAATGAATCGAATCAACATGGTAAATTAAAGTCATGCTTTAGGAATAATCTAATAGCATACAACTTGAATAACTATAATACACCTTGCTTGAACAATATTAAGTTTAGGTTATTTAGAATTGAATACTAAGCATGCATAGCAATATGAACGATAAAACTATTCAAATATATTTGGGCATGCTAAACAACAAGTTAAATACAAGAATAATTTGTTCAATATCAAAAATCAAAGTTTTGAAACCTTGCATTATTATATTGGGAACAATAATTGATTCAACAATAAAATAGATTAGAGAACTTGCATCATTTATAAGGTAGTCGAATTGGAAACCATAATTAGTTCAACAAGATAAAGGATTAGAAAACTTTCCTGGCTCGTAGGCTAAACCGAATCAATTAGGATCACAATACCCTATATATATATATATATATATATATATATATATATATATATATATATATATATATATATATATATATATATATCATCATCTTCATGACATAGTTAGTCACTACCACTTTAAAAACTTAACTAACTACATTCATCATGTAGGTTTGATTATTTAATCACATGATCAAGTTATAATACAAGTTAATCATTAATAACATACTTATTCATAGTATAGAAATACTAAAATCAACATTTTACAGTCCTACTATCATCACATAACAATTCTTTAAAATTTCGAGTACTCTGCTAACTTTCATGACTGCTAGGCCACGATTTATATTGTGGTGCGGCGCTCTGCCATGGAGATGATGTCTTGTACGAGAATAATGCTATATGACATTGCTGGGCATTGAAAGAGGAATTGTTGGGCGCCACTTACTATGCTAAACTACAACTGATTTATTTGGCAACGACAACAAAGATAAGAAAAGGCAATTTTGGCCTAAAAGTTCCTTTCTAATGACCTAATTCACATGCAATTCATACAAAGACTTCATGTAAACATAATTCAAAGATTGTAAACATGTTTCTACTCATAAAACAATATAAACAACAAATTTAACACATACAATTTCACTATTTTTGATAAAAACTCACTTTTTGATGTTTTTGATGAAAATAAACACTGTGATTTTATTTTTTTAACCAAAACAGTTAATTCAAAGCATTTTATCAATGTTTATACATACTCTATCAAACTCAAAAGTCAATTTATCAATTGAACAACTAATTACCCTTAATTTTTACTTTAAACTAAACAATATATATATATACAGAAAAACTCTCTGTAAAAATAGCTTTTCTTCACAACCATATACATAATACAAATTCATGGACTATTCTCCATTATAGCTTAAGAAAATAGTTTAACAACACTAGATTATCATATAAAATCACATACATAACAAATAATTTATCCTTACACAAGGATTTTACAGAGAATTAGGGAAGAGAAGAAAACTAAACCTTTAAAACTAAAAAGAATAGGATAATACCTTGAAGAAGATGATGATGGCTATTCCCTTTTCTTTTTTTTGATTCTCAAGCTTTTCTTCTCACCAATTCCCTAGCCTTTCGTCCTCTCTTCTTTTCTCTCTCACTTTTCTTCTTCTTCTCTTCTTCTTCTTCTTCTTCTTCTTCTTCCTCTTAGTTTTCTCTTTTCTTCCTAACTCTAACTACGTACTAACAATATAACGGATATAGGATATAATTTATATTAATTATATAATATAAATATAGATATAATTGATATCAGTTATCTAAGTTTTGAAAACCAAAAGCCATAAGGCTTGTTTGGCTAACCACTAACAAAAATAATCAATTAATCCTTACGCCTTGTTTGGTAAAACACAATTAGATTAAAGACTTAATAGGCATTAGGCCTTGTTAGACAAAACTGAATTAAAACTCCTTTAAGTTATTTTAATAACTACTTTATAAAAGGTTATTTGTCAGACTTTTAATAAATTAAATTAATCTTAATAACAATATATTAAATTACTTTAACACATAAATCAATACCACAAAATTATAATTTTCTATATAATTATAACTTTATTTAACCAACTAACACATCCTTTTAATTAGAAAATTCAAATAAAAAGAATAATAATTCAATTAATCAAAACTCTCTAACTTAATAATTAAATTAAATTAGCAAATATAATAATTTCCTTAATTATTTATTTAACAGATAGTTAACCAAATTGAATCAAATTTGAACAATTACAAATTCAACCATAAACGCATCCATTAAATACTTAAATAATTAAATAAATATTTAATATAACAATTAAAATTCTGGAATGTTACAATAGCATTACCTCCAGACCTAGAATGAATACATAATGTGTTTCACGTATCTGTGTTACGTCCTTATAAGCCGGACTATAAGCATGTAATCGAGTATGAGCCGATTCATATCGAGAAGGACTTAATGTATGAAGAATTGCCTATTCAAATTATCGATAGGAAGGAGCAAGTTCTGCGGAACAAAGTAATACCTTCAGTAAAGGTATTATGGAAGAACCACGATGCCGAAGAAGCAACTTGGGAATTAGAAGAAAAGATGAAGAAAAATTTTTCTCAATTATTTGATTAAAGTAAGAAGACATTCTGGGGACAGAATCCTTATAAGGGGGGAAGAATGTAACGACCGAGAAATTCAGATTTTATTGTAAAATAATTTTATTTAATTAAATAATAAATAAAATTATATTCTATGTGTTATCAAGATGGTTGTCATTCTATAACCTAATAATATGGGAATGTCGTAGTATTTTAGCTACGTGAAGGAATTAAAGTATTTGAATTTCCAAGAAGAAAATAAAAGTTTTCCGAGAAATTTTCTGAAAAATACTATTCATCGATATTTGCTCGGGAATTTTATTTTTTTTTGAGTTTCCGAGAAATATGTAATGATAGAATATCAAAGTAAGATGGATTATGTAATAATAATCTAAGTATGGAAAATGCAATATTTCGCTTGCGGACTTAATTTGATAATATTAAGGAGGGCGAAGTATTATTGAGTAAGTAATAATCGTATGATACGTGAGTATTGTACGAAGTAATGAATACGAGTATAATACGAAGTATTATACAAGTTTGTATGAAGGATGGTATATCGTATATAATAAATTTCTATACGAGTTAGTCTACGAGAATGATACATCAACAATACGTATATGTATTGAGCAATGATATTGGACTTGTAAGATTGGTTAGGAATTTGTACAAGCCCAAGTGAATTAATGGAGAGGCCCAACTATTGATTAGTAAACAAGTTAGTGTTTATTAATGCAAAGCCCAAAGGTTAAGTAAATCTAAGCCCAAGCTAGGATCCAATAAGTTGATTGACCCATGGAGAAAACCATGTTAATGTGGTTAATCTTGGTGATCAAGCATAATGTGTGATGACCATGACTTAAGAGTAATGGCCAAGCAAAAGATAAGAGTTGTGATTAACAAGTAATGAATAGTAAGGAGGTGGCATAAGGAGGTGGGATTGTGTTTTGACTAAACTACCCTAACTTTACAAATTCTATAAATAGAAGGAGATTGCTAGCCATTTCTTACTTGTTCAAATAATCCAACAAACTTATAAAGTGCTTAAGTGTTAGAGAGAATAAGCAACAATAAGTTACTTTTATTTGTAAGAAGAAGAAGAAGACTACTTTACAAGAACTTCAAAGGGTAAGACTTCTTCTCCATTTATCTTCTATCTCTAACATGATAGGTTGATAAGGAAAGTATGGATTAAGGAACATGAATGTTAAGAAGCAAGAAGAATGAGTAATCAATGAACTTTAGCCGTATAAGTAGGAAATAAGTCATTTACACTTGTATAAGTTATGAACTTATGAAGAAGTTATATGAACTTAATATGAGTTTATCTTAAGAAGTAGTATGAAAATGAAGAACTTGTATGAATATGTATCATGTATACATGAATCATATTATATGTTGAGAACATATAAGTATGGTGATTAAAAAGACCTTAGCTTTCATAAGTTATGAACAATGAAGCTATAAGTAGTTTATACTTTAATAAGTTATAAGCTCATAAAAGAATAAGTCCAAATCCAACATGAAAATAAATTATTATAGTAAGTATGTTGAGATGTTCATATGATAAATTGAATTCATTTGAAATAATGAACAAATTATAAGTAATGAAGATTTTCCGAAAGTTGCACGATTAGACGATAATCGTTGAATTCGTGAAATTCTCGGAATAGAAGTAAAATTTTGTGTTTGAACTCAGAAACGTTGGTTTTCGATGCAGACAAATCATATTTGGCATTCTAGAGTTGTGGACTCGAAAATGATCAAATTCTGACTTAGAACGAAGAAACAAGCGTTGAACGTTCACGAACGTTTATCGTTTTCGTTAAAAATGAACCAATAAGTGAATTTTTAGCAAACGAAGTCAAATAGATAAAATTCTTGCATGAACGCGTAGAGTATGTAATTTGTGAACTGTAGGCTTTTGAACTAGCCAATTCGGACTTATAACGAAGAAGTTATGAGCCCGGGAAATTCTCAAAGTAGAAAAACTCATCCAAACTATCAGGTGGTGGCTGGTCAGAAAGCATGGCCAAATTTCTAGACCAATTGTCGTGTCTTGTTGTGCCAAAACTAAAACCGAGCATATCGGAAAGTGGCGCACAAATAGCGCCCATCGAGTAAGGACTCGCACCAAGTCCGGGACGTTGTTACTGCTAACTCCCGCCGCAACGCGAGTTGTAAGTTTATGACTGGCGCCGCAGCGCCAGTCCTTGATCAAAGATAGTAAAGAATAAAAATGAGTACAAAGAAAGGAATGGGATTAATTCGAATCGAACTTACCTTAAAGAAACTTGAAGTAACATTGTTAAAACTTTGTTAAACCGTAAGGATAGCACATAAAGGTTGATGATAACATATTCAAAGATGAATACAAGTAGAATGATAAGCCGGAATGGATAATAAACAAATCTAATACATGATTAGATTGAGATAAAGGGTTAGATATAGTCATATACATACTTGATTATATATGACCTAATGTATGGTGTTATGTGATCATATATTGTAGAGACTTGAAAGACTCGAACATAAAGTAATTATACTGTAGAAGACGCTAAAGGCAAGTATTCTAACCCTTGTCTTAGTTCAATCTGAACAAGCTTTGTAATTCATGTACCCTTACGCATGAATTAATGTATGATAAATTTAAAGCCAATTCTTCTGGCTAGACTTAATGCATTTGGTGGATTATTGATAATCTATCCATCTGTTATCAAATGTTGTTATCTTTTGTCAACTACTCTTTATGGTTTTCAAAAGAAGAATGGTTATGATAAATAAATGTTTTGTCGTCATACGACAGGCACGTGAGGTTGCCAAGCAATTAAACGTACATACGTTTAAAGAATGTAGTGTTGATCAACATAGAGTATAATAGGTTGATCACCTAGAAGTGCTCGTAAGTAATATCGGACTTACGGACTTAGTGTCGGGTTGTCCTTTTCAAAGAAAGAATGAAATACCCAAGGTCTTGGACCGGAGTTAATGTTTTACTGAATATTGTTATTGTTGTAAAATATTTTGAAAGAAAGATGAAGTGTTATTTTGAATCATCAATAGTACTTCATAACTATTGTTCAGTTATTGAAGATATACGATTCTTATGTGTCAAGCATGTTGTTTATTGAAATTGTCATACTTGTTGAGCTAGTTATGCTCACTCTTGCTTGAACCATATGAATGCAGCTAAGACTGAACGTCCCAAAGGATCGAATAAGGATAAAGGAAAAGCTAAGGCAGATCATTAAGCTGTCTATGTAATAGTATAGGTTTAATGTTGTAATATAGTTGATATTATGACAAAGAACTCTTGTAATGGGTTTACAACTTGGGGAAAATGTAAATATTATTTTGATTATATAGAAGAGATATTCATTCTTTTGAGGCTTTTCAATTGGATGAATGTATGAATGTTAGTATAGTATAGCACCATCTGTTGGGTTGAAAGAAACCCGGATTTGGGGGCGCTACATCGATTGCCAAACTAAAAGGAAATCTAGACATCGAAAGGCGTGCTAAGAGTATGATAAGTTTTCGATAATGTCATTCGAGGAATCCGCATTGAGCAAGTTATGGGCAAGTTAAAAATAATTTAAGAGTAAGGTAATGTTAGGTGGTATTTCAATTGAGGACTCATATGGTGACTAAGTCGTACAAACCTTTGTATGGGCAGAGGTTTTGTGCATATACTTGGTTTATCACATTGATAATCATTGAAATATCGGTATCGCGCTATCATTGGATGTGTGGTGGAAAGGTTATTCTTTTCTCATGTATATATTTGATAGTTAGAGGTTGTTAAGATTAGGTTAGATGATATTAAGATTAGGTTCGATTCTTAAAACTAAAACATATGGTAAGTTCGTTACTCATAATCATATGCTATGTTTTGAACCCCTCAGCGAATGGACGCCTATGGTCTGACTAGGATAAGTTCCTAAACTCATATAATTATGGCAAGTTACTGAATTTCCAAAGTGTGGTAAGTTGGATGAACTATTTTAGGTATAATACGGTTATAGTGTATGAAGCATTGATGAACCTGAAAAGATTGTTTTGAGGTAGCCTTACCTCTATAGTTAGAGCGCATTCGTAATTTTTTTCATGTTTTGGTGATATGATCGAACAAGCTCGACTACAATCATGTGACCAAGTACGAACCGTTATGGTTGTTCTACTAGGAAATTGCTATCTAGTTAGTCGGCAGAAAAGAACAAATGCTCAGGGATAAGGTAATACCTTCTGTGAAGGTGATATGGAGGAACCACAATGTCGAAGATGCTACGTGGAAACTTGAAACTGAAATGATGAAGAATTATCTTGAGTTATTTGTTTAATCTATGTCTTCGATTCTGGGGATAGAATCTTTTTAAGGAGGGAAGAATGACAAATTGTTTGAGTTGTGATTCTGGGGACAGAATCCTTGTAAGGAGGGAAGGATGTAGCAATCCAAGATTTTATTTGTAATTTAAAATATTTATTAAATTAAATAAATATTTTATTGATGAAGTTGTTGTTTTGTAATTTAAAATATTTCTTAAATTAAATAAGTGTTCTATTTATGTGGTTGTTATTAGTAGGTATGTGTGAATTAAATTTATTAGATAACACTCTAATAAATATTTTATTGATGTGATTGTTGTTATTAAATATTTATGAATTAAATTTATTAGATAATATTCTAAATTAATTTAGTTTATAATTTAGAGAGTTGTAATATAACATGAGATGTTATATTGTTGTTTTAATTTAATAATTATAGTGATATGTTAATTTATTAAATAAAATTATAATGAGATTATAATTTTGTGATATTTGGATTAAGTGAAAAAATTTGTTTAGTATGTTGTAATTGGTTATTTAACTATTGTTGAATATGGAAGTATAAATATGAGATTTTAAACTATAGTGTAATTGGTTTATTAAAATAAAATTAAAGTAATTTTTAATTGATTTAACCAAACAAGGCTTAAAATATTAAGTCTTTATTTTAAAGACTTTTTGCCAAACAAAGCCTTATGGCTTTTGGATTTTTAAATTTTGAATTATTAATAATATAAAATAAATAATAAATATAATATATTTATAACCTAAGCGTTATATCTGCAACTGATATTCTAATAACTAGACGTATTAAGGGTATCAATTTTTTTATCTATACGCTTAAGTGTGTATTAGTTTTACGTGAATTGTCTTTTGGCCTAAGAAGAAAAGCTACAGAGAACTTGAGAGAGAATTGAGAGATAGATTGTGAGAATTGTCAAGCAACTTCAGTGTTTAGCAAGAATTAACAAGCCAATTGAAGGTATTTTCTTTAACCTTAATATTATGTATGTATATATGTTTATATATGGGTTTTTACTGCATAAAATCTCATGCTCTGTGAATTCAATTTGTTGAATTATTGATATATATAACTGGTAGTTGTGATTATATGTGTTGGTTATGTTTGAGTTTGTATGTAAACAAGAATTGGTATGCTAATTTCGGTTAAAAAGATGAAATTGGTTTTTACAGCGAATATATATATATATATATATATATATATATATATATATATGTATTTTAATGGCGTGAGTTTTAATTTTATGTTCTACGAATTTTAATTTTTGAATTTTGCTTTACAACTGAATTGTTGCAATTGGAAGTAGTTGTAATGCTAGAAGTTTATGTTTAGACAAAGAATTGTATGTTAAATTCATTTAAAAGAAAGGGAATTTCGCGCCCCAACGCCAAATTTCGCGCCTCAGCGCCAAAAATAGCCAAAAACTTCACGCCTAGTCATCAAGTTCGCGCTTGAGGATGGAATTCGCGTTCAACGCCCATCGCCTCTCGCCCCGAAAGGTCGAAAAGTGGTGCTGGCTTGAGACGGTTTGACCTCAGTAGTAAAATGGCCATAACATTTATATACGAACTCTGATTGAGGTGATTCAAAATGATTCGGAAAGAGGACGAATAGGCTTATAACTTTTATTCTTTAAGGGATTCAATTTGAAATCATTATGAAGGGTCAAAATGGCCATCGTTAGGACTGTTGTGTATTTGGAGCCAATCGGAGGGCGGCGGGATGTGCGAATGCAAGTGCAATCCTTTGTGTGTTAGTATAACTTAATGATAACGTGTTGGACATGAAATAGGATGTTGTATCAAGTTGTTAATGTGTATGTGGTGCAATGACATGATCACTTAAGTAGTTGTAATAAAGCTAAAAAGTAATTTTCATGAAAGGATGCGATGTTGTTTAAACTTAAACTTAGTTAGTAGCTATACTAAAAGTAAGAAAGCAACTTATAAAGGTAATGTTAGTGTAAATAATGTGCATTGTCAATACATATGGTATGTGTAGGACTTGGGGTGATCGTGAATAGTGATTGTTTAACCTACGCATGAGGCAAGTTCCCTAACCTTTGCTACTTTATTATTCAGCAAGGTTACTTTTCACTATTATGTTATACTTATGCAAATTCTCTATTTCTAATCTCTTGTTTAACGATTTATTGTCATGCAAGCTCTTTAACCCTCATTTATTGTTGAGCAAGTTAGTTAATCTTTGTTTCTATATTCCAATCGAGATTACCTTGGTTATTCAAAGTCTGTAATTTTATTGTAAGAAGTGTGTTTATTCAGCTACTAATAACTGTTGTTTGATTTTTGTTCTTCAATGTCATTGTATTATCTTACCTTATTGTACCGAACTCTAAGTTGCTTAAAGATTCTTTACCAATTCAACTAATCCTTAGTTGATGAAGGTTCTAAACTCTAAATTACCCTTGAAGTCTACCCAAACCAAACTTCCTTTGGTTTGTTTATATACTCACACAACTTTGAAAGCATGTTGTCAATGATAACATATGTGCAACTTAGAAATTGTTAATACTCTAGCCTTATTGATTCATCGATATACCTTGTTCATGAAGATATTATAATCAAACCCTTGAATAGTTATTGGTTCCTATTTGATTCAACCAGTACTTGGTTGATGAGCGTTCTAAAAATCTAGACTTCCTTTGAAGTTAATTCCCAACCAAAATTCCTTTGGTTCAGAACCTGATAATCTAAGCTGAGATGAACAACCCTATATTAGGGGATTATTTTAGAGCTACGCAATAGCGTTAAAATGTTCGCGCATTACATAATACAAAGGGCTGATCACCTGGAGTACGGGATGATGGTCCATATAGTCGTTTAGACTATTAAAGGTTACAGTAGAAACACTTGTGAACCTAGGACATAGATGATGATTATAGTCTTTTATACTATTAAAGGTTAAAGTAGAAATACTTGAAAACCTAGAATAGAGTTCGTGGTCTTGTGACCCTCAGTGTATTCTTTGATGTTGTTATCTATTGTTAACTTAAACGTTCATTATTCATTTGAAATCATAGCTGTTGAATTAAAATTTCTTGTTCCGATAAGAATACTTTACCATTGAAAGCTCAGTAAATTGTCATTCATAAAATGTTATTATATATTATCCTTCTTGTGGGCAATTGTTTGCTCACTCTTGCACAAAACAATGCAGATGAAGTTAAGAAGTTTGAAGAGCTTTCTACAACTAAAGACAAGGACGAAGTGCTTGAATAGACGACTTATGAAGCTTATGTAATAGATTTAATTATGATCATGTTTTAATTTTCCGTGAATGATTGTAATAAAGGTTAGATGACCTGGGATTTATTTTAGATGATGTAACCCTTTAATGGGAGATTAATTGTTTAAACTTTTGAGTTTAATTATATCATTTGTTTATGGGTAGTTAGTTATGATTTAGTTGGACAGTGAACACCAAATCTATGGGGTTGAAGTGCCCAAATTTGGGGGTGTCACAAGTTGGTATCAAAGCTTTAGGTTATGAACCTTAGGTGGGGAAACCTTAGGCTATAACCTTCTAGGAGATCAAAAATATAGAGGTGATAAACTCTTATCGAGTTGTTAAGGAGGAAGTAATAAAATACTTATGTGTTTATGTGTTAATGACTTATGTGCTCGCAAGTACTTAGGAGTAGCAAGTATTATACACATTAAGTTATGGGGTTGTTAAACTTTGTTGTCGAGAAATGAGAAGGTCTAGCCGTAAAGCACCAAGCCATGTTAGCGCAAGAAGATATCGTGACTTAAGAGCTTACTGCACAATTTGCAGATGTAGAGCGGATATTAGCTCAGTCAGAATATTAAAGAGAATAATTATTAGATGGGAATGAGATTGCATAGGAATTACTGGGAAAAGAAGTTAGCAAAGCCTGCGAGAGCTGAAGACACGAGGGTGAAGGCTTCTAAACGCATAGATCGTGTTGAAGACAAGTTGAAGAAGGCCAAGCGAATGATGGAACTTAGAATTTAGTATTCTATTTTCTAGATAGGTTGAGATTTATTTTTGGTATATGATAGATCGTCAATGGTTCGTATCATGGAGCAAGAGCGCAATGAAGTTATGTAATGTGGAATGTTCTTGTAGATTGCAAGAAAAAAATTAAGATTATTTATAAATCACGATAAAAATTAATAAAATGTAAATCCTGACTTTTGAAATAAATAGTGGAATATGATGAATTAATCCTAAAATTTTATTCTTACAGGTATAAATAGAAGTGAGGTTATTTTGTGATGTGGTGATGTAATAAACGAATAAATACATCGTTATTTATTGTCTATAAGTGGTTAAGATAAGTTTAAAAATTTTAATGTGTGTGAACGATGATCTAATGGTATAAGTTTTAAACAGTAAGATGCCGCCTAGAAGAAGATAGCAACATCAGTAGAGACCCAAGGAATATGCATACAATAGGGAAGCTAACGCAAATCCAGTGCCACAATTGGTGAATTTTCTGGTGGGAGCACTGGCAAATCAACTGAATTTCTTGCTATATAATCAAATCTCGATGTTCCAACCAAATTCATTCACAACAGAGCTGGAAAGAACGATTGATGTAGACGGAGAAGGTAATACCGGCATACAATCACAATCAAGGGGAAGGAAGTGTGCGAGATGATAAGGTGGATGATAGTTACACCCAGAACGCCCGGAAAAGAAAGTGGGACAATAATATTAATTATTTGAAAATCAGCAAGGAAGGAAAAGAAGAAGGTGGAGGCGGTAGCAAATCATGGAAAAGAAAACATGTAGGTGGTTATTTGAAAGGAAAAGGGTGTGCTTTAATTGTGGTTTGAAGGGCCACATTGCACCAAAGTGTTCAAGACCGAGGAAGGGAGCCTGCTTCACGTGTGGATCGAAGGAGCACTTGGCTCGAGAGTGCCCAAAGAAAGCGGTAGGAAAAGCAAATGGAATCAAAGGGGCAGTGGCAAACTGGTTATTGTAGAATCAGCTCCACCGAGTCGACCAACTGAACAATCATCCAACATGAAGATCCAGGACGCAATGCATGGTATGGTTCCGATCAATTATCTATACGGCTGCGAGTTAATTAATTCATGTGCCAATTGATAATTTTGCCTGATGAATTCGTTTAGAAACTAGATTCGCTAAGGGAAGAGTTATACTATTCCCTAAATATGGAAAGTGTGGATATTGATTCCTTTAAGTTGATGTGTAGAATTTCTGTATTGGAATTAATATGGCACCTGTGATGTCTCTACCAGATAATACAGGAATGTTGTGTTGTATAGCGACACATCCTATAATATACTAGGCTGCGTGTTTAGGCAGAACGACAGGGTCATTTCATATGCCTCGCGACAGTTAAAATTTTTATGTGAAAGGATATCCGACTCACGATTTAGAGTAGAGGTATTAGTGGTTGCCCTGAGGATTTAACGATAATACTTTTGGATAGTAGTGTGAGATATAAACAAACCATAAGTATCTAAAGTATATTCTCATAAAGGGGTATTTAAGCGTGCGTTGAGGTGATAGTAGGAGTTGATCAAGGATTGTGAATGCAAAATCCTAAACAATCGTGGTTGCCGACGTCTTAAGAAAAATAAAAGGAGTAGTTATTCTTGTTAACTGTGCAAGATGGGTTCATAATAGAAATGACTAAGTTATGGTGGGAGGTAAGATATATGAAAAGTCAGAGGAGAAGCTATTTAGATGGAAAACCGTACATCTTTGTTGGATAGAGTAAAGGAAGAGTAGCTCCAAGATGAAGTTGTCAATTTCATAATCGATACTGAAGGATAGTTGAAAGTAGAAGGAAGAAACTGGGTTTCGCTAATATCAGGAATTGAAAAAAAATAGTTTTCATAAAATTTATATGTTAAATTAACTAGGAAGAACAAAAATATATATATATATATATATATATATTGCCTTAGATAATACTATTGGTGGCAAGATATGGTGATAGATCCTATGGTATGTCGAACTTAGTATATTACCAATCGAACATTGTGTGCAGTTGTATGTTAACGAAATTATTTCAAGGCACGGTGTTTCAGGGTCAATTGTGTCAAATCGAGATTCGCGATTCACATCTAATTTTTAGAAAGGTTTGCAAGAAAGTGTGGAACGCAATTAGAAATAAGTATATCATATCGTTTGCAAATCGATTGCCAAACTAAAAGGAAATCTAGACATCGAAAGGCGTGCTAAGAGTATGATAAGTTTTCGATAATGTCATTCGAGGAATCCGCATTGAGCAAGTTATGGGCAAGTTAAAAATAATTTAAGAGTAAGGTAATGTTAGGTGGGATTTCAATTGAGGACTCATATGGTGACTAAGTCGTACAAACCTTTGTATGGGCAGAGGTTTTGTATACTTGGTTATCACATTGATAATCATTGAAATATCGATATCGCGCTATCATTGGATGTGTGGTGGAAAGGTTATTCTTTTCTCATGTATATATTTGATAGTTAGAGGTTGTTAAGATTAGGTTAGATGATATTAAGATTAGGTTCGATTCTTAAAACTAAAACATATGGTAAGTTCGTGACTCATAATCATATGGTATGTTTTGAACCCCTCAGTGAATGGACGCCTATGGTCTGACTAGGATAAGTTCCTAAACTCATATAATTATGGTAAGTTACTGAATTTCCAAAGTGTGGTAAGTTTGATGAACTATTTTGGGTATAATACGGTTATGGTGTAGGAAGCATTAAGGAACCTGAAAAGATGGTTTTGAGGTAGTCTTACCTCTATAGTTAGAGCGCATTCGTAATGTTTTTCATGTTTTGGTGATATGATCGAACAAGCTCGACTACAATCATGTGACCTAGTACGAACCGTTATGGTTGTTCTACTAGGAAATTGATATCCAGTTAGTCGGTAGAAAAGAACAAATGCTCAGGGATAAGGTAATACCTTCTGTGAAGGTGATATGGAGGAACCACAGCGTCGAAGATGCTACGTGGGAACTCAAAACTGAAATGATGAAGAATTATCATGAGTTATTTGTTTAATATATATCTTCGATTCTGGGGACAGAATCTTTTTAAAGAGGGAAGAATGTGACGAATGAATTATTTGAGTTGTGATTCTGGGGACAGAATCCTTGTAAGGAGGGAAGGATGTAACAATCCAAGATTTTATTTGTAATTTAAAATATTTATTATATTAAATAAATATTTTATTGATGAAGTTGTTATTTTGTAATTTAAAATATTTCTTAAATTAGATAAGTGTTCTATTTATGTGGTTGTTATTAGTAGGTATGTGTGAATTAAATTTATTAGATAACACTCTAATAAATATTTTATTGATGTGATTGTTGTTATTAAATATTTATGAATTAAATTTATTAGATAATATTCTAAATTAATTTAGTTTATAATTTAGAGAGTTGTAATATAACATGAGATGTTATATTGTTGTTTTAATTTAATAATTATAGTGATATGTTAATTTATTAAATAAAATTATAATGAGATTATAATTTTGTGATATTTGGATTAAGTGAAAAAAATTTGTTTAGTATGTTGTAATTGGTTATTTAACTATTGTTGAATATGGAAGTATAAATATGAGATTTTAAACTATAGTGTAATTGGTTTATTAAAATAAAATTAAAGTAATTTTTAATTGATTTAACCAAACAAGGCTTAAAATATTAAGTCTTTATTTTAAAGACTTTTTGCCAAACAAAGCCTTATGGCTTTTGGATTTTTAAATTTTGAATTATTAATAATATAAATTAAATAATAAATATAATATATTTATAACCTAAGCGTTATATCTGTAACTGGTATTCTAATAACTAGACGTATTAAGGGTATCAATTTTTTTATCTATACGCTTAAGTGTGTATTAGTTTTACGTGAATTGTCTTTTGGCCTAAGAAGAAAAGTTGCAGAGAACTTGAGAGAGAATTGAGAGATAGATTGTGAGAATTGTCAAGCAACTTCAATGTTTAGCAAGAATTAACAAGCCAATTGAAGGTATTTTCTTTAACCTTAATATTATGTATGTATATATGTTTATATATGGGTTTTTACTGTAACATTCTAGAATTTTAATTGTTATATAAAATATTTATTGAATTATTTAAATATTTAATGGATGTGTTTATTGTTGAATAAATAATTGTTCAAATTTGAATTGATGTGGTTAATTATTTGTTAAATAAATAATTAAGGAAAATTAATTATTTTGCTAATTTAATTTAATTATTAAGTTAAAGAATTTTGATTAATTGAATTACTATTCTTTTTTTTTGGAATTTGTAAATTTAAAAGGATGTGTTTGTTGATTAAATAAAGTTATAATTATATAAAAATTATAATTTTGTGGTATTGATTTATGGGATGAAGTGATTTAATAAATTATTATTATAATTAATTTAATTAAATTAATGTGTGACAAATAACCTTGTTATAAAGGAGTTACTAAAATAACTTAAAGGAGTTTTAATTCAGTTTTGCCAAACAAGGCCTAAGGTCTATTAAGTCTTTAATTTATTTGAGTTTTACCAAACAAGGTGTTAGGATTAATGGATTATTTTGTTAGTGGCTAGCCAAACAAGCCTTATGGCTTTTGGTTTTCAAAATAAGTAACTGATGTCAGTAAATTAGAGTTATATTATATAATTAATATATATATTATATGCTATATACGTTACTTGTTAGTACGCTCTAGAGTTAGGAAGAAAAACAAAAACACAGAGGAAGAAGAAGAAAAGAGAATTGAGAAAAGAATTGGGGAAAAAAGGTTTGATAATCAAAAGGAATAGCCATCATCTTCTACAATCAAGGTATTCTCCTATTTCCTTTAGCTTTCCCTTCTCCTATTTTTCTCTGTGAAATTCTTGTGATAGGATAATTGTTGATTTTATGTGTGTTCATATGATAAACCATTGTTGTAAAGTTATTTTCATAGGTTATATATGATTATAATCAATGAATTGATGATATATATGTAATTTGTGAAGAAAATGTTTTTACAGAGAGTTTTTATGAAAATATATTGTTTAGCTTAAAGTAGAAATTAAGGGTGAATTAGTGGTTTAGTTGATAAATTGAACGTTTAATTTGTTAGAGTATGTATAATCATTGATAAAGACACTTTGAATTAGTGGTTTTGGTTGAAAAACAAAATTTACAGTGTTGATTTTCATTGAAATATCAAAAAGTGAGTTTTTATCAAAAATAGTGAAATTGAATGTGCTAAATTTGTTGTTTATGTTGTTGTATGGATAGAAACATGTAGGAATTCTTGAATTATGTTTACATGAAGTTTTGTATGAATTATATGTAAATCAGTCTGTTAGAAACGAACTTGTAGGCCAAAATTGGCTTTTTTCCTGTATTATTGTCAAGTTGTCAATCGAGATCTGTTGTTTTTTCATGCAATATGTACCAAAGATAGTAGTTTTTCGCCAAGATGCGTAACCACGCTTGTATGCATGCCTTGTAGCCTTATTCATCACAATAAGACCATGACCACATGTAAATCGTAGAGCTGCATGTACATGAAGTTAGAAGAATGGTCTCGACGGTGTACTTTTGTACACGTAAATTTTAAGAAAAGTTATGTGATGATAGTAGGATCGCTAAATGTTGATTTTAGTATATCTATACTATGAATAAGTATGTTATTAACAATTAACTTGTGTTATAAACTCGATTATGTGATTAAAAATCCAATTTTAAATGATGAACGTACTTAGTTATGTTTGTAAGATGGTAATGACTAATTATGTCATGATGACATATGTTTATAGGATATTGTGATTCGTATTGATTTGGTTTAGCCTACGAGTAGGGCAAGTTCTCTAACTCTACTTTTGTAATTGGAATCAATTATTGTTCCCAATATAATAATGCAAGTTTTCTAATTCTTTATCTTGTTGAACTATTTATTGTTTCAATTCGATTACCTTATGAATGATGCAAGTTTTCTAAACTTTCTTTTTACATTGAGCAAGTTCTTTAACTCTTCTTTTAGAATTGTGCAATCGCTTAAATTTTCTTTGAGCAAGTTTTTCTAATCCTTTATCTTGTTGAACTAATTATGGTTTTCAATTCGATTATGATATAATGATGTAAGTTATTCTTGAACAAGTTATTCTTGTATTTAAATTGTTATTTAGCATGCAAATTTATATATTCTAATGTTGAACATTTTTATCGATCAAATTGTTATGCATGCTTAGTATTCAATTCTAATTAACCTTGGCTTAGTATTGTTCAAGCAAGGTGTTATAGTTATTCAAATTGTATGCTCTTAGATTATTCCTAAAGCATGACTTTAGTTTACTATGATTGATTCAATCACGATTATTCTATAGTGAAATGTTCTTGGTTTCATTCAACTAATCCTTAGTTGATGTTCGTTGAATTCCAAATTACCCTGAAAGCTTATCCAAACCAAACTTCCTTTGGTGCGGACTTGTACTCTAAATACTGAGATGAACAACCCTAATGTTATGATTAGGGGTTAACTTACGCGTATCGTTAAATGTTTGTGCACAATACATGGTACGAAGGACTGATCCCCCTAAGTACGAGGAGTCCTTATAGTCTTATGACTGTTAAAGTTGGAGTTGAAAGATTACTCGCAACTGTGGATATAGTTCATGGTCTTATGACCCTTAGTTATAGTTATTCTATATTTTGGATTTCAGTTTCTGATTATTGATGATAAAGTACTATTCATTGTTGATGAGCCTATTATTGGCAGTTATTATTACTATACTCCTGTTGATTTCATATTGTATCCAGTGAGCAATTGTTTTGCACACTCCTGCATATTTTAAAACTCATTGCAGCTAAAAAAGAGAAGGTAGATGAACCTTCGTCTAGCAAAGGAAAGGGAAAAATGTGCAAGTGATGAAGACTTGTAATTTTACGTTGATTGAGATGTTAGATTTTTATTATGATGATCTTAGACTTTTATTATGATGATCTTAGACTTGGTTTTAATGAAGTTTATTTAATTTCCACATTTGAATGATCGTAATTAAAGGTTAGATAAGCATGAAAATTTTAATGCATATGTGAACGATGATCTAATGGTATAAGTTTTAAACAGTAAGATGCCGCCTAGAAGAAGATAGCAACGTCAGCAGAGACCCAAGGAATATGCATACAATAGGGAAGCTAACGCAAATCCGAAGGCCACAATTGGTGAATTTACGCCTGAAAGATCGGCAAATCAAATGAATTTCTCGCTATACAATCAAATCTCGATGTTCTAACCAAATTCATTCACAACAGAAATGGAAAGAACGATTGATGTATGTGAGGGGGAAGGTAATCTGTTGGCATACAATCAATCAAGAGGAGAAGGAAGAAGAGTCAGTGTGATGATAAGGTGGATGATAGTTATACCAAAGAATGCTCGAAAAAAGAAAGTGGGACAATAATATTAATGCTGAAAATCAGCAAGGGAAGGAAAAGAAGAAGGTGGAGGCGTATAGCAAATGCAAAAAGAAACATATAGGTGGTTGTTTGAAGGGAAAAAGGGTGTGCTTTAATTGTGGTTTGAAGGGCCACATTGCACCAAAGTGTTCAAGACCGAGGAAGGGAGCCTGCTTCACGTGTGGATCGAAGGAGCACTTGGCTCAAGAGTGCCCAAAGAAAGCGGTAGGAAAAGCAAGTGGAATCAAAGGGGGCAGTGGCAAACTGGTTATTGTAGAATCGGCTCCGCCGAGTCGACCAACTGAACAATCATCCAACATGAAGATCCAGGACACAGTGCAAGGTATGGTTTCGATCAGTTATCTATACGGCTACGAGTTAATTAATTCATGTGCCAATTGTTAATTATGGTTGAAAATTTTTATTATCTACCATATGTTCTAAATCTCTGAATTATTCTAATGAAGGTTGTTGATAAATTAATTATCTTATCCATGATATTCTTTATTGGGCTAGTTGTGTTCACCCTTTTGCTTCACAATTTCTTTCAGGTAATAGGAGTGTAGCTGGGTCGAACAGGGGATAATAGGGAAATAGTGTGATGAGAAGCTTAGTTTAAGCTTGTGAAATTATGCCTAGTGTGGCAAAGTGGTGAGATGAGAAAGTACTAATTTATTAATGATGAAATGGATTAAATTAATTAGTACTATTAATAAATAAATAATGTCATTGACTAATTGTTATTCATTAATTATCATGAATAATAACATGTAAGGAGAAATAATATATAATAAGGTTTTTCATTCAATATAAGATGAAGTGTGACATTGGAATTATTGGGCAAAGGGTCAAAAATGCCACTAATGTTACCACGATGTCCCACTTGCACCCTAAACTAATTTTTTTTCAAAAGTACCCTTAACGTTACATTTTTTGGGTCGCTCGTGCTCCTGCCGTTAACAGAAGACAAACGAGGTTAAAATGTGATGGATGAAGCGAGCTTAAATATAAAATATATTCTAAATAAAATAATATATATCATTTAATCAAAACACAAAAATACTAAAATTCAAAATAAAAAAAGCATAACATATTTACATCATTTAATCAAAATAATAAAATTCAAATTATTTTGTTAACTAATCAAAACAACTAATTAAATAAAATAAGTGTATATAACATATTTACATCATTTATCAAAATACTAAAATTCAAAACATAACATATTTACATCAAATACTAATTAAAAAATACTAAAATACTAATTTAAAAAAATACTAAAATACTAAAAAAATCAAATTAAAAAATACTCAAATACTAAAATTCAAATTATTTTGTTAATTAATAAAAACAACAAAAAATCAAATTACATCATTAAAATACAAAAATCACAATACTAAATACTAATTGATATAAAATTTTAAATTACTAAAATCATAATACTAAATAATATTTTTAAAATTCAAAAGCTGGAGTATTATGATTATTTTTGTAATTTTAATATTAAATTTTAAAATCATATCAATTTAAAAATATTATGATGTAATTTGAATTTTGAATACATTTTAAAAAAAAATTATTACATCATCAAATTATAACATATATTGTTATGTATAGATTATTACATCATCAAATTATTTATATTATTTATAACATATACCGTTATGTATAGATTATGTATAGATTATTACATCACCATATTTTTATATAGTTTAAAAATATTATTTAGTATTATGATTTTAGTAATTTAAAATTTTATATCAATTAGTATTTAGTATTATGATTTTAGTATTTTAGTGATGAAATTTGAATTTTTGTTGTTTTGATTAATTAACAAAATAATTTGAATGTTCAGTATTTTAGTATTTTTTTTAATTTGATTTTTTTAGTATTTTAGTATTTTTTTTAATTAGTATTTGATGTAAATATGTTATGTTTTGAATTTTAGTATTTTGATAAAATGATGTAAATATGTTATTCAACTTATTTTATTTAATTAGTTGTTTTGATTAGTTAACAAAATAATTTGAATTTTATTATTTTGATAAAATGATGTAAATATGTTATGCTTTTTTAATTTTGAATTTTAGTATTTTTTTTGTTTTGATTAAATGATATATATTATTTTATTTAGAATATATTTTATATTTAAGTCTGTCACATCATCACATTTTAACCCCGTTTATCTTTTGTTAACGACAGGGGCATGGGCGACCCAAAAAATATAATGTTAGGGGTACTTTTGGAAAAAAAAACTAGTTTAGGGTGCAAGTGGGACATCGGGGTAAACATCAGGGATATTTTTGACCCTTTTCCCTTGGAATTGTTATATAAAACTATATGATAAAAGTAAGCTTAACTTATGTAATTTATTAAGTTGTGTGAAAAAGTCTTATGTGACATCAAGATGTGTTTGGAATTAATTAAATGGGTATTTTAAACCTATGAGATAAAATAACTTTGATTAATAATAATAAGTGATTATTTTAATATCTATGTAGAATTGGAATAAGAAGTAATATTGGTACCCAATTAAATTATATCCTAGTGTATGGTAAATATTATTTGAAATAAACCAATGTACATGGATTATATAATTCTAGGTGTATATGTATGCTTAATTGTGGACATATATCAAATAAACCTAAGTATGCTAAGTAATGGCTTGCAAATGCTGAGTATTGATGGTGTCCAAAATTGAGTCACTCTATTTTCTTCTTCACGTAATAGGCCATTGGCCTAGTCCCTCATTACCAACCACATAGCTAGCAAATCATGAAGAGGGGAGTGGTCTACATAGTACTCTTCCACCAAATCCTTCATAACCATCAGCTTCTTCTCCATTCCAATGGTTTAATTCATTGAGTAAAGCCAAATTTGGTCACAAGCTTTCCTATAAATGGAGCCCTTCTCATTCACAGGCGTGTTGCTAAATTCTCTGTTAAAACTTCAAGTTGTGTGTGAGTGTGATTGGGTTGAGCTTATACAATCTACAAATTGAAGCTAGAGTAGCAATTCAACTTCAGAGAAGGTAATATTCCTCTATATGTTCTTACATTCAAGTTTTGCAAAGTTCTTAGAAAAGTACGAAAATACTTGTTTTGAGTTGAAACGTTTATGGTTGAAGCATGCTAGAATGTGTAAATTGATACTAGACATGGTTAATATGGTTAAATACGAAATCAACGAAAGTGAAATGAAGTAAATTGATCAAGTAACGAATACTTAGTGAAGAGAATCGCTAAATGTGTTAAACTTTGGAAAAATGACAAAAATCTTGAATTGATCCTTAAATTTAATTTTTTGTATGTTTGGGATTGTTAGAAGCATGCTAGGGATGTTTTGTAGCAAGTTTATATCAATTATACATCATTACATTGTTGTTTGGATGGTTGTTGGGTTAAAAATTGCATAATAGCTTGAAGTAGGGGAAACATGTGTTCTTAAGGCAGCAGTCATGCCCGCCCCGGCGGAGGGGGGGAGATGTTTAGCAGTGGACATACCCGCCCCGGCAAGGGGTCCTGTAGTGTAAATGCCCACCCCGACGGGGGGGGGGGGGTGCTGCAGTGAGTGATTTTCTTGTGGTTGTTTTGTTTTGATTGTTTGATGCAAGAAGTCTTAACTTCACTTAACTTTAAGAACATATATACTTCTTAAACATGTGTCAATGAATATTTCAAGATGTTTTAGTAGGATTCGAGTTTGAATCATAACCTTTTGAATGAAAAGTTAAAAGACGAAAACCATATTTATAAAACCTTACGCCTTTTTGAATATAACCTTTTGAGCATATGTTTATAGCTTAGTTAGTCTCTTAAATACATATGAAATGTGGACTCAACGTACTTTGCATGTATAGATTGTTAGTCATGACATCTTAATAATTGAAAACCAATTGAGTTGAAAACTCTATGACTTGTATTGTGAACTTTTGAACAACTATGATAGGATGCTTTATGCCTCTAGAGATAATTGACATGTTCACACATCTAGTTAGACATTTTATAAACTATGCAAGCGTGTGTAGAAAGAGGTTGTTTGGCGATGTTATGTGCTTAATGAATACTATAGTTAGTAATGGATATAATGAGCTCTTTTAACTTTATAAATTGGAAATTTAGGAGTAAATATAACCAAGGACCAAACTTAGCCTAAAGGTTCTTCAACATGTATGAGTAACTTAGGTAATGTTTCACACATGATGTGAGTAGAAGAGAACTAAAAATGTTCTAAAGACTTTAAAGGTAAAATCAATATGAGTTACGCATCTATGAGTTTGAATGTGTGTAGCCTACATGAATTTAGATATATGTGATGAAAGTATGCAAATATGTATATCAAGTGTGTGTGACTAATGAATACCTATACATACATAAATAGGATAACATAATTCATTAAAGTGATTTTACGCTATAAGTGGTAATCAACGCTAAAGGCTGTCAAGAATAAGCATATGAATGTTATTCCTATTTACATATGATTTGATTATGATATATATATATATATATATATATGAATGAATATGCAAGTATGCTTGCATTAAGAAAAGCTGTAAAGTCCTTTGATGATAATAGAAACATGTGTACAATGACTTAGAATGAATTAATCAAATATGTTAGGTTGATCCTAAATACGCAAAACAGCTTTGTAAAGTCCTTAAAAAGAAATGATGTACAAGGACTATAAATATAGAAAGATCAAGCATGTTAGGTTGATCTTATGATTTAATAGATAGGCTTGTCTAATCGTCGAGTACTGCACCAGAAATCGTAGTCTGTCAGGAGAGTCAAGGATAACTCGAGAGCTATCGAGGCAGAATCGTAGTCTGCAAGATAGTAGATCTCGGAGTTCGTAGACTTCCAGGAGAGACGAAGAAGGATCGTAGTGTGTTGAGGAGCACTTCCTTAGAGCCGTAGTCTGCTGAGGAAGTCATGTTCAGAATCGTAGAAAGAGCCTACCTACGAGCCGACCAAGCATCTGTCGAAGCCAAGTCAAGAATCGTAGACTACACTCGGAGTCCTAGAGTCTACTGGTGTCGAAGCCAAGTCAAGAATCGTAGACTACACTCAGAGTCGAAGAGTCTACTGATCGTGTCAAAGGCAGAGATCGTAGTCGAGCAAGATCAGATGAAGACAACAAACATAACGACAGAAATCGTAGAGTGTCAAGATCTGATCTCGAAGTCGTAGTGCCTGCACAGCCGAAGCTGAATCGTAGAGTGAAAAACTAAGACCTCAATAGATGTGCTCATAAAGCCAAGGTAGAATCGTAGAGCAAACACGATTCTCAACAATTGAGCACTCCTAGAATATCCAAAGGAACCAAGCCTCTGGTTGGTACTGCAAAGATACATCCCACCTGAAGGAAAGCAGAGAGCACTCAACGAATGGCATGCAAGCTAACAGAAGATCTAAGCATCAACTCAATCAGCATGTACACTGAGTTGTGAAGCCATTCAAGATGAAGTCTTCCGCAAGTTGATCATAAGAAGACTTCAGTAACTGACTAAGGAAAGTCAGCGAATGCAGTTGTTGTCAAGTAAATAGAAGACAACGATCTTGGAAGCACCAGGATCGTAGTGTTTGCTAAACAAAGAAAGAACTGATGGAGTGTACACAGAGATACTGGTTAGCCTCTGAAGAACAAGGCTAAAGTGATTAAGCATTGGGTCAATCCATTGATGATAAGTGAACAGGAGATCACAAGGAGAAAGCGAGCTGGACACGCCACAAATCTGAAGTATCTTGTTATTTAGAAGGGACCAGAACAAAGAGTCAAGCCATCAGTATCTGAGAGCAGTCGAGGCAAACAGAAGTGTTGAGGCACTGTACAAGAGAAGGAAGAGGTGTTCTACATTGAAGATCCAATGAACATCCTTCAAAGATTGTAGTGTTGACTCTACATGTCAATAAGCATCAGTCAATAAGACACTACGATCAGGTCCGAGAAGATGTGCATCAGAATCATAGAGTTCAAACAACTGAGGATTGAAGCATTAGCAACGGTTTAATCTAAAGGTTGGTATTTGGACAAAAGCTTATTGAGAGCATCGATGCAAGGACAACCTCTGATCGAGAAATCAGAAGGGGAAATAAAGTCGTTGACTTGCCCGAGACATCAAAGTAATATATCTGATGGGGTAGGTGAAACAGTAGACTGCAGTGTCAGAAAGTCATGTCATGTCACATCTGTAGTCTGCACCAAATAACTCGAGATCTGCGAAGCAATTCAAAAAGCCTTTAACAGCTACTCTCCAACGGGAAGATTGGGAAGGAGTATAAATCAACAGAGCTTCAAAGATTAAGAGTTGCTGATGATTGCTAAGTTGCAGAACCGTTGAGTTATTGGAAAGCTATTGTTGACTCTACGAGTTTCACCAGAGATTAAGAGGACAAGTCTCAATGACAGTGAGACTACATAGGTGGAAGTGAAGCAGCTTTGAAGAAGGACTTAAATAGACTAGAGCTTCACTCAACAAATATGAGAATGTCACTGAAGATGGCAGCCAAGCTGAGAGCCAAGAAGGCCAAGAAGATAGCATTCAGAAAAGTGGCAGAGTACAAAGAAGATCAAGAGAGCCACTCTACAGATCACCATGAACCAAAAGCTGAAAAAGAACAGAAGAAGAGACATGTCTGCAAAACATTCAAGAAGGGTTCAGGGTTTGCTAAATGCCAGATGAAGTATACCAAAAGCTCAGAGACTTAGCAAATCTAGATGGTGATGGTGCATAGCTGACATCAAATGAAGATGAGAAGAAAAGAGCAAAGAACAAATGCACCAAAGAAGATGTAGTCCAGACTAAGAAGAATGCCAAGAGGACTATGCCAAGCTGCTAACTACATAAGATGTTCAAGCTTAAAGACATCTTAGCAGCTCAGCACCAACAACTACAACAACCAGAAGCTAGGGCCTGAGGGGTCCTTGTCCAGAGGGACTAAACGAAGTTCCAAGCCTGCTAGGCTTGAAGAGTTCCTAGGGAAATAGAGGAGTTCCAAGGCTGCTGGCCTTGAAGAGTTCTTAGTGAACTGAAGTCCCAAGGCTGCTGGCCTTGAAGGAATCTTTGTAACGACCGAGAAATTCAGATTTTATTGTAAAATGATTTTATTAAATTAAATAATAATAAAATCATATTCTATGTGATATCAAGATGGTTGTCATTTTATAACCTAATGATGTTGGAATGTCGTAATACTTGAGCTACGTGAAGGAATTAAAGTGTTTGAATTTCTAAGACGAAAATAAAAGTTTTCCAAGAAATTTTTTGAAAAACACTATTCATCGGTATTTGCTCGGAAATTATTTTTGAAATTCTGAGAATTACTTAATGATAGAATATCAATGTAAGACGGATTATGTAATAATAATCTAGTTATGAAAAACGTAATATTTCGCTTGCGGACTTAATTTGAGAATATTAAGGAAAGCGAAGTATTAGTAAGTAAGTACTAATTGTATGATACTTAGGTATTGTACAATGTAATGAGAACGAATATAATACGAGGTATTATATGAGTTTGTATGAAGGATGGATTATCGTATATTATAAATTTCTATACGAATTATAATACGAGAATAATACATAGACAATATGTATATGTATTAAGTAATGATTTTGGACTTGTAAAGATTGGTTAGGATTTTGTACAAGCCCAAGTGAGTTAAATGGTAAGGCCCAACTATTGAATTAATAATCAAGTGAGTGTTTGTTAAAGCAAGCCCAAAGGTTAAGTTAATTAAGCCCAAGCTAGAATCCATGAGTTGATTGACCCATAGGGCAAACCATATTAATATGGTTAATCTTGGTTATCAAGTATAATAAGTGGTGACCAAGTGTTAGAAGTAATGACCAAGTTAATGTGGTGCTCAAGTTAATGTAATGACCAAGTAAAAGAATTAATGGCCAAGCAAGTGATAGGATTTGTGCTAGCCAAATAATGAATAGTAAGGAGGTGACTTAAGGAGGTGGGATTGGTTTAAAGACTAAACTACCCTAACCTTGGAAATTCTATAAATAGAGAAGGCTTGCAAGCCATTTATTAGTTGTTCAAACAATCCAAACAATTACAAAGTGCTTAATTGTTAGGGAGATTAAGTTACAAATAAGTTACTTCCATAAGCAAGAAGAAGAAGAAGAAGAAAAAGACTACTTACCAAAATTTTAAAAGTAAGACTTCTTCTCTACTTATCTTCTATCTCTATCATAATAGGTTGATAAGAAAAGTTGGATTAAGGAACATGAATGTTAAGAAGTAAGAAGAATGTGTAAGCAATGAACTTAAGCCACGTAAGTTGGTAATAAGTCATTTAAACTAGCATAAGTTATGAACTTATGAAGAAGTAATATGAAAGTAAAGAATTTGTATGAATATGTATTATATATACATGAATGAAACTATATGTGAGAACATATATGCATGGTGATTAAAAGACTTTAACTTTCATAAGTGATCAATGGAGCTAAAAGTAGTTTATAACTTAATAAGTTATAAGCTCATGGATGAATAAAGTCAAAATCCAACAATGAAAATAAGTTATTGTATTAGGTATATTGATGTGTTCATAGAATGAATTGAATGCAATGAAAGTAATGAACAAATCATAAGTAATGAAGATTTGCTGGAAATCGCACGATTGGACGATGATCGTCGACTTCGTGAAATTCCCAGATTAGAAGTCAAATTTTGAGTTTGAACTCGGAAATGTTGTTTTCCAATGGAGGCAAGTCATATTTGTCATTCTATAGTTACGGACTAGAAAATGACCGAATTCTGACTTAGAACGAAAAAACGAGCATTGAACGTTCACGAACGTTTATCGTTTTCGTTAAAAATGAACCAATAGGTGAATTTTTAGCAAACGAATTCAAATAGATAAAATTCTTGCATTAACGCGTAGATTACGTAATTTGTGAACCGTACGCTTTTGAACGAGCCAATTCGGACTTATAACGAAGAAGTTATGCGTCCGGGAAGTTCACAAAAGTTATTGTCTGTAAAAAAAATTTGGTGCACAGAGTTGGCGCCGCTGCGCCAACCCTAAGCCAAATGATGGCGCCGCAGCACCGTAATAGTGTCCGAGCACACTGGAAACTCGCACCGCAGCGCGAACCATAGTGTAAATCATGGTGCCGCGATTGCATTACAAGACAACACCTTTTTCAGCAGAGTAAGGCAGTCACGCCCAATCGAAAGTAAGGACTGTCATGCAATACGCCATTGTAACTAATTCGAAAATTGATTTTCAGAATTTAAATTTAAAGAATTAGTTATTAATAAAATGAATTTTTATTAATAATATTATGTGCTATGTGTTTATTAATTGTTCTAGAGCCTAGGATGATTATAAGTCAGGAGGATTCTGGCTACGAGCTAGACTAAGCGATTAAGAATTTTCAAGACGAAAATGAAAATTTTCTGAGAACAAAAATATTTCTGGGGAAAAAGACAAAATAGGTACAATTCACCCGACGAAACCTAAGGGTTAGGGTTTGAATAACCTAAGCCTTTTCAAGAGATCGGTATGTCGAAATGACATTCTGTCGAAAGATTTGACGATAATATATCATGAAAACTTAAGTAAGCCGATAAAAGTTTTTCTCAAAAAACGTGCAGAAATCGGACGAAATAAAAACGACGAAAAGTACTGTTGTGTACTTTTCACTCGTTTAACTACGTTAGGGTAAAACGTGAAGGAAAATGCTTAATGCCAAAAAGTGTTTTTTAATTTTTCAGAAATCCAAAGAATACGTAAAAGTTAATCTGTAAAGGAAAGACGAAATATCCAAAAATATTTGGATTCCGAGAATCGCAGTTTTTAAAACTGTTGGACGAAACCCGAAAAATAGAACCACAACTTAAAGGCTAAGTAGACTTAAGGTCTAAGTTAACTTAACACTTAAGTAATGAATAGTATGGAGGTGTGAATAGTAAGGAGGTTAGGGGTGAAATGACTATTTTGCCCTAGCTTTGGAAAATCTATAAATAGAAAGCTAGATTTATTTAAATGAGATTTTGAAAAATCCTACACTGGAGAGAGAGAATTCGGATGGAGAGGGAGAAGGAAGAGCATGAGCATGAATGTTCGGATCTAAAGTGTTCGTGAAATAGAAAAGCTAGCAAATCGCCGATTTTTTCTAGCGGAAGAAAAATAAAGAGGAAAGGTATTAAAACCTAACTTCTATGTTAGATTTTCTTTAAGTTTCTATGTTCAAAAACATAGATTAATGAGAATAAGGAGTAAAAGATATTAGGAATGATTTCATATGGTTGAAATTGTAAGAAAATGAAGAAATAAGAATTAAAAGTTTAGTTTATAAATCTCTTAAGGAAGTATAAGATTTGTAATGAATTAGAATGATCCGAGTGGATTATATGAATAAGTAGGTGAAATAAGTAAGGAATAATGTTCTATAACATCAAATTCCAATAAAAAGTGAAATCGTAATCCAAAATATTGATTAAAATGAAGAACGAACGAAGAACACGAAGAACACGCGAAGAACACGAAGAACGTTGTTGATAGACAAATTTAAAACCATCGTAGGATAATTGTTATTGATGGACAAGTTTAAAACCATAGCGTATAAGTTAGATGCATATTGCTTGGTTAGGAACGGTAGAAACGTTCATGAAAAACGGATTAAAACTTAGCTATAACGAAGTTATGACAAAAATTTCGTAAAAGACAAACCAGAATTAGAAAGTTAGTAAATGAACTCGAACATGTAGGGTTTATAAGAATGTAAGAGAACATAGAAAACGTGAGTCATGTACTCAAGAACGAACAAATTCCGAGTTCGGATGATCGAATTACGGACGAACGAACGAAGAGCGTTAAAACATAAAATGAATGAAGGGTGAAGATCAAGCCAATTGAATGGCACGTTAACGGATTCAGAAAGAAGTTCTGTCCAGGGGGTATTAAAGTACGTAAGATAAGGAAAAGAATGGCTTTGGAATGACCTCATTCCAAGTTATAACGAAGGAGTTATGAGATCGGGAAGTAGCGTCTCAAAATGAAGTTAACACTTAGAAGAAATTATCAAGAATTAGGGCTTAGCGCCGTGGCGCCAACCATGCCTTTGTGGTGGCACCGCAAACACTGCACTGGATAGTTTGGCATCAGTAAACTCACGCCGCATGACACGAGAAATAGAAGGGAGAGTAAACACAATATTTCGATTGTAGGGAAAAAGCCAGAGAAGAGCTTTTAACTGCTCAACTCTTGGGGGAAACGTATAGGAAGATAAAGAACATAAGATTCATCAAAGGTAACACTTAATTTAATGAATTAAACCTTTAATGAAGGTCAAACGAAAAGATTATATGAGAGTAAAAGAGAAAGAATGTAAACGCGGATTACGGAACCATTATCCGGGGACCGTAGTTACGATAAACGAACGTGGAGGATTGCTATGGTTGTGATTCCTTAAACGTTGAGCGACGAGGGTAATGAATAACATTTTGATGTTATGTCATGATAGTGAGAGATAAGTGTAAAGCATATAGACGCTGCAAACGCAACATTGTTGCGATATACGATCGGTCTTAGCATACAACGAATGGTATGGCTTGGACATTAAGAATGACTAATGAGCATGGGGTTCAAGTAATGGATAACGAAAGTATTAAGTACGATACAAATGGTAACAAGAAAGCCGTAATGAACGGTAAAAAGATTCATGGAAGCTGAATGTGAGTCAGATGAGAACGTTAGAATAAAATGTAAGCGTTGAACACTTTAACCGATGTGAAGGTTGAGGGTATGCAAATATTAAACGGATAGAACCTACACCCCGTGTATGGTTTGACCGTAAGATGATGAAGGTCAATGATTAAACCGTGAATGGTAAAGAAGTTGAATTAAAGATAATAACGTTTAACGTAACGAAGCCGAGTTAAGGATTAAAGGGAATGATCACTCTGAGTATACAAAAGACTGTATGACTTAGACAATAAAGAGTGAATACTGAGTTGTGGCATTTAGTTTCCAGGAAGCCATAAGGAATGAGAAATTAACTTAACGAACATATAGTTTAATAGTTCGTATAAGTTAAGATAAGTTAAGTTGTAGTACAATCGTAACCTTTGATGGTTGACATATGGGAGCTGGGCTAAACAATTCCTTCAGAGAGCGAAGGTATATACAAAACTGGCAACCGATCTAACTCACTGTTATGGGTAGTGTAGACGAGACGGGAACTTGTTTGTTGGTTGTTTGTGGGAAACCACTCAGAGTACCATATGGACTACTAGCAGAGAAGCGATGTGTGCTGAGTCTTAGAGAAGTAATAAGAAGAAGATAAGATGTAAAACATCAAAGATGATGAACGTCTAAGTAAGACATCTCCGTATGTCATAAAGCCGTAGAACGGTAATGAAAGTGGTTGCGTAAACTTAGGTTGCAAGAACGTGAACCCTAAGAAGTAAAGTTAAACAAACTAATGCATAAGTCAAATATACATGACTAATTAGTGTATGTGTTGTTTTTCTTATGTGCTACATAGGAATTAAAATGAGCGATTCAAACGTAAGTCATGAATTCAAGCGTAAAGGCAAGTTTCCTAACTTCATTCATATTTCAAATGAATGCTAGTTTCTTAAACTTCTCAGATGTTGAACTTGAGAAGTACCGTTTATGTGCTAATATACGATATTTGTATAAGGTGGTAGAACGTATGAGGCCTTGTGCCACAATGTGAACACTTCAGTGTTTTTATGAAATGAATTGTTCTGTGATTAACTGTTCAATAAGAGAATGCTATGTTCATACATGATCCGTTATTGTTAAGTTTGTGCTAATGATTCTAGCCAGACAGAATGTGTATGAAAAAGGTAGAAGAATGAAAGTATTTTAAAATGAAAGTGAATATTGTTTTAAAATGATAGGAATCGAGATTATTCCTATTATTCAAGCTGCTTCATAACCTTTGTTCGGTTATTGAAGTCTTAAAAGAATGTTTGAATTCTTGAAGATGTTTGTTCAACTGTGATGACTTCTTCGGGCAATTGAATGCTCACACTTGTTTTAAATGAAAACATTTTCAAATGAACGATGTTAGAAGAACTTAAGGATCTCGTAAAGATCAAGCTGACGGTATCCAGATGAAGTGTTATTCAGAATGTGGATGAGCGAGAAGATCAAGTGAAGACTTGTAATATAAAATAAGTTAAATGAACTTTAGATTAGTTTAATGAACTGTTATGTATCCTTAGTGGCAGATGAAAGTCACTCTTGTAAGATAAAATGAATAATGTATTTATCATTATTTGTAATAAAAAAAGGTTATATGGTTTTTAGAACCTGGGATTTGAGAGTGTATGTTGTTATATTTCAGTATATAATGATGTATGTTTGGAAGAAGATGGGATCGTGACGTACGGAATCTGGGTGTGGAGATAGACCAGATTTCCGGGCGTTACAGATTGGTATCAGAGTTGATAGGTTATAAATCTTAGGTAAGAGTATCTAAGACTATAATCGTAGAGAGATGGATAAGAAGATCACCACGTGATCATAGTGAATCGTAGTAACAGATGATCTGTTAAACGATGAATGATTTATAGTACTACGAAGTAGTACAGGAAGAAGAACTCAGATTAAATTATGAAGGATAGTATATGAATTAAAGAAAATTCGTATTAAGTTAAGAGAGATTTAGGAGTTGTAAAATTTCAATTAAGGACTCATGTGATAGCTGAGTTGTATGAACTTTTGTATGGGCAGAGGTTTGTGCTTGGTGTAACAACTGATTAGCTTATTACAGTGATAATCATTGGAATTGGTCGCGCTATCAAGATGTATATGATGAGAAGGTGAATCTTTTCTCATGTATATACTTGATAGGTAGAGAACGATAAGGTAGGTGCGAGTTCTTGAAACTCATACTTATGGTACATTCGTGACTCATAATGATATGGTATGTTTTGAACTTTTCAGCGAATAGACGCTTATGGTCTGTTTGGGATGGTTCTTAAACTCATATTATTGTGGAAAGTTCCTAAACTCATAATGTGTGGTAAGTTGATGGACTGTACTAGGGTAGAGGGATGTTTAGACCGAAAACAAGTTGTTTACAGTAGGCTTAGTATTGAAGGTGCTAGAGAAGATTAAGTATTGTCGCAGTAAGATAATGAAAGAAGATGGAGAATAGGATATTCCAAGTCATCTAGGTATGCTAGATTTTGAAGTTTATGGAACTCGTGCTGATAAGTACATTTTGAAAAAGGAAAGAATTGGTTCAACTTTTGGAACCAATAGATTTTTAAAAGAGCTATTATTGGTATGTCTATGCTAATTGTTCAGCTAGACAGAAATTGATTTGAAATATCAAAATGAATTTTATATCATCAATGCATTTGATGCAAGGATGGTAAAAGGATGGTTATTAATGCAATTGAACCTGGTGTTGGATTTGGTCTTAGGATCAACAACCCGCTATGGTATGATGTATAATGACGAAGTCACAAACTGACGAAGTCCTCAAAGTACGGTATCATGACGTCATAAAACGTTTTGATGTATTGCGAAAAGAATTTAAAGAAGTAGTTGATGTCAGTTGAGTTGACTAGACGAATGTTTCAAATTGATATCCAATTTATTGGTATGGTCTAAGCTACTTGATTCGGCTAGACAAATGGTATGTCATGTCTAAAAGAAAATCAAGCTTTTCTTGAGAAGTTATGCCAATCCAAATTGTTTTGGTGTGGAATCTAATGATTAAGTCTCAGGTGAACACACCCCAAAATGGGGTTATACAATGGGTTGATCGCCTACGTATGGAAGATGTAGTTTACCTTCTTGGTGATTGTAAACTTCTAGTAAGAGTTCATGGTCAATTTGACCCCTCAGCAAAAGTATGAAATATTTTAAGGGGATTCTTATATTCCTCGTTGTTCATTCTACTTCATAATTCTTGATAAGTTGTGAAGGTGACAGAATGTTTGAAAGATAGGAACTTCTTTGAAGAGAAGTTGAGAAGATGGGTAGGCTAAAATTTCGAAGACAAAATTTTGTGAAGAAGGGGTGAATGGGATGACCCGTGTATGGGTGTGGTTTTAAGAAATTCCGAGGACGGAATTTTTATAAGAGGGGAAGAGTGTAACGAGCCGAAAATTCGGATTTTCCAGAATTTAAGTTTAAAGAATTAGTTATTAATAAAATGAATTTTTATTAATAATATTATGTGCTATGTGTTTATTAATCGTTCTAGAGCCTAGGATGATTATAAGTCGGGAGGATTATGGCTACGAGCGAGACTAAGCGATTAAGAATTTTCAAGATGAAAATGAAAATTTTTCGGGAACAATAATATTTTCGGGGAAAAAGACGATATAGGTACTATTCACCCGACGAAACCTAAGGGTTATGGTTTAAATAACCTAAGCCTTTTCGAGAGTTCGGTATGTTGAAATGACATTCTGTCGAAAGATTTGATGATAATATATCATGAAAAGTTAAGTAAGCCGATAAAAGTTTTTCTCGAAAAACATGCAGAAATTGGACGAAATAAAAATGACGAAAAGTATTGCTCTGTACTTTTCACTCGTTTAACTACGTTAGGGTAAAACGTGAAAGAAAACGCTTAACGCTAAAAAGTGTTTTTTAGTTTTTCGGAAATCCGAAGAATATGTAAAAGTTAATCGGTAAAGGAAAGACGAAATATCCAAAAATATTTGGATTCCGAGAATCGCAGTTTTTAAAACTGTCGGACGAAACCCGAAAGACGGAACCACGTAACTTAAAGGCTAAGTTAACTTAACACTTAAGTAATGAATGGTATGGAGGTGTGAATAGTAAGGATATTAGGGGTGAAATGACTATTTTGCCCTAGCTTTGGAAAATTTATAAATAGGAAGCTAGATTTCATTTAAATGAGATTTTGAAAAATCCTACACTAGAGAGAGAGAGAATTCGGACGATGTTACACTTGTTGGGCAATTGAATGCTCACACTTGCTTTAAATGAAAAATATTTTCAGCGAACGATGTTAGAAGAACTTAAGGATCTCGTAAAGATCAAGCTGACGGTATTCAGATGAAGTGCTATTCAGAATGTGGATGAGCAAGAAGATCAAGTGAAGACTTGTAATATAAAATAAGTTAAATGAACTTTAGATTAGTTTAATGAACTGTTATGTATCCTTAGCGGCGGATGAAAGTCACTCTTGTAAGATGAAATGAATAATGTATTTTGTTGATCGATTTCGCAATCAATGAATACGTGCAAGTATACACGGTCAATAAGTAATAAAGTGAAAGTAGAGTATCGTTCCCACGAGGAATTATTTAATAAAAATTACCAATTACTAACTCTTAACCAAATCAATTTTATTTAAATAATCGCAAATTGTGATTTTTCTAATTAAGAAAACTAAATTAATCAATTAAAACTAAGACTTTAACGAATGAATTCAGATAAATAAAGATTAAGACTCCAATATCCCCAATTATGAACTATAAACCAATTATCCCAATTATTATGTCTACTGAATTGTTAACAGGAATTCTCAAATGCCAAAAGCCCTTTCTCAAGTGATTATTTGCCTTCTATTTAACCCAGATTAATTTTGCTATATCTCTATGCAAAACAATTGAATTAAACTCGCTACAATCCCAATTCCTTATGTGTTACATACACAAATAAATAGATATTCTCATTCTATTCACAAACCTAATTATTCATCGTGCAAATAACTAAGTCACATGTCACCACGCCCGATTCTAACTCTAGAATTCCTTTCTCAATTTCTCAGAGAGTAACAAGGTAATTATTGATCAGATAATTAAGCAATAAGCACAAGGCAAGATGAACAATTCACTTCAACATAAATAATTGGAATATAATGAATAACTAATTCATAGCCATAAAAAGTTCAATTGAAATCTTAATAAAAGAGTTAGTTCATAATTACTGAATTAAAACCAAGAATCCACAATTGAATAGACATTAAAAGATAAAAGTATGATAAGAGAAGAGAATAGAATCTGTTGTCAGCAAATCTGATGCTCCCCTCTTTCTTTTGCTCTTGATCTTCAATGGTCTTCAATTCAATTTGTTTCAATCTTTAATGGCTAATTAAGAACTAGGGTTTGGATTCTAATCTAATGGAGTGTTTAATCTAGTCTAATCTGTGTATTCTCCCCTTATTTTATGCCTTACATCATGTATTTATAGGTAACAAGTCCAATTTTTTGTTTTGGAACAAACCCAATCCAATTTGAAGTTAAAAAAGTGTCAAAATTCGCCCAAAATGTGTCCAGGCCATCACCAAGCCCTTCCCCAGCGCCCCAGCGCCCCAGCGCTGGGCATGGCGCTGAGAATCTGCTCCCTAGCGCCTTGGCGCTGCAATTAAGCCTAAAATGGGCGCCCCGACGCTGCCACTTTTTCTGACATTTTCTGCTCCGACGTCCTTTGGGAAAATAGCCATAACTTCTTCGTTCGAACTCCGATTTCGATGATTCAAGATGTTCCGGAAAGAGAAGAAGTGGATATACAACTTTTATTCTTTGAGTGTTTCGAAATAAGGTCTGTAACAATACTCAAATTGGATCTGAAGTGACTGCTATGTAAATGGCAAGCCGAAAACGCGAATCTAGCCACCCCGAACGTCGATCCATGTAACTTTTGTCCCAATTCCTACAAAACAACATAAAACATGCTTGAATAGACATAAACACTTAAAAACTAATCTAAAAGACTTGAGAACAACAATAAATTAAGCCCGAATGTATCCAATTCATGTGTATAAATCTCACTCATCAAATACCCCCAAACTTAAACTTTTGCTTGTCCTCAAGCAAAAACACAAAAGAACTAAAAATAAACAAAATAACTCAACTAAATGAATGCATATGCATAATCTACTTCCTAATATACCTACGAACCGAGTAATAAATCAGTATGATATATAGCAACAGGTCTCAAAGATACCATTGGTACTCAAACAATATATCCAATCAATTCAAAATCCATAACTCTAACCAATTAGTCAACCCAAAACTGTATCATCACCCATGTTGTGTGTGTGTGCTTGTTAACCATTCTAACCAACCACAGCTTCAAGATAATCACATAACAAACTTCTTATAAGGAAAATTTCGGCCCAATTCAATTACTTTTATGAACATGACAATCAAGTTAAAACTAAGCAATTACCAAATCTAAGGGTAAATCTGGATTTATTTATACTTTTATTCAACCACGAGGGCATTTTTGCTCTTTCTCTTTTTTTTTTTTCATGGTGTGCAATGTCTCATTCCATTAGGCTAACAAATGCCACCCTTAGCGAGCTTTCAACCAACGACTCCTGCACTCATATAAGACCTTAGGCGCTTAGGTTTTAAGACACCCTTTTCAAGCGCATTTGCTCAAGTAACAAAGGCCCCAAACAAAACTAACCACGGTTTTTCTCTCTTTTTTTTTTTTTTTCTCTTCATCAATTTTTTTTTTAGTATATATATCCCATAGATTCCGCCAAACTCAAGCTTTTACGTCATTCCAACCTTTACCGCCAGTTCACTAATTTCCTTAAATTTTAATAAAGATTTTCCCTCAGAAACAAATTATGAAACCCTTGAACCAAGTGGATTAAAACAGTTAAACTTTAAGTGTTAACCGGTTACATAAGTTTCAGACAGGCTCAGATTATCATCATGATTAAAATTAGAACTCATCATCAATTATTAACACTGTTCAAGTTAACATGCAAAACCAATCTTATCATAGGTCGAGCTAAGACCACACCAACCTATCACACAAATTCATGCAAAAATAAGAAAAAATGCAATTATACTACATGAACACATATATGAAGATGCAAAAAAAAAATACCATGTATTATATTTAAACTAAAAAAACATAATGCTAAACACTAAAAAAATAAACTACTATGCAGATAACTAACTATATGCAAAGACGACACTAAAATGCCCCCCAAACTTAAACTAGATATTGTCCTCAATGGCTACAATAGAAAAAATTAATGCAGAGGACTTCGAAAAATATAGCAATCTTCCTCCTTGTCCGCTAAGTTTGGAGAATAAAGCAAGACATGGAACAAATTGGGCACCACACTTGAATTTGACTTGAATAACTCAGAAACCATGATAGAAGCAATTTTATTAAATCCTAAATAAATGCAAATTAAAAACTACTAATATAAAACTTAATAAAAACTAAAATAAAAATTGAACTTGGGTTGTCTCCCAATAAGCGCTTGTTTTATAGTCTCAATTGACTTCTTCAATTCTCTATCCAATTCCCTCACGAAAATTGAGGAACCCTCCATTCATCAAGCAATGTCTCTTTTGGGAGGTTCCCATTAGCAAAAACCCTTGAATTGAAGTCACCTAGCATGCTCTTTTTAGATAGGATCCCCATTAAGAACGATAAACCACTAGGTGTTTCCTCCATTATGTCGATGATCGATTAGGGCATTGAAGCTTAATAAACATAATGGAATCTTCCTCTATCTTCTCCTTTTCATCCCACCATGACTCCATTAACCGTATTTAGCTCTTATGTTACCAAGAGCTTTGCCGATGATGACATGACTTCCAATTGGGCATGGTTTTGCAAACCGCCTTTGATTCTTGAACTTTGGTGGAGGAGGCACATGGGATACTAATGAAATTGGCTCATCTTCGTTGGTACTCAAAGTTAGATCTTTGCCGATCTCTTTTCTTGGTCCCCAAGTCTTTCCTCTCTTTCAACATCTATATCATTTGGCACATCCGGTTCTGTGATTTGGTTCTGCTCACCATCGGGCCTCGTAATTTATGTCATAGAGCCAAGTGTATTGAGGACGATTGTTCAACGCATGTGCTATCTGCCCCAATTGATTTTCCAGATTCTTGATCGATGCATTCTGACTTTGTATACTTAGCTCCATTTGATTAAGTTTCTTTTCATGTTCCTCGTGTTTCTTTTCAGAAGCTTTAATAACTTTTTCCAAGGCTTCCTCCCAATTTGAATGTTCTTCCTGTTGTAGTGGAGATGGACACGAGAAATCCGGTGGGTATATTGGACTTGGAGCATAAAATTGATCTTGATTGATACTCCATGAAAAATTCGGGTGATACCCCCAATCCTGATGATAGTTGTTGGGATAGACATAATTATTGGGGTAATCACCACCATACTGTATCGGCTCAAAACTGATGGCGCATTGATGACTCATATGATTTCCAGCACAATAATCACAAGTAACCGTCACACTTTGATGACGTTGAGCTTCAAAAGCTTCAAACATCCTCGAAAGTGTCTCCATCAGGCCGATAATGCGAGAAAGTTTCTCGAGTCTCACAATCTCTGCTCCCCTTGGTTGACTCATGTTCGTGTATGGCCATTGATACATAAAGTCATCCATGGTACCTAAAAAAGAGAGAAATATAGGAAGAGAATGAAAAATAAAAATAAAATAAAATGTTTAAATTAAGACTAATTTGATTGAAATTAATATTGGTAAATAATTATTAAATTAATTTCCGATAATGGCGCCAAAATCTTGTTGATCGATTTCAAGAATCAATGAACGCGCAAGTATACACGGCCAACAAGTAATAAAGTGAAAGTAGAGTATCGTTCCCACGAGGAATTATTTAATATAAATTACCAATTACTAACTCTTAACCAAATCAATTTTATTTAAACAATCTCAAATTGTGATTTTTCTAATTAAGAAAACTAAATTAATCAATTAAAACTAAGACTTTAACGAATGAATTCAGATAAATAAAGATTAAGACTCCAATACCCTCAATTATGAACTATAAACCAATTATCCAATTATCCCAATTATAATGTCTACTGAATTGTTAACAGGAATTCTCAAATGCCAAAAGCCCTTTCTCAAGTGATTATTTGCCTTCTATTTAACCCAGATTAATTTTGCTATATCTCTATGCAAAACAATTGAATTAAACTCGCTACAATCCCAATTCCTTATGTGTTACATACGGCAAATAGATATTCTCATTCTATTCACAAACCTAATTATTCACTATGCAAATAACTAAGTCACATGTCACCATGCCCAGTTCTAACTCTAGAATTCCTTTCTCAATTTCTTCTAGAGTAACAAGGTAATTATTGATCAGATAATTAAGCAATAAGCACAAGGCAAGATGAACAATTCACTTCAACATAAATAATTGGAATATAATGAATAACTAATTCATAGCCATAAAAAGTTCAATTGAAATCTTAATAAAAGAGTTAGTTCATAAATACTGAATTAAAACCAAGAATCCACAATTGAATAGACATTAATAGATAAAAGTATGATAAGAGAAGAGAATAGAATCTGTTGTCAGCAAATCTGATGCTCCCCTCTTTCTTTTGCCCTTGATCTTCAATGGTCTTCAATTCAATTTGCTTCAATCTTTAATGGCTAATTAAGAACTAGGGTTTGGATTCTAATCTAATGGAGTCTTTAATCTAGTCTAATCTGTGTATTCTCCCCTTATTTTATGCCTTACATCATGTATTTATAGGTTACAAGTCCAATTTTTAGTTTTGGAACAAACCCAATCCAATTTGGAGTCAAAAAGGTGTCAAAATTCGCCCAAAACGCGTCTAGGCCATCACCAATCCCTTCCCCAGCGCCCCAGCGCTGGGCATGGCACTGAGAATCTGCTCCCTAGCGCCCATGCGCTGCAATTAAGCCTAAAATGGGGGCCCCGGCACTGCCACTTTTTCTGACATTTTCTACTCCGACGTCGTTTGGGAAAAGAGCCATAACTTCTTCGTCCAAACTCCGATTTCAATGATTCAAGATGTTCCGGAACGAGGAGAAGTAGGTCTACAACTTTCATTCTTTGAGGTTTTCGAAATAAGGTCTGTAGAAATACCCAAATTGGCTCTCAAAGTGATCATTGTAAATGACAAGTCGAAAACGCGAATCTAGCCATTTTTAACGCCGATCCATGTAACTTTTGTCCCAATTCCTACAAAACAACATAAAACATGCTTGAATAGACATAAACACTTAAAAACTAATCTAAAAGACTTGAGAACAACAATAAATTAAGCCCGAATGTATCCAATTAATGTGTATAAAACTCACTCATCATATTTATCATTATTTGTAATGAAAAAGGTTATATTGTTTTTAGAACCTGGGATTTGAGAGTGTATGTTGTTATATTTCAGTATATATTGATGTATGTTTGGAAGAAGATGGGATCGTGACGTACGAAATCCGAGTGTGAAGATAGACCGGGATTTGAGGCGTTCTGACCATGTCCGGCAATGTTTATTAACTTTCATGTATGCAAACAAATACGAGATGTAGGTATAAAGCTTCATACTGCATGACTCAATTTTTTAGAACAAAGATAGTGATGAAAGATTTTAATTACAAAGAAAGAAAGTTAATTGATTTAAAAGTAAATACAAATTAAGGGACATAAAGTAACATTGTTAAAACTATGTTAAACCTTAAGGATGTTGTATAAAGGTTGAGATAACCTAGTCAAGTATGAATGCAAGTATAATGATAAGCTGGAACGTATAGTAAATGAATCTAATATAAAAATTAGATTGAGATGAAGGGTAAGAGATAGTCATACACATATTTGATTATATATGACCTAATATGAGGCATTATGTGATCATGTGTTGTAGAGACTTGAAAGATTCAATCATAAAGTAATTATACCGTAGTAGACGCTAAAGGCAAGTATTCTAACTCTTGTCTCAGTTCAATCTGAACAAGTTTTTGAAGTTCATGTATCCTTACGCATGAATTGATGTACAATGAAGTTAAGGCCAATTCTTTTGGCTAGACTTGATACATTGAGTGGATTATTGATAATCTATTCATCTGTTATCAAATGTTGTTATCTTTTGTCAACTACTTGTTATAGTTTTCAAAAGAAGACTGAAATGTTAAACAAATGTTTTGTCAGTAAACGACAGGCACATGAGGTTGCCAAAATTAAACGTACATACGTTTAATGAATGTAGTGTTGATCAACATAGAGTACAATAGGCTAATCACCTAGAAGTGCTCGTAAGTAATACCGGGCTTATGGACTTAGTTCCGGGTTGTCCTTTTCAAAGAAGAATGAAATTCTCAAGTTCTCTGACCAGAGTGAATGTTTTACTGAATATTATTATTATTGTAAAACATTTTGAAAGAAAGATGAAGTGCTATTTTGAATCATCAATAGTACTTCATAACTATTGTTCAGTTATTGAAGATATACGATTCTTATATGTCAAGCATGTTATTTATTGAAATTGTCATACTTGTTGAGCTAGTTATGCTCACTCTTGCATGAACCATATGAATGTAGCTAAGACTGAACGTCCCGAAGAATCGAATAAGGATAAAGGAAAAGCTAAGGCGCGATCGTTGTCGTTTATCATGTAATAGTATAGGTTAATGTTGTAATGTTATTGATATTATGACAAAGAACCTTTTTATGGGTTAGAACTTGGGACAATGTAAATATTATTTTGATAATATAGAAGAGATATTCGTTCTTTTGAGGTTGTTCAATTGAATGAATGTATGAATGTTAGTACAGTATAACACCATCTGTCGGGTTGGAAGATACCCAGATTTGGGGGCGCTACAGGTTGGTATCAAAGCCTAGGTTATAAAACTTAAGGGGGAAATTAGAACCTTAAGTTATAACCTTAATAAAGAAGTAAAAGATGAAAGATAACCTTATAAAAATGCATTATATTATGTTATGTGTTTTTATTATTTTCCTAACGTGTACTAATCAAACTATATTATTTTATTGTAGATGTCAGGAGAAAATGATATGTATAGAGATATACATGTAGTGAGCGAGGATTCAGTTAATCGAGTAGAGATACTACCCAATCCCATAATAGTAGAACCAGAGGTGGTAACAATCGAGTCTGGAGACTCGGACAATTTAGACTACATGTCTATATTTGATGGCATGCTAGAGGAAGAGGTGGATGTGATTTCCTTTGATCAGGTTCCACCTACAGAAGAATTGACTACGGGGGAGTCAATGAAGGCACTGTTCATGTCAGTATTGGATAGAAATGTCCCTTACTGTCACGAGGTTAAGGAGTTGAAAGAGGAACTCCAAGCTGTCCGGGAGGACAAAATGAGTATGGAGGGTATGTGGGAAGAGGAACACGACGATCGTGTTTTGGCCAAGGACAAGGTCCACGAGCTGAAACACGAAGTCTTTGAGCTCAAGCAGGAGCTAAAGACTACGAAACGAAAGGTAGAAAGGATGTCCAACAGCAAGTAGCTGGGTATCCGATAGAAGAAGGGCAGACTCGACATACTATTAGTCGGGATGTCATTGCCGGTCTGGCCACGAAAGACTTTGAGAATGCCATTCGGCAGATGTAACCTAGTAATAGCTGGAATAGTTTAGATATGTAAATGTTATGTATCTAGTAGTGACGTAAAACCCTCTTTTGTATATCAAAGGATAGTCTTTTGTAAATCCCAATTTTTGGAAAGCAATTGTGGGATGGTAATGTAATCAGCTAAGGCTGAGTAATGTAAACAATGTAGTGTTATACTACAAGTTATGAATCAATATAAGTCTTTTTATGGAATATATTGAGTAATGAGTATGAGTTATTGTTTCATCACAAATAATAACTAACCAACAAGAAGAAAGTAATAATGACGTGTTGTTTTCTTAATAGCAAAATGCCGCCAAGAAGGAGACAACGAAATCAAGATTCTAATGTTAACCAACCGGAGGGAGGTCCGGTTAGTCCAATGCAAGAGTTCGTTAATCTTTTAACGGTCGCGTTTAATAGAATGGGCTAATGTACCCATAAATCACAGGGTAATCGAAGCTACTACTTTTAAGGATTTTAAAAAGTGTCATCACCAAGTTCAAAGGAACTACGGACCTATAGAAGCCCAAACTTGGGTGAAAGAGATTGAGAAAGTATTTGTTATAGCAAATGTTGAAGAAGGTAAAAAGGTTGCTTTTGCAACTTATATGATGAAAGGGGAGGCCAGTTTCTGGTGGGAGGCAAACCAGGCTAGGGCCGGGATAGAAAATCTAACATGGATGAGGTTCAAGGAGATTTTCTTTGAGAACTACTTTCCCATGAGTATGCAGGGAAGAATGGAAATGAGGTTTCTTCATTTGAAACAAGGGGATATGACGGTTCCCCAATATGCTGCCAAGTTTAATGAACTGGCAAGATTTGCTCCACATTAAGTGGACTTTGAAGTGAGAAAATTTATACGATTGAAAGCGGGGCTTGAAACCCAGCTCTATAGCCGAATTTTTGTGTTCCAAAGTACTTCCTTTGGAACCATATTAGAAAAGGCAATAATTGACGAAGGTGGGAATGAGGCTCTCAGCCAATACCACAAGGATAAGAAAAATAAGGGAAAAGTTGATGGGGGAATCAAGACCGAGGGAGCCGGTTGTAATACCCAATAAAATAATAATAATAGAATAATTAAGTAAGCTTTAAAATATTTAATTGGGCTTTCCTTATGTTTGGATCAGTTTCTATTTAATTTATTTGGACCATAATAAGTAAAGGATTCTTTTAATTTGGGCTTTTAAATTAATTGGGTTAAATTTATAATTGTGTAATTTTAAATCCTAATAAAATTAAGGGTGTTAATAAAACATATTAATTAATAATTAAATAACTAAAACCTAGTTATATTTCATTACGTATGAGGAGTTGTGAGAATAGAACGGAAGAAAAAGGAAGAGGCGTAAGAAGAACGAGGGAACGTGACTGGGATTGCAAAAGGGTTTGAGAGCAAAATCTTAGAACTTTATTCACCATATTCTTCTTCTCAAAGGTAATTGTTGGACTATTTTTGAATACAAAACAATTATTTTGTTATTGTAATTACAATCTATTTTAAAATTTTATTATGCCATTTGATTAGTTGAATTTGTTAATGAAATTTTGATTTATAATTGGGGTATAAGATTTACCTACTAATATATACGATTTACATTTATTACCTACTAATATATACGATTTACGTTTATATATATAATCATATAACTCACTTGCTTGATTCGTTATTATATATTGGTATACTGCGGATTATATATATATATATATATATATATATATATATATATATAATATGATTCATTGGCATGTCTATTCATTTTATATATATGTATACCTCTTGCAGCAGTTGATTAGTTCGGATATAAATATATATATGCAAATGTAGGTTTATTATATATATATAATATATATATATATACAAGATGCAAAAATTTAAAAAAAACGGGATAGTAATAATTAGTATTATAATACTGTTATTATAATTAAAATATATCTTTTGAGTACAAACTGAACATAGTATATTAAAATTTATTGAATTTATGAAAATATAATTTGTATGAGTTCGTAATTTAATTATATACTTTATATTTTTTTTTTGATAATTAGATCGAATTGGGGGAGTTTAGCGGGTGATAGTTGGATTTGGCGAATTATTTGGTACTATATTAAGGTACGGATAAAAGTATTTTTCAAATGATACTCCTTTAAATTTAATTCGTTCATTTTGTTACTCGTTTAGAAATTTGGTATTGCCTCTCAGGATTATTCCTTGTCAAAATTATTGAGATAGTTTCGTTTTGGCGTTGATATTTGAATTCGTATTTGTACTCTTTGAACTAGTTAATCGTGTCAATATGTTTTGGAGACTTTATTCGTTTGTACCATTGTTCGTATATTTTCGTTCACATTCGGGAGTTATTTTGATCATTGATATATTGTGATAATTAATAATGTTCGTTTGATAATTTGATTTCATTTGAATATGGTCATGTAAGCCTTGTGATTTGAACCCCTTTTGGCTTACATTTTGTAGTGTGATCCTTATGGTATACTTGAGCTAACCACCTGTGGGGGTACCACAGGCATGTCCTCTTGACACAAGGGCATGACACCTTCTGTGGCGGTGTGATTAGTCCACGGCATATCCTTTTGTATGCTCTGGGTATGAGCTTTGTCCATTTGATATATTTGTTCAGGATACGTATGGGTCAACCCAGTATTTGATTTGATTCGATTTGTTTGGCGGATTGGTGACGTATGTGTCGTGCGTACTATCCAATTTGATTTGTATACATAATGGTACCGATGTATTTTGTTAGCCTTTGACTATTTGTATTTGAGCTCAGTATGAAATTGTTATCTTACAACCATTTGATTCAGCCTTATTTGTTTGGGATTCTTTTGGCTATAATTATTCGATTGACAGTGTTAGTCATTTGCAAATGGACTCTCAAATTTTGATCTATTCGTAATTCGTTTGTAATTCACATGTGTTCATTCATTCAAATCTTTTAGATTCATTACTTATTGTGATATATTTATTCATCTTCATATCCGTACTGGGCAATTGGCTCACGCTGTGTTCTTTCTTCTGGCAGGTAATCAGGGGTGATCAGGATCTGTGGGATGAGAGCTACCTTTGATCCAAATGAGTAGATTAACTTTTGAGATTATTATTAGACTTGGTTTTTCCTAATATTTTTTATATGGATGTTTGGGACATTTTGACATTATTTCTTAATTGTAAAGACTATATAAATGTGGAGTTCCTTCTAGTTATTGGAGTATGTGACAATTGGTGTTCAATTTAATTGGAGATATTTTGAGGTTTATTTGAGGTTTGTATTTATTATGCTTGTGCGTGACATTCCTTTTCCTTTTCGGAAAGGGGGTGTTATAGAGTTGGTATCAAAGCTTAGTTTATGATCTTGTAGATTGCCTTTTAGGCTTGACCTGTGAGTTATGGGTAGACTATTGGGTAGTTGTAAGATTTTATTATAGAGTTGTATTGCGATTGATTTTCTTTTTGCATAAATTTGGCTTGATTATTTGTTTTGATTTGTTTGTTCTCGTCTTTTTCATTTTGTATCATAGATGGCTCATAGGTCTTGAGAATTCTTTGGGAGGCGGTGGTAATAATGATAGTTAGGAGATTCGAGGCGACCCCAAGTTGAGGTCATTAACTGTGGTGGAAATGATGGGGTTCAGGGTAATGCAACAATAACTCCCGCCATGCTATGGTAGCAAAGAATGGTGAATGAGGAAGCGATTCTGTGCAGTAGTGCACGAGCTCTCGCAGGTATTCCACAGATGCAAGGAAATCATCATGCAAATGACATAGGGGATGATGCAGAGATACCACAACATGAACAGAATGTTCCTCCCGAGGATCAAGTGGGTCAGCAAGTGCAACCTTTGTATGTGTTATTAGAGAGGTTCATTAAGCAGAAGCCCAACTCTTTTCGTTTTGCATTGACTCAAATTGATGCGGAGAACTGGATCGCCCACTTGGAGAACATTTTTGATGTGATTGGGTGTTCCGAAAATCAAAAGGTGAGATTAGTAGTTTATAAGCTAGAGGATGATGCTCAGCGATGGTGGAAATCGTTGAAGGCTACTCAGGGAGATGGATTTATAGATGGACTCATATGGAGCAATTTTTGTGACCTTTTCTATCAGCAGTATTTCCCAAACGCTGATAGGGATGCATACATCAGGGAATTTGTGTTCATTCGGCAGAAGGATGATGAGACTATTAATGATTTCATAGGGAGATTTACAAGATTGGCTGGTTTTGCGGGTTCAATAGCTGGGACAGCTGCACAACAGGTAGAAAAGTTTAAATGGGCTTTGAAATATGAGTATAGGAGATCGATCATCCACACTATATTTATAGATGTATCACAGGTGGCCAATGCAGCTAAGAGTGGAAATGGAGCACAAGGACTTTAGAGCTTCAAAATCAGAAGGGAGTCGAAAGAGAGATAGAGATGACCTGCAAGGGCAAGGAATGGGGCAGTTTGGCAGAAATCAGAATAGAAGGCAAAATAATTGGAATGAGCCTCCATCGAATTCGTGATTTAATCCTCGAAGGATTTTGCTTACCAATCTGCACAGGTGGTCGTGGAGGTCGTTGACGAGGTTAGTTGCAAGTTGCAGGCGATATCAAAATAGGGATTTCAACGAGTAATGGGGTTTCAGCAAAATCGTAATCGTGGTCAAGATCGCCAATGTGGTCAAATTCAGGGGCGGTATCCAGGACCGGCAGGTGGGGGCAATCCGAACCTTTTGCCACTTCTACCTGGTCCATGTGCTACTTGTGGTGGGTATCATGCTGGTAGGGCGTGCTATAGGGAGACAGGGGCTTGTTTCTTATGTGGTCAAATGGGACATAGAGCAAGGGACTGCCCAGTTCAGCGTGGTAATGTGGGAGGCGATAATGCTAGTAATGGTGGTCAGCGCAACACCGGTGGGAGAGTATTTGCATTCGTGACTAATCAAAGTGCCCAAGCACCGTGTACTATTCGTGCATTCTTCTTGTAGGAAATCGTGAGGCATCGGTTTTTTTTGACACTGGATCTACTCACTCTATTGTTGCACTTTCATTTGTTCGTCATCTTGGAGTGTCTTCTCAAATATTAAATCATCATTTGTCTATTGCTACCCCGATGGGGAATTCTGTGATTATTTCTGAGCACTTTCGCGAGTGTCCTTTGAATTTAGGGAGGAGAGTGTACGCAGCTAACTTACTTCCGATGGTGATGCATGATTTTGATATTATCTTGGGTGTGGATTGGCTCAGTAAGCATCGAGCCACTATTGATTGTCAGGCAAGCAAGGTTATTTTTGGAACCTTAGAAGCTCCAGAATTCGAGTTTCAATGTTCCAAGCTGAATGGTGTTGTAAAGTTGATCTCAGCTTTGTAGGCGAGCAAAATGATTGCTAAGGGACGTGATTGTTATTTGGCTTATGTGAAGGATACCTCGAGGGATGAGCCCCAACTTGATGACTATCTAGTTGTGCGAGAATTTCCTAAGGTATTTCCTAAGGATCTACCAGGATTGCCACCGCCAAGGGAAGTTGAGTTTACTATTGAGCTCATTCCTGGAGCGGAACCTATCTCCAAAGCACCCTATAGTATGGCTCCATTAGAATTACAGGAGTTGAAGGAACAATTGCAGAAGTTGTTAGATCGTGGATTCATTAGACCAAGCGTATCGCCATGGGGTGCTCCAGTCTTGTTTGTGAAGAAGAAGGATGGATCTATGAGATTGTGTATAGATTATAGGGAGCTAAATCGGATCACTATCAGGAACAGATATCCATTGTCACGGATAGATGACCATTTTGATCAGCTCCAAGGGACAAAGTTCTTCTCAAAGATAGATTTGAGGTCTGGGTACCATCAGTTGAGGGTGAGGGAAGATGACATTCCAAAAATAGCTTTTAGACTTTCAGTATGGGGCACTTATGAGTTTTGGTGATGTCATTTGGGTTGACTAATGCTCCGGCAGTGTTTATGGATATGATGAATCGAGTTTTTAGTGAGTACTTAGACCAATTTGTCATTGTCTTCATTGATGACATTTTGGTGTATTCCAAGTCTAAAGAGGAGCATAAAGAGCATCTTCGTACTATTTTGGGGGTTCTGCAGAAGAATAAGTTATATGTTAAGTTCTCCAAATGCCAGTTTTGGTTAGAACAGGTAGCATTTTTGGGTCACGTCGTGTCTGCTGAAGGTATTAAGGTGGATCCTGCGAAGGTTGAGGCTATCACTAATTGGCCAAGACCTACCACGGTAACTGAAGTAAGGAGTTTCTAGGGTTTGGCAAGGTACTATAGGCGATTTGTGGAAGGTTTCTCTTTGTTAGCTTTGCCATTAACTCAGTTGATGAAGAAGGGCATAAAATTTGTGTGGAATGAGGAAAGTGAGAAAAGTTTTGAGGAGCTTAAGAAGAGGCTTGTGTCGGCTCCAGTGCTTACATTCGCTTCGTGGACAGGAGGTTATCGATTCTGATGATGCTTCCAAGAAGGGATTAGGGTGTGTTTTGATGCAAAATGGTAAGGTAATTGCTTATCCTTCCAGACAACTTAAACCTTATGAGGTAAATTACCCTACCCATGACTTGGAGTTAGCAGCAGTTATTTTTGCCCTAAAGATTTGGAGGCACTATCTATATGGAGAGACTTGTGACATTTTCACCGACCACAAGAGCCTTAAATATATTTTTACTCAGAAGGAGCTTAACATGAGACAGAGGCGTTGGTTGGAGCTTCTCAAGGATTATGATGCCATGATTCAGTATCACCCCGGTAAGGCTAATGTGGTTGCAGATGCTCTTAGTCGGAAAAGTTCAGGGAGTGTAGCTGCCTTGGTTACACAACCTCAACTTATCTCGGATATGGAGCGTGTGGGTTTGGAGCTATATGCAAGAGGTTCTGATGGGTTGGTAGCAGGTATGAGGGTGGAACCTTTTCTTATTTTGCATATCAAATAAGCCCAAAAGGAGGATGGCGAGTTGTTGGCTGTAGCGCAAAATATGGATGAGGGTAGGCAGCTAGAGTTTCGTATTGATGAGCAAGGTGTGATATGGTTTGGTAAACGGTTATGTGTTCCAGTGGATCCAATGATTCGTGAGGCAGTGTTGACTGAAGCTCATAGTTCGCCATTTTCTATTCATCGGGGTCTACAAAGATGTATAAGGATCTAAAGGAGAATTTCTGGTGGAGCGGAATGAAAAGGGATGTGGCTGAATTTGTTAGTAAATGTCTAACTTGTCAACAAGTGAAAATTGAGCATCAGCGGCCTGGTGGTTTGTTACAACAGTTAGAGATTCCTGTGTGGAAATGGGATGACATTTTAATGGACTTTGTGATTGGATTACCGAGGACTCTTAAAAAGAATGATGCTATTTGGGTGGTAGTGGATCGTTTGACCAAATCGGCGCATTTTCTGGCTATTCGTGAGGATTTTTCGGTGAATAAGTCAGCAGATATTTTTCAACGTGAGATTGTTAGGCTTCATGGGACACCAGTTTCTATTGTTTTGGATCGGGATACGCGGTTTACTTCTCGATTTTGGAAAGGATTTCAATGAGCTTGGGGAACGCGACTCAACTATAGTACAACTTTTCACCCGCAGACAAATGGACAATCAGAGAGAACTATTCAGACATTAGAGGACATGTTGCGATCTTGTGCTTTAGAGTGGATAGGAAATTGGGATGATTATTTGAGTTTGGTGGAGTTCGCATATAATAACAGTTGGCAAGCTAGTATTGGTATGGCTCCTTTTGAAGCCTTGTAACATTCCAGAATTTTAATTATTTTATTAAATATTTATTGAATTATTTAAATATTTAATGGATGTGTTTATAGTTAAATTTGTAATTGTTCAAATTTGATTCGATTTAGTTAATTGTTTGTTAAATAAATAATTAAGGAAATTAATTATTATATTCTAATTTAATTATTAAGTTAGAGAGTTTTGATTAATTGAATTATTATTCTTTTATTTGAATTTGTAACTAAAAAGATGTGTTAGTTGAATTAAATAAAGTTATAATTATATAGAAAATTATAATTTTGTGATATTGATTTATGTGATGTAGTAATTTAATAAATTGTTATTAGAATTATTTTAATTAAATAAAAGTGTGACGAATAACCTTTTATTAAGTAGTTATTAAAATAACTCAAAGGAGTTTTAATTCAGTTTTGCCAAACAAGGCTTAAGGTCTATTAAGTCTTTAATTTAATTGTGTATTACCAAACAAGGTGTTAGGATTAATGGGTTATTTTTTTTAGTTAGTTAACCAAACAAGCCTTATGGCTTTTGATTTTCAAATCTATTATAACTGATATCAGTTATACTATTATATAATTAGTACCTATTATATTATATATGTTATATTATTATACGTAAGAATAGAGGAGAGAGGTTAGAGAAAAGAAAAGAAAAGCTCAGAGGAAGGAGAAGAAGAAAAAGAAAAAAAGTGGAGAAGTGAGAGAGAATCCTAGAGAATTTGGGAGTAAAGTTGGAGAAAGGCTTGATAAACTTAAGGATAACCATCATCTTCTATCAATGTATTCTTTTACCCTTTTGGTTTTAAAAGTTTTAGCTTTCTCTTCTCCTATTTCTCTGTAAAATTCTTGTGGTAGGATAATGGTTGATTTTATGTGTGTTCATATGATAAACTAGTGTTGTAAAGTTATTTTCGTAGGTTATATATAATTATAATCAATGTATTGTTGTTATGTATGTAGTTTATGAAGAAAACCTTTTTACAGAGAGTTTTGTGAATGAATATGGGTTAATTTAAAGTAGTAATTGAGAGCTAATTAGTTGTGTAGTTGATAAATTGGCTATTTAAATTGATAGAGTATGTATAAATATTGATCAAGATGCTTTGAATTAATTTTTTTGGTTGAAAAACAAAATTTACAGTATTGATTTTCATTCAAATATCAAAAAGTGAGTTTTTAGCAAAAATAGTGAAATTGAATGTGTTAAATTTGTTGTTTATGTTGTTGTATGGTTAGAAGAATGTTAGGAATTCTTGAATTATATTTACATGAAGTTTTTGTATGAATTGCATGTGAATTAGTCTGTTAGAAACGAGCTTCAGAGGCCAAAATTGACTTTTTCTGTATTGTTGTTGTCATTTATCAATTGAAATTGCGATTTCCAATACATACCGCATATACCATAAATATCACGTTAGTGTATGCAGTCAACGATTTCAGTAGTTTATTTATTTACATGGCAGTCATTATCCCCTGACGTCACATAGTCACGATGACCACGATGTAAAATCGTGTGGCGCATGATCTTGAGTTAGCAGAATGGTTCGACGATTGTACTTTTTTGTACGAAATTTTAAGAATTGTTATGTGATAATAGTAGAAGCGTGTAAAATGTTGATTTTAATGTTTATACCTAGAATGAACATGTTATTAACAATTAAATTGTTTTGTAACTTGATTATGTGATTAAAAATCCAATTTTTAAATGATGAACGTACTTAGTTATGTTTGTAAAATGGTAATGGCTAACTATGTCATGATGACATATGTTTATAGGATATTGTGATTCGTAATGATTCGGTTTAGCCTACGAGCAAGGCAAGTTTTCTAATCCTTTATCTCGTTGAACTAATTATTGTTTCCAATCCGATTACCTTATAATGATGTAGATTATTCTTGAGCAAGTTATTCTTGTTGTTTAGCATGTACAACTATATATACTAATGTCGAACATTTCTATCGTTCAAATTGCTATTCATGCTTAGTATTCAATTCTAATTAACCCTGGCTTAGTATTGTTCAAGCAAGGAGTGTTATAGTTATTCAAATTGTATGCTATTAGATTATTCCTAAGCATGACTTTAGTTTACTATGATTGGTTCAATCACGATTATTCTATAGTGTAATGTTATTGGTGTTATTCAACTAATCCTTAGTTGATGTTCGTTGAATTCCAAATTACCTTGAAAGCTTATCCAAACCAAATTTCCTTTGGTGCGGACTTATACTCTAAATATTGAGATGAACAACCCTATTGTTATGATTAGGGGTTAACTTACGCATAGCGTTAAAATGTTTATGCACAATACATTGTACGAAGGGCTAATCCCCCTAAGTACGAGGTCCTTATAGTCTTATGACTGTTAAAGTTGGAGTTGAAAGATTACTTGCAACTGTGGATGTAGTTCATGGTCTTGGGACCCTCAGTGATGTATATTTTCCATATTTTGGGATTTCAGTTTCTGAGTATTATTGATAGAGTACTATTCACTTTTGATGAGCCTATCTCGACAGTTATTATTGTTATACTCCTATTGATTCCATATTATATCTAGTGAGCAATTATTTTGCTCACTCTTGCATATTTATAAACTCATTGCAGCTAAAGAAGAGAAAGTAAGGGAACCTTCGACTAGCAAAGGAAAGGGAAAAGTGTACAAGTGATGATGACTTGTAATTTTTACTTTGATTAAGATGTTAGACTTTTATTATGCTGATCTTAGACTTTATTTTAAAGAAGTGATGTAATGTTTTCCGCATTTGAATGATGACTAAAGGTTAGATAACCTGGGAGATTTTTATATTTTTATGATGTAACCCTTTAATGGGAAAGGTTTTATTTATCCAGTTTTATTGTGATTGGGTAGTTAGATATAAATGTTTGATTAAGTGAACACCAAATCCTGTGGGAATGAAGTATCTGGGTTTGGGGGTGTCACAAGTTGGTATCAAAGCCTTAGGTTATGAACCTTAGGTGGGGGAAAAGCCTTAGGAAGTAACCTTCGAAAAGATAGTAATGATAAACTCTTATCGAGTTTAAGAAAGAAGTAATAAAACCCTTATGTGCTTATGTGTTTACAACTTATGTGCTCGTGAGAGTCGAGTGGTAATAATTAGTAATTAAAACTTAAACTTTGGTTGACAGGATGTCTAATATAGGAGGATCCAGTCAAGCTAGGGAGGAGGAGCCTCGAGATATTCAGGTAGTTTGGGAACAATTATCGCCACGGAAAGCGATTACATTGGTCACGATGAGTTGAGCGGGAGAGAGTACCGATGAGGATGATGAGATAGAGGCAGACGATGAGGAGGATCCGTGGAGCTTCCACAGTCGGATGAGGAGGATGAGGAGGAAGAGCTTCCACTTAACTCGATAGCTGCCCGTATGTACGACGAGGTGTATGATCGCAACGTGGAACTTCAAGATACTATCGAGGAATTACAAGAGATAGTAGCTGAGCAACAGACCTCGATGGCCCAGAAGGACGATGAGATCCAGGATTGAGAAGAACGACTGAACAATGTTGAAGAGAAGCTGGTTCACACTGAAGAAGAGAACAACCAAATGAGAGTAGAGAATGCAGAGTTGAAGAGCAAGCTGAGAGAAGAATCTGCAAAAAGGGCAAGAGCCGAAGACGCGTACAGTGAAGCTTATCAACAAGCCGAAATAGCAGAGGGAGACGAACAAGCAAAGAGAAGGAAGATGGAAGAGATGGATAACGTGTATCGCAATCAATCGAGCTCAAGACCGGGTCATGGGTTATCCAATTCAGTTCGAGACGCTACCCTCGTACATACTAGATCGTCGAACCATGTTCCGAATTTTGGAAGAAGAGCATCGTAAGGCTTTGCAGTATCTTAATAGGACATCGTAGGAAGTGTACTTGAGTTATGATTTATGTTATGATAGGTATTATGTAAATCCCAAGTGTTATGCAACTTATGGGATACGATAATGATGTCCTGTAACTTTAGTAGTTCAGGAAAATAATGTAAGTAGCAGTGATGCTATTAATATGATATTTTCAAAGAATTAAGTTTAAATAAAAGTTATTATCTTCTTTTATCCAAAGTATTATGTGTTATGAAGTGATTACTTTTATGGGGGCAAGTTAATTAGAAATTACTTGAAAGAGTTGGGTAATAATCTAATGAATGTATTTTTTTAACAGAAAATGCCTCCAAGACGTCAACCACCCCGTCAGAGAACCGCTGAAGGAACCAACAACGATAATGCTGAAGCTAACTCCGTTCAGCAACTGGTGACGTACTGACAGGTGCACTGCAAAATCAACTTCAGAACCAAAGAGCTACGTTTAAGGACTTCAAAGCGGTTGGACCACCAGAATTTCGTGGATCCATGAATCCAGTTGAAGCACAGACCTGGATCATGGAAATTGAGAAGGTTTTTTATGTTGCTAGGGTATAGGATAACCAGAAGACTGCTTTTGCAATATTTATGTTGAAAGTAGAGGCTAGTTATTGGTGGCAAGCCAATAAAACTCAAGAAGGACCAGGAATTATGACTTGGGATAGGTTTAAGGAGATTTTCTTCGAGACCTATTTTTCAGAGAGTTCAAAAAGCCAGTTAGAAGTGCAGTTTTTAGAACTGAAGCAGGGAACGATGACGGTGTCGGAGTATGCCGCGAAATTCAACGAGTTGGCGAGGTTTGCGCCATATCAAGTTAGCACAGATGAACATAAGGCAAAGAGATTTGAACAGGGACTGAAGCCCTGGTTGTTTAGTAGGGTTTCATTGTTCTAGTTGAAGATGTTTGCATCAATGATGGAAAAGGCAATTCTCGCCGAAGGTGGATGCGAGGCAGTAACCAAGTTCAATCAGGAACAGAAAAAGAAGAAGAATGAAGTGGAGGTGAAGAATGGAGGTGGTGGTAGTGGAAATGGTAACAACAACCTGAAAAGAAAGTGGAATGGAAATGTGGGTGTTGGGAATCGGCAAGGTAACCAGCAGAATAAGAAGTTTGAGGCATGTGCTACATCCGGGAAGTTTCACAAGGGTGTATGCTTGACGAGGAAACGTGTATGCTTTAACTGTGGTCAGGAGGGTCACATCGCCCCAAATTGCAATCAACCCAAGAAGAATGCGTGCTACACTTGCGGGTCCAAGGATCACTTTGCTCGTGAGTGCCCCAAGAAGAAAGCTGGAGAAACAACGGGAAGCAAGGGAGGTAGCAGTGGTGGTGCATGGGCTATTACTGGACCGACGACATCAACCAAACCCACAACCGAGAACCTTGACATGGTATGCAAGATGTTGTGTGCAATCAAAGGATGTGGTGTCAGGTATTATCCCAATCAATGATATTGATGCTTATGTATTATTTGATTCGAGTGCTACTTGCTCATTTATATCTGATGAATTTGCTAAGAGATTAGGATTGCCTAGTAAAGAATTGAATTTCCCTCTGAACATAGAAATTGTGAATAAGGAAGTAATTCCTGTTAGGTTCGTATACAAGAACTGTAGGGTGAATATTAAGGGAAATATTTTGATGGTGGATTTGATTCCGATCAGGCTAGGAGAGTTTGATGTTATTTTGGGAATGGATTGGTTGTTCAATTATGGAGCGATAATTGACTGCCAAAAGAAATGTGTAAACCTTATGACTCCGTCAAAGGTAGTTTTCAATGGTAGCAAATCGCTAGACAAATGAGATGTCGACTATTATGCGAGCCAAGAAGTTGTTGAGTCAAGGTTTGTGTGGGTTATTTAGCTTACATAGTCGATACTCGGAAGAAGGTGTGAAATGGAAGAAATACCAGTAGTTAGGGAATTTGTGGACGTATTTTGGAGGATTTGCCGGGACTTCGCTTTGATGAGAGAGATCGAGTTCGTGATCGATTTAGCACCAGGAACCGCTCCGATATCGAAGGCTCCGTATAGAATGGCTCCGGTGGAGATGAAAGAACTGATGGTACAACTACAAGAGCTGTTGGATAAGAAATACATTCAGCCGAGTGTGTCACCGTGGGGAGCACCGGTGTTATTCGTAAAGAAGAAGGATGGGTCAATGCGTCTTTGCATTGATTATAGGGAGTTAAACAAAGTCACTATTAAGAATAAATATCCATTGCGAAGAATAGATGACTTGTTTGATCAATTGAAGGGTGCTAGATATTTCTTGAAAATAGATTTGAGAAGTGGGTATCATCAACTGAAGGTAAGGAAGGAGGACGTACCGAAGATGGCATTCCGAACTCGGTATGGACATTACAAATTTTTGGTGATGTCTTTTGGTTTGACAAACGCCCCTGCAGCGTTCATGGATTTAATGAATAGGGTGTTTAAACCATTTTTAGACAAGTTTGTGGTGGTGTTTATTGACGATATTCTGGTGTACTCTAGAACTTAAGAAGAACACGTGGAACACTTACGTCTAACGCTGGAGACGCTAAGGAAGGGAAAGTTGTACGCAAAATTCTCTAAATATGAATTCTGGTTAGAACATGTACAATTTCTTGGGCACGTAATTGACAAGGATGGAATCTCAGTGGATCCATCAAAGGTCGAAGCTGTGATAAATTGGGAACAACCAAGAACTCCATCAGAAGTAAGAAGTTTCTTGGGATTAGCAGGGTATTACAGAAGGTTTATTCAGGATTTCTCTAAGATTGTCACTCCGTTGACAAATTTGACGAGAAAATCTGTAAAATTTGTTTGGACGGAGAAATGTGAAGGAAGTTTTCAAGAATTGAAAAAGAAGCTAAGTATGGCACCTGTGTTATCATTACCAGATAATACAGGAAATTTTGTGGTGTATAGTGACGCTTCACACAAGGGATTAGGATGTGTCCTTATGCAGAACGGGAAAGTCATCGCGTATGCATCAAGGCAGTTGAAGGACTACGAAAAAGGGTATCCGACTCATGATTTAGAGTTGGCGACGGTGGTGTTTGCTTTAAAAATATGGAAACACTATCTCTATGCAGAAAAATGTGAGATCTACACAGACCATAAAAGTCTGAAGTATATTTTCACTCAGAAGGACCTGAACATGCATCAAATGAGATGGATGGAAGTAATAAAATATTACGATTGTGAGATCTTTTATCATCCAGGCAAGGCAAATGTGGTTGCAGATGCCTTGAGTAGGAAAGGCAGAGAAAAGTTGATGATGTTAACTGATAAAGAGGAGCTTATTACAGCAATGTCAAGGTTAGAATTGGAAATCAAATTTCTGAAAGAATCCGATGAGAAATTGTACCAGATGGAAGCCAGACAAACTTTGGTGGACAAAGTGAAGAATGCTCAACTGCAGGATGAGGAATGCAGAAAAATAAGAGAAAGTGTGGTCGAGGGAAAAGAAGTGAAATACAAGGTTGATACTGATGGAATGCTGAGATTCGGGGGACGAATATTGGTTCCAGCAGTACCAAACATTAAAGAGGACATCTTGATAGAAGCCCATAGCTCGAGATATTCGATTCATCCAGGTAGTACGAAGATGTATCAAGATTTGCGACGACATTTTTGGTGGCCAAATATGAAAAGAGACGTTGCAGAATATGTTGCAAAGTTCTTGACATGTCAAAGAGTCAAGGCCGAGTATCAAAGACCAAGCGGATTACTTCAACCGTTGGAGATACCGAAATGGAAATGGGAACATATCACAATGGATTTTGTGGTAGGTCTCCCAACGACTCAGAAAAGATACGATGCGATTTGGGTGATAGTGGACAGATTGACAAAATCTGCACACTTTTTGCCAATAAAGATTAGATTCAATCTTGATCAGCTGGCAAGGTTATATGTTAAAGAGATCGTTGCAAGACATGGAGTTCCAGTGTCAATTGTGTCAGATAGAGATCCGAGGTTCACATCAAATTTCTGGAAGAGACTACAAGAATGTATGGGAACACAATTGCGAATGAGTACGGCATATCATCCACAAACAGATTGCCAAAGCGAACGAACTATTCAGACATTGTAAGATATGTTGAGAGCATGCGTAATGGATTTCAAAGGAAGCTGGGATGAACACTTACCATGGGTGGAATTTGCCTACAATAACAGTTATCACGCTAGCATCGGCATGCCGCCTTACGAAGCATTGTACGGTAGGAGGTGTAGAACTCCACTGTGCTGGGATGAAGTCGGTGAACGTCAACTGTTAGGACCAGAACTGGTACAACAAACTGTTGAGGTTGTCAAACTCATTTGAACAAGATTGATAGCTGCTCAAGACAGACAAAAGAAATATGTTGATCAACACAGACAAGATCGTGCATTCGATGTAGGAAATTACGTTTTCCTAAAAGTTTCGCCTTGGAAGGGAAAAATTCGATTTGGTAAAAAGGGGAAACTAAGACCGAGTATTGGACCCTTTGAAGTGCTGCGAAAAGTGGGAGAGGTTGCTTACGAGGTAGCTCTACCTCCAGAATTGCAAAACATTCATAATGTTTTTCACGTTTCGGTGTTACAACCATACAAATCTCATTACAAGCACGTGATCGAGTACGAACCATTGAACTTTGAGAAAGACTTGTCCTATAAAGAGGTTCCTATCCAGATAGTCGACAGGAAAGAACAAGTGCTCAAAAATAAAGTGATACCTTCTGTGAAGGTAATTTGGAGGAACCACAATGTCGAAGAGGCTACGTGGGAACTCGAAGCTGAAATGATGAAGAATTACCCTGAGTTATTTGTTTAATCTGTGTCTTCAATTTTGGGGATAGAATCTTTGTAAGTAGGGGAGAATGTGACGAATGAATTGTTTGAATTGTGATTCTGGGGACAGAATCCTTGTAAGGAGGGAATGATGTAACATTCTAGAATTTTAATTATTTTATTAAATATTTATTGAATTATTTAAATATTTAATGGATGTGTTTATGGTTGAATTTATAATTGTTCAAATTTGATTCGATTTGGTTAATTATTTGTTAAATAAATAATGAAGGAAATTAATTATTATATTCTAATTTAATTTAATTATTAAGTTAAGGAGTTTTGATTAATTGAATTATTATTCTTTTATTTGAATTTGTAACTAAAAAGATGTGTTAGTTGAATTAAATAAAGTTATAATTATATAGAAAATTATAATTTTGTTGATGTAGTAATTTAATAAATTGTTATTAGAATTATTTTAATTAAATAAAAGTGTGATGAATAACCTTTTATTAAGTAGTTATTAAAATAACTCAAAGGAGTTTTAATTCAGTTTTTCCAAACAAGGCCTAAAGTCTATTAAGTCTTTAATTTAATTGTGTTTTACCAAACAAGGTGTTAGGATTAATGGGTTATTTTTTTTAGTTAGTTAACCAAACATGCATTATGGCTTTTGATTTTCAAATCTATTTTAACTGATATCATTTATACTATTATATAATTAGTACCTATTATATTATGTATGTTATATTATTATACGTAAGAATAAAGGAGAGAGGTTAGAGAAAAGAAAAGAAAAGCTCAGAGGAAGGAGAAGAAGAAAAGAAGAAAAGTGGAGAAGTGAGAGAGAATCCTAAAGAATTTGGGAGTGAAGTTGGAGAAAGGCTTGATAATCTTAAGGATAACCATCATCTTCTATCAAGGTATTCTTCTACCCTTTTTGTTTCAAAAGTTTTAGCTTTCTCTTCTCCTATTTCTCTGTAAAATTCTTGTGGTAGGATAATGGTTGATTTTATGTGTGTTCATATGATAAACTAGTGTTGTAAAGTTATTTTCGTAGGTTATATGTGGTTATAATCAATGTATTGTTGTTATGTATGTAGTTTATGAAGAAAACCTTTTTACAGAGAGTTTTGTGAATGAATATGGGTTAATTTAAAGTAGAAATTGAGAGCTAATTAGTTGTGTAGTTGATAAATTGGCTATTTAAATTGATAGAGTATGTATAAATATTGATAAAGATGCTTTGAATTAATTGTTTTGGTTGAAAAACAAAATTTACAGTATTGATTTTCATTCAAATATCAAAAAGTAAATTTTTAGCAAAAACAGTGAAATTGAATGTGTTAAATTTGTTGTTTATGTTGTTGTATGGTTAGAAACATGTTAGGAATTCTTGAATTATATTTACATGAAGTTTTTATATGAATTACATGTGAATTAGTCTGTTAGAAACGAGCTTGTAGGCCAAAATTGGCTTTTTCTTGTCTTCATTCAAGAAGTCATCGAAATCGAAGCTATTGGCCAGCGTCATGCCAAACCACAATCGATTAATTAGAGCAAGCAATGATGCAACCTTCAGTAGTTTATTTACCGCATCACATATATACATATTTCCACGCCAGCAATGCTGACCTTACGATGTAAATCGTGGTACCACTGGCATGATCGAAGTTAAGCGAATAATTCGACAAAGTGTACTTTTTGTACACGAAATTTTAAGAATTGTTATGTGATAATAGTAGAACTGTAAAATGTTGATTTTAATGTTTATATACCTAGAATGAACATGTTATTAACAATTAAATTGTTTTTTGTAACTTGATTATGTGATTAAAAATCCAATTTTAAATGATGAACGTATTTTAGTTATGTTTGTAAAATGGTAATGGCTAACTATGTCATGATGACATATGTTTATAGGATATTGTGATTCGTAATGATTGATTGGTTTAGCCTACGACAAGCAAGGCAAGTTTTCTAATCCTTTATCTCGTTGAACTAATTATTGTTTCCAATCCGATTACCTTATAATGATGTAGATTATTCTTGAGCAAGTTATTCTTGTTGTTTAGCATGTACAACTATATATACTAATGTCGAACATTTCTATCGTTCAAATTGCTATTCATGCTTAGTATTCAATTCTAATTAACCCTGGCTTAGTATTGTTCAAGCAAGGAGTGTTATAGTTATTCAAATTGTATGCTATTAGATTATTCCTAAGCATGACTTTAGTTTACTATGATTAGTTCAATCGCGATTATTCTATAGTGTAATGTTATTGGTGTTATTCAACTAATCCTTAGTTGATGTTCGTTGAATTCCAAATTACCTTGAAAGCTTATCCAAACCAAACTTCCTTTAGTGCGGACTTGTACTCTAAATACTGAGATGAACAACCCTATTGTTATGATTAGGGGTTAACTTACGCGTAGCGTTAAAAATTTATGCACAATACATGTATACGAAGGGCTAATCCCCAAATACGAGGTCCTTATAGTCTTATATGATCATTAAAGTTGGAGTTGAAAGATTACTTGCAACTGTGGATGTAGTTCATGGTCTTGCGACCCTCAGTGATGTATATTTTCCATATTTTGGGATTTCAGTTTCTGATTATTATTGATAGAGTACTATTCACTTTTGATGAGCCTATCTCGACAGTTATTATTGTTATACTCCTGTTGATTCCATATTATATCCAGTGAGCAATTGTTTTGCTCACTCTTGCATATTTATAAACTCATTGCAGCTAAAGAAGAGAAAGTAAGGGAACCTTCGACTAGCAAAGGAAAGGGAAAAGTGTACAAGTAATGAAGACTTGTAATTTTTACTTTGATTAAGATGTTAGACTTTTATTATGTTGATCTTACTTTATTTTAAAGAAGTGATGTAATATTTTTTGCATTTGAGTGATGACTAAAGGTTAGCTAACCTGGGAGATTTTTATATTTTTATAATGTAACCCTTTAATGGGAAAGATTTTATTTATCCAGTTTTATTGTGATTGGGTAGTTAGATATAAATGTTTGATTAAGTGAACACCAAATCCTGTGGGAGTGAAGTACCTGGGTTTGGGGGTGTCACAAGCCTTGTATGGTAAGAAGTGTCGAGCTCCGACTTGTTGGGATGAGGTTGGAGATAGGGTAATAGAAGGACCCAATTTGGTTAGGATTACTCGATCGCGGCAAAAGAGTTATGCTGATATTCATAGGAGGGTTCTTGAATTCACACCTGGTGAACACGTATTTTTGAAAGTTTCTCCATGGAAAGGTGTTCGAAGGTTTGGTTTGAAAGGGAAGCTTAGTCTGCATTTCATTGGCCCTTTTGAAGTCCTTGAGAGAGTTGGAGAAGTGGCATATCGGGTGGCTTTGCCTCCACAGTTATCTCATGTGCATAATATCTTTCATGTTTCGGTGTTAAGGAAATATAACTATCATCGGCTTCATGTTGTGCAATACCCGTTACATAAGATTCAAGAAGATCTTACTTGTGAGGAAGAAGCCGAGGCGATTCTAGATCGTCAAGAACGGATTATGAGGAGGAAGACAATTCCTTTTGTTAAAGTCTTGTGGAAAAACCATTCGGAGCGGGAAGCTACTTGGGAGATGGAGGAGTCTATTCGAGCGGAATATCCACATCTTTTTGAAAATTACGTACATTTTGTTCTTTTGATTCCGGGGACGGAATCCTTTTTAAGGGGAATGTGATGTAAAACCCAATAAAATAATAATAGAATAATTAAGTAAGCTTTAAAATATTTAATTGGACTTTCCTTATGTTTGGGTCAGTTTCTATTTAATTTATTTGGACCATAATAAGTAAAGGATTCTTTTAATTTGGGCTTTTAAATTAATTGGGTTAAATTTATAATTATGTAATTTTAAATCCTAATAAAATTAAGGGTGTTAATAAAACATATTAATTAATAATTAAATAACTAAAACCTAGTTATATTTCATTACGTATGAGGAGTTATGAGAATAGAACGGAAGAAAAAGAAAGAGGCGTAACAAGAACGAGGGAATGTTACTGGGATTGCAAAAGGGTTTGAGAGCAAAATCTTAGAACTTTATTCACCATATTCTTCTTCTGAAAGGTAATTGTTGGACTATTTTTGAATACAAAACAATTATTTTGTTATTGTAATTACAATTAATTTTAAAATTTTATTATGCCATTTGATTAGTTGAATTTGTTAATGAAATTTTGATTTATAATTGGGGTATAAGATTTATCTACTGATATATACGATTTACATTTATTACCTACTGATATATACGATTTACGTTTATATATATAATCATATAACTCACTTGCAGATTAATTTATTATATATAGGTATACCTACCGATTTTTTATATATATATATATATATATATATATATATATATATATATATATATATAATATGATTCATTGGCATGTCTATTCATTTTATATATATGTATACCTCCTGCAAATAGATTGATTAGTTAGGATATAAATATATATATGCAATGGTAGGTTTATATATATATATATATATATATATATATATATATATATACAAGATGCAGAAATTTAAAAAAAACGGGATAGTAATAATTAGTATTATAATATTGTTATTATAATTAAAATATATCTTTTGAGTACAAACTGAACATAGTATATTAAAATTTGTTGAATTTATGAAAATATAATTTGTATGAGTTCGTAATTTAATTATATACTTTATATTTTTTTTTGATAATTAGATCAGATTGGGGGAGTTTAGCGGGTGATAGTTGGATTTGGCGAATTATTTGGTACTATATTAAGGTACGGATTCCGTACTTTTTCAGCGATACTCCTTTAAATTTAATTCGTTCATTTTGTTACTCGTTTAGAAATTTGGTATTGCCTCTCAAGATTATTCCTTGTTGTCAAAATTATTGAGATAGTTTCGTTTTGGCGTTGATATTTGAATTCGTATTTGTACTCTTTAAACTAGTTAATCGTGTCAATATGTTTTGGAGACTTTATTCGTTTGTACCATTGTTCGTATATTTTCGTTCACATTTGGGAGTTATTTTGATCATTGATATATTGTGATAATTAATAATGTTCATTTGATAATTTGATTTCATTTGAATATGGTCATGTAAGCCTTGTGATTTGAACCCCTTTTGGCTTACATTTTGTAGTGTGATCCTTATGGTATACTTGAGCTAACCACCTGGGGTACCACAGCATGTCCTCTTGACATAAAGGGCATGACACCTTCCGTATGAGTGTGATTAGTCACAGTATCCTTTTGTATGCTCGGGTATGAGCTTTGGCCATTTGATATATTTGTTCAGGATAACGTATGGGTCAACCCAAAGATTTGATTTGATTCGATTTGTTTGGCGGATTGGTGACGTATGTGTCGTATGCGTCTTATCCAATTTGATTTGTATACATAATGGTACCGATGTATTTTGTTAGCCTTTGGCTATTTGTATTGAATTTCGATGATGAAATTGTTATCTTACAACCATTTGATTCAGCCTTATTTGTTTGGGATTCTTTTGGCTATAATTATTCGATTGACAGTGTTAGTCATTTATAAATTGACTCTCAAATTTTGATCTATTCGTAATTCGTTTGTAATTCACATGTGTTCATTCATTCAAATCTTTTAGATTCATTACTTATTGTGATATATTTATTCATCTTCATATCCGTACTGGGTAATTGGCTCACGCTGTGTTCTTTCTTCCGGCAGGTAATCAGGGGTGATCAGGATTTGTGGGATGAGAGCTACCTTTGATCCAAATGAGTAGATTAACTTTTGAGATTATTATTAGACTTGGTTTTTTCTAATATTTTGTATATGGATGTTTGGGATATTTTGGCATTATTTCTTAATTATAGAGACTGTAAATGTGGAGTTCCTTCTAGTTATTGGAGTATATGACAATTGGTGTTCAATTTAATTGGAGATATTTTGTGGTTTATTTGAGGTTTGTATTTATTATGCTTGTGCGTGACATTCCTTTTCCTTTTCGGAAAGGAGGTGTTACACCAGTGGTAGTGGCGACGGTTAAAAGAGGAAGGGTTTTAACTCTGGGAATACCGGAGTAAAGCAAGGGGATTCTAAAAGGAGGATGGAGGCCTGTAAAACCTGTGGGAAGACTCATTTAGGAGTCTGTCTCAAGGGAAAGGCAGTATGTTATAATTGTGGGCAGGAAGGGCATATTTCGCCTAACTGTCCAAATCCAATGAAAAACCACGGATGCTTTGTATGTGGATCAACTGAACACATAGCAAAGAACTGCCTAAAGAAGGGGACAGATGGAAATAAGGGCACTAATAGCGGTAAGTTGGCTATTAGTGGTCCAGCTCAGCCGGGTAAATCAATGGCCCACACTTAATATGACGGTCCAAGATGCGGTGGCATTAGGGGATGTAGTTGCAGGTATTATCCCGATCAATAACATAAATGCTTACGTGCTATTTGATTCGGGTGCTACTTGTTCGTTTATAGCATGTGATTTTGCTAGACGATTAGAATTACTTTTCGAAAAGTTGCTTATACCTTTGATTATTAAGGTAGCAAATGAAGAGATAATTCATGTTGAAGATATTCATAGGAATTGTTGCGTAGATATACGGGGTTGTAAATTATCGGTAGATTTGATTCCGATAAAGTTAGGAGAATTCGATGTAATTCTCGAAATGGATTGGTTGATTAACCATGGAGCAATTATAGATTGCCAGAAGAAATGTGTGAGTATTAGGACGTTAAAAAAACCTCTTGTAGTGTTTTACAGTAATAAATCGCTGGGGCGTTCGTGTTGTCTTACGATGACACAAACTACAAAACTTTTAAGGAAAGGATGTGTGGGTTTTCTGTGCCATGTTGTTGACACCCAGCGAGTGGGAGCAACCATGGAACAAATACCCATAGTAAACGAATTCATGGATGTGTTTCCAAGTGAATTACTGGGCTTACCACCGGATAGGGAGATCGAATTCGTAATAGACATTGTGTCAGGAGCGGCACCAGTCTCAAGGGCACCGTATCGTATGGCGCCTGTGGAAATGAAAGAGCTAATGGTTCAGTTACAGGAACTATTGGATAAGAAGTATATTCAACCGAGTGTTTCCTCGTGGGGCACACCGGTATTGTTCATCAAGAAGAAAGACGGATCGTTAAGGCTTTGTATCGACTATCGAGAGTTGAATAAGTTAACGATAAAGAATAGATACCCATTGCCCAGGATCGATGATCTTTTTGATTAGTTGAAAGGGGCAAAGTATTTTTCTAAAATAGATTTGAGGACGGGGTATCACCAATTGAAGGTTAGGAAGGAGGACATACCAAAGACGGCATTCAGAACTCGTTATGGTCATTACGAGTTTCTGGTAATGTCATTTGGGTTGACGAATGCACAAGCTGCATTTATGGATATGATGAACAGAGTGTTCAAACCATATTTGGACAAGTTCGTCGTTGTGTTTATCGATGATATTCTAGTCTATTCTAAGACGCCAGAAGATCATGTTGAACACTTAAGATTAGTGTTGGAGACACTAAGAAAGGAGAAGTTATATGCGAAATTCACTAAGTGTGAATTTTTGGTGGAGAAAATCTGATTTTTAGGTCATGTCATCATTGACACGAAGGATTTCAGTGGATCCAAGCGAAGGTAGAAGCAGTGATGAGCTGGGAACAACCGAAAACGCCGACTGAGGTGTGGAGTTTCCTAGGGCTAGCGGGATACTATCGAAGATTTATTCAAGATTTTACGAAGATAGCTACCCCGTTGACTAAATTGACAAGGAAGATGGTGAAATACGTGTGGTCGGATAAATGTGAAGACAGTTTTCAAGAACTGAAAAAAAAGATTAAGTGAAGCGCCTGTTTTGTCATTACCCGATGACACAGGAAATTTTGTAGTTTATAGCGATGCTTCGCATAAAGGACTTGGTTGCGTGCTCATGCAGCATGGCAAAGTCATTGCGTATGCATCACGGCAGTTGAAGGATTACGAGAAAGTTTATCCTACTCATGATCTGGAACTAGCTGCGGTAGTATTTGCCCTAAAGATATGGAGACATTATCTTTATGGGGAGAAATGTGAGATATATACGGACCATAAGAGTCTAAAGTATATCTTCACTCAAAAGGAGTTGAATATGAGACAGAGAAGATGGCTAGAGTTGATAAAGGATTACGATTGTGAAATCCTGTATCACCCCGGAAAAGCCAATGTAGTTGGCTACGCCTTAAGTAGGAAGGGTCGGGAAGGGTTATCTATGTTAACGACTCAAAATGAGTTAATAACAAAGATGGCTAGAATGGAAATAGAAGTGAAGATGTCAAGTGATTCAAGGCAGATACTTTTTACGAAGGAGATGCAATCTACCATCGTAGAAAGAGTCAAGGAGGTACAACTCAAGACTGACGAGTGTAACCAAATGAAGAAGCGGGTATCCGATAAGGAAGATACTAAGTATAGTCTTGATAAAGAGGGATTATTAAGATTTGAAGGAAGAATTTGGGTTCCGAATGAGACGGAATTAAAGGAGCAAGTGTTACAAGAAGCTCATAGTTTGAGGTACTCGATACATCCTGGTAGCACTAAGATGTATCAAGACCTTAGACAGAGTTTTTGGTGGCCGAACATGAAGAGAGAAATAGCTGAATACGTGAGTAGATGCTTAACTTGTCAAAAAGTTAAAGCTGAACATCAAAGACCAAGTGGCTTGTTACAGTCATTGGAAATTCCAGAATGGAAGTGGGAGCATATCACGACGGACTTCGTGGTGGGACTTCCAACAACGGCAAAAGGGTATGATTCGATTTGGGTAATAGTAGACCAGTTGACGAAATCGGCTCACTTCTTACCAATTAGGGTCAAGTATAACTTAGACCAGTTAGCTAAACTTTATGTTAAGGAAATTATTTCCAGACATGGAGTACCAGTATCGATTGTGTCGGATCGTGATCCACGATTCACATCAAACTTTGGAGAAGTTTGCAAGAACATTTGGGAACACAGTTGAAGTTAAGCCTGACATATCATCCACAAACCGATGTGCGAGAGCGAGAGGACAATTCAGACGTTAGAAGACATGTTGAGGTCTTGCGTCATGGATTTTAAGGGTAGTTGGGATGATCACCTACCACTTGTAGAGTTTGCGTATAACAACAGTTATCATGCAAGCATAGGCATGCCGCCTTATGAAGCTTTGTACGGAAAAAGGTGAAGAACACCATTGTAATGGGATGAAGTGGGAGAATGCCGGATGCTAGGACCAGAATTGGTGCAGCAGTCAGCGGATGTAATAAAGTTAATTCGGATGCGTCTTGTTACAGCTCAAGACAGACAGAAGAAATATGCGGACTCGCATAGATTAAATCGAGAGTTTGAAGTAGGCTCGTATGTATTTCTAAAGGTATCTCCCTGGAAAGGAAAGATACACTTTGAAAAGAAAGGAAAGTTAAGTCCAAGGTTTATAGGACCTTTTTAGGTATTAAAAAGGGTGGGAGAGGTAGCGTATATGATAGCATTACCTCCAGACCTAGAAAGGATACATAACGTGTTTCACGTATCTGTATTACGTCCGTATAAGCCGGATTATAAGCACATAATCGAATCTGAGCCGATTCATATCGAGAAGGACTTAACATATGAAGAATCGCCGATTCAAATCATTGATAGAAAAGAGCAAGTTCTGCAGAACAAAGTAATACCACTTAGTAAAGGTATTATGGAAGAACCACGATGCCGAAGAAGCAACGTGGGAATTAGAAGAAAAGATGAAGAAAAATTTTCCTCATCTATTTGATTAAAGTAAAACGAGATTCTGGGGACAGAATCTTTATAAAGGGGGGAGAATGTAACGACCGAGAAATTCGAATTTTATTGTAAAATGATTTTATTAAATTAACTAATAATAAAATCATATTCTATGTGATATCAAGATGGTTGTCATTTTATAACCTAATGATGTTGGAATGTCATAGTACTTGAGCTACGTGAAGGAATTAAAGTGTTTGAATTTCTAAGACAAAAATAAAAGTTTTCCGAGAAATTTTTTGAAAAACACTATTCATCGATATTTGCTCGGGAATTATTTTTGAAATTCTGAGAAATACGTAATGATAGAATATCAATGTAAGACGGATTATGTAATAATAATCTAGTTATGAAAAACGTAATATTTCGCTTGCGGACTTAATTTGAGAATATTAAGGAAAGCGAAGTATTAGTAAGTAAGTACTAATAGTATGGTACTTAGGTATTGTACAATGTAATGAGAACGAGTATAATACGAGGTATTATACGAGTTTGTACAAAGGATGGATTATCGTATATAATAAATTTCTATATAAATTATAATACGAGAATAATACATAGACAATATGTATATGTATTAAGTAATGATTTTGGACTTGTAAAGATTGGTTAGAATTTTGTACAAGCCCAAGTGAGTTAAATGGTAAGGCCCAACTATTAAATTAATATGCAAGTGAGTGTTTGTTAAATTAAGCCCAAAGGTTAAGTTAATTAAGCCCAAGCTAGAATCCATGAGTTGATTGACCCATGGGGCAAACCATATTAATATGGTTAATCTTGGTTATCAAGTATAATAAGTGGTGACCAAGTGTTAGAAGTAATGACCAAGTTAATGTGGTGCTCAAGTTAATGTAATGACCAAGTAAAAGAATTAATGGCCAAGCAAGGGATATGATTTGTGCTAGCCAAATAATGAATAGTAAGGAGGTAACTTAAGGAGGTGGGATTGGTTTAAAGAATAAACTACCCTAACCTTGGAAATTCTATAAATAGAGAAGGCTTGCAAGCCATTTGTTAGTTGTTCAAATAATCCAAACAATTACAAAGTGCTTAATTGTTAGGGAGAATAAGTTACAAATAAGTTACTTCCATAAGCAAGAAGAAGAAGAAGAAGAAGACTACTTACCAAGATTTCAAAAGTAAGACTTCTTCTCTACTTATCTTCTATCTCTATCATGATAGGTTGATAAGAAAAGTTGGATTAAGGAACATGAATGTTAAGAAGTAAGAAGAATGTGTAAGCAATGAACTTAAGCCACGTAAGTTGGTAATAAGTCATTTAAACTAGCATAAGTTATGAACTTATGAAGAAGTAATATGAACTTGTTATAAGTTTATTTTAAGAAGTAATATGAAAGTAAAGAGTTTGTATGAATATGTATTATATATACATGAATGAAACTATATGTGAGAACATATATGCATGGTGATTAAAAGACTTTAACTTTCATAAGTTATTATCAATGGAGCTAAAAGTAGTTTATAACTTAATAAGTTATAAGCTCATGGATAAATAAAGTCAAAATCCAACAAGGAAAATAAGTTGTTGTATTAGGTATATTGATGTGTTCATAGAATGAATTGAATGTAATGAAAGTAATGAACAAATCATAAGTAATGAAGATTTGCCGAAAATCGCACAATTGAACGATGATCGTCGAATTCGTGAAATTCCCGGATTAGAAGTCAAATTTTGAGTTTGAACTCGAAAACGTTTTTTTTCAATGGAGGCAAGTCATATTTGGCATTCTAGAGTTGCAGACTCGAAAATGACCGAATTCCGACTTAGAACGAAGAAACGAGCATTGAACGTTCACGAACGTTTATCGTTTTCGTTAAAAATGAACCAATAGGTAAATCTTTAGCAAACGAAGTCAAATAGATAAAATTCTTGCATTAACGCGTAGATTACGTAATTTGTGAACCGTAGACTTTTGAACGAGCCAATTCGGACTTATAACGAAGAAGTTATGCGTCCAGGAAGTTCACAAAATTTATTGTCTGTAAAATTTTTCAGTGCACTGAGTTGTTAGCATGGGCCAACCCTAAGGTTAAATGATGGGCGCCACAGCGCCATAATAGTGTCCGAAACACTCTGGAAACTTCATGTACAAGCAGTACGAACCATAGTGTAAATCATGTAAGCATAATGGCCATGCACAAGACAACACCTTCTCGCAGAAGCGTAGTAAGCGCCCATCGAAGTAAGGACTCATGTGCATGGCGCCATTGTAATGACCCGGAAATTCAAATTTTCCAGAATTTAAGTTTAAAGAATTAGTTATTAATAAAATGAATTTTTATTAATAATATTATATCTTATGTGTTTATTAATGGATTACAGAGCCTAGGATGATTATAAAGTCGGGAGGATTCTCGGCACGAGCTGAGACTAAGCGATTAAGAATTTTCAAGACGAAAATGAAATTTTTTTGGGAAAAATAATATTTTTGGGGAAAAAGACGAAATAGGTACTATTCACCTGACGAAACCTAAGGGTTAGGGTTTGAATAACCTAATCCTTTCCGAGAGTTCGGTATGTCGAAATGATATTCTGTCAAAAGATTTGACGATAATATATCATGAAAAGTTAAGTAAGCCGATAAAAGTTTTTCTCGAAAAATATGTAGAAATCGGACTAAATAAAAATGATGAAAAGTACTGCTGTGTACTTTTCACTCGTTTAACTACGTTAGGGTAAAACGTGAAGGAAAATGCTTAACGCCAAAAAGTGTTTTTCAGCTTTTTTGAATCAAGAAGAATACGTAAAAGTTAATCAGTAAAGGAAAGGCGAAATATCCAAAATATTTGGATTCCCGAATCGCATGATTTTAAAAGCGCCGGACGGAACCACGTAACTTAAAGGCTAAGTAGACTTAAGGGCTAAGTTAACTTAACACTTAAGTAATGAATAGTATGGAGGTGTGAATAGTAAGGAGGTTAGGGGTGAAATGACTATTTTTCCCTAGCTTTGGAAAATCTATAAATAGGAAGCTAGATTTCATTTAAATGAGATTTTGAAAAATCCTACACTAGAGAGAGAAAGAGAATTCGGATGGAGAGGGAGAAGGAAGAGCATGATCATGAATGTTCGGATCAAAAGTGTTCGTGAAATAGAAAAGCTAGCAAATCGCCGGTTTTGTCTAGCGGAAGAAAAATAAAGAGGAAAGGTATTAAAACTTAACTTCTATGTTAGATTTTCTTTAAGTTTCTATGTTCAAAAACATAGATTAATGAGAATAAGGAGTAAAAGATATTAGGAATAATTTCATATGGTTGAAATTGTAAGAAAATGAAGAAATAAGAATTAAAAGTTTAGTTTATAAATTTCTTAAGGAAGTATAAGATTTGTAATGAATTAGAATGATCCGAGTGGATTATATGAATAAGTAGGTGAAATAACTAAGGAATAATGTTCTATAACATCAAATTCTAATAAAAAGTGAAATCGTAATCCAAAATATCGATTAAAATGAAGAACGAACGAAGAACACGAAGAACACGCGAAGAACACGAAGAACGTTGTTGATGGACAAATTTAAAACCATCGTAGGATAATTGTTGTTGATGGACAAGTTTAAAACCATCGCGTATAAGTTAGATCCATATTGCTTGGTTAGGAACGGTAGAAACGTTCATGAAAAACAGATTAAAACTTAGCTATAACGAAGTTATGGCAAAAATTTCGTAAAAGACAAACGAGAATTAGAAAGTTAGTAAATGAACCCGAACGTGTAGGGTTTCATAAGAATGTAAGAGAACATAGAAAATGTGAGTCGTGAACTCAAGAACGAACAAATTCCGAGTTCGGATGATCGAATTACGGACGAACGAACGAAGAGCGTTAAAACGTAAAACGAATGAAGGGTGAAGATCAAGCCAATTGAATGGTGGCGTTAAGCGGATTGAACGAAGTTCGTCCGGAAATATGAAGTATGTAAGATAAGGAAGAGAATGACTTTGGAATGACCTCATTCCAAGTTATAACGAAGGAGTTATGAGATTGGGAAGTAGCATCTCAAAATGAAGTTAACACTTAGAAGAAATTATCAAGAATTAGGGCTTGGCCATGGCTGGCCAACCATGCTATATATGGTGAAAACTATATTTCAGACTGCAACAATCGAGCATCTTGTAAACTCACGGTGCGCTTGAGAAATAGAAAGGGAGAGTGGCGTACATAACATGATGTAGAGGAAAAAGCCGAGAAAAGCTTTTAATCGCTTTCAACTCTGGGGGAAAGCGTATGGGAAGATAAAGAACATAAGATTTCGTCAAATGTAACACTTAATTTAATGAATTAAACCTTTAATGAAGGTTGAGCGAAAAGATTATATGAGAGTAAAGAGAAAGAATGTAAACGCGGATTCTGTAACCGATATCTCGGGGACCAGTAGTTACGATAAGCGAACGTGGAGGATTGCTATGGTTGTGATTCTTAAGCGTTGAAGCGACGAGGGTAATGAATAACATTTTGATGTTATGTCATGATAGTGAGAGATAAGTGTTAAAGCGTATAGACGCTGCAAACGAAACACTGTTGCGATATACGAGCGGTCTTAGCATACAACGAATGGTATGGCTTGGACATTAAGAATGACTAATGAGCATGGGATTCAAGTAATGGATAACGAAAGTATTAAGTAAGATAAAAATGGTAACAAGAAAGCCGTAATGAACGGTAAAAAGATTAATGGAAGCCGAATGTGAGTCAGATGAGAACGTTAGAATAAAATGTAAGCGTTAAACACTTTAACCGACTTGAAGGTTGAGGGTACGCAAATATTAAACGGATAGAACCTACACCCCGTGTATGGTTTGACCGTAAGATGATGAAGGTCAATGATTAAACCGTGAACGGTAAAGAAGTTGAATTAAAGATAATAACGTTTAACATAACGAAGCCGAGTTAAGGATTAAAGGGAATGATCGCTCTAAGTATACAAAAGACTGTATGACTTAGACGATAAAGAGTGAATACTGAGGTGTGGCATTTAGTTGCCAGGAAGCCATAAGGAATGAGGAATTAACTTAACGAACATATAGTTTAATAGTTCGTATAAGTTAAGTTGTAGTACAATCGTAACATTTGATGGTTGACATATGGGAGCTGGGCTAAACAATTCCTTCAGAGAGCGAAGGTATATACAAAACTTGTGACGAATGAATTGTTTGAATTGTGATTCTGGGGACAGAATCCTTGTAAGGAGGGAATGATGTAACATTCTAGAATTTTAATTGTTATATTAAATATTTATTGAATTATTTAAATATTTAATGGATGTGTTTATTGTTGAATAAATAATTGTTCAAATTTGAATTGATGTGGTTAACTATTTGCTAAATAAATAATTAAGGAAAATTAATTATTTTGCTAATTTAATTTAATTATTAAGTTAGAGAATTTTGATTAATTGAATTAATATTCTTTTTATTGGAATTTGTAAATTTAAAAGGATGTGTTAGTTGATTAAATAAAGTTATAATTGTATAGAAAATTGTAATTTTGGTGGTATTGATTTATGTGATGAAGTAATTTAATAAATTGTTATTATGATTAATTTAATTTAATTAAATTAATGTGTGACAAATAACCTTTTATAAAGTAGTTATTAAAATAACTTAAAGGAGTTTTAATTCCGTTTTGCCAAACAAGACTTATTGCTTATTAAGTCTTTATTCTAATTGGGTTTAACCAAACGGGGTGTTAGGATTAATTGGTTATTTTTTTAGTGACTAGCTAAACAAGCCTTATGGCTTTTGGTTTTCAAAATAAGTAACTGATGTCAGTAAATTAGAGTTATATTATATAATTAATATATATATATTATATGCTATATAAGTTAGTTCTTAGTACACTCTAGAGTTAGGAAGAAAAACAAAAACACAGAGGAAGAAGAAGAAGAGAAGAAGAAAAGATGAGAAGAAGGAAGGCTAGAGAATTTAGAAGAGATTTAGGGAAGAGAAGATTGTAATCAAAAGGGATAGCCATATCATCTTCTATCAAGGTATTCTCCTTTTTCCTTTTAGTTTTAAAAGTTTAGTTTTATCTTCCCAAATTCTCTGTAGAATTTTTGTGTAAACATGAATTTTTGTTGTTATGTGGCTTTATATAACATAATAGTGATGTTAAAACTGTTTTCATGGGTTATAATCAAAGAATTGAAGATATGTATGTAATTGTGGAGAAAAGTATTTTCTGAGAGAGTTTTATATATATATATATATATATATATATATATATATATATATATATATATATATATATATTTTTAGTTAAAATCAAAATTATGAGTTGTTTAGTTGTTTTATTGATAAATTGGCTATTCAATTTGTTAGAGTATATATATACTTTGATAAAATGCTTTGAATTAGTGGTTTTGGTTGAAAAACAAAAGTTACAGTGTTGATTTTCATTGAAATATAAAAAAGTAAGTTTTAGCCAAAAACAGTGAATTTGGGTGTGTTAATTTTGTTGTTTATGTTGTTATATGAGTAGAAACATGTTAGGAGTTCATAAATTTTGTTTACATGAAGTTGTTGTATGATTTACGTGTTATTTGGTCTGTTAAAAACGAGCTTGTAGGCCAAAATTGGCTTTTTTCTCGTGTTATATTGAAATTTGTCTGTCACGAGTCTGCGGTCAGCCATGCATGGCATGGACTTCTTGATACCTTTTGTAGCGCATGCGCCACGCCATACCCATGTCCATGTGCAGCGACCACAGTGTAAATCAGTATGGCCATGCATGGCGATGAGTTAAGCGAATCGGTCCGACAAAGTGTACTTTTTGTACACGAAATTTTAAGAAAAGTTATGTGATGATAGTAGGACTGCTAAATGTTGATTTTAGTATTTCTATACAATGAATAAGTATGTTATTAACAATTAACTTGTGTTATAAATCGATTATGTGATTAAAAATCCAATTTTAAATGATGAACGTACTTAGTTATGTTTGTAAGATGGTAATGACTAATTATGTCATGATGACATATGTTTATAGGATATTGTGATTCGTATTGATTTGGTTTAGCCTACGAGCAAGGCAAGTTCTTTAACTCTACTTTTAGAATTGTGCAATCGCTTAAATTTTCTTTGAGCAAGTTTTTCTAATCCTTTATCTTGTTGAACTAATTATGGTTTTCAATTCGATTATGATATAATGATGTAAGTTATTCTTGAGCAAGTTATTCTTGTATTTAACTTGTTGTTTAGCATGCAAATTTATATATTCTAATGTTGAACATTTTTATCGATCAAATTGTTATGCATGCTTAGTATTCAATCCTAATTAACCTTGGCTTAGTATTGTTCAAGCAAGGTGTTATAGTTATTCAAATTGTATGCTCTTAGATTATTCCTAAAGCATGACTTTAGTTTACTATGATTGATTCAATCACGATTATTCTATAGTGAAATGTTCTTGGTTTCATTCAACTAATCCTTAGTTGATGCTCGTTGAATTCCAAATTACCCTGAAAGCTTATCCAAACCAAACTTCCTTAGTTGATTCTGAAGAAGGACATGCCCCTGCCAATGCTGAAAGTCAAGGAAGCTTGCCTGATGATCCAAAGGCCTCAGAGTCTGAAGAGGAAGAAGAGTCTGACTCTACTATAGCTGAACCTCCAAGGAGGAGAAAGAGCTACAGACTACTTGCTCAATTTGCCTCCAAAAAGAAGAATGATCACTCTACTGCAGTCATTGAATTAAGTGATGATGAAGAAGATGAATCCAAGGAAGATCTTGGTGAAGAAGGGTCTGGAAATGAAACACAGCAAGAAAGATTCATCGATGGATCCGATCGAGAATGTTTCGTGAGCTCGTAAAGAGAAGAAATGGAGAAAGATTCTGACTCTACACATCAGGAATCAGAAGAACCAGAAGATCATCCTGTCATTTCTCCAGCTAGGAGTAACAGAATGATAGAAGTGGAAGCCTCAAATGAACAACCAGAAGTACTTCCAGAAATTTCAAGACTAGAACTGGTGGCTCAGAACTTCCCAATGTTGAAGAGTGATGCAACAATGATGATCAAAGACAAGCCCCACTACAAAGTCTACAGACATGCTGGCAACTATTATATTCTTTATGATCGTAGAGTGAATTCTGAAGGAAGAAGGATTATGGCCAAGGAGATAATCGTAGATTCTGTTCACTCTACCAATGATGGTGTTCAAATCCAAAATGAGGAGCCTCCATCTGCTCAAGCACTGTTTCCCGACATTCCTTCATCCTCCAATAGCGATTGGTACTCAACGATTCTTCAGATTCTCAATACTTTCGAAAATCTATCCAAGGATGAAAATCGTAGAGTCCAATATAGATTTCAACAAGAAGCTGCCCAACCAGATGACCAAATTCCTATGGAGCAGGAGCTGTTGAAGAATTCTGCTGAGCTGGTTGAGAAGATATCTCTAATCAATGAAGAGTCAAAGATATTGACAGCTATAGAGGATAACTCAGTTCAAGACAGAATCCAAGCCAGTATGGCTGATGTATCTCTCAAAATCAAAGAGAGAGATCAAATCTATCTCAAGATCATAAATGATCAGAAAGCAGAATGTAAAACCCCAAATTTTATGAATAAAGATTTAATTTTCTTGAAATATTTTTTAAAATTATGGTGTGAATTTGAGATAATGTTATAGTTATGGGTAGTATTTATAAATTTTGCAAAGTATGCAAGTATTATATTCGATTAGTCGGGGAATATTCGTTTTAGCAGGAAATATTCGTACAACGGCGCAATCATTGGTGGACCTCCTCTAACGGAATTATTATTTCGGATTGAAAAAACGACAAAAATATTTTTATGAAAATAACGGCGAAAGTTTTTACCGTTAATATTGTTGAACTACTCGGTAGTAAAAAGTACGATGAATGGCATGGTTACATAGTAGCATTACGGTATTGATTATTGATTCTACGTAAGAAGTCACTCGGTTTTGTTCAATTATTGATCTGAAGAATTGTTGCATAGTATCTCACGTTATTTGATTCAATTATTGTCAATATTTTATATATTATTAAATCAATAATTGAGACAACGAAGTTATTAATATTATTATTTGCAATATTAACGATGTCTAGAAGTTACGCCAAGGAGAGGTTTGGTCACCTAATCATAGCCCTAATAGGAGAAATCCTTATTGGAAAGCCCCTCTTTCATGGGAATGACACAGTCGATTAATAAGTGAATTATAATAATGATGATAAATGTTGTTAAATATATTGAGGTGTCTTTTTATGAAGTCACGGAAGTTTATATATATATATATATATATATATATATATATATATATATATATAAATTTTGTTTTATTAGTATTATTAATGAAATAAAAGCAGAAAAAACTTTTTATATAAAGCAGAATACTTTTATAAAGTTATTTGTTTTATTAGACTATAAATAGAATATATTATATTCTATTATGCATAGTATTTTGCATAGTAAAACCTTTTTATATAAAAAAAAGTAATACTTTTATAAAGTTATTTGTTTTATTAGACAATAATTAGAATATATTATATTTTATTATGCATAGTGTTTGCATAATGCCTGCGTAGTGTTTTGCATAGTAAAATCTTTTAATATAAAATGAATACTTTTATAAAGTTATTTATTTTATTAGACTATAAATAGAATATATTATATTTTATTTTAAAAAATTTGTTTTATTAGAATATTTTATTAATACTGCTTAGTAAATCAATATGGACCGTCCGTTTAAAAGTAAATCAATCTGAACCGTTCATGAATTAGTTACTATTCAGGTCCATTCTCCTATAAATAGAAGCTCATTCCTTCATTATTTCTTACTTAATTCTTTGAAACTCTAGATAGAGAAACTATATAGAGAAAGAAGAAAAGTATTCGCTACTTCACTACTCTTATATTAGGTTTCTTCTAAGGTAAGGGTATTATTTCTTTTGTATTCATGAAAAGAACTTCATTATTTCATTTTTATTATTACATTGGAATAACATGTATACGCTGCTACTACCTATACTTGATGAAATTCTTACATTATTTCATTCCTTATTATTATGTTAGAATAACCATACATGCAAAGTACCGCATACATGGTGAAATTCTTACATTATTCCATTCTTTATTATTACATTGGAATAACACATACATGTGGATTACCACATGCATGGTGAATGATCCTTTGTATTCATTTCTTATTAAATTGTGGAAATGATCTGTCTACGTGGATTACCACATGGCGGGCGAAAATCCATTTGCAGTTTCATATATTCTATTATACTCAGTTGGTTAAAATTTTGGCTTCTATATTCCATGAAATTAGTAGAATATCCTGGATATTGCGCTTCATCCAGTATCTTTTCATGGAAATATTCTTCTGAGCATTCTTGAATTTTACTCTACAAAGCAATATCATGTTGACAATTTGGACGTTATTGGTTCTTGGATAAATTAATTCTTGAACTTATTTTATTGAATTCTTATATCATTGTCATCGTCCTCATATTTATATTATGTTGAAAGTCATCTGTGGCTTGTAGTGCATAGATGGACTTGGTATGATTATGACCAGGGATTATTCGGTATAATCATGACCGTAATGTTACAAATGATGTGGTTAAAGTCCTCATTGGCCTGTATAGCGTTGATGGATAGTTGTTGGCATGATCATGACCATTGATGAATACACGAATATCATTGGCCCATAGTGCATGGATAATTTGTGGTTGTGATACTAATGAATATCATTGGTCATAGTCTTGAGGATGATGTGGATTATTTATTAAAATTTGAGTCCCAAATGATAAAAGTGATGAAAAACCTTTTTAAATCATAAAAGGTAGTAGATTTTATTCTCTACTTGACTCTTTTAATGGATTGCTTGTTCCGCTGCAGTTAAACTTGATGTTTGTTATATTTTATCAGTTTAACACTGTTGAAGGCTAATGATAATTTATTCTGCATTATCTTAGTCATAATATTTCTTACTAGGCTAGTTGAGCTCACCCATTTGCTTTCATTGTTCTCTTCAGGAAATGAGAACGTAGCGGGGACTAGTCGGGGAACTGAGTGACGGTCCAGGAGATAGTATTAGTATTCCTCACTATTTTGTTAAATAGTGTGAAAATAAATATAATGAGGACTCTTTTGAGTGTGGATATTATCTAGATGACAATATTCTTATTAAAACTCTTAGTTTACGTTTTATCGTATTTTACACGACAGCTGTATTATTAAGTTGTATTTGAATTTTGTACCATGTATTTGGTGACTCAAGATGGGTAATGTATACCTATTTTGGGGGCGTCACACAGAAGCTCTACGAACACAAAAGGCAAATGAAGAACAACTCCAAGTCCTCTCTGACAAGATTGACAACATAAATCAGTCTTTCTCTATGCAACTTGAGTTAAGCCAACAAGAACTCAAGATTGAAGTCGGTAACTCCTCTTATCTGATGGAGCAGCTTATGCCCAACATGGAACAGCTCTCCCAAGTGATTAAAGACAAAAAGGGGGAGAAAAAGAGGCATAGAAAGAGGCAGAGTAAGAGGCACTCTAGAAAGGGCAAGAAGAGCAGAAGGAAAGAAAAGAAGAAGACAACAGAAGAAGAAGCAGAGTCATCATCTGAGAGGGAGCCAAAGGATGATGAGCCTGTGTTTGCAAAGGCTGAGGAGGAGCCAACAAAAGAAAAGAAGAAGTATACATCTGAGGGGGAGCAGACAAAAGAAATGTAGTCAACGTCCCAGGGAGAGCAGGTACAAGAAGATCAAACAGATGAATAGTTGATCAACAGACATCCTGGAAGCATACATGGAGCCAAAGAGGTACATCTCTAACCAGTTAGGTATGTTCTGGATCCAGGATGTAAAATGTCATAGTGTATTAAATTCCATATTATTATAAATGACATTCATGATTATCTGTTTTAGAAATACAGCTGCTCACTGTATATAAGATTCATTCATAACATGCATATGCACTTATTGTTTTTGTCATAATCAAATAGGGGGAGATTGTCAGGAATAAGCATATGAATGTTATTCCTATTTACATATGATTTGATTATGATATATATATGAATGATTATGCAAGTATGCTTGCATTAAGAAAAGATGTAAAGTCCTTTGATAGATAATAGAAACATGTGTACAAGGACTTAGAATGAATTGATCAAATATGTTAGGTTGATCCTACATACAAAAAAACGACTTTGTAAAGTCCTTAAAAAGAAATGATGTACAAGGACTATAAATATAGAAAGATCAAGCATGTTAGGTTGATTTTATGATGTAATAGAGGGTTCATTCGATCGTCGAGCACTACACCGTAAATCGTAGTCTTCCGGAGAGTCGAGGATAACTCGAGAGCTATCGGCGTAATCGTAGTCTGCAAGATAGTAGATCTCGGAGTTAAGTAGCAGTGTCGAGGAGCACTTTCTCGGGAATAGTAGTCCGCCGAGGAAGTCGTGTTGAGAATCGTGAGAGAGACACCGCCAACGAGTCGATAGAGCATCCGCAAGAAGCCAAGTCAAGAATCGTAGACTACACTTGGAGTCATAGAGTCTACTGGTGTCGAAGCCAAGTCAAGAATCGTAGACTACACTCAAAGTCGAAGAGTCTACTGATCGTGTCAAAGGCAGAGATCGTAGTCGAGCAAGATCAGATGAAGACAACAAGCATAACGACAGAAATCGTAAAGTGTCAAGATCTGATCTCGAAGTCGTAGTGTCTGCACAGCCGAAGCTGAATCGTAGAGTGCAAAACTAAGACCTCAACAGATGTGCTCACAAAGCCAAGGTAGAATCGTAGAGCAAACACGATTCTCAACAATTGAGCAGTCCCAGAATATCCAAAGGAACCAAGCCTCTGGTTGGTACTGCATAGATACATCCCACCTGAAGGAAACTAGAGAGCACTCAACGAATGGCATTCAAGCTAACAGAAGATTTAAGCATCAACTCAATCAGCATGCAGACTGAGTTGTGAAGCCATTCAAGATGAAGTCTTCCACAAGTTGATCATAAGAAGACTTTAATAATCGACTAAGGAAAGTCGGTGAATAACGATTCTTTGTCAAGTAAATAGAAGACAGCGATCTTGGAAGCATCAGGATCGTAGTGTTTGCCAAACAAAGAAAGAACTGATGGAGTGTACACAGAGATACTGGTTAGCCTTTGAAGAACAAGGCTAAAGTGATTAAGCATTGGATCAGTCCATTGATGATAAGTGAACGGGAGATCACAAGGAGAAAGCAAGCTGGACATACCACAAATCTGAAGTGTCTTGTTGTTCAGAAGGGACCAGAACAAAGAGTCAAGCCATCAGTATCTGAGAGCAGTCGAGGCAAACAGAAGTGTTGAGGCACTGCACAAGAGAAGGAAGAGGTGTTCTACATTGAAGATCCAATGAACATCCTTCAAAGATTATAGTGTTGACTCTACATGAAAATAAGCATCAGTCAACAAGACACTACGATCAGGTCCAAGAAGATGTGGATCAGAATCGTAGAGTTCAAACAACTGAGGATTGAAGCATTGGCAACGGTTCAATTTGAAGGTTAACCTCTGATCGAAAAATCAGAAGGGGAAATAGAGTCGTCGACCTGCCCGAGACATCAAAGTAACATATCTGACGGGGTAGGTGAAACAATAGACAGCAATGTCAGAAAGTCATGCCATGTCACATCTGTAGTCTGCACCAAATAACTCGAGATCTGCGAAGCAATTCAAAAGCCTTTAACGACTACTCTCCAACGAGAAGATTGGGAAGGAGTATAAATCAACAAAGCTTCAAAGATTAAGAGTTGTTGATGATTGCTAAGTTGCAGAACCGTTGAGTTGTTGGAATGCTATTGTTGACTCTACGAGTACCACTAGAGATTAAGAGAACAAGTCTCAGTGACAGTGAGACTACATAGGTGGAAGTGAAGCAGCTTTGAAGGACTTAAACAGACAAGAGCTTCAATCAACAAATATGAGAATGCCACTGAAGATGGCAGCCAAGCTGAGAGCCGAGAAGGCCAAGAAGATAGCATTCAGAAAAGTGGCAGAGTACAAAGAAGATCAAGAGAGCCACTCTACAGATCACCATGAACCAAAAGCTGAAAAAGAACAGAAGCAGTCATGTCTGCAAAACATTCAAGAAGGGTTCAGGGTTTACTAAGTGTCAGACGAAGTCTACCAAAAGCTCAGAGACTTAGAAAATCCAGATGGTGATGGTGCATAGCTGACAGCAAATGAAGATGAGCATAAAAGAGCAAAGAACAGATGTACCAAAGAGGATGTAGTCCAGACTCTAAGCAGAATGCCAAGAGGACTACGCCAAGCTGCTAAGTACATAAGATGTTCAAGCTGAAAGACATCTTAGCAGCTCAACACCAACAACTACAACAACTACAACAACCAGAAGCCAAGGCCTGAGGGGTCCTTGTCCAGAGGGACTAAACGAAGTTCCAAGCCTGTTGGGCTTGAAGAGTTTCTAGGGAACTAGAGGAGTTCCAAAGCTGCTGGCCTTGAAGAGTTCTTAGTGAACTGAAGTCCCAAGGCATGGCGGCCTTGAAGGAATCTTAGTGATTCGTGGTCTTGCCCTTCCTTAGGGAAAATCTCGCTAGTTGAAAGCGGAAGAGTGGATTAGGAGCTTGAGTCTCGAACCACTTAAAACCCTTGTGTCTTTTACTTTATGTCATTTACATTATGTACATTAACTGCTATAACTGCTATGTATGTTTTAACTGCTTACTACTGAATTAACTCTACGAACAATGTATGTCTGATTATGAATATATCAATGAAGGTGATCTTTTACTTATTCCGATGTGCTTGAAAAGATTCTTATATCTGTCATATGCTAATTCATGAGCAATACAAAATAAATGAGAAAAGTATTTGAAATTAAAAAGGATCTATTCAACCCGTCCTTCTAGATCTATATTGTGCCTACTGGGAACTAACAAAGGCAAGTCTCCTAACTCTCACAACTTTGGATTTTGTGCAAGTTCTCTAACTTCATTTGATTCTTATATTGAATGCAAGTTTCTAAATTCTTTACATTGTATATATATTGTATAATCCGAATTATTGCCATATCAACCATATTTATACCTAACAAATATTTATTACTATTCAAAAATCATTTGTATACCTTGACATTGTTGCGAGCATTGGACTTATTGTTCATAAATGCATTATAAAAAGTGGTCTAAGCCTTTGATTCGGCTAGACTATAATCGTGTGTTAAGAAAGCTATCCAAACCAATTAACTTGGTGCGAACTCTTGTAAATCTACTGAGATGAACAACCCTCTTAAAAGGGGGAAATTTTATATTGTCGGGGAACCAACGTGCGCACATGAGTATGATTAAATGTTATGCATAATGTAGGGTACTTTAGGCTAATCACCTGTTGTACTCGTTTATATTGGATTGCAGTATAATACTGTTAATTCTAGTAAGAGTTCTTAGTCCTTAGTGACTGCTCAGTGTTCATTCTTATTGAACCTTGAAATGAATAAATCTTGAAATTTTGTTGATATCCTTCAGTCTATAGTGACACCTATTAAATACTCTTGATATTTCTTGGTATCCTTGAATTATCAATTATTGTTATACCTTTGAAGATTCAAATGTTATAACTGCTTATTCTTCTTGCTATATTACTTGCTGGGCAAATTTGTTGCTCATTCTTGCGTCCCTAAAAACATTACAGTTAAGGCAGAGCAAGGCGATACCTTAGGGAAGGACAAAGAAAAGGGCAAGGCTACAGAATAGCTTAGTCCTTTGTGTAGAAGTATTATTATTATTATTATTATGATTATAATGATGTATTAAGGATGATTAAAATATGTTTAAATGTAATCACTGGATTGTTGTAGTAATGGTTATGGTACCTTGGGACGCGAATATATATATTATAACGATGTAAATTATTCTATTACTTTCGTTGTTGATGATTTTAGTATGATATTAGAACTAGCACGTGACGAACCAAATTCGAGATATGAGTGTCTGAATTTGGGGGAGTCACAGGTAATAGTGGATCGGTTGACGAAATCGGCTCACATCTTACCAATTGGAGTTAGGTATAACCTAGAGCAATTGGCTAAACTTTATGTCAAAGAAATGATTTCAAGACATGGAGTGCCTGTTTCGATTGTGTCAGATCGTGATCCACGATTCACATCGAATTTTTAGAGAAGTTTGCAAGAGCAAATGGGAACGCAGTTGAGGTTGAGTACAACTTATCATCCTCAGACGGATGGACAAAGTGAACGGACAATTCAAACGCTAGAAGATATGTTAAGATCTTATGTTATGGATTTCAAGGGGAGTTGAGACGAACATCTGCCATTAGTGGTGTTCGCTTACAATAATAGTTTTCACGCTAGTATAGGTATGCCGCCTTATAAAGCGTTATATGGGAGGAAGTGCAGAACCCCACTATGTTGGGATGAAGTAGGTGAACGTCGAATGTTGGGACCTGAGATGGTACAACAGACGGCAGACATGATAAAATTAATACGTACTCGATTGGTAGAGGCTCAAGATAGACAAAAGAAGTATACAAATCCTCACCGTGAGAAGAGGGAGTTTGAGGTAGGGTCGTATGTCTTTCTGAAAGTATCTCCTTGGAAAGGGAAAATACGTTTTGGAAAGAAAGGGAAGTTAAGTCCAAGGTTTATAGGACCTTTTGAAATTTTAAGATGGGTAGAAGAGGTAGCTTATGAAGTAGCTTTACCTCCAGGGATGGAACGAATACACAATGTGTTTCATGTGTCTATATTGCGTCCTTATAAATTGGACTACAAACAGGTAATAGAGTATGAATCTATTCAGATAGAAAAAGACTTAACGTATGAAGAACTTCCAATTCAAATTATTGATAGGAAGGAACAAGTTTTGAGAAATAAGATAATACCTTCGGTGAAGGTAATTTGGAGGAACCATAATGCCGAAGAAGCAACGTGGGAACTCGTTAGTAAAATGAAGGAAAATTTTTCCCATTTATTTATGTAATTGTATCAAGATTCTTGTGACAGAATCCTTATAAGGGGGGAATGGAACGTCTGAGAAAATTAGATTTTTATGTGAATTAATTTTTTTTTGATTATTTGAATTAAATGAATTTAATTGTTTATTTATCTAAGTAAGCTGTTTAAAGGTCGTTCTATAACATAGAATGTGTCGATGTGGTTAGGATTCTGGCTATGTGCTAGGAATAATTGTTTTGAATTTCCAAAAAGAAAATAAAAGTTTTTCGAGAAATTTTCGTAAAAACAATATTCATCCGTTTCTGCTCGAGAATTAAGTATGAATTTCTGAGAAATGCGTAATGATAGAATTCTAAGACGAGATGGAATATCCAATAATATTTCAGTTATGGCAAACGAAGTTTTCTCCTGCGGACTTAAAACCTAAGAGTTAGGAAAAGTGAGTTTCGAGAATGAAATGACTTTCTATAATGATTAAGGTTATTATACGTGAGAAATACGAGTATGATACTAGTTATTATACGAGTATAGTAAGAAGATTATTACGACGTATAATACGAATATCGTACGAATACTATACGAGGAGAATACGAGAATTATACGAGTAGAATACAATGAAGTCTTAATGGACTTTAGCTATTAGACCTAGACCTTGTCAAGCCCTATTAGTAAATGAATGAAGCCCAAGTATGAGTTATATCAAAACCCAATGTTAGGTTAAATTAAGCCCAATTCGATTTAACCCTAAGCCTGAACCAAGAAATCGAATCGCGGATCGACCCGATGGATCACCACATGGGTAAAACCCATGGGGGCAACCCATATGGGACCCAAAAGGCCATGTGGGTTGGCCACTTGGTGGCTAAGTAAAGTGTTTTACTTGGTTGCTAAGCTAGGAATAGTAAGGAGGTGGGACGAATAACCAAATTTCCCTCCATTGGATTTTCTATATAAGAGAGGCTAGGGTGGTTCATTTGGTTCTTTCACCAACTTGACCAACATATATTGAGAGAGAGAAAAGAGCACTGACAATTAATCAAGTGAGTTCAAAGAAAAACATACAAGCTTTATTCAAGAACGCGAAGAACGTTAAGGTAATAATACGTACACTTTAGTCTTCGATCCTTGTCTATTTATTTTTCGAAGAGAAGTATGAATTGGTGGAGCATGTCTCTTCCGGAGTATTAAAGATGGCTATTAGTGAATTAAAACATTGATAAGCCATGTATAAGTAAGAATCATAAGCGTTTAAGTTTAATCAAAAAAACCATTAAGCGTTGATTGGTTGTTGATGGACAAATTGAAAACCATCATATATAGGTTATGTACTTATTGCTTGGTTAGGTTATAGACAATGAATTAATGGATTGGTTCCATTTGATTTGGCGTATAAAACACGAGTAACGAAGTTATGGCGAAATTTACGAGATTAGGCGATAATCGTTGAAATCATAGAACTCTCGGATTAGTAGTCAAAACTTGTCGTTTAATTCAGAAACCCTAGTTTTCGATGGCGTAACATAGACCAACGTATTTAAGAGTCGTGGACTCAAGAATGGTCGAATTCCGACTTAGAACGAAGAAAACGAGTTATGAACGCTCACGAGCATTAAACGAACGTGTAATAGGACGTTAAATAGTGAATTCATTGTTAACGGATTTGAAAACTACTTTTATCCGGATGAAATCGAAGTACATGGAATGTATAAGAAAACGACTTTTGAACGAGCCAATTCCGACTTATAATGACCAAATTATGAGTCCGAAAAGAATTGAACTTGAAAGTGTAAAAAAAATTCAACGGCTCAAGGTAGGCACTGCAGCGCCACCCCAAGCTTAGAAATCATGGCGAGGAAGCTGAAAATTTTTGGGAATTAGCTATTATTAGTTAGTAGCCATACTTACCGCCACTTTGGTATAGGAAGTCTCGCGTCGCAGCTCCGAAACAAGGGTTTAGACACTGCTCAATGGCGTCGCACCACCAATGATGAACGAGAGGATGGCGTCGCAGCGCCGGTAAAGAAGATTTGTTGACCAAATTAATTTCCAAAACCAAATTGTTGCAAGACGAGTAGGACACATGTATATAATTAGTATGCATGGTAAGACCATCCCTATATCATATATATATATATATATATATATATATATATATATATATTGATAAATTTAGTAATTTAACATTGTTTAATAGTAATTAAACAAAGAATGTAAAGTATGGGATGTGACGCCCCCAAATCCGGGTCTCTTCCAACCCGACAAATGGTGCTACACGGTACTACCATTCATACATACATTCAATTGAAATACCTCAAAAGAACGAATATGTCCTCTATATATTAAAATAATATTTACATTCCCCAGGTTCTTTATAACCCTTTCACTTGTTCTTGTCATAATATCAAATATATTACAAACATTCATCCTATACTATTACATAAGTATTCTACAGGTTCGTCTTCGCCTTGCCCTTATCCTTGCCGGAGCCTTCGGTCCGTTCGATCTTAGCTGTGTTCATATGGTTCAAGCAAGAGTGAGCATGACTAGCTCAGCAAGTACTACAATTCTAATAAACAACATGCTTGAAAAATAGAACTCATATATCTTCAATAACTGAATAGTTACGAAGTACTATCGATAATTCAAAATAGCACTTCTTTTCCTTTAAAACGTTTTACAACAACAATATTCAGTAAAACATCAGTTCCGGTCCAAGACCTTGAGCATTTCATAAGTTCTTTGACAAGGACATCCCGACACTAAGTCCGTAAGTCCGACATTTCTTACGAGCACTTCTGGGTGATCAGCCCATAGTACTCTATGTTGATCAACACTACATTCATTAAACGTATACGTTGTGGCAACCTCACGTGCCTGTCGTTAAACAACAAAAACATTTTAGCATACTCAATCTTTGATTGAAAACTATACCAATATAACTCGGTAAACATTACTCATGCTTGACAGATTCATAATACAAGTCTAGTAGAAAGAATTGGCTTTGACTTCATCATTCAAGACTTAAATGCGAAAGAATATATGAATTATAAAGCTTGTCCGCATCGAATGGAACAAGGGTTAGAATACTTGCCTTGACGTTTTGCTACCGATGATTATCACACGTACACTTTAAGTCTCTAAGTCTCTACAATACATGATCATATAACATACCACATTAGGTTTTATATAATCAAGTAGGTATATTATTATATCTTACCCTTCATCTCAATCTAAATTCTGACTTAGATCTGTTATTATGGTTTCCGACTTTTCATTACGTCATTCACATTACGTTCACATTCAATTGATTATTAACTCTAATCATCATACATTACATGTCTAACAATGCCTTAACAATGTTATATTAACACCTTAGTTCATTACCTATGAGTTATCCTTCATTCTATACTTGTAAACATTCTTGTCTATCAAAACTCTGGGACTGGCGCCGCGACGCCACACTTAACTCTACATCTCATGCCAGCAGTTATGAAAGTTAGCGATATCTTCGACTTCATTACTGGTATTGCATAGGGCACCATTTATTTTAGGTTCAGCCATGGCTGCCAACTCGTGTCTATAGAAAAATTTTTTGATTTTTAATTTTGTGAACTTCCCGGACGCATAACTTCTTCGTTATAAGTCCGAATTGGCTCGTTCAAAGGCCTACGGTTCAAAAATTACATACTCTATGCGTTCATGCAAAAATTTTATCTATTTGACTTCGTTTGCTAAAATTTCACCTATTAGTTCATTTTAAAGAAAACGATAAACGTTCGTGAACGTTCAACGCTCGTTTCTTCGTTCTAAGTCGGAATTCGGTCATTTTCGAGTCCGCAACTCTATAATGCCAAATATGACGTGTCTCCATCAAAAACCAATGTTTCCAACTTCAAACACAAAATACGACTTCCATTCCGAGAATTTCACGAATTCGACGATAATCGTCCAATCGTGTGAATTCCAGCAAAGCTTCATTACTAATCATTCTAAATGGATTTTAACCAACACATGAACATTTCAAGTTACTTATTACACCAACTTATTGACAAAGTAGGTTTTGACTTATTCTCATAAGTCAATGACTTAATCAACTTTTAACTACAAATTCTCATGCTTATGACTTACTATGAACTTAAGTCCTTCAATCAATGTTCTCATACTATATTGAACATACTAACATCATATGCCAAACATATGACAAGTTCTTCACAAGTTTATCATCTTATTTAGGTTCAAGTTGCTTATTCCACTTATTCGGCTTAAGTTCGTTCATTAATGACTTCTTATATGTTCTTAGCATACAATCCCACTTCTCTATCAATCCTATCATGGTAGAGATAAAGATATAGTAGACAAGAGTCTTATCCTTGAAGACTATTACTTCACTTCTCTTTGGAAAATCTAGCAAAGGTTGAATGACTTATAAGAGCTTATGTGGCTTATTCTCTCTAACCAATAAGTTACTTATCTTGAGAGAAGTTGAGAGGAATTTTTAATCAAGCAATCAAATGAATTGAGAGCTCTATATTTATAGGCTTGGCAAAGTGAGGGTACTTTAGTCATTTGGACATTCCACCTCCTTTAATCACCTCCTTAATACACCTCCTTACTATTCATTACCTAGCAACCAAGTAAACTTTCTAGTTACTTCTATTTCTTGGCCACCACAACACTTAGTCACCACACAAAATGTTTGCCCATCAAGTCTACCCATTTCTCACTTAGTTTGCCCCATGGATCATGGCTTAATCTCATTGGGCTTGCTAATTAATCTAGCTAATTCCTTATTGGGCTTACACTACAATAGTTTGGATTCATGACATATCAAACACTTGGGCTTGAGTATCACTTACTAATTAAACTTCTACCATTTAGCTAATAATCCTACAAGTCCATTACCTTTAATTAAACAACTTAACATACATACCTCACGTATAATTCTCGTATGCTAGCTCGTATATTTATTCGTAATATACGTTATTTCATTATCCATACACAATAGTATAATACGTCGTATTATACTTACGTTCATTACTTCGTATAATGCATACGCATCATACGATTACAACTTTCTTTCCTTAACGCTTAATAAACCTAACGTTTCCAAATTAAGTCCGCATGCGAAATATTACGTTTTCCATACTTAGATTATTATTACATAATCCATCTCACCTTGATATTATAACGTTGCGTATTTCTCGGAAATTCAAAAATAATTCCCGAACGTAAATCGATGAATAGTGTTTTTCAGAAAATTTCTCGAAAAAGCTTTTATTTTCGTCTTAAAAATTCAAACACTTTAATTCTCCCACGTAGTTAAAATACTACGGCCTTCCGAGGTTTCTAGGTTATAGAACGACATTCATCTTATCAACACGTAATAATAATAAATAATATTATTTTATTCATTATTAAAAGTATTTACAAAAGGTTCGATTTTCTGGGGCGTTACATGGGAAGGTAAATCGTATTCAACTACTATGGTTTTTAACCAAGGGTCTTTGAATGTTGATTGAGTGACGTAAGAACGTTAACAAGCAGTAAGGAAGAATAGTAAAGTGAATCGAGTTTTATTAATGAAATAAATTCGATTAAGTTATAGAAGAGAAAGAAGTTGGTAAAAACAATGTGAATAGATTGTTTAATAGTTAATTGCAGTGTGCTATGTGAATATATCATGTAGAAACTGTAAAGATCAAGAACTGTTGAATTTTATTTGAAGACGCTTAAAGGCAAGTTTTCTTAACGCTTGTCTAACCTTCATGTTAGCCAAGTTTTCTGTGATTCATGTTATAAGATGCATGAATTATTTTACGAAAGAGTCGATGCCAATTTTAACTCGGCTAGACTAATCCTTAGAGTTTGATTGATTTTTTTACAAGTCTTTCAATATAGTATTGTTAACGCTATCTTATGTCAATTGTTTGGTACGGATTCAAAGGTAAGCTTGTGTATGAACAAACAAATGTATTTTACATCGATTATTCGATGGGCACGTGAGGTTTCCAAAACTTAAACGTAGATACGTTTAACAGATGAATGTTGATCAACATAGAGTACTATAGGCTGATCACCTAGAAATGCTCGTAAGATATATCGGACTTACGGACTTAGTGTCGGGTTGTCCTTTTTCAAGAATGAAAACCAAAAGAGAATGTTCATGGTCTTTTGACCTGTTTAGAATTCCTAAGTTATTATATGTACTTTGGAATTGTTTTTATAAAAGAAAAAGTGTTATTTACTGTTTCATAGTACTTAATAGCTATTGGTTCAGTTATTGAAGAATAATCATATAATTCTCGACGTGGTATTTGTATTATCTATTACTGGATTTGCTGAGCTAGTTATGCTCACTTCTTACTTGGATTATATGATTGCAGCTAAGACCGAACGAACTGAGGGTCCCAATAGGGATAAAGGCAAGGTTAAGATGGATAAGTAGATTATCCTGTAATAGATTAGTATATTGTAGGAATTATACTATAAAGAACGAAGAATGTATTTGGTTAACAGAACCTGAGAAAAGATTTATTACTATTGTAATAAGAATGTAGTAAATACACTCATTTTGATGTTGTTTCAATGGAATGAATGTATAGTGATGAGTACCGTGCAGCACCATATTTGTGGGTTGAAAGTACCCGAATTTGGGGGCGTCACATGTATGCTAGTTAGAATCTGGTGGAGAGCTTGTTTCATACAGTGATAATCTAAGGAGAATTTTGGATATCAGAGCTTATTGTTATCTAGGGCAAATAGTTTCACTAAAGGGAAAATAATAATAACTTGATTAATTGATTGTTGTACTTGGTGAAACTGAACTGCAGAACTGAATTTTTTATATATTTGGTTAACTTCATCATTAATTCTTGTTCTCTTAGTTTAAAAACAATTTTCAAAAACCCTCATCTTTATTTTCTATCAAAATAATAGAATAAATATAAAACAAATCACTCTGTGGGATCGATCATTACTTACTATTGTGCTAATTGTTTGAATTTGTAAAGTGAAAGTGAGATTAATTTAGGAGTGTAAACGCAATGACTCCCAAATTTTAGTAGATTCACGGAAGTGTTATTTGTTTTTGTTTATTCTTTGTTTTTCTTATTATTATTTTTTTGTTTTATAACTCAATCCTTTCACTCTATTAACCTAAATTTTGATCAAGAGATAGAGAAAATTGCAGATACAGAAGAAGCTCTTGTTCCATCACTTGAGGAGGAAAAGATGGTGGTGCCAAACAACAACATGACTTTAAAAGAACTGGCTACTCTCGATCTTGATCAATTGTCATTATGTATTGAATATCCTACTTTAGATGTTGCTTTTGAACTTAACTCGGGGCTAATTCATCTTTTGCCTACTTTTCATGGTCTTACAGGTGAAAATCCATATAAGCATCTAAAGGAGTTACATGTGGTGTGTTCCACGATGAAATCACAAGGAGTCACAGAGAAGCAGATCAAGCTTAGACTTTTTCCATTCTCCTTAGCGGATTTGGCTAAAGACTGGTTATACTATCTACCTTTAGGATCAATACGATCATGGACTGAAATGCAAATGTTATTCTTGGAGAGGTATTATCCTGCATCAAGAATTACCAATATAAGAAAGGAGATATGTGGAATCAGTCAGTTCAATTGAGAGAATCTCTATGAGTATTAGGAAAGGTTCAAGAAGTTGTGTTCTAGCTGCCCACCTCACGGAATTGAAGACCATCACTTGATCCAGTACTTCTATGAGGGGTTGCTACCAATGGAAAGAAGTATGATCGATACGACTAGTGGAGGAGCACTGGTAGACAAAACTCCAAACGCTGCAAAGAACTTAATTACAACCATGGTAGCCAACTCACAGCAGTATGGTACTAGGATGACTTATGCATCACAAAGGTTAAAAGAGGTGAGCACTTGTAATATTGAGCAACAAATTTTTGAATTAAATGATATAGTTCGACAAATGGCTGCAAGGAATACGCAAGGTTTTCAGCAAGCTCAACCTCAGTACCACACAGAGAACCAAGAAGTACCTGTCAATTCTAGGACATCTATGGAGAATATGTTAAGGCATTCATGAACCAAACACAACAGTTCATGAGTCAAACACAGCAATTCCAGCAGGAGACAAGAACTTCTGTTCAAGATATAAGGGACCAAGTTGGTCAGCTTGCAACCACAGTAGGAAGGTCACTTTCTCAAATTATTGAAAATGTAAGTGCTATAACAATGAGATGTTGTGTAGAGGATCAGCAGCATGGAAATTCAATACAAAGCAAGTCCGACAATAGTGAAAAAGGCAGCAGTGATGTACTCAAGCACAAATTTCCACTTCTTTCAGTTTATGAACCGAAACTACCTTTTTCCCAAGTTCTAATAAGGAATTGGAAAGTTGGAAAGAATTCAACGTGGTATACAGAGTCTAATGAAAAATTCTTGAAAGAAATGGCGAATAGGGAACAAGAACTTAAAGATGATGAGGAGTTCACTAGTGGAAACCAGTTGGAAGTGCTTGAGGCTACTACTGAATTTGAAGAAGAAATCAGGTATTCAAAGTCTGAAAATGATGAACAAGAGGAAGAGGAGAACAATTTGATAAGTTATGCATATCTTTACAAAGAGGATATAGATGATACATCGGTGCAAACAACAAAAACATTACATGATACATACCATAGGAACTATGGAATTGGATGAGGCACATGTCTAGTTCAGCATATATGACATAAAAAGGTATCTTGGTAATATTAATTTTATTTTTGCTACTGATGTTGTTGACTTTATAATGTAGGAATCTTTTGATCAAATACAATTATACGAGGAGGATTTGATGGTTGGAATGGAGCAAAATTAGGATCTGAAGGATGCTCCTAACGAACTGAAATTGCTACCAGTCCACTTGAAGTACACAAGTCCAATTACATAGGATGATAATGATGATGTCAAGCCAGTGACAATAAACAAGGGTAGCTGCTTGGGAGGCAACCCAAGATCTCATATTTGATTTTTCTATCCCTTAACTTTTTAGTTTTTTTATTGCATGTTAGCTAGTAGTATTTTCTTCTTTGCATGATTTTCTTACATTAGAGACGATGTAAGGTTTGAGTGTGGGGAGAAGATTTAGGTTTTTATTTTATTAAGGGATATTGAACCGATTTTGATGGGGAATTTGATAAAAATTAATGCTTTTAAAAATATTTGAAAATTTTGGTTTCATGATTCTATTTGGCTGTGTTAAAAAGATTAAAGTCAAAGATTAGAAATTGATGCTAAAATTTAGATTTTGCTTGATGCTTAAATAGTTGATGAATGATGAAAACTAAGTCATGATCCATAGCAACTGATTTGAATTGAATTTGTGATACATGAGTACTTGAATATGATAAGCATGTTTATTTGGCTAAGTTATTTGTGAAATTATCTATGTGCACTGATTTCATGACTTAGAACTGTTTAACTTGATTATGGTGTTGCAGAACCATGTGAAAAAAATGATGAATGAAAAAAAAGAAGGAAATAAATGAAAAATGAAAATCTGCTTCAATGTCCATTGTGCGAAATAACTGGGTATCCAAGCCTCGGGAAGCATCGGTATTCACGCTGAAAAGTGTGATGGATAAAAGCAGCTTGACTAGTCGAATTTTGTGGCCTTTGTTACTTGAATAAGTAAGCCCTAGGGGTGTCTCTACACCTAGCACCCTAAGATCATCTGGTTTGGGAGTCGGTCGAAAGTTCACTAATGGGTCTGAAAAGCCTAAGAAAAGGAGACATTGCAAATGTCAAGAAAAGAAAAAAAATACGAGAAATAAAAATTTTATTCTTGGTTGTGAGTCAGTGTGCACGATTTTTGTTCCATAATAACCAAGTTGAGTAAGTATGTGGACTTTAGAAAAGTTTTTTTGTGGTTACAAGTTGATTTAATGAAATTCGTTGGTGAAATGGTGAGGTTGTTCATTATGAGTTAACTGATGAAGGTTTGATTAGATTTCTGTGAGTTTAGTGTTGAAAGTCATGATCTGTATCTTGAAATCTTTTTGACATAATGGTTGAATAAAATTTTTCTGGAAATCAAACTTTTATTTTACATGAGGACGTGTAAAGACCAAGTGTGGGGAAATTTGATGATTGCATACTATTCATTTATTTTGATTCTTTTATGTTTAGTTTTATTGCATGTTTCATGTGTATATGAGCTTATTAAGGTGTTTAATGATTTCAAGAAGAATTAGAGCTAAAATGAGGAAAAAGGAAAAATTACAAGGTTTTTAGCATTAAGTTGTATGCATAGTCTTGGCTTTGGACTTGGATTTTATTGTAGAGCTTTTCTTTAACTTTCCGGAACATCTTGAATCGTCCTAATCGAAGTTCATATGAAAAAAGTTATGATCTTTTTACTAAATGAACGTTGAACCTCAAAGTTTGGAAGTTGCGATTTACACAACAATCACTTGGAGCCCGATTTCGACCTTGATGCAGTCTAAATCTGTCAATTCTCAAAGAATAAAAGTTGTAGATCTCGTCGATATCTTCATTTTGATAGGTAGCAGTCCCTGTAACGCCTCCCGAATCAAAAGTTATAATCGTTTTGCCAAAGGACATCATAACAGAAAATATGGGCGAATTTGAGCAGAAAAATTGAGAAATCTTGAATTTTTGGAAAGTTTATAAAAACAAATTTTGGCATATTTCTACATGAAATTGGATTAATATTTCTATTAGATTTAGAATATCTTTTAGACTAAGATTTATTTCCAAATTGGATTCTATTTCTTTATGGAAACTAGTTATGATTTGTAATTCCTTTTAGGATTTGAATTTCTAATTCCCATAAGAATTAGGACTTTGTCTAGCACTATAAATAGAGGATGATAGTTAGGGTTTTATTCATTCAACTATCAACTATCATCTATTGGAGAGAAAACTCAAGAGCATGTCAGGCTAGTTATTTTCATTCAGTTCTAAAGGGAGGTGGAACCTTGTTACAAGTAATTAATTAATTGAGTATTATTCTTTATTCCTTCTTGTGTGAAATTTCTTCTGATAATATGTTTTCATTGATTACATGCTAATTAATCTAATTAATTTGATATGATCAATTGAGTTAATTTGATCATTATCATCTGCTAGATTAAGATTGGTATTACGTGTAATTGATATCTGTCTTCATCATAAGTAGCAACTTGGTGATAATAATTATGGACAAGCTTTTGCTTATTGCTAATATTATCAGAAAATAAGTTAAACATATCGAGCTTATGCGTTTGTTGCTTGGATTAACCTAATTCTCTATTTTTTAATACTTCTATCATATTAAATCTAGAGATCTTATTCTAGGTTGTATGCTAGTTAAAATCTGGTGGAGAGCTTGTTTCATACAGTGATAATCTAAGGAGAGTTTCGGATATCAGAGTTTATTGTTATCTAGGGCTAATAGTTTCACTGATGAGAAAATAATAATAACTTGATTAATTGATTGTTATACTTGGTGAAACCGAATCGCAAAACTAAAGTTTATATATATATATATATATATATATATATATATATATATATATATATATATATATATATATGGTTAACTTCATCGGTAATTCTTGTTCTCTTAGTTTAAAAACAATTTTCAAAAACCCCCATCTTTATTTTCTATCAAAATAATATAATAAATATAAAATAAATCACTCTCTGTGGGATCGATCCTTACTTACTACTGTGCTAATTGTTTGAATTTGTAAAGTGAAAGTGAGATTAATTTAGGAGTGTAATCGACAGCTCCCAAAATCTAGATAGATTAGTACATACTTTGTTTGCTCTTGGGAAGAGGATGATTGATCTCATAATTATTTGTGTGGAGACACTAAAACAAGTATGTAGGTGCTTATTGAAAAAATAAGTCAACATGACTCGCTAAAAGAATACCTAATGGAGTTTTACTTGCTTGTCAATAGAAATTCTTAAAGTGATAGTAGTACAAGTGATCCTTGGACTTGAGATCATCATAGTATAGTGTGTGTGATGAGTTATAATTTGACATGTCCCTTAAGACCCTTAGGGTATATCAAATGGTACATTTGTGTATAATAAGTCCTACATGGAGAAAATGAATGGTCAATATAGAACCTACCATTTTTAGTAAAAGGAGATAATTGAATTGTACGATAACTATTCACTGAAAGGTTGTTTTATGATTAATGTTAAAATTTATATTATCTAAAAAGTCGTTGATCGCTAAGGGCAGGAGCGGACGCAAGTTAGGGGCAGGGGGCACATGCCCCCATTGAAATTTTAGGAGTCAAGGGGGTTAACAGAAAAAAAAATTTGAGAAGATTTTTATACTTCAAAGCTCCACTGCATCATTGCTACAATATAAAAGACCAAATCTAATTGTCTAAATCAATTGGACGTGTACTTCACTTTTCAACAGAAGGAGGGAGCAACAGAGGAACGTGTATATTTTAATTTTAATTTTAGCTTTTAATTTTATAAATTTAATAATTTTTTTAAAAATTTTTGTAATTGTTTATAGACCTTTTTTGTACTTTTATAAAATTAGAAATTTTTGCTTCTTAAAGTAACACTCTAACAATGAAGAGAACTTCATCAAATAAAAGTTCTTCAAGTACAAGTATGTGTTCTATTCTATTTTTACTTTCTTTAAATTTTATAATGTTACTTATTAGTGGTTTAATTGAGATTGTTTATTGTTGGTGCTAATTACACTTGACTATTCATATTGTATATTGATCTTGTTTTAATGTTGAATTAGTTTTTAAAATATTTAATGATATGACACTTGATGGTCAACTCTAAAATTATATTGTGGATAGGCTTAAATATGAATTGGTACCCTAAACTATAGGTCATATTCCACTTCGATGATCCACCTTTTAATTTTGTCAATTAGGTGATTAAACTATCAATTTTTTTCAATTACACCAAATTGAACATGCCACGTCAGAAATTGCTAACGTGACCAATTTTGTGGGGTCTTAACAAGCTTATGTGGCAAAAAAAATAATTTATTATTCATTACATAAACAAATCATTTTACATCATGGACAAAATCGTCAAAACACACTTAAAAACCCTAATTAAAATCAAACAAAGATATCAGAGAGGAGAGAGAGAGAGAGGGTACGTCGGCCTCCATGGATACAGAGCGTTTTTCTCACGAGATATTTCGAGAAAAAGCTACATTTTGATCAAACCCAGAAATGGGTAGTGAAACAGTGACCAAATCCAATTTTTGAGTCGATCAAAGATATTAAAACCAAATCTTCAACTCCGACTTCATAGCAATCTCTTTCAAGAAGACTGGTTCTACTCGGTCACGTCGTGGCAATGAAAGTATTGCCGATGAGACATGGCCAAAACAAAGCTACTTAAAGGCCAAATACGATCTTAGAAAGGTTTGTGTTCTTGATTCGCGGTTTGCCCTTTCTCAATTAGGGATTCCAAGCTCATTGCTCACCCGCGAGTTTATCATATATATCTCCAAAGAAATTTAGGGCAATTTGAATTGTATTCTGTTACATTTCTGTGTAAGATTAGAAGATTATAAAGTCGGAGCATATTTATTTCTCCTATTTAACAATTTTATTGCATATATAGATGTTTGTGCCTTTGAATTAATTCATAGCGACTGAGAGTTTAGATTTGAACTCCATAACAAAATATTATTTGGAGGTATTAAATTTATTTATGTGTATAATTTGTTGGTATGGATGGCAGTTTACTTGGTATTTCTGTATATTTTCGCTTTCTTCTTTACTATAAATATGTGGTTGTGTTCTTTGAATAACAAAGGGGTCTGTGAAGAAGAAAGTAAAATAATCCCCTACTTCATTGTTTTCCAGATCGAGAATTACCGACGGCAGGGGCTTCACGGTGAAGAGAGCTTTTGGACGGGGAGAGAAAAATAAGCAGAGAGATATAAGGAAATGTTTTATATTAATTTGTTATGTTAATGTGTTTTGACAATTTTGCCCATGATATAAAATGATTTGTTTATGTAATGAATAATAATTTTTTTTTTTGCCACATAAGCTTGTTAAGACCCCACAAAATTGGCCACGTCAACAATTTCTAACGTGGCATGTTCAATTTAGTGTAATTAAAAAATTTGATAGTTTAATCACTTAATTGACAAAATTAAAAGGTGGATCACCGAAGTAAAATATGACCTATAGTTTAGGATACTAATTCATATTTAAGCCAAAAGGATTCTAAACTCAGAATGCACGCCATTTCGAAGCCGCTTCCAATTCATTCTCGAGCACGACAAATGACGATTCCTGATTCATTCAGGCGCGATCGCTACTTTATGCAAATTTCGATTTTTATTTTATTTTTACTTCAATTAACATAAATGGTTTATTTAATTAAAATAAAAATATTTATTTTATCTATAATAAAATTCCAATTTGCTAAAATTAAAATAGTTTAATTTTGGTTTAGGTTTTGATTAAAATAAAAAAGCTTATTTTATTTCAAAACTAAATTTTAGCAAATTTTTGCCCATTAAATGATATCAATGCATATATGGAATGATTTTATTATTAATGAGATGAATATTATTTATTGATGCATATGGTGATATGTATGTTAATAAATGAGATTGATTATAAACTATTGACCAATGGATGATTGAATTTTATTCTATGAGAATACATAAATGGATGAGTTTTATAATTGAGATTTGCGTACCTTGTCTTCTCTAATTTTTCTTGATGTAAATTATATATCCCTGCTATGTACTTCCATTTGACTGCTGATCAAAATTTCTATTTATTGTAAATACTTTATGTAATAGGATTAGTTAGAATTACTTGAAAAATTGGAGCACAAGGAGCGCATGAAGACTCGTTTATAATGAAGCTGGCATTTAAATGTAATAATTATATTTAAATTCAATTCTCGCACCCTATGTTTGATCTTTTGGTTCACTTAGTGGTTCTAGTAAACCAAACTAGAATAAAAGCCCATAATTAATTCGGATATAATATAGTATTCTATATGTGCATTGTTCAGTGTTTGATCTTTTGGTTCACTTGGTGGTTCTAGTGCATTATTTTTCTATTTGACAATTTTGGAGAGAAGCTTGTGAGGAGGAGAGCAGCAGGAGAGTGGGTTTGTTAAAAAAAAACACTAAAGCCTTTTAGTAGTTATGCTTTTTAAGGAAATCATGCTCTTTAGCACTTATGATCTTGATCTTTTGTGTATACATACATACATACATACATACATACATACAGTCCGCTTCTTATGCGGGTGGTCCACATGAGGACCATCTTTAGCGACGGACAAAACAGTCACTAAACCCGTCGTCATAGGGTCTGAACCGAGCTATAGCAACAGTAATATGATTTGAAGAAAAAAGTATGAGATACAAATATAAATAAAGACCTAATTTATTTTGATAATTAATAAAATGAATGTATGCTAAAATGTTGTTTATTTCAAATGCAGAATTTAAAAATGTCACTCACTAATATATGCATACCATACTTGATGCTAACAAACTGGCCAGACCGAATTACACAGACTGATTAAGAAGTCTGAGAATTGTTCTCATTACTGAAAAGATTTCTTATGTCCTAAATTTGGTCGTTCCTGCAACTGTTGCAGACACGGCCTCTGAGAAAAAGATTTTTACTTTTAAAAAGTGACATGATAATGCAACTATGGCTCAATACATCATGCTCGCATCCATAATTAATGAACTTCAACGTCAGCATGAAACTATGGATACTCGTACTATACTCCTGCACCTCAAAGAGTTGTATGGTGAGGAAAGTAGGACTACTAAATATCAAATATCTAAAGAGTTCTTCCGATCTCGTATGACCGAGGGTATTACTGTTAAGACTCGTGTCTTCAAGATGATCAATTTAATTGAACGTATTAGTCGACTAGGGTTCGTAATGAATGGGAAGTTAAGTCAAAATTTAATCTTGCAGTTACTCCCAGACACCCACAATTTGTTGTGAATTCATATGAATAAATAGGACGTCAGTTTGCATGAGTTACTTAACATGCTGAAAACTGTTGAAGGTCACTTATCATCCAAAAAGAATCATGTCTTATTGGTGGATGATTTTTCCAACAAAAGGAAAAGACCTAAGGTATCTTCTAAAATGAAGAAAAACAAGAACGTTAAGGACAATACGAAAGTAAAGGATAATGAAAAAGCTAATCCAAATGGAAAAAGAATATGCTTCTATTGCAACAAGTCGGGTTACTGAAAAAAAAACTTCCAGAACTTGCAAATCAAAAACAGAAAAAGCAAACTTCAAAGTTAAATGTATCACTCTATTAGTCCAACCAGTTTAAATTTATGTTAAAAGTTTCTAAAGGAAATAATACAAAACCATTTATCATTAGACAAAAAATTTAGAAAGTGCAAAACTTGAATGATGGAACAATCATCAATCCCGACTCCCCCACACTCTAATATGGCTTTATCATTGACAAAAAATTTAGAAAATGCAAAACTTGAATGATGGAACAATCATCAATCCCCACTCCCCTACACCCTAATATAGTCGTCTTTCTCTCACCAATACACTAATTTAGATACAAGTACATGCCAAAACAAGTTACAATCAGATATGAGGCAAGTAAAAGGATGCCTTGGAAGTTAAACAAATGAGGCAAGAACACAAAGGAAAACAACATAAAAAAGGAGCCATACTAACTATTACAACATATTGATACAAGATGCACGATATAATCCATATAATTACACTGGGATGAAAAAGCAAGTATGCACCTTAAGTTGCTGGAGCAGCTCTGTCCTCCGGGCCAGCAAGCACAATCTGAAATCTCAAGCAAATATGCAAGACGTTAAAGTTCAAATGACACGTGGGTAGCTCAGAGGAACCTTTGAAAATGCTTGGGTGTAGGGATATAGTGTTAGGAAGGGGTGAGGGGGAGGGGGAGGGGGAGGGGGAGGGGTGCTCATTCTATGGCTTTGGAGGGGTTTTAGTAGTACCCAAACAAAATTGACAAACAAGATAGCATGATGGATGAATACCGAACACTAGTAACCATTAGGTCACGGGTTTAAGCTTGCTCCCCAAAGTTATTAGTAGTACCACCAGCATAAGGTGAAAGGCAAACGCTGCACTATACATTTTTTTTTTGTGTGTCAAGAAGTTGGAAGTGAGAAACTTACATTACAGTCGTATGCAAACCTTCTGGCCAGCATAATGGCTGCATTTCTTTCTCTCTCTGATTCAAATGCCAATACGAAAGAAAGACCTGTCTTCACTTGCCAAAACAAAGCCTGAGCTGCGGCATTCCCACCACCTCTAACGCCACATAACTAAAAGGTTGAGAAATCAATGTAAGAGAGATTGTCTTTGAACATGTTTTAGCTTCTCTATTACCTCAGCCATATTTTAATTAGAATTACCACCAGGGATGGACTCACGATTTGTACCTAGTGGGGACTTGGTACATTATATATAATAAAAAATAAATAAATTATGATGTTGCATTAATCGAGGATGCACGACAGAAGGAATTGTTCTCTTTCCAAACTTTACCTTCAACAATATTAATATAAATTTAAAATAATATAGTGATAATTATATAAACAATATTTTATGTTAAACATGGTGGCATAAACTATGAAAAGATTGTAAATAAAGTGGAGATGAAGCCTACATAAACTGGGCAAATTCATGATCGTGGGTAAAAACCTATAATAACCTATGGGATATTGAATAATATATAAATCTAGTGGGGGCTCAGAGACAAAAATGTACATAGACCAAAGAAGGAAGCAAAAAAAAAAATAGTAGGGGCAGTGACCCCTACTAGACCCCCTTGGGTCCATCCCTGTTTACCACAAACAAAACATAGGGACAAGGAAGAGGAGGTGTGTAAGAAGGCATTATACTTTAATACCTGCATTGAAGTGGAATAGTATTCTTTAGCCACTGTTGTCTTTCCTTTACAAAGCTTAATTCTCATCTTTCCCACATGAAGTATATGGATAGACTCTGATGGATGATCTAACCCATTCATCTGGACAACAACTACCTGCAAGGCATATAATAAGGAAAAACAATGATTCTAGATGCAGACATGCTACCTGTACATAATTATATAGCTAGGGAATAGTTTGATTCACCATTAAGCTAATTGTTAACACTAACAAGCAGTGACGAAGCCAGAAATTGTAATCAGTGGGGTCAATGTTAGATAACTTACAAATTTCAGTGAGTTCAGTGTAATATATTACACTCAAAGTTTGCAAATTTGGGATATATAATTATAAAAAATAAAAATAAATAAACTGTCAGTAGGGTCAATTGACCCCGTCACAAACATGTAGTTTCTTCACTGCCACTAAGTTAATAATTCTATTAATTAATAATTCTTGAACAACTAACTCTGCATATATAGTTTCTAATTATTTGCAAAAATCATACTAATTATGTAATGGAAATAGTAGGGTAAATTTTTTTATATCCTACATATTCTTGTGTCCCTTTTTGGTTAACCTCCTTTACTTATGTGCATATCTGAAAAACATGTGCTCTTTCCATATTCAAACAATCCAAGACCTAATAACATTACACTCTTACCCTTTGACTATGAATGATTTCTCACCATACAGCTCGATCTTCAACTCAAATATAAAGGTGGTTCATAAAGTAAGTGAGCCAACCGAAGAGTTCGCCTTTTGAGTTCTAGTTGTGAGTTCCGGTCTATAAGGAGGGACCTGTAATTCTGTAGTTAAGAAGGATGAATTCAAGCTCTAATCTGAGTCTGGGGGTTTAGTCTACCAGTCTCACATTCGGTCTTGAAGAAATGGAAGTACATGAACTTAAACACGGAGAACAATTTCTCCAACATGATAAGACCTACTTCTGCACAAAATGACACCAGCGCACTCAAATGCACATAGATACAGAGTCAAGTCCTCCCTATGGAAAATGCTTGGCATGTATTCTTATTTAAAATAAGGCACACTTCTTTCATAGTTAAACCAAAGAAATTTGTGTTTTAGAGTCTCTCCACCTAATAAAAACTGTTGTCTAACCTGCTATAACTTTGGAAAAGATAATTATTATAAGTAATCAGCTCCTACAATACACTAAATCTAACTGTCAATGTATGATTAGCATAATAAATGGCCTAAAGAAAAAAATATATATATATATATATATATATATATATATATATATATATATATATATATATATATATATATATTAATCGTTCTTGACATAAACAATTTGTAAACTTGACAGCACTTGGCAAATATGGGGAAAAGAAAACTCAAAAGCCAACATAAGAGTTGCTAGATCTCCATGTCATCACTTCCAACAATAGAAACTAATTTATTTATTTTTTGGAAAAAAGAATACAAATATTAACTCCACTTTTTAAATGACTTCTATGTTAGGAGTTAATATCAATTTCATCATAGCCGCTGGATTCAATGTGTTTCAACCAACAAATACACATTGTTCATGTTTAGTGTAGCTTACATTGAACTCGGTATCATGCCTAAGCACCAATGCTTCCACATAATTTCCTAGTCCTGCAGCTGTTCAAGGTAACTGTATAAGTCCAATATATTTTAAAATCTGGTACATATACAGGCATTGTAACAGAATAACAGTAATATTATTTACTAGATTATCTTTAATATACAAGGATATAAACATGGAAAAAGTTTTTTATTTGAATCACAAAAATTATGTCAGAAATTCAGGACAGGATGTAGACCAACCCGGATCAACAGGACCAGTAGTTGTCAATGTTAATGTCTGGCCATCTGATATTACATCAGCTTGCAAAATTCTACCAACATCAAATGGCTCTGGAGCGTAAACAGGTTTAGTGGCACCTGACAAAAGAAAACAAGCTGTTAAGAGGGCAAAGAACTTTCCATCTCCTATCTAACAATTGTTCCTGCATGGTCAAGCAACAAACATTAATAACCCTCATACATACAAAAGAAAGGGTGCAAGTAGGATCAATCATAGTCACATCCTATGTTGCACAAATGAATGAATTTCTGAGTATTTAATAATGTTGAACTAAGCAACAAAAACTACAAGCAAAAATTTGTAATATAAGAACTCTTGCAATTTTGCAGCTGAAATTTAAGTACTCGAAGTATCAACCTTAAGAGTATGCTACATGGTTACCATGAATGTTGATCGCCTGGGTATGTGGGCATCTAGTTCTCCTATCTTGATATAGTACCCAATACGTGGTGTGTGCCCATTTTCAAAACAGAAAATAAAAATAGAATTAAGAGAGAAAGCCCACTTCGAGGGGAATGGAATACCTCCAATGATTCACTTCGACTGGAATCAAACCTCCATTCATAGTCTCAGCTTTGTTTTAAAAAATGGATTATAAAATACCTAATCATCATTTCAAGAGAATTAATTTTAGTCAGTACAGTAAAAGACCCACTACACCAAATTACCTACCAACTAAGATATGCCCACTGCTCTACCCCCTAAGTTTAGGAAACCTCTACAACCACTACTCTATAAAAACTTGGACTATTTTAACTTCTAATATAAATTATATAATTAAAAATAACAACAAATTAGAAAATCTAATAAAATTTTGGGGCACAACATTCCATCCTCCTTCAAAACAAACTTTGTCCTGAGTTTGCTTATAAGACTTCAATGGTGGAGGTCATCCCACTTCCATGTCTTTGTAGCAATACACAAATCCAACATTAGGAATAAAAACATCACCAGCAATATTATGAAGTGTTGCAATATGCACCTAAACTTGGGGACAAAGAAAATAGTACTAACCATGTGAATAAAACTTCTAAAAGCCTCCTAACTAATAAAGAGATCCCTAAACTTTTACTTAGTTTTCCTAATGGTCCTTGGCCTTACATTGCCTTCTCCTAAACAAGATCCATGTCCACATGAATTAGCTTTCTAGGACTCTTCTGCATTGCAACTCCCTCAACAACATTGTAGCTAAGTTTTCCTTCCTTTGTGCCACCCCTCCAACTGAAAAACCATCACCAAGAATTTAGAACTACCATGTGGCAAACATATCTACAATCCATATTCCATTGCCCAGTGCATATTCATTTGGCTCTGTTTATATAATTGTCATTTCATGGTAAGGTCTTGTATGCTAGTATGATCCTCACGGCTCTTGATCTCCTCCGGCACCCTCATTGGTTGGACAATTACTTAGGCTGATGAACTCTTCCTTCGCATGTTGCACTTGAGTGAAATAGATGACCTTGCTTCCCATCATGTCTCTCGCCATAGGCTGCGTCTTCATCATAGAGTGTAGGAGCTTGGTGGTGGTGGTGGGGGGGTGGGTAAGAGTCCTTCCGTAGTTTCATCCTCATGATTTTCGCGTGAATTCCAAATGTCTTCCTTCCCCGCTTTTGGCCGTTACCTTCTTAATAGGTTCCGATAAGTTGTGAACTGTAAAAGGGCTAAGCAATGGTCAAATGGTGAAGCGAAGACCATGCTGTTGTGTTGGTCTGGCATTTCATGTTCGCCCCTTGTAAACATACCACCTCATCTCATTGATAGAACTCTAGGGTCAAGCTGTTGAAGTCAAATAGCACAGGCCCCAAATGTTTTAACCAACTGATGCCCCAATATTGCATTCCAAATCTCCCAAGGAATAATCCACGTTCTCGTGCTGAAGTTTCTTTCCCAAATCTGTCAACTGAAATCTGGACAACATGAGGAACTCATAACCTGATCCCCATTGGTCCAGGTCAACTTTAATTTTTTCAATTTTCTGCGTTTTGCAATCAAGTAGTTTGGATGTCTTGATACTTAGTTAACCAAGTGTTCTTCCCTCATCCACCAGCATGGTGAAGTTTTGCCTCCCCATGAGGCAAGCCATGCTGCCATGGTTAACATTTTGTTGCCCTTGCTGTCTTGCAAGATATGGGCAGCAGCCAATTTTAAGACTTCGTCACTTTCTTGTTTGCAACAGCTGGTTCCTCATGAAAAGTGGGAGTTGCATCACACTCTCCTTGTTCTCGAGTCTTCGGGCTGCAATGTTTGCCCATATGAAGGATTGGGGTTGGTTTTGGGGTATCCGAGCAATGGGTTTGATTTGATTTTAGCAGTGTTTGGTTGGTCTCTTTGAAAGGAATTAGTGGCCAATAGAGGAGAGGAGGCTTGGTGTAAAATGACTTCACTTAGATACAGAATTCTTAAAATAGTTAGCTTGGATGCTTGGATCAAGGTAGTAAGCTCAAGTAGCTTCACCATTTTGTTAGTATTAGTAAAATTGGACACACAGAACACTTCACTGATCTGTGGAATTTGCAAAGGGCCAGCCCCTGTGCTTCTCAAGCTCATCATAGTAACTATATAGGCAACTTGTTTGTTTAAGCAACAAGAGTTACTCAAACACATCTTCACAGACAACTTAGGAAATCTGATGTGAAATCGCTTGCAAAGTTGAACCATGAGATCTCCCCTTTGTGAAACAGATAAAACTCGTACCAAAACTTTGGAGATCCATGAAGATACATGGCTCCTATGGCTACCTTCCTTTGCTCCTGAGTCCTGAATTATGAATAATTCCTTGTTCCAACTTGCAGCACCACTGCCTTCATTATAAGTAGGTAATAGGGAAAACAAGCTTCATTTAGCCAAAAAAATAAAATAAAAAAACAGCTTCAAATACTTGAGATCCTCATCATTTTCTTCATTTCTCATTCTTTATGAAAGTTTTTTTCATTCTTTCACCAATTTCACATCAATTTTCAGAATTTCTCCATGTTAAATTCCATAAAACTCACAAAACTTGTTGGAGCATGTTACAGAGATTAGACTTGGATGAACTAGCCATTATTTTAGCTTGCAACCAAGCTGTCCATAATGATTATATTTGAATGGAAACTGAAAAGTGAGATTTAGGGCAATAAATTTTGAAACTTTACCCTCGGATGTTTTATAAATGTGAAAAAATCATTTAAAATAAAATTTTCTAATTACACAAAAGTACTGCTTGACGGATCATGTAATCAATTTATGACATGGCATGTCCAATTGAATACAAGTAAAAAAAATTAAATGTTTGATTCAATTGATTACAAAAAATGAAAGGACAATTGAAACAAGGTCAATAGTTTAAGATAGTAATTTTTAAGCTTAAATATGTGTCACTATCCTAAACTATTGGTCATATTCTAGTTTGGTGATCCACCTTTTAATTTTGTCAATTAGATAATTGAACTATTAATTTTTTTCAATTTCATTCAATTGAGCATGCCACGTCAAAAATTGTTGACGTGACAATGTGTAACTAAAAAAGAGTATTTTAATTTTTGATTACACATTTATTATATATTGAAGGGCAAATTCGTCAAACTCTGTTTTCATCCCTTTCCAACATCTCACTGCTCCGAAGAGCTTTCGTCATATCTAGTGAGCTCGTCTCCAAGGATACAGCCGGCATCTCTCATCTCTCTCCCTATAACTTTAACTTATTCCCACCGCAAAGCACTTTTTCCTCTTAAAACCTTACCTCAGAGATAATAACTTGATGATATCAGTAAGTGATGGTATTTGCAGGCCACATCAACAGTATACCATTGTTTTCATTCTGTTCAGTTTTATACCAGTTCTCAAAATTCTTACTTTGAACCTCTCTTGTAATATTAATTTGCATCATTTTCACCAAATGTACTTTGTAAAATATAAGTAAGATCCAGAAATACCATACATACAAAAAAAATTTGAGCATGTGCCTTGTAACTTTTAAATCTTATAAAGGCCGTCCTTTTCTATGAAACTTCGGCAGTTCATTATGTTGCATTGTGTATTTTTTGTTAGAAAACATTGGGTTGGCCAATAAAGTTTGAGCCTCTAGTATATTACAACTGAACCTTTGAACTATCATTAGTTCTTTTCTTTTTATAATAATCCAACTTCGAGAACCAAAACCTATAAAAGTTAACTATTTCAAATGGCACGACATATGCCTCTTAATTTAATATTCCTGCCTCAGAAAGTAAAAGCATAATTTCGTGCACATGTATGATATCCTACAACCATTCCTGAAATGGTTGCTTTGCCTGAATCCCATAACCACATTTCTCCATGAAAATATGCAAAAAAAAGTAAATAATAATAAAATTATCTAATTTCCCATTTGTTAAACTTTTCTTCCCATGGAGGAGAGAAGTAGGGAATACAATTATGATAGATGTGGTAATCATTAACCTTAGCTTTTCTAACCGCGATTTTCTTTTCATTTTCTCCAGCAGAGGAAGGCAATGGTCTCCATTTTACTATTGAGTGGCACATGATAATGGATGTTACATAGAAATTCTCTAGTGATCTAAAATTTTGTTCAACAAAATGAACTGGCTCTTACTGAAGTTCAACTTTGGGCCTCACTGAATCAGCCCTTGAATTTGCAGTACCTATTGCAGAACTCTCGTTGTACTTTAGTTGTTTTAATAAAGATTTTCTACAAGCTCACTTGAGACAAAAACAAATAACAATTATCTACTTTGTCAGAAATTAGCATATAATGGAAAGGCAGTAACCAAGTGTTTTGGGGTGTTTACACCAGTGGCAAAGAGCCAAACCCACCTCCACGACTAATTTTCTTTTGGGGGGTCAGGGTTGGTGGGTTGTTGAATTCTCACAATTAGCCATCCCCAAAATTGAAGAAGGCAGAGGACATCAAAAGGACATTTCGGAAACAGGACATTAATAGTAACATGAATGAGCACTTAGAAACATAAAATCAAGCTTTATTCAAAAACAGGAAGCATATGAAAGGGGAAAAAACAAATAATAACTGCCCTTAACCTGAAATTAGTTCCTTTTTTCCACCTTCAGATGTTAAGCGATACCACTGAATCGAACATTCTGACAATTCTAGAGCTCGGTCAAAACAAGGTTGGATCCATAAATAAGAACCCAGAGCTTCAGTACCATCTAGTTCATACAAGTACCGTGTGTTCTGTTCAGCCCTCTTGCTTGTTGCCAACTGAAAAACATTACAGGAAATTCAGAGCAAATTTATTATTGACCGAGCCTTATCTTCAACTTTGCAACTTAATGCCATAAAGTTAGGACACCATAGTTGTCACGGTGCCAAGGCGGGACGCGGCGGTAGTTGACTGCTAGGACGCCTAGACGATATGGCGACAAGTTGTAAACAATGTTCACTTTATACATTATTTATTTTACTTCAAAATTATATTGCACAATAAAATTTTATATACACTAAAACCCAAAACATAATAACTAACATTATGAAAAAGTCTCCACTCTCTATTGTCTCTAATCATAGCTCAAGCAAAGTCAACAACTATGAAGTCATTTTCGTCTCCCTCACGAGCAAAAAACGACATTATCATTTAATTTGGACCCGCAACCAATGTGTGAGCATTGGCGGCTTGGCATCCAAGGCGTTATCTTGCCCTTCTCTAACGCCAGGGCACCTAGTCGTCACCTAGGCGACGCCATGACAACTATGTAGGACACATACTACTGCTAACAATAAAATCAAATTATTGAGCACTTCTTCACTTAAAAAAAAGGAGGAAAGAATATGTGAACGCTTATGCAGAATGAGCATATACTCATTTAGTCATATCTTTCCTTTTTTCAACACAAAATAACCTGCCTAAGGCATTATTTAAATTCTTAAACAGCCTCATTGAAATGACAAAAAATCCGTAGAAACAAATCTAGACATAAATTTCAATACTTTTTAGAGCCAACATCTACATTTTGTATAAGAGGGACTTTTTCATACGCCTTGACAACTATGATACACACAAAATTTCTAATTGAGCATAAAGAATCTTCTTATTTAAAACTCCATAAAATCATAGGTACTTTTTTATATAGTTGAAATCTAAATGTACTTATTGTTGTGTAGAATAAAAAACTGATATTCTTATATCTAAAAGATACAACATAGGAGGGCTATATATAGCCTGTTCATGAAGCTAATTTGAAAGAAACTAATCACACTAGTCTAGGCTACAATCTTGGATGATTTACAATCAAATAAAACTAAATTGGTAACTAGAATATTTTATTCCTATAATTGCTCCATCAACAACTCACATCAATACTCCCCCTCAAGTTGGTGCATAGATATCATCAATGCCCAACTTGTCAAGTGAGTTGTGAAATATTTTGCTAGAGACGCCCTTTGTAAGAATATCTGCTAGCTGATCTTCTGACTTCACAAAAGGAAACTGAATGACCTTGTCTTCGAGCTTCTGCTTGATGAAATGCCGATCCACTTCAACATGTTTAGTGCGGTCATGTTGAACTGGGTTGTGCGCGATTGTTATGGCTGCCTTATTATCACAAAACAAGTTCATTGTATCCTGAGATGAACACCCAATTTCTTCCAATAATCTTTTTAACCAAATTAGCTCACACAATCCTTTAGTCATGCCTCTAAACTCGCCTCTGCACTAGATAAAGCAACTACCTTCTGTTTCTTACTCCTCCAGGTGACCAGATTGCCTCCCACAAATGTGAAGTAGCCCGATGTAGATTTTTTGTCAGTAATGTTCCCTGCCCAGTCTGTATCCGTATAGCCGTCAATGTGCAGATGTTGTTTTTTAGTGAACATCAGTCCTCTTCCAGGAGAAGACTTCAAGTATCGTAAAATACGAACCACTGCACTCATATGATCTTCACTAGGACAATGCATGAATTAACTCACCAAGCTCACCGCATAGGCAATATCAGGCCGTATGTGAGATAAGTATATTAGTTTTCCCACAAGGCGTTGATACCTTTCTTTATTGGTAGGGATCTGATTAGGAAATTCTCCCAAGCCATGGTTTTGAACAACTGATGTATCAATAGGTCTACAATCAAGCATTCCTGTTTCAGACAAGAAGTCAAGCACGTACTTCCTTTGGGATAGAAATATGCCTCGTTTTGATCGGGCTACTTCAATTCCAAAAAAATACTTCAACCCTCCAAGATTTTTCTTCTCAAATTCAGTTGCTAAATGCTCTTGTAATTTAATGATTTCCTCCTCGTCATTTCTTGTAATTATCATATCATCAACATAGTTTATTAGAGTTGTTACCTTCCCTCGTTGGTGCTTCAAGAAGAGAGTATGATCTGAATTACTTTGCTTGAAACCATGCTTTCTCATGGCAAGGCTAAATCGTCCAAACCATGCTCTAGGAGACTGTTTCAATCCGTATAACGCCTTTTGTAACTTGCAAACCACCTTCCCTTGTGTCGAAGAAACAAAACCAAGTGGAATGTACATGTACACCTCCTCTTCAAGATCCCCATAGAGAAAGGCATTTTTGTCGTCAAATTGGTACAACGGCCAGTCAAAGTTTGCAACAAGAGACATTAGTACTCTCACAGTATTTAATTTTGCTACAGGTGAGAAAGTTTCTTGATAATATATCCCATATGTCTGAGTATATCCCTTCGCAACGAGCCTTGCTTTATATCTTGTCAACTGATCCATCTGCTTTGTGTTTGATAGAGAACACCCATCGACATCCCACAGTTTTCTTTCCCTCGGGCAATGGCACAAGTGCCCAAGTATCATCTTTTTGTAATGCTTTCATCTCTTCTTCTATCGCTTGGATGGGACTATTCATGGCTTCACTCATTGTATTAGGAACATCATCTGCAGATAATTTATGAACCAATGCCTTGAGAGGTTCGGACAATTTTTGAGTTGAGATATGGTTGGCAATTGGGTACTTTGACTTGCTCTTTCCATGATCGGGTGAATAGCGGTTCGGTGGTTTCCCGCGGTTATGCCTGAAAGGTAGTTTATAACCAGCAGAAATATTATGAGGAGAGTTTAGAACTTGTACCTCAGGAATATTATCAGGAGATTGGTCTGATTGTGGTACTGTCAGGTCATGGGAGGGCTGTTCACTTTCAATTTCTGTAGTTTCTTCATTTTGATCCACTCTTGCAGGTTATTGGTCGATCTCTGTTTCGACATGTTCATCATTTTCAACTTCTCCTCTTTGATCTATTAGTATTGCCATTAGTTCTTTTGGCTGAACCTCCCCTACATCATTTGTCATTGGTTCTCTTGGCTGAACCTCCCCTACATCATTTGAAGTTTCGTCGAAGCCTGGCCAATTTTCCCATTTCTGCTCTTCACTCATCATCTCCCCTTGAAGAGAGAAGCGGGAAGATTGAGAAGTGAAGAAATTCTCTGATTCAATAAAGGTGACATCCATGGTGGTATAGAGTCGCCTTGTAACTGGATCGTAACATCGGTATCCTTTCTTGTGAGTTGCATAGCCAAGAAAAACACAACAGATAGCAACTGAATCAAGCTTTGTCCGTTGAGTCTTGTGTATATGAACATATGTAACACAACCAAACTTTCTTGGAGGAAGCATTAAAACTGATGGTAACGTCACATGTTGCGCAAGAACTTGAAGAGGGGTTTTGTAATTCAAAACTCGTGATGGCAGTCGGTTCATTAAGTATACAGCAGTTATTGCTGCATCTGTTCAAAAACGTTTAGGGACATAAGCAGCGGTCAAGAGAGCTCGAGTGATTTCCAAGATGTGTCTATTCTTGCGCTCTGCAACACCATTCTATTGCGGTGTTTGAGAACAAGATGCCTCATGATGCAAACCATGTTCCTGAAAGTATTTGTGAAATGGTGTATTATTATATTCTCCGCCATTATCAGATCGAAGAATCTAAAGTTTAGCAGAAAATTGTGTTCGAATCATATTATGAAATGAGCGAAATATTTCAAACACTTCATGTTTATTTTTCATCACATACAACCAAGTCATTCGTGTACAATCATTAACAAAGGTTACAAACCAGCGAACGCCAGAAGAAATAGTAACAGGAGCAAGGCCCCAAACGTCAAAATTAACAATCAAAAAAGGATTATCACATTTATTCAAACTGATTGGATAAGGTACACGATGACTCTTAGCTTGAATACAAACTTCACACTTAAAATCTGACTCATTAACCTTTGTAAATAAATCTGGGAATAAACATCTCAAATATCGAAATGAGGGATGCCCCAACTGATTATGCCATAATTAAATTTTCCTTTCCTTAACTTCAGCGGAATTTATATTATTTGCTCTACCATAACTGAAATCATCCATGTAATACAGCCCTTCCCTTTTAGTACCACAACCAATAATCTCCTTGGTGAGAATATCCTGAAACAAACAGATGTTAGGATACATTAGAGCACAACAATTCAATTCCTCAGTCACTTGTCCAATAGATAACAATTTATTGGAAAGTGATGGAACTAGTAAGGTATTTGGTAACAAAAAAGAAGGCAAAGAGTCACTGTTCCAGCCCCTGTTACTGGATATGTTACTCCATTAGCATTGGTAATGCATATTCGTTACAGTTAGGTGGCTTCAGAGAAGTCACAAGGGTCAAAGGTTATGTGGTCTGTTGCCCCAGAGTCAATGATCCAGCCACCATGGTTCCCTGTTTTTGAGCAAGAAAAAACATAACCTTGGATACCTGAGCAATCTGTTCACTAGTGGAACTAGAAGATTCTTGTTGTGGTACAAGAGATAGTTGAGGCTCTACGCTCACAAGAGCTACACGACCAGGATCGTCTCCTCCACTGCTTCACGTTTTTTCTTTTCCTTAAGTTCATGCCACCAATCTGGATAACCATGTAGTTTGAAGCATGTTTCGTGGGTGTGTTTTGTATTCCCACAATGTGTGCAGCCTCCTCATTCCCCTTGTGACCTTGATTTTGTAGCTGTGTTAGGCTTTCCATTTGATGGTGTTTGAAAAGATAATTGGTGTTGAGGTTTTTGCCCTCCTCTTGAAAGCATAGCACCACCAGATATGGTATCTTCATTCGTCATCATTATGGATTGCCTCAAATCCTCTCTTCGGACTTGTGCATAGGCATGTTCCACTGTTAGGAATGGTTGTATCTGGAGCACATCTGCTCGGATTTTGTTGAGCCGATCATCAAGTCCGTCTAAGAAGATATAGACTCGTTCCTCCTGCAAAATAGAGTTATATTTTTGTATATCAATATCACATTCCATAGGATTTGGTCGACGAAAGTCGATTTCCCTCCACAAGCCTTGTAGATTGTTGTAGTGTGTCTCGATAGATCCTCCTCTTTGTTTGAGTCTGGTTACTCTTCTTTTCAGATCATATACTTGTGATGTATCAGTACCATCAAAGTGCGTAATAGCAATATTATCCCAAACAGCCTTAGCCATTGGGAATCTGATAAAGTTACTAACTTTGGATCCATAGAATTGACTAGTCATCCCTTCACCACTGCATTTTCAGTTCTTCATTTTCTGAATGCAGGATCTGTTTGCAGAGGCTGTGGAAGACCTCCATTTATGTATCCCAACTTATCTTTGCCTGAGATATACATCTCGATAATTTGGTACCATAGTGCATAATTGGTACCATCTAACTTGATTCCAATCTGTGCAGCAGGTTCATGACTTGTGATCTGGTTCTGAGTTTGGTTGTGGTGTAGTATTTGTGTCATTCTTGTCGTAAGGTTTGCGAGAATTGAATTCTCCCCTTTGTGTTTTTCCACCCCAGTAAGAGATGTTTCCATTTAATTCTATGGCCCTAGAATCTCTGCTTTGATACCATATTGTGTAGAAGAAAAAACTGATATTCTTATATCTAAAAGATACAACATAGGATGGCTATATGCAGTGTTCTAAAAATCTCTGCCTAGGTCCCCTAGGCGCTAGGCCCCCCTTGGCGTCCCACATAGGCGCTAGGCCCCCTGGCGCCTCACCTAAGCCCAAGGCAGCAAAAAAATTCCTCCAGGGGCCTAGGCGAAGAGTTTTTATTTATTTTAATAACTACTCAAACCAGATCTTGATATATTTATTTTTCTAATAATTTACCATATTCATAATACAGGTTGTAGCATATCAAATCACAACAAGAAGTGAACAATATCAAGTCCAAATGGATAATTTTATTATAGTTGTAATTTTTTATTACTTGTACCAACTTCAAATTATATAAATATTGATACATTTGTAATATTTAGTTTAATTCAATATAATTCTTCAATTTATGTTTAGTTTCTTAAGTTTTAATATTGAATTAAATTCTTAAAATTTTAAATTTTATTATTTAATAGCAATCTTATTTATGAATAAAACTAATACGTTAAAAATATGTTTGAACTTTGAACAATTCCATGTTTGTGTTTGACCTTTGACATTAGCAATATGGATATGTGTTTGAACTTTAAGCAAATGTCTTTATTATCTTTATTATAGATTGTTTTGCTTTATATTATTATTTTGTTTGGATAAATATAAGATAAAATATTAAAATTAGCTTAAAATAAAAAATCCCGCCTAGGCCCCCTAGGCGCTAGGCCCCCCTCGGCCGCCCGCCTTCCGCCCAACGCCTTTTAGAATATTGCTAATTTGAAAGAAACTAATCACACTAATCTAGGGTACAATATTGGATGATTTACAATCAAATAAAACTAAATTGGTACTAGAATATTTTATTCCTATAATTGCTCCTTCAACAACTCACATCAATACTTATTCTGGTCGTTACCAACTGTGGTTCCCCAAAATACTATAATGGCCATATCATTGTATGGTCATTACAAAAAATTTGCTAATGATCAGTACTCAAGAAAACATGTTCAAACATGCTTTAGTGTCTAAACATATGCATACCCTAACCATACACCATCAATACACCAAGACCCTAATCCCAATTTGAAAAGGTGCCAAAAGTCACTTTCTTTCATGCTTGAATTTTTGTTTTATTCAAAGAACGGAAAAGAAAAAAAATATATGTGAAATGATTAGCTGCAATATCTAAATAAAAATGCTTAGGATATAAATTATGTTTGTACTTGAAAATATCATGCTTTTGATTTTGAAATAATAAATGCCATCTTTTTCTTGTTTGTACTTGAAAAATATTCCATAACTGACAGTACTATGATTACCTGAAATATAAGAATAGTTTAATTTTGTAACCAACATATTTCCTAATTGTTAAACTGGATCTAGTAATCAATAAACCCGTTTAAAAATTTACCTAACAAGCTACTTCAACAATAATAATTTTGAGGAAGTACTGGTGATCAGAATAACTGAAATGAATGTTGGACTTATATTATGGTATCTTCAACTGTTAAATTTATTGCAATACATGATTGACCTAAGAGGCTAAGATGAAAATTTATAAGTCACTTGATTATATACAATATATTCAGATTTTGAAATACAACATGTCTCTCAAGCTCAGTATTGCGGATGAGCTGTTAACAACCCTTCAATGGTCCTAATTAGGGTGTGGTAGTTGCAGAATGAGAAGATTAAGGAAGAATTTGTGTAGGAACATAGCAGAAAATGAGAGTAGAAGATGTAGGAAAAAGAAATAGAGAGATATAAATGGAGCCACACAACCGTGAGCTACCAATTCAGTTTTCATTCATCATAAACATATCAATACATTTTCTTCCTCAGCTATATATAGAACTACAAAGGGTTACAATACCAAAATATTAACATGAAACTACTTTCTACAAAGTCCTAACTAACATACAGATGCCATCACATGGGATATACTTTCTTTTATAGAATACTAGATAATTTATTTACTACTTTACCAGCATCACAGAACATCTTTGATGTTTATTTAAATTTAGTGGCAGTTCTAAAACCTAAGTTCCTAGTCTATTCTTCTTGTGTTGCTAGAGGTTGTTCTTACTACAGAAAGCTTCTTTGCTTAAGTTGAGACTTCATAGTTTGTTTTGGTTAAGGTTTGATTGTCAGGTGTATTCTGGATTATGGTTGTGATATTGAGACTTATTCCCAGTTTATATGCTAAATTATTCTGGTGTGAACCTGGTGGTTGCTTCTCTTTTTTTTTCCTTTAATTCTTGATAAATAAAGGATGGTACAAGTATGAGGAATGTGAACCTGGTATTGTTGGGCTTCGAAGTTTGGTCCTGAGCTGTCCAGTTTTTGAGTTTATTGTTGCTCATGTTGAAAATGATGATGTGATATATAGATGTTATCGTTTGGTTACAATAACAGTATCCTGTTATGCTCATTAAAAATCCTACTGTACAGGTCCATTTAGTGCTAATATGCTGCTGTCCCTGGTGTTCTGATGTTGTTTGCTTCCAAATGCATTTATCTGCTGCCTAATGATGTCACCACTAGTGTGCTGCTACTGAATGTTAGGCCTACTGCGTTCACTGTGTGCAGGTTTGTCTTTGTATTGTCGGCATAGTTATAAATACGGAACCGGCATGTGTACCGTTTTGTCCAATAAAACGGTATGTACCAGTACCAGCACATTCCGGCATACCGTTTCGGATTCAATTTAAATTACGAGTTCTAAAAATATGTGGTATTATATTACTTTAAATTCATTCAAATCATAATTAAATTCCATATATAATTGTGTGGTTTCCATTCACCATAAAGGCATTTCCATTAAACATTCGCTAAAACTTGGTAGCTGTTAGTACCAATAGGGTTGGGAAATTTAATAGGAAAAATTAAAGAAAAAGGACAAACTTGCAATATATGAAAGTTATTGCAATAGATGCCAAATTACAATAGTACGGATACAACTGTACAGCGACAAAGAGGGCCTCTTTGAGCCACACAATCATCGTTCAGTCTACAGCTCTCTACTCTCTCTCCACACAATTTTCTCACTCAAAAATCAGTGTTCTAAAAATCTCCGCCTAAGTCCACTTAGGCGCTAGGCCCCCCCTTGGCATCCCGCGTAGACGCTAGGCCCCCTTGAAGCCTCACTTAGGCCCAAGGCAGCAAAAAAATCCCTCAGAAAAATTAGGCGGGACGTAGGCAGAGGTTTTTTTATTTTAATAACTACTCAAACCAGATCTTGATATATTTATTTTTCTAATAATTTACCATATTCATAATACAGGTTGTAGCATATCAAATCACAACAAGAAGTGAACAATATCAAGTCCAAATGGATAATTTTATTATAGTTGTAATTTTTTGAACTTGTACCAACTTCAAATTATATAAATATTGATACATTTGTAATATTTGGTTTAATTCAATATAATTCTTAAATTTATGTTTAGTTTCTTAAGTTTTAATATTGAATTAAATTCTTGAAATTTTAAATTTTATTATTTAATAGCAATATTGTTTATGAATAAAATTAATACGTTAAAAATATGTTTGAACTTTGAACAATTGCATGTTTGTATTTAAACTTTGACATTAGCAATATGGATATGTGTTTGAACTTTAAGCAAAGGCCTTTATTATAGACTGTTTTGCTTTATATTATTGTTTTGTTTGGATAAATGTAAGATAAAATATTAAAATTAGCTTAAAATAAAAAATCCCGCCTAGGCCCCCTTAGCGCTAGGCCCCCCAACCACCCGCCTTCCACTTAGCGCCTTTTAGAAAATTGTCCAAAAACAAAATCAGGAAACCGACAACAGAGAGGATATATATGTACATATATTGAAAGAAAGCCATGATTCGTGAAAACAAATATGTCCTCAAATTTAAGCTTTAGAACTCAATGCAATCTCCTTGCGTTGTACTGCCAGTATGTAAGTTTTGATCATATTTACGGGCCGGTAATTTCCGGTAACTCCAGTCTAGAGCAGGATGGAACACATATATACTGGTACCATACTTTCAGTTAAACCCTCATTTACTGTACCGTACTGTACGGTATTTATAACTATGACTGTTGGTATATTCTGACCCTAATCAGCGCTTGGTTCGATACATTTATCTGTTTGTTAAAAGCTAAATTATCCATGTTTGTTTGAACTTCAGTTTAGAATTTAGATGCTTGTGACAGTTCGGAGTTCCTACATCCTTGTAAGTTGTTAGCTTATGCTTAGGCTCCTGTTATACTAATGTTTTTTAGCTTGGTAAATCTCTATATTAATCATCAGTTTTATGCTGTTTATTTTGGTTAGAAATTTTGTAAGATACGGCCCTTCATAAACATGTATATTTGTTCGACGTAATTAATATGACCTTACTAAATAACGAAAAGAAAATATAAAACAAAAAGAAGCTGAATATGGCATTTTTGCTAATCGATTGTCTTTCACTTCAAATGTTGGATTCATTGTGTTTTGCAGAAAATTTAATGGATTTGAAATTGTTTAATGATGAATAGTCTTATAAGGTTAAAAGAATGTTCTAGGTTCTAGGTTCTAGGTCCTAGGTTTTAGTAGAGCCAAAGCTTTTAAGAATTTTTTATACCCAGTTTTGGAATATGTAATAACGAATTATCTGGTCATTAGACAAATTTCTGATTCAATCTATTAACAACCACCCTGTACCGTATACAGTACTACAATGGCCAGAGTTTTAATGACAAATTTCATGATCACAAGCCAAACACAAGAATCACAATGCTTTATATTCTTTATTTAACAGTTTCCACAAAATTAACATTCCGGAGTCCATCTGTTTCGGGACACAATAATATTGCATAAATACCTCTTTCTGAAGCTGAAGTGAATGCTTGGACTTCTCAGCTAGCTGAATCCTTAATGCATGAAGCTCATGTTCTATATCCATAACCTGTAAAAATTAAGTTTAGGTCAATAATGAAGAAGATGCCATTTTTGCCACCTCAATGTGAAACATGAACAGGCGACAGAAGTTAAGCATGCTTGAAATCACCTCAAAAGGACAAAAATTACATTGTATTGATACGGTAACACAAAAATCACTGAAAAGTTAATTAACTTTTCAAGCAAGAATATAGATTTAATCAATTATATTAACTAAACAGAGAATAATGTTCTGTAATGTGAAAAGCATTAGATTAAAAGAATGTGCAGATGAGACTTTTCAAAGGCCATGCAGATTTCCATTAGGTTAATTAGAATAACATTATGTTTTATTGGGTTTTCTTTGATGTTTTGTAATGTTATACAAAGTCAAGGGTATAGACAATTTAATTTATAAGGTTACAGTTCGCATTAATGGTAAAGTAACATTTATGATGTTTCTGTGTTGTATATGGAAATTATTCAAGTTATACGACAAGATTATAGTCCTGGTAGGAGTAAGAACGATTTATAAACCGCTAACCTATATAGTCGATGCTCACAAATATTAATATGAAATCACTTGAAAATCTCTACTGATTCTTAACTTTAGCACACATTTAGATAACTAGCAACTTGTTCACTTCAAATATTATGTTACAGATTCAGACACCCTACACCATTGCAACAGGAGGGCTTGCAAACAGCCTAATAGCCAAGAACAAAGAAAAATGAGTACGCATGTACATATGGTAAAAAGTTATTACAGTATTAAAATTAGAAATTATAAGTACGTGTCACTGTTCTAAAAATCCCCGCCTAGGTCCGCCTAGGCGCTAGACCCCCCTTGACGCCCCTCCTAGGCGCTAGGCCCCCTAGTGCCTCACCTAGACCCAAGGAGACAAAAAAATCGCTCCAGAAAATTAGTTGGAGAGTTTTTTTTATATTAATAACTACCCAAACCAGATCTTGATATATTTATTTTTATCAAATCACAACAAGAAGTGAACAATATCAAGTCAAAATGGATAAAGTTATTATAGTTGTAATTTTTTGAACTTGTATCAACTTCAAATTATATAAATGAAATGATGATACAATTGTGATATTTAGTTTAATTCAATATAATTCTTAAATTTATGTTTAGTTAACTTAAGTTTCAATATTAAATTAAATTCTTGAAATTTTAAATGTTATTATTTAATAGCAATCTTGTTTATGAATAAAACTAATACGTTAAAAATATGTTTGAACTTTGACATTAGCAATATAGATATGTGTTTGAACTTTAAGCAAATGCCTTTATTATCTTTATTATAAATTGTTTTGCTTTATATTATTGTTTTGTTTGGATAAATGTAAGATAAAATATTAAAATTGGCTTTAAATAAAAAATACCGTCTAGGCCCCGCCTAGGCTCCCTAGGCGCTAGGCCCCCCTCCGGCCGCCCGCCTCCCGCCTCCTACCCATAGTTGTTAAGGCGACGCCTAGGCGTCCAGACGATGAAAAAATGATACGGTGATGGACGCCTTGAGGTGGAGCTGCTAAGGCGTGCGCCTAGACGACGCCTTGGACGCCTTGGCGATGCCTTAAGACGTCATGATGCACGCCTTAGCAGCTCTGGCTCATTCAAAGTATTTTACAGTTCTGATCCATTAACCCATGACCCATCGATTAAAAACCAGGGAGAAAGGAAATAAAACCCTAAAAAACTTATTAGTAATCGGATTCGACACATCTTTATCAGACTACATATTTGTGATGGTTGGTTGCAACTTTATTTTGTATGTGGTGTTTGTTGAATTCTTCATTTTTTTTACTAATTTTTAATATAAAGTGTTATGTTTTTAGATTGTTGTTACCAAGTATTTACATAATTATGCCTTTAATGTTATTCCATAGTCGTATGTTTTGAGTTTTAATGTATATAAAATTTTATTGCCAATATACTTGTTAAGTAAAATAAATAATATATAAATTGCACATTGTAAACGACTTGTCGCCATACGGATGCCATGGTGGTCGCCTTGTCGCCTAGGCGTCCAGGCAGTCGGCTACCGCCATGACTCGTTGTGGCGCCGTGACGCCGTGACAACTATGCTCCCGCCTAGCGCCTTTTATAACATTGGTACGAGTACACAAGAAACATGTAAATATACTCCATAAAATATACAAGGAATTGTTCTTTATTGGTATTACTCACAAACTTTATTTGTGAACTAGATTATATATAATCTTTTTATTTTGATTAACAAAAGAGCGTCAACATAGGAAATATACATTTGTATCCCTTGAAATCTCTTTCTTTTTCAAGGGAAGTGAGGAGGGGTAAATTTGTGTTTTTGCAACCAAGTCCTCCTTTCAAATAGACTTTCATCGATGCTTATATTTACAGAAATTCCAAGATTTTTCCAGAGCTTTAAGAGGTGCGAAAGTCGTTAATTTAGAGAAGAGAATCCAAGAAGCCCCATAACCTTCCTAAAGTTCCAATCATCTACTGACAAAACAAAAAGAAATCTCATATATTCAACTTCATCTTCTTTAAAAGTTGAACAAATGTTTTATAAACGTATTTATCCCCAAAAGATTAATGAAAGGCTTAATGATAAGTTGACAAGGCAAGTGCACCTCCCCATCACCTTCATACATCCTTGATAAACTATTTGCTACAACATTTTCTTTGGCATTCTTATAAGATATGGTATGGTCAAATCCCATGAATATACTCGGCCATTTTTGTTGCAACAATGAGGTTACTTTTATATCCAGAGTCTATGTGAAAATGGTGGCTAGACCTCTATGGGGCCCACTTTTTTGAACAGCATACACCATGGCCATATGTACCTTCTTATAAGTAGAAATTCCTTGCCACCTTTTGGTCCTAAAGATTTTCTGAAATATGCTAGAGGTGTAGCCCTCCTGCATTTCTTTTAATCTAGATTCAAGTTCTACTAATCTTGTTCTCCACTCAACTACTGCTACTGATAGCTCCAACCTTCCCATTTCAATTTAAAAGGGGATTAGGACTCAAAACCCAGCATCTAACCTTGTGTCTTACCATCTTTCCCACCCCCCTCAAATGCAACTTTATCTTTCCTGCATGTAGAACCAATGCCTCGGGATTGTCAGGACTCACTGGCAAAACCAAGATTGACGGAATCTATGATTATGAAAGCACTTGATAAAACTGTTATGTAGGAGATTGTTGACCTACCACGAGGCAAGAAAGCTTTTGATTGCAAGTGGGTATTTATGTAAAGCACAATATGATGAGACTATGGAGAGGTAAAAGCAAGGTTGGTTGCCAAAGGTTTCAGCCAAACATGTGGAAGTGGGTACCAGGCAACTTCAGCACCTATAGAAAAGATGAATTTCATTACAGTCGTACCTTTTGTCATAGCAAAACTTGAGTGACCTTTACAAAAACTTGATGTCAAAAATATTTTCATACTGGAAATTTAAACGATGAAGTCTACATGGATGTTTAGAATATACGTCCCTCGATTGAAGATAAGGTATGAAAATTAAAGATTACATTGTACGGTAATATATCTCCAAGGGCATGGTCTGGAAGATTAGTAGAGCTGTGCAGAAGTACGGCCCAACAGTTGGATCATCTTCAAAGGATAAATTTTTTACCACTTCTTCTGTCTCGGGTCTATTTTAAAACACAATGTGTGATATACTTCTAGAAATTAAGATCTGATACATCTTAATAATTTGTCAGTCCATTCATCAGTATTACAATCAATAATGACAAGGTCACACCTAGATGCTTCAGTTATGGGTCTTCGCTTCATATTTTAAAACTGTCAACTTATCTCCTATAGTACTAACCTCTAACTTGGCACAAAGGTATAAGGTATTTGTGTTTAAGATAATAGTTTAACTTTAACCACACGTATAATTTCACAACAGCCCCCATTGTGCTCATCCTCATTATTTACTTAATTGCTAAATATTCTAAGTCAAATATGACTAGAAGAATCAAGAAAGTTTAAAATCTGTTCCTGCTTAAAGTACTACTCTGGAACCAAAGAAAGAGACAAATGCCATAGAAGAAAAAATAAAAGTATCCATTAATCATTATTTATACTAAATCGCTAATCTATGCATGAAACTCATCCCCAGATTAAAATCACAGGCACAATTTAGGAATTCTGCCAACAGTATGTAGATAGGTTTTCAAAGAAAATATTCTGATTCAAATGAACGAACTAGTAATGTTTGTGCTACATGTGTGTGTGTGTGTGTGTGTGAAAACATGAATAATAGGTTGAATGACCAAAGTGATTCACTAATAAAGAAAAGAATATATGCCATACAGGTCAAAAATACAACTTTTAGCTTCTTGCAAGACAGACAGCGTCTTGAAGAGCAGATTATCTACCTTGCTAGGTTGATGCAGCATTTTGATTCGTCTAGCCTCTTGAACCTCCTTCATTAACTCCTCTATGTCCTAAATATATAGCAGAATACATTTACATTAGTGTGAACATAAAACAGAATACAAAGATTTGCTACAACTTTAATAGGTACAAACATAGCAGAAAATGATTCTAAAAAATAATCAATAGAAATTGGAATACAAGATCCTAACAAAAGGTACAGAGAAAGAAAAGATGGACTATTGCAACAATCTTCCTTGTCAAAATAAGCCATAAACCTAAGAGACTCAACGTCTTTGTTCATACATACGACATTTATGCTGTTATTTGCTTTATATATAACTGCTAAAACTAACCATGATGACCAGTAATGAAGTGATTGTGTTATGGTCAATAATTCAATACTATGTATTTGTGATGGTCTCCCTTAAGAGAACACAGGTCAGGCAACCTACAAAATAGCAAAATGATGGACACAGTTAACAGTCTCAACTTGCTCATACTTACACATGCATGGTTAAATCATTGAGACAAACATCTAAAACTTCCAATCAACTGAGTATCATTCCTCTTGGAAGCGGAAACCGCAGCACCCATGACGACCGAGTTGATAACCAGGACAAGACAGATGCTATTATCGTTCGTAGGACGCAAACACACATAAATTGAGAAAATAGAGGCCAAAGACATTGTACACGTATAAGGGGATATATGGCCAAGTGTGAGCAGCTGCGTGTACTGAGATTTTTCTGAATGATTTTTTTTCAATTTTTGTAGGGTTTTGAGTGGCTCTTTACTTAAAAGTTTAGTGGTCAAGAGTAATAAAATGTTGGAAGTTCGGGATTCAATTGTAATTTTTTTAACTTTAAAATGCACCCCTCATGCAATGAAATAACTTTGGCCATTTTCACTGTTTTTACAGCTTACACCCTTTATAAGTCGTACTCTGCTCACCCTCCTAGAAAGATAAACATTGTCTTAGTAACTTTACAATTTCCTCCCTCGGAGAAAGATAAACATTGTCTAAGTAACTTTACAATTTCCTCAGTCCACTCTTTCTATAAAAATATGTTTGTAAATGATTGTGATCATAACTTCACTCAACCTATCATGTCTCAAATTTATATATAAATCTTGAAAAAACAAATTTATATATTCATAATTTCCAATCAGAACACAGAAAACTGAAGTACAGATAAATGACATAATCCTTTTGTTCCATAATTGTTCCATAAAATAGGATCAATGTTGTCTTTTTGAAGTCAATTTGAGATATTCTCAAATTCAAAATTGATATTAATAAATTTACTATTAGACAATACAATTATGAAAATTGTAAACTATCTAATTAGTACTACTAATTATAAGATTTTATTTTTTTTTCAAAAGTTAAATGAATACAACAATTTAAATTTGAAAATTTCTTAAATTAACTTTGAAAAGTCAAACTCGATCCTATTTTTTGGAATGGGAGGGACAATATTAGGTTCACCTCTTTTTAAAAAATTTGCTTTCATTTTTCTAGGCACATAATTTATTTTCTATGTAAAAAATTGTTTTATTTCTCTGGTATGTTTTAAAGTTCAATTTTCTTATGTTGACGAGAAAAGTTTTATTATTATTATAGTACAATTCTTTTTCTTTCTTTTTTTTGATGTGAGACAATCATAAATGACAAGAGCATTAAGAGGTTTTCCCACGCTGATAGAGTAGCACAAGATGAAAAAGGAAGAGTACGACTAGGAATGTACCGTTGATATACATCATCAATAAAACCGACTAAGAAAAAGGCATGAAAGCTCTTGGAGCAAATGGAGATAAATGAATAAGGTTGCCTTTTAAACAAAACATGATGAGAAACAGCATTTATGAGGACAATATAAAATATGAAAGTATCAGATAAGGTTCGACTTTATATCCCTCTTGTTAAGTAAGTAGTGCAGAAAGAATCACATTAAAGACGAGACGAGAAAAATGAGAAATAGAGGTTTGCCCAAAAAGACAAGAAAATAAAGAAAGAAAGAAAAATGAGATGAAGAAAGGAAGTTCTCAATCTTCTAAATACATCATACAAGAAGGATCAATGGGACCATATTAACCATATAAAAACAAAAAGCAAATTAATCAAACAACCTGATTTCCTGTAGTTCGAGACATCCTTTCATGTTCCTGAAGAGCTTCTTCAACTCTTTGAACTGCAGCTCTAGCATTCTCAATCTCAGCCCCAGCAAAAGCTCTTTCTTCATCAACAAGTTTCTTGGCATCTTCTGATGCCTGTATGAAATAGCAATTTGGTAAAATAAAAGGCAAAAATACAAACTAAAAATACCTTACAAATCAAGATAGAGATTAATCACATCAAGTTTGCAGGGTAAGATGCAAAGGTAAACAACTAAACCATTTAGGGAATGAAGAAACAATAAGTACTTATTACATAGACTAGACTGAAACATAATTTAGACCTCCTTCCACATATCATGCTAACGCTTTCACCACTATTCTATAATAGTGCCAGAAAAAGAAGAAAATAAAACATTCATTAAAACTTTTTAAACAAAAATATAAACCTTCTATTCATTTATGATAAAATAAAATAAAATAAATTTTATAAATTCCATTAGATAAGATAGAAGTGGGAAAAGGTTAAGCGCATTCTCCTTTATTCTCCAAAATAGTAAGAGTGAAACAATAACAAAGTCCTTGATACAGGACTTCCCCAAAAATTCTACGTAAATCTGAAATAGCCACCCCCAAGATGCGACCATCACAAAGGTACAAAGAGACGCAAACAATTAAATCTATCCCACAATAAATGAGAAAAGTATATGAAACAAGCACTAAAATTTTAGGTTTCCACCCTTTCCCTAGTCCCAACACTCCATAGAATAGTAAGTTAACACCAAATGACCTTCCCATCTGTTCCTCTTCTGAACGTGAAATCAGAGACAACTCTTCCACAGTCAAAGAACACACTCACTCCTCAGGTGTGGCTTGAAACAAAGAGCACCAAAGGTGACCCCTGATTGGTCAATAAAAAAAGTGATAGCAGCTAGTGACACATTGAACAAACATTTAGACACAGCGATATGTAGGATTGCGCCTCTGAAGTAGATTCTTAGTGTTGAGTCTATTAAGGACCAGCAACAAAACAATAATCCTTAACCTTTGAAGGAGCCTTTACCTTCAAAAAGAAAGGAGCTAAGGAAACCAAGCAAAAAGACGAATACTCAGAAGGAAGTAAAAAGAGCAGTAAAAGGTTAATGAACCTTTTATAGAAAGAAAATAAATAGTTAAGGGAGAAATTAAATCTACTCCAGTACATTTTAATCCAGCCCTTTGGGGAAACCTAGATATTTAATAACCGTGTACTTTCCAATGCCCAGAACTAACTAGATCTGACATATAGACACAAATAGTGCCCTACTTTTGGAACTAATTCGATTCTAGTTGTCCAATTTTGCATGATATTCAATGTTGTAAGTAGATTATCAGAGTATTTGCACAAAGATGGCTTTTCAATTCCCAATCTGACTAGTGTTGAATATTTATTCAGCAAAAGAAACCCTCAACGAATTTGTATGGTTTAAAATGTTGAGTGGCTCGGACGCTGAGAATATTCAAATCTAATGACCGAATCAGTGTACACTTTACAGAGAACTAAAAGCATCAAATGAGTAACACGAGGAAGTTGGTGTTTTTTTCATGTACTACCAAGATAAACTAAAATCAACAAAAACATAGCAACTTCATAACCATTACATAACACTTCACAGAACAACTCTTTACGATGGATTTCAGTATTAGTACAGGTGAAGTGGTTTATACATACAGTGAACAATTAGCAAGAAGCATACCATCAAAGTCCATGTCTCAGCAACTTATGCAGAAAAATGGAGAGTGCAGATAGACACACAAATATATATATTCACATACCTGCTTCAGAAAATTTGCCAGCTTTTTCACTTCCGCCTTCTCTTGAATTAGCTCTCCTTCTCTCTGAGTCAACTGAACTGCTAAAGCTTCAACCTGAAATTACTGCATGTTAGCTTTTAGGATCCTTTTTTGGCTGGTAAACTAATTTTAGAAATGAATATACCAAAATATACTTATGATCTCATAACTAGTCATTCTTGCAATAAGAACTATTTTATATTAGAATATGTTAAGTGAAGACAAGCTACATCTACTTCATGTGCAAAAGTTAAACAGACGAATATAGTTGAAGTACTTTACCGATGCAAAAGAGAACACATCAAACCATATTTATTGTATGTCACAATATATTTGAAAGATCAATGATTAGATTAAATTTATTAAAATATATGAAATTTTTTGAAGTAAGGAGTTAAATCAACTTTTGGTGCTTGTATTGTGACACGACTTTCAAATTGGTTCCCTTGACTGAAAAAACTTACAAGCAAGTTCTTGTACTTCAATTATTTTTTAAAATAGTATCTGTACCATAAAATTATTTAATTCCATCAAAAAAACCTAACAGACATGACCAAAAAAATCATGTATTTATGCTTATGTGGCTACAACATGGAGGTAACGTGGATATTGACATGGACATATGGGCAATGCATATTAGGAAAGAGAAAATATTGCATTCCAATGGATCGGGTAAAACATGACTCATTGATTTTTTATAGCTTTTTAAGATTGAAGGAGTCTTTTAACAAAAATTATCTGCAACCTTCATCACCACCACCATCTTTTTCAAGTGTGGCCATCACCACCATCTTCTTCCCCCGTCGTCGCCGCCACCGCTATCATCTTCTTGCCCCACTTCCACCGCCACCATCTTCTTCGCCAGCCGCCGCCACCAACATCTTCCCCCACCGCCACCACCATCTTCTTCCTGTGCCGCCACCACCACATACAACCTTCATCCACCGATACTAACAATCACTCCATCCCTCTCTTTGTGTTTTCATATCCTTCTCTCTCTCTCGCTATATATATATATGGGTGTTTTTTTGTGTGCATATCTCTCTCTCTCATTCTCAAGGCATCAAAATAAGCTTTGTATTTGACTCGCTAAGGGCACGAATTAATTGCAAAAATTAATTAAAATTAGCTTTGCATTTGGATTAGCTTCAGATAAGGTATAATTGTAAAAACTAATTTGAAAGAATAGGGCAACAACAAGAGACCCAAATGCCCATTAAAAATTATACCTTTCACGGATGAAACAAAAATTGTAGCAATGTGTGGGTGTGCGCTTTACAGATTGTAGCAACAATATACATTGTTAAATACCAAATTGCTTTGTTCAAGTGGGTTTGGAGGGATACACGAGTTTTGATTGATAAGAAATTTCTTAAAAATAAAAAAAGAGTACAGGATATTTCTTTATAGTTTGGTGATAAATGGATAAATTTTGGGGAAGGTGTAAAAGTATTAAACGATATATCCTTTAATATATTCCCATGAACCTGATATACTTGGGCTTAGATTTGGGTGTATTCTCGGAGTCTTTTAGATTTGTGTATTTAGTCTTTTAGTAACATTTTTATGTTTTGATTTGTAGGTTTGGGAGCGGTGAGAACACTTGGGAGAATTTGAGCTAAAACAAGGCATGATTGGCACTTTTCTCTCACACACAATGGGCGGGCGCTTATTCATGTAAATCCCAAGTCGGGCGCCGGGCCGTGTTAGTGGTCGATCGGGACGCTGCGTTGACTTTTTCGTTCGATCGCTTCAATTGGTGGTTGTTTGAAGCCCAATTGAATTTGGATTGCTATAGTTGGATAAGTGAAGTATATAAGGATTATTTTTATTGAGTAGGGACTCTTCTACACAATTGGGAGGTCGATCAAGGAGCTAAGGGAGAATTTGAAGAATTTACTTGGAGTTCTTCTTCTTTATTCTTTCAATTTGTGTAATTCATTAAGGATGATTTTTCAAATATTGTTGGTTTTATTATGAACTAATTTCTTTAATTAAGATTCCAATTGAACCTTTTATGATTATGAATTGATTATTTGATTTATTCCAATTATTTATGTTGAAGTGATCTTGTCTTGAGCTTATTGATTAATTATCTGACCAATAATTACCTTGTTTAGAACTGGGCATGATGACATGTGACTTAGTTATTTGCACAATGAATAATTAGGTTTGTGAATAGAATGGAAATATCTCTTCGCCGCATGTAACACATAAGAAATTGGAATTGTAAAGAGTTTAATTCAATTGTTTTGCATAGGAATATAGCAAAATTAATCTGGGTTAAATAGAAGGCAATTGATCACTTGGAAAAGGACTTTTGGCACTTGAGAATTCCTGTTAACAATTCAATAGACATAATAATTGGGATAATTGGATAATTGATTTATAGTTCATAATTGGGGATATTGGAGTCTTAATCCTTATTTATCTGAATTCAATTAAATCTTAGTTTGGCATACTTGCTTTCTTTTAGATTAATTTCTTTTAGTTGCTTAATTTAATTTTCTTAATTTGAAAAATCACAATTATTGGTTGTTTAAATAAAATTGAATTGATATAGTGCTAGTAGTTGGAATTTATTAATTAGAATTCTTTGTGGGATCGACACTCTATCTTATCACTCTATTACTTGTTGACCGTGTATACTTGCACGTTTGCTTTGATTGTGAAATCGACCAACAAGTTTTTGGCGCCGTTATGGGGAATTCTTTATTAGTATTAATTCCATATTAGTTATAATCAATTCGGTCTTAATTTAAACGTTAATTATTTTTTCTTCAGTATTTGCAGAATTTTTCATGAAAGTGTATGCACACTAGATCAAGGGCGAAAAAGGAACTTTTTCCTTATACTGACGATATTGAAAGGAAGTTCGTAAATTGCAAATGACTAAGGCAAAGGTCACCGTGGAAGAAGAACTCGCGTAACAAGAATTTCCAAAGAAACATGGCAGGAACCACCCGTAAATCACTTAGGGACTATGCCACATTTAATGTCATGGATATACAATGAGTATTAGGAGGCCACGATCAATGCAAATAGTTTTGAGATTAAACCGAACAATTCAGATGCTTCGTATCACATGTCGCTTTGGGGGTAGTTCGATAGATGATCCTAATGAGCATATTTTAAGTTTCTTCGAAGTTTCATGACACCTTCAAATTTAACAATGTATCTAAGATGCTACAAGGTTGAGGATGTTCCCATTTACCTTGAAAGACAAAGCGCGAAGTTGGCTACATTCTCAAGCCTCCGGCTCAATCACCACTTGGGACGACTTAGCTCAAAAATTTCTAGCTAAGTTTTTCCCACCAGCGAAGTCGGCAAAACTACAGAACGATATACACACTTTCGCACAATTTGATTCGTAATCATTATATGAGAGGCGGGAAAGGTTTAAGGATATGTCTCAGAAGTGCCCACACACCAATGGAATTCGCGCAAATGGATGCGCTTAGGATATTTTGTGATGGTTCACACGCCATCCACGAGGGCTAGTATTGATGCAAAGAAGCATAGGGGAGCGATCATGTCTAAGAGTTTTGATGAGGCATATCGCTTGTTAGAGACAATGGCCACCAACAACTATCAAAGGGCCCATGACTAGGTCTAATCCTCAAAAAAACAATGGAAAGTACGACGTAGATGCGATGATGACAAAGATTAATAAAGACAAGTGGCCGCAATGGCTAAGCTAGCAGATGGAAATATGGCAGGCCCACAATCCACACAAAGCAGTAGCGATGGTTTGTGAATTATGTGTCGGGGTCATGCTACGGATCAATGTGCCATAAATCCTTAATCAAGACAGCTCAGTAGGAGCTATAGTGGCCTACCCACCTTTTATCCGAATCAAAACGCATATAATCCGGGTTCGAGAAATCATCCGGGTTTTCATGGAGTAACAACCAAGCTCAAGCTCAAGCGCCGAGACAACAAAACACATCCGGTTTCAAAATCGACTCAACAACAATCGAGAGGAAATCAAGTTTGGAAGAAACCTTGAGAGATTTATTAAAGCTTCAAAAGAAACACGAGGAACATGAAAAGAAATTTAATCAAACAGAGCTGAATATGCAAAGCCTAAGTGCGTCGATCAAGAATCTGGAAAATCAAGTGGGGCAGATAGCGCATGCACTTAATAACCGACCACTTGGAACACTTTCGAGTGACACAGAGAAAAATCCGGGCAGAGATGAGCATTGTAAGGCTGTAACGCTACGAAGTGGAAAGAATTTACAAGAGACAGTCACGGATAGGGAAAAGAGGGACAACACAACAAGTGAAACAGAGGAAGTGGTGGACACCGAAAAACGTCAAGATGAGACCTTACAGCAGAAAGATTCGGAACCAACCATCACAATGCCTCCCATACCGTATCCGCAGAGGTTTCAGAAATCCAAGTTAGATAAGGCCACATGATTCTTGGATATTTTCAAAAAATCGCATATCAACATCCCTTTTGTCAAGCTCTTGGAACAAATGCCGAAGTTACGCCAAGTTTATGAAGGAGGTTTTGTCGAGGAAGAGGAAATTGGGTGAGTTTGAGACAAGAGTATCGATCAAGAATGCAATGCGCGATCATTCAAAATAAGTTACCACCCAAGCTTAAGGATCCGTGTAGCTTTAATATACCATGTGAAATTGGAAATCAGTTTTTGGCGAGTAGCATTGTGTGATTTGGGGGCCAAGATAAATTTGATGCCATTATCCGCTCACGCCCATTTTGGACTTCAGTTCCACGACCACAAACAAATATCGGGTTTTTAGTTAAGCATGATAGATTGCTATATATCCACGAGGTATTGTTGAGGATGTTTTAGTTAAAGTGGATAAATTCATCTTCCCTCGCGGACTTTTTATTTTGGATTGTGAAGTGGACAAATGAAAATCCAATAATTCTTGGGCGCACCATTCTTAGCAATGGGTAGAACTTTGATTGATGTGCAAAAGGTGAATTGACGATGCGGGTGAAGATCAACAGTCACCTTTAACGTTTTCAAGTCAATGTCTTATCCCAAAAGAAAAAGGTGAGTGTACGCGGTGGATATCATGGAGGAATTGGTTAATCACAAGTTCAAGTGGAAATTATTCTTGAGGACCCGCTTGAATCCATTTTGCTCGGGATGACGATCGCAGATTGAAGAGGACATTGAGTATGCCAAATGGTTAGATACAATCATCATCTTTCTAAAAAGCAATCAATCATTCGACACCCTCGAGAGGCCCCAAACGGAAGGTAAAAAGTTCAAACCTCGATAGAAGAGCCACCGGTGTTGGAATTAAAGCCACTACCATCTCATCTCGCAGATGCTTATTTGGGAAAAGATGCCACCTTACCAAAGTGATTGTTTCGATTTTGAGTTAATCGACACAAAAAGGAGAAATCATTACGGGTCTTCATGAGAGTTCAAAACAAAGAATTGGGTGGACTATAGCGGACATTCGAGGTATTAGCCCATCATTTCAGATGCATAAGATTTTAATGGAAGAGGGGCAAAACCAACCATTGAGATGCAAAGAAGGCTAAACCCCATTATGAAGGATGTGGTGAAAAGGAGATTATAAAGTGGTTGGATGTCGCATTATTTACCCTATCTCTTGATAGCTCATGGGTAAGTCCTGTATAATGTGTACCAAAGAAAAGGGGGGTATGATAATGGTGAAGAATGAAGCTAATGAGCTCATCCCTACTAGAAGAAAGTTTATAGGATGGAGAGTATGTATGGACTACCAGAACCTAATAAAGCCACACGCAAGGATCACTTCCCTTTACCGCTCATCGATCAAATGTTGGATAAAGCAAGCGGACATCGCTTCCACTGTCTTTCGGATGGATATTTTGGGTATAATCAAATTGCCATAGCACCGGAGGATCAAGAGAAGACTACATTCACATGCCCATTACTGCAGACGACGCTTGCATTCCGCAGTATGTCCTTTGTTTATGTAATGCACCGCAGCAACCTTTCAACTGGTGCATGATGGCGATCTTCTCCGATATGGTCGAGCAAAATTTGGAGGTATTTATGGACGATTTTTTCGTGTTCGGTGATAGCTTTGATCTATGTTTGAAAAATCTGATTTTAGTGTTGAAACGATGCGGAGACTAATCTGGTTCTTAATCGGGAAAATGTCACTTCATGGTGAAAGAAGGGATTATTTCGGGGCATAAGGTTTCTACGCAAGCAGGTTAGAGGTGGACAAAGCGAAGATTGAGACAATTGAGAAATTACCCTCCATCATCTCGTGAAGGGAATCCGAGCTTTTGGGACACGCGGGTTTCTACAGACGCTTCATTAAAGATTTTTCCAAAATATCAAAACCCTTATGTTCCCTCGTTGGAGAAAGACGTGCCTTTCAAGATGGATCACCATGTATCGAGGCATTTGAGGGTCTAAAGAAGAAATGGTATCTCGCTCCAATTATTGTGGCGCCCGATTGGTCTTTACCGCTCGAATTAATTAATGTGCGACGCTAGTGACTACGCATTGGAGCAAAGATTGGGACAACGCCACGACAAGATTTTTCACACAATATACTATTCCAAAGAAGACGCTGATTGGATGCCCAATTGAACTACACAACCAAAAAAAAAGAATTACTTGCCGTTGTATTCGCTTTCGACAAATTCAGAGCATATCTCATTGGGACAAAGGTAATTGTCTACACGGATCATTCTGCCATCAAATATCTGATTGAGAAGAAGGACGCTAAACCATGGTTAATATGATGGGTATTATTGCCGCAAGAATTTGATCCGGAAATCCGGATAGAAAGAAAAGGTACCAAAATCAAAGTGGCGGATCATCATCTTTTCTCATTGAAAACGTGGAGGTGAAAAATAAAGACAACATAATGATCAATGAGAAATTTCCAGATGAACAACTTCTCCGAGTAACCACAATACTGCCTTGGTATGCTGATTATGTGAATTACGTGGTTGCTAAGGTATTACCACCGGATTTGAACTCACAGCAACGTAAGAAGTTCCTCCATGACGTGAAGCAATATTATTGGGATGAACCATTTCTGTTTAAGGCCTGCGCAGATCAAATGATTAGACGTTGTGTGCCACATGAAGAGATGGACAACATATTGGGTCATTGCCACTCGTCAGATTATGGAGGCCATTATTCCGGTGATCGAACAGCAGCCAAGGTGTTACAATCAGATTTTTTCCGCCTTCTATTCAAAGATGCGTACCTCTATGTGCTGAAGTGTGATCGGTGCCAACGCGTAGGTAATATCTCCAAGCGCAATGAAATGCCACTCAACTCAATTTTGGAGGTAGAACTGTTCGACGTATGGGGAATTGATTTTATGGGACCTTTCCCATCATCTTTCAATAATCAGTACATTTTGTTGGCGGTCGATTATGTTTCCAAATGGGTAGAAGCCGCAGCGTTACCCACGAATGATGCCAACGTGGTCCTCCAATTCTTAAAGAAAAACATCTTCACACGATTTGGGACGCCGAGGGCGATAATAAGTGATGAGGGAACTCACTTCTGTAACAAACAGTTCACAAAATTGCTTGTAAAGTATGGGGTTCATCATAAAATTGTTGCCACGATATCATCCCCAAACCAATGGTCAAGAGAGGTCTCGAATAGGAGGTCAAGTTTAATTCTGGAAAAAGTGGTCAATCCGTCACTTAAAAGATTGGTCCTCGGGTCTCGACGATGCTCTATGGGCATATCGAATAAAGATATAAGAATCCGACGGCAAGATGTCACCTTATCGAATGGTTTACGGAAAAAGGCGTGTCACCTCCCAATTGAACTAGAACACAGTGCACACTGGGCCATTCGGAAACTTAATTTTGATCTCCAAGCAGCGGGTGAGAAAAGGTTACTACAGTTAAACGAGATGGATGAATTTCGGTTCAACGCGTATGAGAACGCAAAACTCTACAAGGAGAAGGTCAAAGCCTGGCATGATAAGAAAATTCTTGATCGAACATTCGAACCGGGCCAACAAGTCTTGCTTTTCAACTCTCGAACTGCGTTTATTTCCTGGGAAATTGAAATCCCGGTGGTCTGGGCCATTCGTGATTATATCTGTCGCCCCACACGGAAACATTGAGGTCGAAGAACCGAATTCAAAACAAAAATTTAAGGTAAACGGTCAACGACTGAAACATTACTGGAGTGGACCCATCGAACGTCAATCCACAGTCATGTACCTCTCCGAACCAGTGGACAATTGAGCACAACGGGAAAGTCGGGCTGACGACTATAAACCAAGCGCTTTGGGGAGGCAACCCCATGTGTCTAGTTTAAGTTTCTTTTAGTAGTTAATTTTATTTAATTTCATGATATGCTTTCGCGGTTTAATAATTTTCTTGTTTACTTCCAGCCCAATGCACAAGCGTTCGAGGATACAGACAAGTCGAACAACTTGGCCAACCAGAAAAGGAACGAGAGATCGATTAATAACAGGCCCAGGCCAAGCTTTGTTAAAAAAAAAAGGCCAGCCTCAAATACCGGAGGTTTTCGTAAATCCTCGATGCACAAACGCCGCCCGACGACTTTCTATAAATACAAATACCGGCGCTAGATCTCACCATCATCACCCTCGATGGCCAAATACCGACATTTTATTAGTTAAATCTCAAATACTTTCCTGCTACCGAGGGTGCGAATTAGAAACCTATTTGAGTTCAACTTCTCAGTTTCCCACTTCAACTCTCCACTTTCCTCACACGTTTCCAATACTCGTATGGTAACTGATCTAAACACTTGCATATAACTTTCCAATCCAAACACAACTCTACATATCAAATTGGGAGTTCCCTTCACAAAACAATTTTCATCTATCATCTCTATTGCAAAGGTACGTATGTAATTACATTCAAGTTGTGATAGAACTACATCCGGTGATTTGTGACAACGATAAGTAAGACTTTCATCCTCTTTGCTTTTGATTCTCTTGTATTGCATGCGTGTGAATCATGATTGTGTGCACAAATTTTGGATAGAATATCCTACATATGTGTGATTTCATACAAGGGGCATGAATTGGTAGAAAACTAGAATGATCCAAAGCAATATATGAACTGCACACATGGTGTTTGATAGTTTGTCTGACTCACTAAACAAGGCTAAACACACACAAAGCAATATCCTGATTGTATTTGCATGTACTTGCATTTACCAAATGTTTAGTCTACATCGCACATGTGCACTCCAATAAAGATATCTGGACGGTTACCATAGACTTATTTCACGTCAAATCTTATGGGCCTGTCACACACAACACTACCCATACACTAAATTCACTTGCCATATTTTCACCCCAACACCATGGGTTCACTGTCACACATATATATCACTTTTGAGGGGGGCTAACCGGTATTGTTGCATGCGTGTGATCATATTGCTTTACATGACCTATCTCTTGGACATATCTTGTGTTCTTCTGCAATTTGTAGAGTTTAAATAATACTTACGCCTAATCGGTACAAGTTCGAATATCATGCTATTATGTGTCATGCCTCAACCCCAACCATGTACTCAAAGTACACATATATTATAAAGTTTGGGGGTAGTGTCATGAATACGGTTATCCAAACTAGAATTTTGTCCAATGCTAATATATGTGTATGTCTTTCCTTGCAGAATTCTCTACATGGCATCAAAACGTCAACGAGGAGAAGGTTCTGGACCGCGCCTCGCCCACCCAAATTTGATAATCGACGATTTGTCTCCGCTTAGGCACAGGAACGCTACAACAAGATGGCTGCCCGATCTCTCATCCCCGAACGAGGTTTAAGGCCCGACCATTCCAAAGACGGGGACATAGTAGTTGAAAGAAATTGGTTCACACTCACCGAGCAGCCCGATCCAGCAGTGATTGCAGTCGTCAAAGAGTTCTATGCCAACATGCCCGAGCACTACCATTATGGGGTGTTTGTGAGGGGCAAAACAGTTGAAATTGGGGAGGACATAAACGGGTGTTATCAACTGCCATTAGAGGGCCTGAATGATGAGTATGCACGACTTGTGAGTGATGGGCCGGACTATGAGAAGATAATTCGTGAGCTGTGTCAACCGGGCACCACATGGACCGTGCATGAGCGTGGCAGCATGACTTTTCCACTGTCTCACCTCAGTCTATATGGAAAGGCATGGTACGCCTTTGTTTGTGCCAAACTAATGCCGTGCACGCATGTTAGCCACGTCACCAGAGAAAGGGCTGTGGTACTATATTCAATTATACAAGGCCTAAAGATTGATGTTGGCCACCTTATTCAGCAGTCCATTCTCCTAAGCATCACGACGAGGGACCACAGGAGGGTTACCACATCTGTCTCTCATCTGCGTTTTGTGTGCTAAGTTTGGAGTAAAATGGAAATCTGATGAGATGATTCAAACGCCTATGCCCATTTTGGACCACAAGTTGATCAGCAGGTATAAAGTGTGGACAGGTGGGGCAAACCACCCTAGGGGATTGGGATTCATAATCCCCCAAGTTGAAGCTACACAAGCTCCACCACCTCAAGCTCCACCTACTTATGGACCTTCCTCCGCAGCTCACCGTGGTGTGGTCCTAGAAGCAGTCCAACGTGAGATAGACGGATGGTTCTATAATCTGAAGCCCAAAATGTCCGCTTATCAACGTCAAGATGTGATCTACAAGTACTTGGTTGACCAGCTTATGTTTTTGCAGAATGCTATGAATGCCCAAATTGCTTAGGGTGTTAATCTCAATCAGTTTCCCACCGCCTCCAATTCTGCCTGTGTTTCCCCCTTCTGATCAAGAGATGAGCGAGGATGAGGATGCTCCACCCGAGGAATAAGCTCGTCAGGGAAGTCCTTTGTTTTATATTGTTTTATCTTTCGCATGAGGACATTGCTCTAGATAAGTTTGGGGGTAGTTTATTTTCATTTGCATTAGTAGGTTGTTATTGTTAATAGTTTGTGGATGCTTTGAATTGTTATTGATGTTGCACTTAGGATTGCATGTTAATTCCAGCCTTTGATAGTACGTATGTTTGGGGCTAATGATGAAATTAAAAAATTTGCATGAACAAGTTTAGTAAGGATTGTTAAGCTAGTGATATGATTGTCTTGACATGATTTAAATCTTTATCTGTTTGACACTGATATTATAAGGATAGCACATTTTGAAAAATGACCATGTTGGCTATGATAGTTTAAATGGATAGATAATAGAGTTCTAAAGGATGAATGCTAGTGAAATGAAGGAATAAGTTAAATAGCTAGTGAAGGCTGAATTTAGATACGAACTCAAGTTTGTGGAAAAAATATTTGGAGTATATAAGCTTTGAAAAAAATAATAATAATAATAATAATAAACACCGTGGCATGCTTGTCTAGTTTTGTGGCCTTTGTTACTTGAGTAAGTAAGCCCGAGGGGATTGTCTCTACACCTAGCGCCCTAAGGTCTTAATAACTTGGGAGTCGTTGGTCGAAAGCTCGTTAAGGTAACACTGAAAAGCCTAAGGGAATAAGACAATGCTTAGTCATGAGAATATATATATATAATAAATATATATATATATATATATATATATAATAAAGCAGGAAAAGTGCAAAAAGCCCCCGTTATAAAAAAAAAGCATAAGTATTCCATTTTGACCCCTGGACTTTTGTGATTGTTAATTTCAGTTGAATCAAATTTATTTGATGAGTTCTCGAGTTGAAACTGTGTGATGCCTATTAAGAAATTTATCATCGCTTAGCATGGTTGTTGAACACATACTCACAATATCAGTAATAACAGATTTAGATTCATTGATTGTTGGGATATTATTGAACTGTCGTAACATGATGTATTAGCATGTTTTTGTGATTTTTTTCTGAGGCCTAATGAATATATTTGTGCTAGTGGATTGCTGGAATTAAGATCATTTAGATAGTTTGCATGTTGTTTAGTTCAGTTTTGTGTTCAGGTTGTGTTGTTGCTTGAGGACAAGCAATGATTTAAGTTTGGGGTGTTTGATGATTGGGTAATATACCCATGAATAGGATATACTTGGGCTTAGATTTGTGTATTCTCGAGTCTTTTAGTAGCATTTTTACTGTGTTTATGTTTTGATTTGCAGGTTTGGGAACGGTGAGAACACTTGGGAGAATTTGAGCTAAAAATAGGCATGATTGGCACTTTTTTTTGCTTCACAAAGACCGGGCGCCTATTCAATGTAAATCCCAAAATATGCGGGCTGGACCGTGTCGTTGGTCGATCGGGACCACGCGTTGACTTTTCGCTTTCGCTTTCAATTGGTGGTTGTTTCAAGCCTAATTGAATTTGGATTGCTATAGTTGGATAAGTGAAGTATATAAGGATTATTTTTATTGGAGTAGGGACTCTTCTACACAATTGGGAGGTCGATCAAGGAGCTAAGGAGAATTTGAAGAATTTACTTGAGAGTTCTTCTTCTTCTTATTCTTTCAATTTGTGTAATTCATTAAGGATGATTTTTCAAATATTGTTGTTTTATTATGAACTAATTTCTTTAATTAAGATTCCAATTGAACCTTTTATGATTATGAATTGATTATTTGATTTATTCCAATTATTTATGTTGAAGTGATCTTGTCTTGAGCTTATTGATTAATTATCTGGCCAATAATTACCTTGTTACTCTAAAAGGAATTGAAAGAGGAATTCTAGGGTTAGAACTGGGCATGGTGACATGTGACTTAGTTATTTGCACAATGAATAATTAGGTTTGTGAATAGAATGGAAATATCTCTTCGCCGCATGTAACACATAAGGAATTGGGATTGTAAAGAGTTTAATTCAATTTTTTTGCATAGGAATATAGCAAAATTAATCTGGGTTAAATAGAAGGCAATTGATCACTTGAAAAAGGACTTTTGGCACTTGAGAATTCCTGTTAACAATTTAGTAGACATAATAATTGGGATAATTGGATAATTGATTTATAGTTCATAATTGGGGATATTGGAGTCTTAATCCTTATTTATCGAATTCAATTAAATCTTAGTTTAGTTTTTCTTTAGATTAATTTCTTTTAGTTGCTTAATAATTAATTTTTTTAATTTGAGAAATCACAATTATTGGTTGTTTAAATTAATTTAGTTTTTATTAATTTTTGTGGGAAAAATCACTCTATTAATTATTGCACGTTGTTTAAATAAAATTCAAAGAGTCCTCCTTGATGAAAGCCACCTTTCGCCATTTAGTGAAATTTGGAGAAGCTTCTTTTTACAATTTATTTATTAATTAGATAATGTCATGGCTAAAGAAGTAGGACAAGTATCACTCATGATGGGACTTCAATTGAAATCACTGGCTCATTATTACTTGCCCAACCTCGAGCGTATGAGGCTTCAATGAGAAAATTTTGGTTTTCCTTTAAAGCCTCTTGAGGTCTAAACATCTAGATTGAATTCACCACATAAATTCAGTCCGAGCCTAGCTTTGAACCATAAATGAATAAATATTAACATTATACGGTGAAATTATTTCTTTGAGGAAACAAATAATGTGAGTCTACAAGAAGAAACAAATGTTAAGTTCATACTCGTCACATTACTTTACATTTATGCTTCATTCAGTGGCGGCCCCTTAGCAGTTGTCCCTGCTGGATTTTTTTTTTATTATAGATATAAGGGTAGGAACAGATATGTAAATTAATAAACTTAATGGGGCAGATTAATAGGTTAAACTTGGAGGGGCAAAAAAAAAAAAATATATATATATATATATATATACATAGGTACCAAACTTCCTAAAAGGCATAGTGATAGCTTATAATTATATTTTGTTGCACATTTAGGCACCAAGCTTTCATCTTTTATCGTTTTAATAATGTTTCTTATTTAATTAGGACATTAATATTTGCACGCAAAACCAAAATTTTATATTTTCACAAGTTTCTTCTCACATAAGTGGGGCACATGACAAAGCTACAAAGTTTTTATAACTTGTTTTTCTTACCTCTTTACTTATATTAATGATTAAATATTTTAGGTACTATAACCTTCAAGACACCTACATTTGTTTTGATTACAAGCCTTGTACGTTTTGTTACTTGATTATTACATATTCAGTTATGGATTATAAAATTAGTTATTTATATAATATAATGTTTTATTTGATGTTGATTACAAATTAATAAATATTTTTAATTTGCAATGATTTTATTATTTAATAGCAACATTGTTGAAACAACCCGAGTCAAATCCCGAGTCCGGAACAAATCTCGGGTCAAATCCCAAGTCCTAAATCGAATCAAATCCATCAAAATAAGGCCTCAAACTACTGGCCCAATAGTATCTTCTTGGGTCATCTTAGCCCACCACAGGCTCCCAAAAGGCCATGACTTGAAGGTACTATTGGTAGTAACTTATTTCCTTATATGCAGACAAATTTTTCCCCTATCTTTCGATGTGAAACTGGGGTGTTACAATTGTCAAGAAAATTTTTCTCGGTAAATTTAAAAAAAATCACAATATGTAATTAGTGGAGGAAATCTAACCTTTCTAAAGTGAATATGTTCTTCACAAATTGTTATTTCTGAAGGAAGACATTTTTACCAGTTATTTGAAAATGTTAATTGTGATGAAATCATCTCCTCGTCAAACAAAAATAATCTTTTACAATATATAATTTGTGAAGAATATATTCTTCACAATATATCGTTCACAAAAAATATTTAGTTACTAACTTAGCGAAGGATACTTTTAGCGAGGAGTTCTAATGCGAGGAATTGTACGATGGAAAATTTTCTTGATAATATATATACTATTTCTTGGGAAGGATTTGTCGTTCATTGCCGGCCCTTTTTCTTGTAGTGAAAATTTTCCCCTGCTGGAAAATATTCCATGATCCGCCCCTGGCTTCATTGATGCTAAAAGCTTGTAAGAACAGTATAAATATTTGAATCCAATATATCATATATGTATAAGATTGGTGAAGAAGGAGATGTTTCACGCAAGACCAAATGGAAAAAAGAAAAGAGCTTGCATTATTGTATGTGAAGCCACATTCAGTATGAATTTGCATAACAAGCAAAAAAGGACAAGTCAATTAAATGGAATTTAAAAGCATTTGTTACAAATTAAGCAAGGAAAACCTCATCAGACAACTTGGCGGCAGCAGCCAAACCCTTCTCAAATTTACTTGCAAGATCGCGAACTGAGAGACGTTTTTGTTGTTCCAGCAACTGTGCAGTCTCGCGTGCAACTACTTCTTTCATGGTCAATACCTTGGGATCTTCCTTCACCTCTACAATCTGGTTGTTAGCACCAATTTTGTAATTTGGGAACCGACTAGAGGCAAAGATCACATCAGCTGACACTGGCGGAACTGCTTCCTTTTTCATTGAATCACCAAAATCGCGACCAACCCTCGTCATAATGTCAACCTAACTACTCTGTTGTCCATCAAAAGCAACAGAATCATCCACCATTAAGTTTAGAAATTGCATAAATCCACCAATAAAGGAAAAACATTATGCATCATTAATAGCATTAATTGACTTCTAGACAGTAATTCCAATGTGCAACAGATTCCACAACCAAAATTCTATAGACTAAGCTATTACTTAGAAAATCTAATAGTAAACAACATTGGGGAATCTAAAACCGAAAAGGAGACGGTAAATTTCTTTTATCACAATTACATGCTAAATATGAGAAGTACTAAAAGCAAAAGTTCAGAAAATACTTCTAATTTGACTAAAAGGGTAAAAATCAAGGAGATTTTCATACACAGAAACAGAAGCATAATCAAAACAGATTAATCAAATTAATTCAGGGCAAAGACTCAAATCCAAAGCTACTACCTACCCAGAACAGCTTTCAACTCAAAATAAGTGTTAAAACAATGGAAAAGAAAGCCACAAAACATAAATTCAATACCAACAAATGAAAATAATAAAAGAATAAAAATTTACAGAAAACAAGCAAATAATGCAGACAAAAAGAGATGGATTGTACTCACAGTTCATGTAAATGGTAATAAACCAAATAAATAATGGAAACTCTGGTCCTTAAAAAAACGACTCCTGGATCAGTTCCAGGAAAACCCAAAATTGAATTTAGTTTCCGCGAGAGAAAGAAGGGAAAGAGAAGACTGAAAGATGGTTTGGTTACTTTTTGAAAAGCAAAAGGAAAGCAAAGAAAGGCCCCTCTTTCTCTCTCACAAACACTCAGAAAGGCCCCTCTTTAAACATGCAAATATTTAATCATGCTTCACTAAGTCCATCCTTGTCTCACACAAGACATTTCATGAACCTATCATAATTCTCCACATCCTAACAATCATTAAGAGTTCAATTTTAATACAATTGAGTTACTCACCTCATGCCATGTAAAATAAATAATCGCAGGCTCTATTTAATAATAATATTAAATCATAAAATTTACGGTTATTACAGCCTCGCGTACACCATGTATATACATAACATTTAAATCTGCTCTTTGTATCTTATATTAGATACCTGGGGTACTCCCCTATCAAAAAAAGAGGTGTTCTTTCAGTCTAAGAATTCTTACAATCAATTGGTTTGGATAGCTTTTATAAAACTTCATACACTTGTCTGACCGAACAAAGGTTCAGACTCTATCTGACACAGTTCAAGAATTATAGAACTTTAAATGATGTACAAGTCCAAGACTGTACGAACTCAAGTGCACTAAGTGTGAATATCAATAACATCGATGTGGAATAATTGTAAAATAATTAAACCACTTAATAGCATGCTTGGAAATATAGTTCAAGCATAAATAAATAACTTTCATTTCAACAATAACTTGCTCAATACAATATGAGAATGATAGGAAACTTGCACACAATCTAAAGTTGTGTAAGTTAAGAGACTTGCAACACAATAAAAATAGTATTCGGATACTTGCTCAAGTAAAAGAGTAAGAATTAAGGAACTTGCACAACCAAAAAGTAAAGTTTGGAGACTTGCTCAATATAAATTTGAGTAAGGTTAGGGAACTTGCCTCAAACGTAGTTTACCGAAGTAAAGCCAAATATCAATCCAATGAACTATGATATCCTATTCATGTATAATCACATTAGTTATACAAGTTCAACATGTACACCTATTATCATAACTGTGAGATCCCGAAATTATGAAATAAAAGTATTCAATTTTCTTATAATTATTATTTTATTTTGTAAATGGTTAAATTGATTAAGGTTAAAGTTAAGGGTGATATGTGAAAATTTTGTAAAGTATGCAAGTTGTTATAAAATATTCATTGTGTCGGGGAATATTCGTTTGGTCGGGGAATATCCGTACGACGGCACAACGAAAGTATTGTCGTAGTTAGAAAACGACAGAATTATCATTTTATAAAAATAACGACGAATGTGTTACCGTTAAAACTATTGAACTACCCGGTAGTAAAAAATACGATGTCTGGCGTGGTTGCATAGTAGCTACGGTATTGATTATTGATGCTTACGTAAGAAGTCACTCAGTTATACTCAATTATTGCTACAGTAATTATTGCATCATATCTCTCATATTATTGATTCAATTATTGTCATAGTATCATTTGCATAATATGATATATTATTAAATCAATAATTGAGACGACAAAGTTATTCATATTATTATTTGTAATATTGATAATGTCTAAAAAGTTACATCGAGGAGAGGTTTGGTCACCTAATTGGCGCCAATAAGGAGAAATCTTTATCTGAAAGCCCTCTTTCTGAGGAGCGACACCGGTTGTTAAATATTGTGCGTTATAATATTAATGATGAATAAGTTTGTGTTGATTAAAGATGAAATTGATAGTTCCATTGTGTTGGAATTATTAGTGTTAGTGGAAATCGATATTTATTTCGATAATAATTTATGTTTGGAGGTTATATTGATCAATCGGGTAATTAACCAGATAAATGAGCAATTAATTACTATTGATTCACATGATTATAACTATTTGTTCACATATGTGTACTATTGATTCACATTCATTTACTATTAGGGGAGTTGGTGCAAGATTGATAAAACTTGCATGACTAAGTTAAAAATGGAGGTATAGATGGAGGTACTATACTGTAATTCATATTTTCACATGTCTAGAACTATTGAGTCACATGATTTACTATTGATTCACATGATTTACTATTAGGGGAAGTGGTGAAAGTTTGATAATACTTGCAGGACTAAATTAAAAATGAAGAAAAAGAGGAAGGTATTATACTATAATATTTCGAGCCCCAAAACGTTCAATTATCGAAACTATATTTTCCTATAAATAGAAGCTCATTCCTTCATTATTTTTCACCAATTCACTAAAGCTATAGAGCAATTATTATAGAAATTATAGAGAGAAAGAAGAAGAGAAGTCTGTTACCTCACTATTTCAGTATCAAGTCTTCTTCTGAGGTAAGGGATATTATTATTATTATTGTAAGGGGTATTATTTCTTTTGTATTCATGAAGAGAGCTATTGTTATTCCATTATTTATTATTCTGTTAGAATAACTCGTATGCATCTTGGCCTATCGCATGCTCGATGAAATTCTTACATTATTCCATTCTTTATTATTCATTGGAATAACTCGTATGCATGCGATCTATTGCATGCACGGTGAATTTCATTTCTTATTCCATTCTTTATTATTCTCGTTGGAATATCACATGCATCATGGATTACGATAACTTTGGTTCCATTCTTTATTATTACATTTGGAATATCACATGCATGCGGATTACGCGTGACGCATTCCATTATTTATTATTCTCGTTAGAATAACACATTCATGCGATCTATCGTATGCACGGTGAATTCTTTTGTTATTTCATTCTTTATTATTACATTGGAATAACTCATTCTGTGGTGGACTCATCAAGATGCATGGTGAATGATCCTTCGTATTCATTCTTTATTAAATTGTGGAAATGATCTATCTACGTGGATTCTTGCATGGCGGGTGAAAATCCATTCATAGATTTCGTATATTCTATTATACTCATATGAGATATCATTTCTTTTGTACTCGTCATGGAATATCATTTTCTTTGGTATTTTTTTACGAGTTACTATTCACCCGGTTACTATTCACTCTAGTATTGTTCACTCGGGTATTCGGGGCACTTTTTGTGTCGGAGTACTATTCACGAGTTACTATTCATGGGTTACTATTCACCCAATTTACTATTCACCCGAATATTATTCACTCGAATATTTGGGATACTTTTCATGCCGGGGTACTATTCACGAGGTACTATTCCTGAAGTACTATTCATAGAATACTATTCACGAAATACTATTTATCCAAAAAATATATTTCTTTTCTGTCCAAATTATTTTTGGTTCATGAATATTATTCTTGAATTTTACTCCACAAAGCAGTATCATGTTGACAATTTGGATATTTTTAAACTCTGGATAAATTTAAAGTCTTTAATATTTATCCTCGATTTCATTTGATTAATGCTTATATCATTGTCATCATCCTCATGCTTATATTGTGATGAAAGTCATCTTAGGCTTACATGCAAAGATGGATGGTTGATTATTGGTTTTACAGTTGTATATCTTTGGCTTACGTGCAAAGATGGACTATTGATTATTGGTTTTACAGTTGTATATCTGTAGCTTACGTGCAAAGATGAACTATTGATTGATGAGTATCTTTGGCTTATGTGCATAGATGAACTGTTGATTTGTATGATTATGACTAGGGATCATTCGGTATAATCATGACCTGTAATGTTATAAATGATGTGGTAAAAGTCCTCATTGGCCCGTAGTGCATTGATGGACAGTTGTTGGTATGATTATAACCAGAAATTATTCGGTATAATCATGACCATTGTTGAAAACACGAATATCCTTGGCCCGTAGTGCATGGATAATTCGTGGTCATAATACTAATGAATATCCTTGGCCGTAGTGCAGGGATGATTCGATGATGTGAATTATTTATTGTTTGAGTCTCAAATGATAAAATATTGATTATACACTTTTAATTCGTAGAAGATAGTAGATATCATGCTTTACTTGACTCTTCTAAAATACAGTTGTATGTCTTTGGCCTGTAGTGCAAGGATGAATTGTTAATGAATATCTTTGGCCGTAGTGCAAAGATGAATTTATTAGTATGATTATGAAAAAGAATTGTGATTTCGTATAACCATGATTTTTGATGTTTCAGGTAAAGATAGGTGATAAAAATTATCTTTGTCCTGGGTGCGAAGAGGAATTTAGAATCACAATTATGATTATGAGTTATTCACATGATTGTGGACAGGAATTGTTGATTGATGTTACAGGGATAAAACATTATTGGTGGACTTTTAACATGGAAAAGATAATAGACCTTATGGTCTATTTGACTCTTCTAATGGATTGCTCGTTCCGCTAAAAACTATGGTTGAAAAGTTTTATCATCTACCATATGTTCTAAATCTCTGATTTATTACTGATGAAGGCTATTGATGATATAAATTATCTTTAGTCATGCTATTCTTTCTTTGGGCTAGTTGTGCTCACCTTTTTGCTTCACAATTCCTTTCGGTAATAAGAGTGTAAGCTGGGTCGAATGGGGTAACAAGAGAATAGAACGGTGGTCTATATTTAGTCATTGAGGTTCTCCTAAATAGTTTGGAAATAATTTTATTGAGAACTTTAGATAAGTGTGTAAGTATTGTTGTATCGTCATTTGATATTTAATTTTGGTGAACCGAATAGGGTGAGAGTGAACCCAACTTTTGAAGAGTGTTTTGCCACTATCATACAAGATGTCTAATGATATACAATCTCGTGTTATCATAAGACAGGGTTGTGCACATCCACTTGTTGAGTATATCTACGAGCACTACCTATATGATCTTGGAGTTTGGTTGAAATATAATTTTCAATTGCGCAGATACGGTGGAGATAGTTATATGTCAAGAGAAGACTCACCATTGGAAAGAACATGATAGTAATCTTCTCTTTTTTCTTTGGGGTCTATTAATCAACCAATGATAATTACGTGGACATATGATATCTATCATAACCTAGACGCATGGCCTCCCATGTACGAAGGTTTCCTTGAGTATTTTCCAAAGATTTTAATTTCTAAAACAGTTTTTGACTATACATTTATGTAAAGTACCATTGTAAGGTTGTGGTCGAGGCAACATAAGAGTTACATACATTTGTATTAAAACTCACAGTTTAACTGTGGTCGTATTCTGCACAACATTTCAACAATTGTATAAATGAAGTTTGTAAATGATTTTTATAGTATGATATCTGGCCACTCAGAATGGGTCGTGTGGACCTATTTTGGGAGCGTCACAAATGGTATTAGAGCTTAGGGATATGGTCACTGGCGGAGATAAGAGTCTAGAACTAGGAGGGGAGAGACGAGTTATATACTTCGCTAGTGTGTGACTTACCTAAGCTAAAATTGTTTACTTGATAAGTTGACAAATTGTGATATGTCAATTAACCTTTGTTTTGAAGCTATATTCTAGAATGATATCTGAAATACAGGAGATGAGCAATGGAAAATCATGATACAGAGGAAATAACCGGGAAGGTACAATCCGAAAAGAAAGAAAGGTATTCTCATCTCTTCGAACTGCTAGGTACGTAAATTTCGAAGGCGAAATTTCATAAGGAGGGGAGATTGTGAGATCCCGAAATTATAAATGAAAGTATTCAATTTTCCTATAATTATTATTTTATTTCGTAAATGGTTAAATTGATTAAGGTTAAAGTTAAGGGTGATATGTGAAAATTTTGCAAAGCATGCAAGTTGTTATAAAATATTCGTTGTGTTGGGGAATATTCGTTTGGTCGGAGAATATTCTTTTTGTCGGGGAATATCCGTATGACGGCACAATGGAAGTATTGTCGTAGTTAGAAAACGACAGAATTATCATTTTATAAATATAACGGCGATTGTGTTACCATTAAAACTGTTGAACTACTCGGTAGTAAAGGTATAGTAATACGCGTGGTTGCATAGTAGCACACGGTATTGATTATTGATGCTTACGTAAGAAGTCACTCAATTATTGCTACAGTAATTATTGCATCATATCTCTCATATTATTGATTCAATTATTGTCATAGTATCATCTGCATAATATGATATATTATTAAATCAATAATTGAGAGGCAACAAAGTTATTCATATTATTATTTGCAATATCGACAATGTCTAGAAGTTACATCGAGGAGAGGTTTGGTCACCTAATTGCGGCCAATAAGGAGAAATCCTTATCGAAAGCCCTCTTTCCCGTGAGCGACACGGTTGTTAAATATTATGCGTTATAATATTAATGATGAATAAGTTTGTGTTGATTAAAGATGAAATTGATAGTTCCATTGTGTTGGAATTATTAGTGTTAGTGGAAATCGATATTTATTTCGATAATAATTGATGTCTGGAGGTTATATTGACCAATCGGATAATTAACCGAATAAATGAGCAATTAATTGCTATTGATTCACATGATTATAACTATTTGTTCACATGTTGATTCTCATCCATTTACTATTAGGGGAGTTGGTGCAAGATTGATAATACTTGTATGACTAAGTTAAAAATAGAGGTATAGATGGAGGTACTATACTGTAATTCGTATTTTCACATGTCTAGAACTATTGAGTCACATGATTTACTATTGATTCACATGATTTACTATTAGGGGAGGTGGTACAAATTTGATAATACTTGAAGGACTAAATTAAAAATGAAGAAAAAGAGGAAGGTATTATACTGTAATATTTTGAGCCCCAAAACGTGCAATTATCGAAACTATAATTTCCTATAAATAGAAGCTCATTCCTTCATTATTTTCACCAATTCACTAAAGCTATAGAAGCAATTATTATAGAGAGAAATTATAGAGAAAGAAGAAGAAAGTCCGCTACCTCCTTTATTCCGATTATCCGATTTCTTACGAGGTAAGGGATATTATTATTATAGTAAGGGTATTATTTCATTCGTATTCATGAAGAAGAAGCTATTTTTATTCCATTCTTTATTATTCATTGGAATAACTTGTCTATCGCGATTATCGCATGCACAGTGAAATTCTTATGTTATTCCATTCTTTATTATTACATTGGAATAACACATGCATGCGATCTATCGCATGCCTGGTGAAGTCTTTTGTTATTCCATTCTTTATTATTACATTTGGAATATCACATGTCGTGTGGATTACGCATGACTGGTTCCATTATTCATTATTACATTGGAATAACACATGCATTTGGCCTATCGCACGCGTACTGGTGAATTCTTTTGTTATTCCATTCTTTATTATTCTGTTAGAATAACCTGTCTGTGTGGACTACCGCATGCATTGTGACAACCGAGATTTTGTAATTTAATTTTAATATTTATTGGAATGAATAAATATTTTTTGATGAATTAATTATTAGATTAAATAATTAATTGATGAAGTTGTGGTAGATTAATTTAATTATATGTGTTGTATTTATTAAATTAATGGGGAGAATTTTTATTATTTGATGTATGTAATTATGTGAGCTTATTGTATTAATAGAAATATTTAATAAGCACGATAGTATTTTAATTAATTTAATTATTAATTAGAGATTTAATAATTTGATATTATTATTAAATGAGAAAATTTAATTATATGACTATGTGCATTAATGAGAAATTATTATATTTTATTAAAGTAAATTAAATAAGATATTAGATTTATTTTATAATTGGTGTGACATTATTTAAACTATATGATAAGGTTTTTATTAAATTAAATAGTTTGAAACCTATACTTGCTAGCCAAATGAGGCCTTAAGAGGAGTTGGGGGCAGTTAAACCACGTATGGAGTAACTGACCTCAACTCTGCGTATAAAGACTCAGTTATTTGATATTACATATTCTTCAATTTAGAGTTAACTAAGAGCCAGAGAAATTTCAGAGAGAGTTTGAGAAATTTTTGTGTGTGATTGATAAAAAGTTGAGAGGGAATTCATCTTCTGCAAACTACACTCTACGCTTGGGTAATTATGCAAGAACATCAAGAATAGTACAATTTTGCATAATTTAATTCTGTAATTATGTGTTTTAGTGGGTTAAATCACTCTATAAATGTTGGGTACTGATTATGTATAAATTCTAGCATGTGGGTATGTTTGATTTGGTGAAATTAATGATCATGTAATGTTTAATTCGCTGAACTCTGTGTTCTTCGCGAACTAAGAATCAAAATATGGAGTTTATTGGCCATGGCTGCTCAACTCAGAATCGAAACTCATGCCACCGCTACCGTAGTAGCGCCATGTCTCTCAAATTATGGCCTTGCCAAGACCCGATATAATGATGGTATGCATAGCCACCTTAGCAGGATGTCCAGAAAATATTTTTTTAAGTGTTCAAGTATAGAAATGTGATAGCAACTTAATCTATTGATTATAAAGACTCATTAGACATACAATGAGATATTAAGATAGGTTCTTATCATGTCATTAAGACATTTACATGTTAATTGAATTGTTGATTATGTAATTAGCTTGTTATTCGTATAGTGTAATATTACGTGAAAACAAGTGTGGTAATTTTACTAAGTATAGTCATGAATTCAAGTGATGGTTAGCACGTTATAATTGACTGGTATTATGAACGTAAATGATATGTAGGATTTAAATCAAAGAACGAGTTTTATTAATGTGTAATCTACGCACGAGGCAAGTTTCCTAACCTTACTTGTTATCGTTATATAAGTTGATTAATTCACTTTTCTACCTTGAGCAAGTTCTCATTATTATTGACTAAGTCTAGTTTGTTATAAATCTTTCAAGCATGATGCTATTATACAATACTTATTCTATTGTATACCTCTTGAGATTGTTATTCAAATTAAGTTATCAGTTATTGTTAAACCTTGTTAGACTAGCGAACCCTTAATGATTCGACTAGTCCATTGTTGATGAGCGTTCTAAATTTTTGAACCCTTGATGAATTATCAAAACCAGACTTCCTTTGGTGCGGACTCGAATGTCAAACTGAGATGAACAACCCTGTAAAGGGGATTACTTATGCGTTAGCGTTAAGATATTGTGCATAATATGGTACTAAGGGCTGATCCCCCTAAGTACGAGAAGAAGAGTCCATAGTCTTATGACTGTTAAAGGTTTCAAGTAGAACACTTGACAACCTAGGACATAGTTCAAGGTCTTATGACCCTCAGAAGTTCTTTTGTCTCTTGTTATTCATTCTTGATTCAAAAGTTGAGTTTCCTATTTCAGAAGTCTTTAATTTATTTGCATGTTATTATTCATTGTTATATTGTTATACTTGTGGGCAATCGTGCTCACTCTTGCGTAATAATAACATTGCAGTTAAGAACGAAAGAGCAGACGAGCCTTCCACTAGTAAAGGCAAGGGAAAGATTAGCAAGTAATGAAGACTGTTTTATTATTGTGGTTATGTAATGATAAATAGAATTGATGTTACTTAAGACTTATTTGTTTATGATTCCGCACTGATGTTTTAAGGTTAGAGTAACCTGGGATTTATTTATTATGCAGTTGATGTAACCCCATAAGGGGAGATTTATTATTTATTTTTATCTATTGCATGGTTTGCATTTATTTATGGGTAGATAGATAGATGATGTTTGTACAGTGAACACCAAATCCTATGGAAATGGAAGTACCGGATTTGGGGGTGTCACATGTTGGTATCAGAGCTGTAGGTTATGAACCTTAGGTGGGGGAACAACCTTAGGTTGTAGCCTTATAGGAGATCGAGAACATAGTGGTGGTAAACTCTTATCGAGTTCTAAGAAATGAATTTCTAAATTCATTGAAGATAATAAAAGACTTTATGTGCTTATGTGTTCGCTAGCACGAATTAGTAACTAAAACTTAAAATTTTGTTGTCGGGGATGTCGGATGTTGGAGGAGCTAGTCGAAAGTGGGAGGAGGAACCCCGAGAGTACCTATAGAGGAGGAGTCCGAGACATTCATGTTGTCGAGGAGCAGGTTAGTACAGAGAGAGCCATCTCCGTTGATCACATTGTTGGTCGGGAGCATGAGCACTGAGGCCGATCGAGGAGGAGGATTACGATGAGGAAGAGGAGTTCCCATAGAACTCCATTGATCTTTGAGATGTATGATGCACTTTATGATCATAACGTAGAGTTGCGGGACACCGTTCGAGGAGGCGAGGGAGAGAAAACATATATACAGAGTACCATTGAAAGCGGAAGGATGAGGAGATTGTGACTCTTCGCTGCAGGCGTTTAGGAAGCGTGGAGTGGGATTTGGTTCACGAGAGGGTCAAACCGAGGAGAAGCAGAAGAAATAGAAGTTGAAGAAAGATCTAAAAGAGAGCTCGGAAAAGTGGCATTAGCGAGGAGGAAATTTGGGTAAGAGAGTCGCATCGTGCTGATCTCGCAGAAGAGGATTGCCGTGCAAAGAAGGCTAGAATTGGGGAGACGTATTCTACACTTCACAATGCAATGGATGAGGCCCAGGATCGAGTTATGAAGTACCTAATCCAGTTTGAAGGTCTACCATCATACATGCTTGATCGTAGGACGATGTCTCGTATTATAGAAGAAGAATGTGGCAAGGCTATCCAGCGCCTTAATAGGCAGTGATAGTATTAGTTTAATTATGTGAAAACTATTTGGTAGTTAATGATGTAAATTCCGATGTGTTTATAAACAAAGGAATATTTTGATGTTTTAAATCCTGTAGATTCTTTATCTCAGGATAGTGGATGTAAATAGCAGTGATGCTATCTTATGATGTTAAAACTTTTGAATTTAATGAAAATGTCAGAGTTTATTTGAATTGATGTGTTAAGTGAGTTATGATTAAATGTTTTAGTTAAGTCCTAAATGTTTAAGATATTGAATAAAGACCTAATAAGCGTATATTCTTAACAGAAATATGCCGCCTAGAAGAAGACAAAATCGTCAGCAAGCACAAGAGGAACAATGAATAACAACGACACCAATGCTAACTCTGTTCAGCAATTGGTGAACCTTTTAGCTGGGGCAATTAACAATCAACCGCAAGCTCCACCGAGCACCTCATTCAAGGACTTCAAGGCGGTGGGACCGCCAGAGTTTAAGGGTTCCATAAACCTAATCGAAGCTCAAACTTGGGTAATGGAGATGGAGAATGTGTTCGACGTCACTCGAGTAAGGGAAGATCAGAAAACCACGTATGTAACATTTATGCTGAAATCCGAAGCCAGTTATTGGTGGCAGGGAAACAAAGTGAGGGAAGGTGAAGGTGTAGTACCCTGGGAAAGATTCAAAGAGATGTTCTTTGAGATGTACTTTCCGACCAGTTCACAAAATCAGATGGAAGTTCAGTTTCTAGAGTTGAAATAGGGGAGTATGTTAGTAGCTGATTATGCGACAAGATTTAACGAGTTGGCTAGGTTCGCCACATACCAAGTGCATACCGATGAGAGGAAAACAACACGTTTTGGCGGTGGATGAAGCCCTAGTTGTATATAGCAAAGTGTCGATGTTGAATTGAACACTTTTCTTTGGAGTGTTAGAGAAGGCTATACTCATTTGAGGGTGGAAGCGATGCGATAACGAAATATAATCGGGATCGGAAGAAGAAAAAGAGTGAGAATGAAGGTAATAACAAGACCGTGGTGGGAGTAGACTGGGGTAATCACAATCGAAGAGAAGTGGTCGATAACTCGTCATTGGAAGTCGACATGGAGGCAAAGAAGAAGATCAAGCGTGCCCAACCTGCGAGAAAACTAATCTGGGAGTTTGTATGAAAGGGAAGCGAGTGTGCTACAATTGTGGTCAGGAAGGCCACATAGCACCAAACTGTCCGAACCCAAAGAAGGGTGCATGTTTCACTTGTGGCTCAAAGGACCATCTTGCAAGGGATTGTCCTAAGAAGGGATCTGGAGGGACGGGTTCGGGAGGAAATAGAGGAAGTATCGGTGGAAGCACTCTGACTATCGCAGGACTAATTGCAACCAACCGCCCGCCCGCCCGCCCGCCAAAACATTCAACATGACAGTACAGGATGTAGTGCAGTCTCGCGATGTGGTGTCAGGTATCATTCCGATCAATAAAGTTAATGCTTATGTATTATTTGATTTGGGTGCTACTTGTTCATTTATATCTGATAACTTTGCTAAGAACTTAGAATTGCTTAAGGATGAGTTAGAATACCCCATGAACATAGAAATTGCGAATAGAGAAATAATCCCTGTTAAGTATGTGCACAAGAACTGTAGAGTGGATATTTAGGGTAATATCATGAACATAGATCTTATCCCTATTCGACTCGGAGAATTCAACGTTATTTTGGGTATGAATTTGGTTATCCAATTATGGGCGGTAATTGTTCGCCGAAGAAGCGTATTAACCTTATGACTCCGTCAAAGGTTGTGTTTTATGGTAGCAAGTCGCCTAGACAAGCAAGTTGTTTGACGAAGATGCAGGGCAGGAGGTTGTTAAGGCAAGGCTGTGTAGGGTATCTAGCTTACATAGTCGATAGTCATAAAGAGAATCCAAAAATAGATGAGATACCAATAGTGAGAGATTTCGCAGACTTATTTCCGGATGATTTGCCAGGACTTCCTCCAGATAGAGCAGTTGAATTTGTGATCGATTTAGCTTCAGGAACTGCTCCAATATCGAAGGCACCGTATCGAATCGCACCGGTAGAGATGAAGGAACTGATGGTCCAACTACAAGAATTACTGGACAAGAAGTATATCCAACCAAGCGTATCACCATGGGGAGCGCCGGTTTTATTTGTGAAGAAGAAGGATGGAACAATGCGACTCTGCATAGACTAAAGAGAACTGAATAAGGTCACGATTAAGAATTGATATCCATTACCACGAATCGACGACTTGTTTGATCAGTTAAAGGGAGCAAGATATTTTTCAAAGATAGATTTGAGAAGTGGTTATCATCAACTGAAGGTGAGACCAGAGGATGTACCGAAGACAGCATTCAGAACACGATACGGTCACTACGAATTTTTGGTAATGTCATTTGGTCTGACAAATGCTCCTGCAACATTTATGGGCTTAATGAATGGAGTGTTCAAGCCGTTTTTAGACAAATTCGTAGTGGTATTTATAGATGCCATTTTGGTATATTCAGAAACCAAGGAAGAACATGAAGAACATTTGAGGGTGACATTAGAGACGTTGAGAAGAGAGAAGTTGTATGCCAAGTTTTCGAAATGTGAATTTTGGATTGAAAGAGTACAATTTCTAGGGCATGTGATTGATAGGGACGGAATTTCGGTGGATCCCTCCAAAGTCAAAGCTGTGATTAACTGGGACCAACCGAAGATACCGTCGGAAGTAAGAAGTTTTCTTGGATTGACAGGTTATTACAGAAGATTCATTCAGTATTTTTCCAAGATCGCAACTCCATTGACGAATTTGACTAGAAAATCAGTGAAATTTGTTTGGACGGAGAAGTGTGAGGAAAGCTTTCAAGAATTAAAGAAGAGGTTGAGTACAACACCTGTGTTATCTCTTCCAGATGACACAGGAAATTTTGTGGTTTATAGTGATGCATCGTATAAAGGACTTGGCTATGTGCTTATGCAAAATGGCAGAGTCATTGCGTATGCATCACGATAACTGAAAGATTACGAGAAGGGGTATCCGACCCATGACTTGGAGTTAACTACAGTGGTTTTTACTTTGAAAATCTGGAGGCACTATCTCTACGGGGAGAAGTGTGAAATATATACAGACCACAAGAGTCTGAAATGTATTTTCACACAGAAAGACTTGAATATGTGCCAAAGAAGGTGGTTGGAGTTGATTAAGGACTACGATTGTGAGATTCTATACCATCCGGGTAAGGCGATGTGGTTCTTGAAGCGCCTTAAGTAGAATGGGTGGGAGGCGATGATGTTGATGAACAAGGGAGTTAATTTTAGCAATGGAGAAGCTAGAATTGGAAGTAAAGTGTTCTATGGAGATTGACGAGAAGCTGTTCCAGATGCAAGCTGGTACAACTTTACTGGATAAAGTAAAAGAGGCTCAACTTCAGGACGAAGAATGTGAGAAGGTGAAAAAGAAGATATCTGAAGGGACTGAACCAAGATTCAAAATAGATGGTGAGGGACTACTAAGATTTGAAAGCAAAATTTGGGTACCGCCAGTACTAGAGATTAAGAAAGAAATTTTGAGCGAGGCTCATAACTCGAGATATTCGATTCACCCTGGTAGTACCAAGATCTTCGACAACATTTTTGGTGGCCAAATTTGAAACGAGAGGTTACAGAATGTGTTGCCAAATGCCTGACATGTCAGAAAGTTAAAGCAGAACATCAGAGGCCGAGTGGGTTACTACAACCTTTAGAGATTCCAGAATGGAAATGGGAACATATTACAATGGATTTCATGGTTGGCCTACCAATAACTCAGAAAGGCTACGATGCAGTATGGGTTATTGTTGACCAATTGACAAAATCCGCACACTTCCTTCCGATCAAAATCAGATTCAACTTAGATCAGTTGTCAGGGTTATATGCCAAAGAGATTGTTTTAAGGCACAGAATTCCTGTGTCAATTGTTTCTGATAGAGATCCGCATTTTACGTCGAACTTCTGGAAACGTCTACAAGAATGCATGGGCACACAGTTGTGAATGAGCACGACATATCACCCTCAGACAGATGGACATAGTGAAAGAACAATTCAGACATTGGAAGATATATTAAGAGCTTGTATAATGGACTTTAAAGGAAATTGGGATGATCATCTACCGCTCGTAGAATTTGGCTACAACAATAGTTACCACGCTAGTATAGGCATGCCACCCTATGAAGCGTTATACGGCAGAAAGTGCAGAACTCCGCTATACTGGGATGAAGTTGGCGAAAGACAATTACTAGGCCCGGAATTGGTACAACAAACAGCAGAAATAGTCAAAGTTATCCGAACAAGATTAACAGCAGCTTAAGATAGATAGAAGAAATACGCCGATCCACACCGCAAGAATGTTGAGTTTTAGCCGGGTAGTTATGTGTTTTTAAAGGTCTCTCCCTGGAAGGGAAAGATCAGATTCGGAAAGAAAGGGAAATTAAGCCCAAGATTCATTGGACCCTTTGAAGTTCTACGAAGCTAATTCTCACCAATTCAGTAAAGCTATAGAGCAATTATTATAGAGAGAAATTATAGAGAGAAAAAAGAAGAGAAGTCTGCTACCTCACTATTCCAGTATCCAGTTTTCTTCTAAGGTAAGGGATATTATTATTATAGTAAGGGGTATTATTTCTTTCGTATTCATGAAGAGAGCTTTTGTTATTCCATCTCTTATTATTTTGATGGAATAACCTGTATACGCGGACTACCGTATACATGGTAAAATTCTTTTGTTATTCCATTCTTTATTATTATGTTGGAATAACCTGTCTATGCAATGTACTGCTTACATGGTGAAATTCTTCTGTTATTCTATTCTTTATTATTATGTTGGAATAATAACTTTGTCTACATCAAATAATCGCATACATGGTGAAATTCTTACATTATTCCATTATTTATTATTTTGTTGGAATAACTTTATGTATGCATGCGATCTATCGCATGCACTGGTGAATTCTTACGTTATTCCATTCTTTATTATTCTATTGGAATATCACATGCGTGCGATTACGCAAGACTTGGTTCCATTATTTATTATTACATTGGAATAACTTTTATGCATGCCTATCGCATCGCATGCACGTGAATTCTTACGTTATTCCATTCTTTATTATTCTGTTGGAATAACTTTGTCTATCGCGGACTACCGCATGCATGGTGAATTCTTACATTATTCCATTCTTTATTATTACATTGGAATAACTTTCGCCTCATGGATTACCACATGCATGGTGAATGATCCTTCGTATTCATTCTTTATTAAATTGTGGAAATGATCTGTCTACATGGATTACCGCATGGCGGGTGAAAATCCATTTACAGTTTTGTATATTCTATTACACTCGTATAAGATATCATTTCTTTTGTACTCGTCATGAAATATCATTTTATTTGGTATTTTATACGAGTTACTATTCACGGGTTACTATTCACCCAATTACTATTCACCCGGTTACTATTCACTCGGATATTCGGAGCACTTTTCGTGTCGAAGTACTATTCACGAGTTACTATTAACGGGTTACTATTCACCCGAATATTATTCACTCAGGTATTTGGGATACTTTTCATGTCGGGATACTATTCACGAGGTACTATTCCCGAAGTATTATTCATGGGATACTATTCACCTGAAAAATATATTTCTTTTCTGTCCAAATTATTTTTGGTACATGAATATTATTCTTGAATTTTACTCCACAAAGCAGTATCATGTTGACAATTTAGATATTTTTAAACTCTGGATAAATTTAAAGTCTTTAATATTTATCCTTGATTTCGTTTGATTAATGCTTATATCATTGTCATCATCCTCATGCTTATATTGTGATGAAAGTCATCTTTGGCTTACGTACATAGCTGGACTGTTGATTATTGGTTTTATTGTTTTATATATTTGGCTTACGTGCAAAGATAGACAGGTGTATGACATGATCATAACCACTGGTGATAATAACGAATATCCTTGGCCCGTAGTGCATGGATAATTCGATGATGTGATAGGCAGGATCATGACCATTAGTTAACAGTTGAATGTTTTTGGCCGTAGGGCACTGACAACCAATTGATTGGTATGATCATGACCATTGATTTTATAGTTGAATACTTTGGCTCGTAGTGCAAAGGTAGATAACTGATTGGTATGATCATTGTTATTACATTTGAATATCTTTAGCCTTTAGGGTAAGGATATTGAGTAAATGTTCTATTAAGCCTTTGTGGCAAGGAAAAACTGTTGATTTACATGATTATAAATATGAATTGTGGATTTAACTATAATATTTGGTGGTTTAGGTGAAGACAGGTGATGATAGTTCTTTTTGTCTTGGGTATAACAAAGAACTGTTGTTGAGTATTACAGGAATGAAATATTAAGGATGGAGTTTTAATCTAGAAAAGATAGTAGACATTATGTTCTACTTGACTCTTCTAATGGATTGCTTATTCCGCTACAGTTAAACTTGATGTTTATTGTATTTTATCAGTTTAACACTGTTGAAGGCTAAGGATAATTTATTCCGTATTATCTTAGTCATAATATTTCTTACTGGGCTAGTTGAGCTCACTCTTTTCTTTCACTGTTCTCTTCAGGAAATGAGAATATAGCTGGGACGAGTCGGGGAATGGAGTGATGGTCCAAGATGGTGGCTATAGTAGTCCTCACTATTTTTATAAAATAGTGTGATAATAATTGTAATGAGGAGTCCATTGAGTGTGGATATTGTCTAGATGACAATATTCGTGTTAAAACTCTCAGATTATATTTGTCGTATTTTACACGACAGTTGTATAATTAAGTTTGTAGTTGAGTTCTGTAACATGTATCTGGCGACCCAAGATGGGTGATGTATACCTGTTTTGGGGGCGTCACAAAATACCTTCAAATTACTTGGTAATCCTTGCTAAAACCACTGAAATTGCTTTGACATTCTTAGATTTTCTCTCAATCTCTCTCTCTATCCTCTCTCAAGTTCTCTGAACTTTTTCTTCTCTTTTCTCCTCTTAGGCTTAGCAAATACTAACATGCGTAAAACCAAACTGATAACCTGTAACGTCCCCAAAATTCATACAATATAATTCTCAACTTCGGTCGTTAATAACACATCTACCTTCTGATTTTATATCATTATTCGATGTTAAACTTTATAAAATGCAGAATAATTTAAACTTTTATGTCTTTCTACTTTAATTCCCCGAATCAAAACCTTTATCATCTACATGTCTTTGAATCAATCTTATTTTATGATTCACTTTATCACTGTTATTATATAAAATTTTACATTTCAATCCTATAACCTTTACATATCAGATAACTCCAACTTTATCTTTACAACTCAACATAAAACTATACATCATAAAACATTTAGTACATCTCATGAATCTTAATCATGGTATAAAGAAATAACAACTTTAACTAAAATATTAATCTTCGTGTATTATTTCTGATCCACGTCATTCAAGTAGCACATAGTGTTACCTTCAATCCTTAACATGCAAAAATGGTTATTTGCAAGGTTGAGCTCGACAGCCCAGCAAAATCTAACAGTTTTCATGCATCACGTAGCACATAATAACATGCTCAACATATATCTCATAAGCATTGGACTAACATAACATACATGTTACAGTTTATATAACAAGTATAAAGATTGAGTTCCTTACTCAATCAACATGCTTCTTTACTCAATCAACGTAGTCATAAGTTGACTTTAACATTTCATACATTCAACATATATATAACACATCATGCTCTTTGCAATAAAGATTTAAAACAATCAAATTCACATAGCAAATAGGAATTGAAAGACTTGCCTTTACTGGTGTTTTACCAACACGCTAATACTTCGCGTCCTTGCACAACCTACACTGTATGTGAGATTGATAATAAACAAAATCAATACTCGATCTCATGGTCAAATATATTCTAAGACCTTACTTTATCTTATTATCCTTTATAATGTCTTTATAGACATTTAACTGTGTTTTATATGCAACTCGGTTTATTATCCTTTTCGATTTCTTTCCATTATTATTCTTGTATTATCATCTTTTCATACTCAGATGCACATAACATCCAATATTAGCCATTAGTTAGACACTTTGTATACCAAAGTTTAGAAACACTATTATTTTTAGGCATTTTATCGAGCACGTTATGTGCATACATTAACTTATCTCAACTCTTGATCTTAAATGGTTAATTATGCATAGAATATAATAACACATATCTATACTCATTACATATGTCAAAACATATTGTTAATCATCAAAATATACCATCACCCAAAATATTAATTCAAACAGAATTATAAAACTCATCTTCACAATTTCTTTAACAAAACATTGTTTTTGTTTTTAACGTAACTCCTTCATTACATTTCCGTTTTTGTTCCTTCTTATATAGAATTAACCCTTACTCAGTGCACTACAACCTCATCTAGGCCTTAAAGTCAGACCCTTTTCCATCTAAAATAGATTCTGCAATTCATCAACTACTCTAGAAAATTTTATTTTCTGGACAACCTTACTAAACAATTTATTTCAGATATGATCCGGTCCATAAAATGGCTCAATCACGCGAGTCTAGCTAGTAAACTTCCATATCTACAACTTTGAAGTTTAAAGTTTATTCAGATTCAAAACACACAAATTTATATGAATTTATTAAAGTCAGAAACCGTGACAGTTTTGATTTTCTGGGTAGATTATTTTCCTTTCGGACCATCCTTACTAAAACAGACACTGCAAGAAATCTACAAGGCGTTTTCATATGATTCCACTTTCAGAATATAGCTTACTTCCATAGCTTCGATTTGATATAAGGCTCACTTTCTAACTCATTATACCCAAAGAGATATGAATTTCACAAGATCTGTCCACAATTACTCAAAACCTACGAATTTTGTTCTTCAAATTTTCTTTTCATTTCATTTTCTTTCTTGAATCCTCTTTTTTGATTCTTGATCATCCAAGATTAAACCAATACAAACAAGATTAAGCATGATCTACTATCCTAGAACATAAATCTACCCAAAAAAAATTAAAGATTAAACAAGGGTTAAGGAGTTACCTTCTTCTAGCTTTTTCTTCTTCTTCTAGCTCCTCTCAATTCCTCTATTTATCTCTATCTCTCTCAATTTCTCTATTTCTCTATTTCTCTCTTCCACCAAGACTCTTGCTCTAAAAATCTCTAGGATTTCTTCTTGTGTAACTCCTCATTTGGGTAATAGTTATGTTAATAATTAATATAATAGTAACCCCCACTAATAACATAAGGCTTATGTTACAAAACTCTTACATTCATGACCAATATCACATTAAGCCATCTTAGTAGCATAACCTCATTTTTTCATCATTAGTTAAGCAACATAATGGTTAGGCTATTCATTATAAAATATTATTACTTTACTATGACATATAACATATTTCTAATGTAACACTTAAATAATTTAAAGTTATTTTATTAGTAAAATGAATTAAACTTTAATAATAAAATGCACAACAATTATAAAATTATCTATCAAATTATAACGCTTAATTAAATTAAGCCATAACAACCAACATCAAATATTTATTATTCAATAAATAAATCAACTAAAATATTTATCTAACTCAAATAAATATTTTAATTAATTATAAAAATCACATTCGTTACATTTTTCCCTCCTTATTAGGATTCCGTCCTCGAAATCACCGAAATCTCCCTTACCTAGTTTTCATCTCGTCTCTTTTAGAAGTCTATTGTAGAACAACTTCAACGCATTTACTTAACATAGGTTCTATATTTTCTGTTCCTTTCAACAATTCTTGAAAGTTTTTATTTCATAACATTTACTTAGACTTAACTATATTCTAAGTATTATACATTCTTTAATCCATCCATTATCTTTTATTCAACTTATAAACACTCAGGATATCACATAACCAAGCCAAACTAATAAGCCAATAATAATACGTACATAATTATAATATTAGTTACAAAATATAACGCTTAGGTTATAAATATAATTTATTTATTATTTAATTTAATTTATTTATTTTATTTATATTATCTAAAATTCAAAAATCAAAAATCCAAAAGCCATAAGGCTTTGTTTGGCAAAACCAATTAAAATAATGACTTAATCATTCCTTAAGCCTTGTTTGGCAAAACAAGATTAAAACAAGAATTTCAAAAGCTCTAAGGCTTTGTTTGGTAAAACCAAATTAAAACTCTTTTAATCTATTTTCATAAGTCATTTATAATATAGTTTATTATCACACCTTATTTAAATAAATTTCATATTCAAATTAAATTAAATCTAATAACAATTTATTTAATCAATTTACTATTAAATTCAATACAATAAAATTATAATTTTTATTATAATTATAATTTTATTTAATAAATTAACACATCACTTTGATTATAAAAATTAAATTAAAATAACATTATAATGATTCATTTAATCATAATATAACTTCAACTTAATTTAAATTATCCAATATTTATAGGGTTAATTTCTCTCTCCACTAAATTCTTTATCGTGACTAATTTCTTTTATTTCCTTTAATAGTTTAATCAACTATTAAATCTCATAAAAATTAATTTCTTCACACCAAAATACATACACCTCATAATAAGATTTTAATCATTAAATTCTTATTTTAATAACTTATGAAAATTCGGGTTGTCACACTCGGTGTTATTTTCGGGACTGGAACTGAGTATCTCGGGGTTATCTCTGAGATGGAACTGCCTTCTCCGGCGTTATTTCCGGAACTGGAACTGTATTCCTCGGGGTTGTTTCCGAGGTTGAAACTGAGACTCTCAGTGTTGTTTTCGGGACTGGAGCTGGATATCTCGGGGTCATCTCCGAGATAGAAAACCGAGGATTTCGGGGTTGTCTCCGGAATTGAGTTGATTTATCTTCCAGGGTTATCTTTGGAAGACGATTCTGCCCTCCTGCCAGGTTAGTAACAGAAATGCAAAATTTTGAGTGTCTACATTTTCACTACGGCCAAAGACATGCAACTGTAAAATCAATAATCAACAGTCCATTTTTGCACTAAGGGCCAAAGACATACAACTGTAAACCAATAATCAACAGTCCATCTTTGCACTACGGTCCAAAGATATATAACTGTAAAATCAATAATCAACGGTCCATCTTTGCACTACGGGTCAAAGACATACAACTTTAAAACTGACAATCAACAGTTCATCTTTGCACTACGGGCCAAAGACATACAACTGTAAAATCAATAAGCAACAGTCCATCTTTGCACTACGAGCCAAAGACATACAACTATAAAACTAATACTCAACAGTCCATCTTTGCACTAAGAGACAAAAAAGACTTTCACCACATCATTTGTCTGTAACAATACAGGTCATGATTATACCAATACACAATTTCTGGTCATAATCATACCAATCAATAGTCCATCTATGCACTACAGGTCAAAGATGACTTTCACCATAATATAAGCATAAAGATGATGACAATGATATAAGGAATCAATCAAGTAAGATGAAGGATAAATATTAGAGATTTATAATTCAATTTATTCAGAGTTCAAGAATGTCCAAATGGTCAACATGATGATAAAAATGTAGATTCAAATTTAAGAATAAGATTCATATATCAAAGATAGTTTGGTCAGAAAAGAAATTAATTTTGTCGTGAATAGTACCCCGTTTATAGTAACCTGAGTGAATAGTATCCCGAGTAAATGGTACCCGTGAATAGTACCCCGAGTGAATGGTACCCGAGTGGATAGTATCCCATGAATAATACCCCAAGTGAATAGTACCCGAGTGAATGGTACCCCAAGTGAATTGTACCCGTGTGAATAGTATCCCGTGAATAGTATCCGAGTGACTAGTACCCCGTGACTAGTACCCTGAATGAAAATATTAAAATTTAATAATAAATTTCAGACCAATATTCCAATGAAACGATACTAGATAAAGTGCAAAACTCAAGAATATTATACTAATTTCAGGGATTATAGAAGCAATACTTACCATAGTAAGTTTAGATTTAGGAATATGAAAATAAATAATATACGAAACTGTAGGGATTTCGTTACAAAAACACAGCAGAATATAAAATTTTCAAAATAATTTTTGAAACCCTAAAACAAGATCCATACGAAAACATATTAATTCAGAGGTTTAGATATTTTACTGATTATCCAAGCTAGAATGGAAATGATAGAAAATTTTGGTACGACTTTGAATCTTCAATGCAATCCAATGGAACTGCGTCTCTACGGCATCCACACGAACGTCCTGCGAATCGTCACACGATCTGCAGTAAAGAGAACCTTAGTACTAGCCACCAAGGATATGAATTTTTCTGAAGTTTTTCTCTCTAGTCTCTCTCTAAGAGCGGCTAGGGTTTTTAAGGTTTTGATGATCTTCCTAAAATGGCTGATATATCATATATATAGTAATAAAAAAGAATTAATCAAAACCTAATCCAATTAAAAAATATAAAATTCGAATGTATATATCTTATATCTTAATTAAATCTTACTTAATTAATATACATATATATACAAATTATCCTTTTAATTTAAATTCGTAATTTAAATACTATCAATCATATTGACATATTTAAATCCTTACAATTTAAATTAATTCCCTTTTAATTACGTTCTAAGTGTGTGACCCTATAGGTTATTATTACGTTGGCAATAATCTTAAAATCATATTATAAAATTATAAAAAGTGAGCGACATCTAGTAATGCCTCACTGCTACCCAAGTAATAATAAGATCGATGATTCGATGCAATCTTTTCGTGACCAATGTTTCAATATAATTTAATCCTTTTAACCTTGACATTCTAGATTAAACTCGAGACATGGAATGTGTCATACTCTTCATAATTTAATCTGAGTTTTCTTGATCAATGAGTAGACTATATGAAACAAATCACTATTTGAGCATGACCATGCATTTCATAGTCCTACTTAATAAAGAGGCCTATGAATGTCACCCCTAATATATAGGAGGGTTAAATTCCATCTAGATCACTCATATTCCTCATATGATTCATGATGTACCCAATGATTACCTTTATTGTCCACCCTATTAAAGGTGACCTTTGATGATATCAAAGTACATAAATTCCTGTGTAGTAATATAGTGATTTCAGGTCGGAGGATCATTATATCATTGTCAATATGAGAATTGCTAATGACACTTTGCATAATGCTCCATATAGAATTCTCATGCTGGGTCTGTCCAGTACATTGTTCTTTAACATGTACCTATGCATTGACTCAATATCTCATATATTTATGACCAATGATATTTGTCCATCAGTCAATCCACATACTAGTCTCAATGTATCATTGTTGTCCCATTAACAATGATACTCGACTAGGGACATTTAAGAGCAATGATACTAATTGTAATTATATGATCTCATGTTCAAGTCACATACTTGAAGCCATATAATTTGTATCACTATTCTAAGGAATTTTATTATGTTAACATTTATATAACACAGTAAATAAAACCATAATAAAATAATTCATTTATTCAATCAAATATAATGTAAAAAATGGTAAGCAATTATATCAAATAATTGGCCTCTAGGGCATAAACTGTGAGACCCCAAATTTTATGAATAAAGATGTAAAATTCTCGAAATATTTTTTTGAATATTATGGTGTGGATTTGATATAATGTTATAGTTGTGGGTAATATTTATAAATTTTGCAAAGTATGTAAGTTGTTATAAAATATTCGATTGGTCGGGGAATATTCTTTTTATCGGGGAATATCTATACGACGACACAATCATTGGTGGCCCCCACAACGGAAGTATTGACGTAGTTAGAAAATGATGTAATTATCATTTTATAAATGGCGAATGTATTCTGAATTAAAGTCGTTGAACTACGGTAGTAAAAGTACAATAATAATTCGCGTGGTTGCATAGTAGCACACGGTATTGATTATTGATGCTTACGTAAGAAGTCATTCAGTTATACTCAATTATTGCTACAGTAATTACTGCATCATATCTCTCATATTATTGATTCAAATATTGTCACAGTATCATCTGCATAATATGATATGTTATTAAATCAATAATTGAGACGACAAAGTTATTCATATTATTAAATTGCAATATTTACAATATCTAGAAGTTCTATCAAGGAGAGGTTTGGTCATCTAATTGCGCGCCAATAAGGAGAAATCCTTATCGGAAAGCCCCCTCTTTCCTGGAACGACCTGGTTGTTAAATATTGTGAGTTATAATATTAATGATGAATAAGTTCGTGTTGATTAAAGATGAAATTGATAGTTCTATTGTGTTGGAATTATTAGTGTTAGTGGAAATCAACATTTATTTCGATATTAATTGATGTCGGGAAGTTATACTGACCAGTTAGGTAATTAATCGGATAAATGAGCAATTAATTGCTATTAATTCACATGATTATAACTATTTGTTCACATGTGTGTATTATTGATTCACATTCATTTACTATTAGGGGAGTTGGTGCAAGATTGATAATACTTGCATGACTAAGTTAAAAATAGAGGTATAGATGGATGTACTATACTGTAATTAGTATTTTCACATGTCTAAAACTATTGATTCACATGATTTACTATTGATTCACATGATTTACTATTAGGGGAGGTGGTGCAAGTTTGATAATACTTGCAGGACTAAATTAAAAAGGAAGAAAAATAGGAAGGTATTATACTGTAATATTTCGAGCCCCAAAATGTGCAATTATTGAAACTATATTTTCCTATAAATAGAACTCATTCTTCCTTCATTTCTCACCGATTCACTAAAGCTATAGAGCAATTATTATAGAGAGAAATTATAGAGAGAAAGAAGAAGAGAAGTCTGCTACCTCTCTACTCCAAAGATCAGATCTTTTTTCTAAGGTAAGGGTATTATTTCTTTCATATTCATGAAGAGAGCTATTGTTATTTCATTCTTTATTATTACGTTGGAATAACTTTATACATCTTAAATACCGCATACATGGTGAAATTCTTACGTTATTCCATTATTTATTATTCATTGGAATATCATATCGGTGCGTATTACTTTGACGAGTTCCATTAATTATTATTACATTGGAATAACTCCGTATGCATGCGGATCTATCGCATGTATGGTGATTTTGTTGTTATTCCATTCTTTATTATTACATTTGGAATATCACGCTCCGGTTCAGTATTACACCGACTGGTTCCATTATTTATTATTCTATTGGAATAACTTTTATGCATGCGTGGTTTATCGCATGCATGGTGATTTCGTTGTTATTCCATTCTTTATTATTACGTTGGAATATTCTCGCCGGGCGCGTATTACGCTGACACGGTTCCATTATTTATTATTCATTGGAATAATCATACATATGGATTACCATATGCATGGTGAATGATCATTCATATTCATTCCTTATTAAATTGTGAAAATGATCATTTATGTGGATTCTGCATGGCGTAGTTAAAATCCATTTGCAGTTTCGTAATTTTTCGGACATTCATAAATTCGGAAAAATTTGGGAGGATATTATGATAAGTTTTCTAACATCTCCAAGTGGAATCACTGAAAGAGGAGTTGTAGATAAGGCTTTTTCCTCAAAAAAGCCTTTTCCTCAAAACCAAATAAAAAAATCAAACAACGCCGCTCATAGGATAAAATAAGGCTTAGATTAACTTACAAAATCAAGGCACTTAACACAATTCAAAAGACATCAAAGGCTTTCTCACACACGCACACACACACAAACATACACTTCATGCTTAGGATAATAACAAGATACAGTAATCGTGTTTTTAACGAAAGTCGGGGGGTGCCTAACACCTTCCTCTCGCTTAAGTAACCCTCGAACTCCATGAATCTCTGGTTCTAGACCAATTTTACAGAGTCTAATATTGGGTCATATTGCGAAAACCATCAAAATCTAGATGAGTTGGTACATCTATTAGAACTTATACCAACTGGCGACTCTGTCTAATTCAGCCTAATCAATAAAATCAATCTTTCAAATTCGTCGACATTTATGTCAGTCCTTTCTTAAAATATCACCCTTTAAAATAAATTAATCGAAATAGCAAAGAGCAAAGGGTAGAAGTTGTGAAATCCCAAAAACCTAATAAGACTCGGATATGTAAATTCAGTTATATTAATAAAATCTCTCCATTCTGAAAGTTTTTTGTGTTAATATATACTTTGTTTAACAAATTAGGTCAAATAAATTTTCTTCCAAAAGTTGACGTGCTTGACACCTCGTGCTTAAAAATTTTCTATCGAAAGCAGACTTTTTGGTATATTTGTTTTGACAAGCTGCTTTGTCGTGCTTACACTGACAAAACGCTTTGTCATGTTTGTTAGGATTTGTAAAAAATCTAAGTTAAGAACCCTAGATTACAAATCCTAGCCCTAGATTACAAACCCTAACCCTAATTTGTAAACCCCAACCCTATTTAGCTAGACCAAACCCTAATTAGGTTATCTTAACACCTAATTATGATTACTAAACTTCAATTAAGTACTAATAAGCATCATTAAATAACCCTAATCATAAAAACCAAAACCCTAATCAAGATTAATGATGATTATGGCATAATTAAGCTACTAATTTGGTCAAATAGCTCACAAGTAGGTTAGGAGTCATAAACACAAGTTTTAAAACATCACATGACATGCTTCCAAATTCCCAAGCATCAGAAGAGTCACAGATCAGATCTTTTAGGAGGCAAGTAGGTGAATAAATGACTAAAAAGCCAAGTTGGAAAATTCTATAAAAGGAAACCCTAGCTCAGTTCAAACTCACAAAAATTATAAGCCTATACACTCATATAACCTGCCTAAAGAAGCCTTGGTGATAGCAACAACAGATTCAATAGCCAGAAATCAAAATTAAGCAAGAAAAGGTGAAAACCCTAATTTGTAGCTAGATCTTTGATGCTTTGTTTAATTTGTTGGTTAGATGTTTAGATATATGTAATAACATGTTAGAAAGTATGCTAAGTTGATAGAACATGTTTTCATAACATCTAGATGCATCAAAATAGTGTTTTAAGCAATGTAAAATTTTTGGAAAAACAGGTCTGACAGTCGAATGTCAGAGCCTGTAGATCCATGTATGTTAATAGTTAGGTCTGTTAATTGTATGTTATTTGTAGTATGGCATGAGGTCTTTAATCTGAAAAAGAAAATAGGTTCATTGGAACCATATATTGCAAGATATATGTGGTCAAAAGTGGTTGACCGATCACGAAGTTCTCGTTTTACGGGCTACCCAGAAAACTCAAGAAACGAGTTGAGCAAGCTACTTTGACCAACCTTTTAATCGCTTTCTGTTTGATGTTAGAATGACTTATTGTAATGAATTAATACCTTGACATACATACTACATATCTATGACACTCAATTGCTTAAATAATTCATAGGATTACTGGAATTAATGGTCAAAAGTCGTTGACCGAGCATGACTAAGTTTTCTAGGTTACCCAGAAAATTGATGAACATGAAGAACAACATTTGGCTGTACTTTGACCAACATAGATCGAGACCTTAGAATCATAATTTGTCTAAATCATTGTTACATACATGTACCTTGACATATAGACTACCTATTACAATAAACAAAACACAAATCTATCACACGGATTGAAAGATATAGAAATTTACAAAATCGTTGATGAGCCATGACCACCATTGCAGGTTACCCAGAAACTCAAGAACAACTCTGACAGTGACTTTGAGCCTCTATAACTTCTTGTTATATGTAGGTTTAAGCATGAAATTGGTCTGATATTATACTACTATATGAGTACTATAACATCCATACTTGTCCAAACCAAGAATCATCAATGATGTAAAATTAGATCAAGGTCAAAGTGGTCCACAAAGCCATGACTAATTCGATTCAGAAATTCAAGAACACCTATAGCGACACTTCCTGCCACTATAGGGCATTAATGACAGATAAAAAAATGTTTTCTAATAAATAAATTAATAAAAATTAGAAATAATTAATAAATAAATATAAATAATTATAAAAAGCAGTTTTAAAAATTATTTTAAGTTATAATAATTAACTTTTAATATTTTTACATAAATTCAATAAATATTTTAATTTATTTGGATATTATTAATAATTAAGTCAATAATAAAGTAATTAGAATAATTATTTACAAATAATAAATAATTATTAAAAATAATATTAATGATTTAAAAATCATAATAAATGATTATAAATTATTTATAAATAGTAAACAAGATTTTTTTATAATATTCTAAGTAAATATTAATTATTTAGAAATAGAAATAAATGATTTAAAAATCATTTAAGGGATAAATAAATACTTAAAACTTATTATAAGCTTCCACAAATTATTTTAAAGGATATTTAAATTATCTAAAAATATAATAAACATTATAAATAAAGTTTAATCGAGTTATCAACTTATTAAGTACCCGGTAAAGTCTTTGGATATCGAAACCATATCAAACTTAACCCAAACATATATAGTTTATGTATTTTAGTATTGTTATTGTAACGACCCCAAAATTCATACAATTTAATTCTCGACTTTGGTCATTAATAACATAACTACCTTCTGATTTTTATATCATTATTCGATGTTAAACTTTATAAAATGCGGAATAATTAAAATTTTTATGTCTTCTTACTTTAAATCCCTGAATCAAAACCTTTATCATCTACATTCTTTGAATCAATCTTATTTTATGATTCACTTTATAACTGTTATTATATAAAATTTTACAATTCAATCCGATAACCTTTACATATCAGATAACTCTAACTTTATCTTTACAACTCAACATAAAACTATACATCATAAAACATTTAGTACATCTCATGAATCTTAATCATGGTATAAAGAAATAACAACTTTAACTAAAATATTAATCTTCGTGTATTATTTCTGATCCACGTCATTCAAGTAGCACATAGTGTTACCTTCAATCTTTAACATGCAAAAATGGTTATTTGCAAGGTTGAGCTCGACAGCCCAACAAAATCTAACAGTTTTCATGCATCACGTAGCACATAATAACATGCTCAACATATATCTCATAAGCATTGGACTAACATAACATACATGTTACAGTTTATATAACAAGTATAAAGATTGAGTTCCTTACTCAATCAGCATGCTTCTTTACTCAATCAACGTAGTCATAAGTTGACTTTAACATTTCATACATTCAACATATATATAACACATCATGCTCTTTGCAATAAAGATTTAAAAAATCAAATTCACATAGCAAATAGGAACTGAAAGACTTGCCTGGTTCGTAGATTACCAATTACCAAAAAATAGCTTAAATGCTTTGTGTACATCCTACAACAGTTCAAAGGTTCATATTCACATGGATTAGTTTCACATATAATGAAACCACAATGACTCTTAGTCTTAATCTTTTTATAACTTGCGTCTCTTTGAAACTTAACACATATCTTCAGGTGTTTACTCCTCTTCGTATGACACTTATCATTACATAATCCCATTTTGTGTTTCTTTATACTTCTTTTGAAACTGACACTTAACATTCATTAAAGTCGTCATAGATTCCATTACCACATATTAGATGTATTACACTTGTTAACAACTACTAGGTTATATAACCTCCGCCTTATATCTCGTTACACTTCTCTTATAATTGACAATTAAGTCTTCTAACGCGTATTTACATCCTTTTAAACATATATTAAATTAACTAATGAAGTTAACATTCAAATCATTCTTTCAACTTATATCTTACTATAAACTAACATAAACCTTTTCATTTATCTTTAACTTTTGAAAACATCACATTTGGTTTCATTATATAACTTACTCAAGTGACAACTAAAATATCCATATTTTGATATTATATCATACTACAATCTGTTATGATGTCTTATGTTAGGATTCAACATCATTCTCACACTTGTCAAGCCAAATTAGACCCTTGTATACCAACCTACAACAAACAGACTTCACTGCCTAGGCTCAGGGAAGCAGTAGAATTCTTATTTGCCCCAAGTGATGTAACCTTTGCCTAAATTGCTTATTTGGTGCTCTTCTTCGAAAAACCAATGGCCTTGAATGGCGTTCTGGGCGTGTAATGCAAGTAGCAGCACTTGTGAGACTGAACAAAGCTGTATGACTTCTCGCTTCAGAACTGACTCCCAAAACCAACCCAATTCTTACAGAAATTCATAAAACTTAACATCTAAACTTATGTAATAACATCAATAATCATGTTATACACCATTCCAAATACATAAACATTACATATACACATATTTGAAGAATCAAAACCTTAATTTTCCAAATTTCTTTATTTTTTTACACTTTTAGCGAATTCGATAGCTACGACTTCGTTTCTTAACCAATTGACACGATTTAAACTATGTTGTTTTCGTTTTCTCAAATACTAACATAATCCATCATCAATTCGCATATTATAACAAGTATTGACCATGAAATTTTGTACTTTCTAAGCCATATCCAATAACATAAACACTGTTATATGAAATCTTCTACTACAACCCAATTTTATGCCTTTAATCATCAAATAACACTTATATATAACAAATAACAGATTATAAACCCTACATACTTGTATATGTATCAATCTAACACAATTATCAATAGAAATTTCAAAAACAAGGGTTAACATTAGAGTAAGTTATACCTTGTTCCTTTGATTAATTGTTAGCAAAAAGATGATGATTAGGTTTAGAAACTCCTCTCCTTCCTCTTGAAAATAACAGAGAACTCTCTCTCTCTCACTGAGTTTTTTTTTTCCTCTCTTTCTTCCAAGCCCTCTCTCTAAACTCTGCTATTTTGCCTTAGGAGAAAATAAGAAGCGTAGAAAATAAACTGGCCTCCCTCATCCCCACGTACGTCAGTTATAAAATAATACGTCTTCATCAGTTAATTTAGACCAAAGGCCACGAGGCCTTGTTTGGCCACACACCCATTCCCCCAAACTAGATTATTTTAATAATATTATATTATATAGTTTCATGTGTCACACCTGACACCAATTTAAATAGCTTACCATTATAATAATTATAATAATTATGATTTTTATTATAATTGTTCTGATGATTAATAAATAATTGTATATCTAATTTAATTAATAAATTAGACTTAAACATCACTTTATTTAATTTACTTATTTTCTTAAATAACTCATTTAATTTAATTAATTCATTAAATTAAATCTTCAATGAATACAATTTACCTTTGCTTTAATTTAATTATCATATTCCGTAACTAAATTATTATGCCACAATTTCATAAATTATTTATTTTTCTCAATAAATAAATTATTTAAAATATTTATTTAATTCAATAAATATTTAAAATAATTACCAAATTCATTTAATCCCTTAAATAGTTAACTTCTTTATTAAACCTCACTTTCTCAATATATGATATATATTTCTCTTCACACAAGATCACATATTTAAAAATATATAGCATGTATATATACATATTCAAACTCAAAATATCTCATAATAAGAATTTTAATTATTAAATTCCTATTTTAATAATTTATAAAAATTCGGGTTGTCACAGTTATCAATACTAATGTGTTAGATTTATATGAATGAACATCTTAGGTGTTTATTAACGAATCGAGTAGCGTTGCTTGACTGATCTTCACTTAGGCAAGTCTTCTAACCTATCCAATTACCTTATGCAAGTTCTCTATCCTTAAATCTCTTATCGAGCAAGTTTCTTATACCCTAATTACTTTCGCAAGTTTACTAAACCCAAATTATTCGTTGAACAAGAATTCTGTCTTGAATTGTTGTTTATATGTTATACCAAACCTAAACTTGAATTGCCATTTATTGTAAAGTTATTGCTATAGCTTCAGCATAACTCAGAAATGAATTATTTATTCATATGATATTATTGAGCATAAATTGTTGTGTCAAACCAAATTGCTTTGGTAAGACATCCTATACTGAAGTTTTGTATCCCGAAAAGGGATCGATGCTTGGTCAATTAAATATTGACGTTTAGTGCATGCGAGCACAAGTGGGATAAGATGCATACTCCTAGGATATTGAATAGGCTGATCCCCTATCTCATATCTAAACAAAATTTCTAAGTCTTTGTAACTGACAGAAATAAAAAGTCCAGAAATGGTTGAAATAGAAATTCCAGAAATGGTAGCAACACTCAGTAAATTTTGAACTGTTATACTTCTTCAAATCCTATATTGTGTTATAAATATAAAACCTGCTGAGCATGTCATAGCTCACCCTTGAAAATTATTCCCTTTGTAGTATTAGATGGTAACCCTGGCATTTTTGGAGTTAATAAAGGGAAGCGTCCCTGCTTAGATTAGTTTATATTACTGTCTAGTTGAATGTAATACTTTGTAATAAGAAATTCTTTATGAAGAATCATGTAATCGAACCTTAATATATGATATATATCATCTTTTGTTTCTGCAATCGTGTTTTCTTACATATATAAATGTAATTGGAATTTTCAATCTAGTTTGAGATCCTTGGGAACTATTTATCTGAGTAAGGGTATTGACAACATGGACTGTTCATGTTGTTGTTGATACTTTGGATTTAGGATAGATAGGTACTATCGATACGATAGTGTAATTCGCATGATATAGACAATACATCTAAGTGAGGGTATTGGTAATATGGACTGTTCATGTTATTACTAGTACTCTGAATTTCAGATATATAGATACTATTCACAAATACAGTTCATACATCTAAGTGAGGGTATCCAAACACAATAATAGTTCTCCAGAAAATTGTTATCTGTTATGGGATACTGTGAATCTTGGATCTATGGGAATTGCATCTGGTTATAAATTTTATAGTCACTCAATTAGATATAAGCATATAATCATATACCATGGGCGTATAGATTTGAATGCGTTATATACATTAACTAGTATTAAGCACCATATCAACAAAAGAGTTGTGCTGATCTTCATCAAAAGGATGTGGGATTCGATATAGGAGATCATGTGTTGTTACGTGTTGCTCCATGGAAAGGAGTTACAAGATTTGAAAAGAGAGGAAAGCTCAATCCTCGATTCATTGGCCCATTTTTAATCCTCGATCGAGTAGGAACTGTGGCTTATAGACTCGCATTACTGTCAAGTATGTCTGGTCGATTAATATTGTGAATTATAATAAAGGTGATAAGTTTTGTTTTATTATTATTATAAATGTAATAAAACAGAAAACTTTTTATATAAAACAAAATACTTTTATAAAGTTATTTATTTTATTAGACTAAATAGAATATATAATATGCATAGTGTTTGCATAGTGCCTACATAGTATTTGCATAATAAAATCTTTTTATATAAAACAGAATACTTTTATAAAGTTATTTGTTTTATTAGACTATAAATAGAATATATAATATTCTATTATGCATAGTGTTTGCATAGTGCCTGCATAGTAAAATCTTTTTATATAAAACAGAATACTTTTATAAAGTTATTTATTTTATTAGATTTTAAATAAAATATATAAATATATATATTTATATATTTTATAAATATAATATATTATATTTTATTGCATAGTATCCTTTCCATTCTCCTATAAATAGGATGCTTAGTTAGAATTGAAAACCACACAAAAAATTTAGAGAATTCTTCTTCTATAATCTTGAGCGTATTTGTTTAGAGTTTTAAGAAGCTTTGAGCGTAGAAAGCAATATAAGTTTTCTTCAAGAATATCCTCGCCCTACCAGTCGGAGTACTCTTCTTTTTAAGGTAAGGGATATTATTTGTTGTACTCGTAAGGGGTATTATTTCTTTTGTATTCATGAAGAGAACTTCTGTTATTCCATTTTTTATTATTCTGTTGGAATAACCTTTATATGCGGACTACCCTATACTTGGTGAAATTCTCCTGTTATTCCATTATTTATTATTCTGTTGGAATATCACGTCTGCATGCGTTACGCATTTTCGTTTCGATTCTTTATTATTACGTTGGAACATCACATGCATGCGGTTACGCATGACATTGTTCCATTCTTTATTATTCTGTTGGAACATCATGTCTGTGCGTTTACGTATGACCTGGTTCCGTTATTTATTATTCTATTGGAATATCCTCATCGTCAATGCGTTGCACGCATGACTGGTTTAATTATTTATTATTCTATTAGAATAACTTTTATCTGCTGTGATCTCATCATATGCCTCGATGATTTCTTTTGTTATTCCATTCTTTATTATACTCGGTTGGTTAAAGTTTTGGCTTTTATACTCCATAAAATTAGTGGAATATCCTTGATATTTGCGCTTCATCCGAAGATCTTTTCATGGAAATATTCTTACGAGCATTCTTGAGTTTTACCCCACAAAGCAAAGATCATATTGACAATTTGGACGTTATTGGTTCTGGATAAATTAATTCTTGAACTTGTTTTATTGAATTCTTATATCATTGTCATCATCCTCATGTTTATATTATGTTGAAAGTCATCTCGTGGGCTGTAATGCATAGATGGACTTGGTATAATTATGACCGAGGATTATTCGGTATAATCATGGACCGTAGTATTACAAATGATGTGGTAAAAGTCCTCATTGGCTGTGTAGTGCATTGATGGGATGGTTGTTGGCATGATCATGACCATTGATGAATAATACGAATATCCTTGGCCCGTAGTGCATGGATAATTTGTGGTTGTAATACTAATGAATATCCTTGGCCATAGTGCAGGGATGATGTGGATTATTTATTAAGCTGAGTCCCAGCGATAAAAGTAATGAAAAACCTTTTAAATCATAGAAGATAGTAGATTTTATTCTCTACTTGACTCTTTTAATGGATTACTTGTTCCGCTGCAGTTAAACTTGATGTTTGTTATATTATATTAGTTTAACACTATTGAAGGCTAACGATAATTTATCCTGCATTATCTTAGTCATAATATTTCTTACTGGGCTAGTTAAGCTCACCCTTTTACTTTCATTGTTCTCTTCAGGAAATGAGAACGTAGCAGGGACTAGTCGGGGAATGGAGTGACGGTCCAGATGATAGCCTTAGTAGTCCTCACTGTTCTATAAAATAGTGTGATAATAAATGTATTGAGGACTTATTTTGAGTTTGAATACTGTCTAGAAGACAATATTTGTATTAAAACTCACAGCTCATGTTGTATATTGAAGATTATATTTATATTATGTACCATGTATTTGGCGACTCAAAATATGTGATGTATACCTATTTTGGGGGCGTCATAGATTTACTATTGATTCACATGATTTACTATTAGGGGAGGTGGTGCAAGTTTGATAATACTTGCAGGACTAAATTAAAAATAAAGAAAAAGAGGAAGGTATTATATTGTAATATTCTGAGTCCCAAAATGTGCAATTATCAAAACTATATTTTCCTATAAATAGAAGCTCATTTCTTCATTATTCTTCACCAATTCACTCAAGCTATAGAGCAATTATTATAGAGAGAATTATATAGAGAGAAAGAAGAGAGAAGTCTGCTACATCTCTACTCCGGTATCCAGTTTCTTTCTAAGGTAAGGGTATTATTTCTTTCGTATTCATGAAGAGAACTTACATTATTCCATTCTTTATTATTACATTGGAATAACTTTGTATCTGTGAACTACCCTATACTTGGTGAAATTCTTACATTATTCCATTCTTTATTATTATATTGGAATAACTCGCTCATCAAGTAATCTTTGCATACATGGTGAAATTCTTCTATTATTCCATTATTTATTATTACATGTTGGAATATCACATGCGTGCGTGCGTGCGTGCACGCATGACTGGATTCCATTATTTATTATTCAGTTGGAATATCCTGTCTCTGTGGATTACGCATGACCTGGTTCCGTTCTTTATTATTCTGTTGGAATATCCTATTTGTGCGTATTACGCATGACCTGGTTCCATTCTTTATTATTCTGTTGGAATAACCTGTCTGTGCCGTCTATCGCATGAATGATGAATTCTTCTGTTATTCCATTCTTTATTATTCTGTTGGAATAATCTGTCTATGTGGATTACCACATGCATGGTGAATTCTTCTATTATTCCGTTCTTTATTATTCTGTTGGAATGACTTGTCTATGTGGATTACCACATGCATGGTGAATGATCCTTTGTATTCATTCCTTATTAAATTGTGGAAATGATCTGTCTACGTGGATTACCGCATGGCGGCGAAAATGCATTTGCATTTTTATAATTTTCGGACATTCAAAAATTCTGGAAAAATTTGAGAGGATATTATGATAAGTTTTCTAACATCTCCAAGTGGAATCATTGAAAGAGGAGTTGTAGATTTTGTATGGACTATTTTTAACAAAGCACGAAAAAGTGAAAAAGGAGAAAAAGCTACTGCCCAAAATTTTGTAAGGGTTGTTTCGGCCACTTAATTTGTGAGAAAAATTCCGGCCTTTTGGGACATGGAAATATATGATATAAAGCACCTCCTGTCAAAAAATGAGCTCATTCCGACTTAAAATGAACAAGTTATGACTATTTCAATATTTAGGTTTTTCCGACGAAAAACGCTATAACCGGAGTTCTATAACTCCGATAACCATGAAATTTAAACTGGAAGCTCATGTTAACATGTGTAAGATCTTGCCAAGATTTGGGAATTTCTGGAGTTAAACTTGAGGTAGCTAATTTCTTAAGGAATTAATTAGAAATTGATTTTTGAAAAATACTTAAGGGAGTTGAAAAATTATAAAAAATTACTTGTTGTGTATGAAATATATGTATATATGTTTGGACAAAGGATAGAAAAATAATAAGTGGATTTGGTAATTTTTTATGAAAATGGTTTAGTTACGAACATATGAGTTAAATATGTTATGTGAAGTTGAAAAATTGGTAAATAGGATTTTATGGCTTGAAAATCCTATATAAGGTATATGCAGTTTTTTGATGAGGGATTTGATCATTGGTGATGAAATCTTATGAGTATGACATTTTTGAATGATTAAATGCATTATTTGGTAAAGTGTAAACAATTAAAATAAAATATTTATAAGTTTAAGAAATGATTAAAATATTGTTATAATATTAATGATATTAGATTATGAGATTATTAAGTGATTGATAACATTGGGATATTCTTGAAACCTGGATAAATTATATTATAAATGTTTAATATTTATCCTTTATCTCATTTGATTGATATCATTGTCATGATCCTCATGCTTATATTGTGTTGAAAGTCATATGTGGCTTACGTGCATAGATGGACTTGGTATGATTATGACCAGAGATTATTCGGTATAATTATGACCGTAATGCTACAAATGATGTGGTAAAAGTCATCTTTGTCTCGTAGTGCATAGATGGGCTTGGTATGATTATGACCAGGGATTATTCGGTATAATCATGACCGTAATTGAAAACACAAATATCCTTGGCCCGTAGTGCATGGATAATTCGTGGTCGTGATACTATTAAGCTAAGTCACTGTTGGTTATTGGTTTTACAGTTGTGTATCTTTGGCCTGTAGTGCAAAGATGAACTATTGGTTATTGGTTTTACAGTTGTATATCTTTGGCATGTAGTGCAAAGTTGGACTGTTGATTTACTTGATTATAAATATGAATTGTGATTTAATTATAACTGTGGTGGTTCAGGTGAAGACAGGTGATGAGGGTTCTCTTTGTCTTAGGTATAACAAAGAACTGTTGATGAGTATTACATGAATGAAATATTAACGATGGACTTTTAATTTGGAGGAGATAGTAGACATTATGTTTTACTTGACTCTTCAAATGGATTGTTGATTCCGCTGCAACTATGGTTGAAAAGTTTTATCATCTACCATATGTTCTAAATCTCTGATTTATTACTGATGAAGGCTATTGATGATGTAAATTATCTTTAGTCATGATATTCTTTACTGGGCTAGTTGTGCTAACCCTTTTTGCTTCACAATTCCTTTCAGGTAATAAGAGTGTAGCTGGGTCGAGCGGGGATAACAGGGAAATAGTGTGATGGTCCGAGACTGTTGAAGTTTCTCAATACATTATAAGACGGCATGACAAGCAATATATAATGGTATTGAGGACCTAAGATGTGTGTGTCGTATTTTATATGTCACTTAATAATTGATTTTGGTGAACAACAATAGGGTGATGAGAACCCGACTTTGAAAGCGTCAAAAGTGTATCTCATTAAGAATGAACATGATAGTAATCTTCTCGTTCTTCTTTGAGGTCTTGAAATATTTGTTGCTGTATTTTATATGGCATTGTGATAATTTTAATTTGGATACTTTCTACGAGACAATATTGTATTAAAACTCACAGCTTATGTGTTGTCGTACTCTGCACGACAGTTCAACAGTTGTATAAATGAAGTTAAAATGAAGTTTGTATTCAATTTTTATAGTTTGATATCTGGCGACTCAGAATGGGTCGTGTGGACCTATTTTGGGGGCGTCACAGGTATCATCCCTATCAACACTTTAAATGCATATGTGTTATTCGATTCTAGTGCTACTTGTTCCTTTGTGTCTAATAGTTTTTCTAAAAACCTGAATATACCATGTGAAAATTTAGACATACCGTTCTGTGTAGAAATTGCAAACAACGAAAAGATTCCTATTAAGACTATATATAGGGACTATAGTGTAGAGATAAAGGGACACAATTTTCTGGTAAATCTTATTCCAATTCAGTTGGGAGAATTTGATGTAATCTTAGGAATGGATTGGTTAGTTAACCATAACACGATGATCAATTGTCATCAAAAATGTATAAATCTTTTGACTATGTCGAAGTCAAAGGTAGTGTTCAACGGAGGTTGTTCACCTAAGTAATCTAGATGTCTGACCATAACTCAGGTAGAAAGGTTACTTAGAAAAGGTTGTTCAGGATATTTGGCCTATATAGTTGATACTCGACATGAAGGAGTAAAACTAGATCAAATACCTATAGTTAAGGATTTTCCCAATATGTTTCCAGATGACTTACTAGGTTTACCTTTAAATAGGGAAATTAAGTTTGTCATTGATCTTGCACCGAGAACGACACCAGTTTCTAAGGCACCATATAGAATGGCAGCTGTAGAACTGAAGAGTTACTAGTACAACTACAGGAACACTTCGATACAAAGTACATACAACCTAGTGTTTCACCTTGGGGAGTGTAAGAACCTGAATTTTCAGAAAACATTAAAATAAGAATTTAGTAAATAAAATTCTTAAGGCATGTGAAGGGTTCAAACAAGAATATATATATGTGTTACGAGGAATGTGGTATTGTGTTACATAGGGTAATATGAGCTATGTAATAAGTGATGTTGTGTTTAATAAATATATATCATTATTATATATTTGTTATAAATTGTAGAGATGAATCAGTAAGAAGATGGATAAGATTTATCTATCGACATTAAATAATTTATAGAATTACTTTATCATAGTAAGTTGGTGACATTAAATATCCTTCATAATCACTAATTCCTTGAGTATATGTACAAGTAAGTATTAAGTCTAAGGTAGTACAACCGTACTCTTTAATGGTGGATGTATAGGAGCTGGGCTAAACAATTCCTTCAGAGAGCAGAGGTATATACGAATTGGTAACCGATCTAACTCACTGTGAAAGCAGTGTAGACGAGACGAAAACCAATTTATTGGTTATTTGTGGGAAACCACTTAGTGTACTATATTGAATACTATTAAAGACTCAATGTGTGCTAGGTTTGGACTTGTATATATGTACGTTGTTGACGAGAGAAGAAAATTGATATATCTTTAGATAAATATTGATATGATGTACGATGAGTAAATTGGTTAGTGCAAAGTGAAGTTATATGAGAATTGAGAAGTGTGGAATTGATGATGAGAATTGTGAAAGGCCTTGTGTGGCATATTATGGAATGAGGAAATTCACTAAGTGAATTAAAAGAAAAATAATTATTAAGAGGAAGATTAGTTGTGTGATACATACACTCTTGAACTAGTAATATCACCACTATAGAAGTTAATTCATATCATGTAAAACTAGTGTGGTGATAGGAATTGAAACTTGCTTGAAGCTAAACCATTTTGGCAATCGCTGAGGACCAACAAGAATCGGGCCCTCCTAGCAAAGATAAAATAAATAAATTCTTTGTGATGTGATCACAGGGGAAAAATTGGTGGTTATTATAGAAATTAAGTGGGACATTATTGTAATGTGTGACATGAATAAATCATATGATAAGAATATTCTAATGATATAAGGTACCAATTAGTACAATAAAATAATATGTTACATGTTAATACAGAAATAATTAAGTAACTGTATACTCTAGAAAGGGGGAAATAAATTAAATATTTAGAATGAAAATTTAATATTGAATAATGTTATTATGTGGTTATGTGAGTAGTAAAAATAATTATGGAGATACCCGAACAATAATATCTAACGACATTATTTTATTACGTGTACTTAATGTACATGGATTATATTATGTGAGTATATAAATAATCCCTAATTTTTCCTATTATAGTAATAATTGTACATTAAAACCCATTTTTGGAAAATAAGGTAATTGACTTGGACTGATTAAGCATGTTGCTGAGTTGTAGAATTATCAGTTAAGCCAACAATGCATGAACAGTGACCTAGAAGCTAAGTTACGTAACTTCCAAATGGCTAAGCATAGGTGATGATTTACAAAGTCAATGGCTGGTGGTGGGTTGTTAAACAAATCTCTAGTAACATTTGTTTCCTTCTAATGCACCATGGACTAAAACCCTAGTGTAATGCAAATGTCCAGTCCAAGTTTCCTTTATAAATAGAGGCTCCATTATTAGTTTTTAATGCTTGTAATTGTATGAGTTTGAGAGTTCTAAGTGGCTGAGAAATTGTAGAAGCATACTTAGTATGTGAGGAGTCCAATTCAAGCTTGAGGAGGTATAAATTCTAATTGTGTTCTTGAATTGGGTCTTATTTAATTCTTAAAATTTCTTGAATTTCTATGTCAATTGATATGAATTAACATGTTATAATGTGTTTAAGAAGTCGGTTTACACATATGAACTCTTTAATAATGGTTTGGAACAAGTTTAAATCATTAGTAATCAAGTTGGATGTTACTCGCAAAAGCAGTCTCGAATCTGACTTAGAGTTCAGTTCTCAAGCAATTGCGCTTTGGTTATACTTAGGGTGCTTGGCATTGATGCTTACCATACCCTCGATTCGCCATTGATTTCTCTTGGGCTAAGTTGTTGCAAACTTGGTTGTATGACTTTTATATACATACAAAGGAGGTATAACATGTTTTATAAAGCTTTATTATGTGTTGTGAAGTGATCAACATGATTAGTGAAAGATTTATAACAAAAACTTAATGTTTTGAAAATGAACTTTGATGGGACTTAATATCTACGAGTTCTGATTTTAGTAGTCTATACACAACTGATATTAAACGTAAATGAGCATGAGTTATGAATTATAGTTATTGTATTCATGACCAACTTGTTAGGCTTTGTGTTAGAAAATATTTTAAACGAAAAGCTTAATAGATCAAAGAAAGTATGCATGAATACTACATGATGTACATTCTGATCTTGTGAAGATGTTAACATGCCTTAACTACATATGATAAGAGCTTTAAAGTTGTCTTGTATGTGTTGAATTGCATCGTTCAAGTTTAAAATGATTTCAAAGGCAAACTTGAAAATGTTTTCAAATTAAGTTGCATTAAGTATGAGTAGTTAGATTTTAAATATTTAAGATGTCATGTTTGTGTATATTACGTCTCTAAATATGATTCATATATGTTGGGTATAAAGATAATTTAATCAAACATGAGTTTTAAGCATGTTTCAAAGTGTTAAACAATGCTAGTTATGAATAAATAATATGAACACCATGATCATATGTATGAATAGATTGTGAGACCTCTATATGTAGAAATATGGCCAAAGTTATAAAACATGATGAATACATAACCTTTATGCTTTAATTTCATGGAAAGTCATAAACTAAAACTTGTAAAAATGAACTTAAGAGTGGTCATATACTTATATAAAGACCCCTAGCATGCATGCATGAGAAGTGTAAGAGTCTAAATGTGTTAAAGTTTGGACTGAAACCAGGAGTGCAAAGATCAACCTTGGCCTGGCTAGGGGACAACGCACCTTGTGCTTGTGAGTCCCTAAGCCTTCAGCAGGCGTAGATGCCCCATCTGCGCAGATCATGAATAGTTTCTATTTTTGATCTGAAGTTCGAGGCATGCTTATATGATTTCTTTAACTTGTAATATGTGACCAATATGCTATGTAATGTGTAAGAAGCATGCTATGTGATATAGATGAATGTTAATTATGACTTTCAAATGTTAAGTCCAAAAGAATGTTTTCAAGATATAAAGAAATGATACGTTGTTTGAATTTGTGATGTCTTACCATTTGATTTGTGCTATGAAAATATAGGATATGTGATGTGGTATAAAGTTACAACTAAGTTAGACGTTTATGTGTAGGTTTGAACTTACCTATATGAGTTTTAAATTTATCGAACACTTAGTGAGTCAAGTGTGTGATAGATTTATAAATGTTGATGTCAAGTATGAGTGGTTAAGGTATACCTATATATACCTAGCTATTCTAAGAGTATGATGAGAAAATGAAGTGTAGGTTTTTCAAACCTAGTTAGGAAACAATATTTGTTCTTCTATTAAAAGCGTATGAAATGTATGACTAATGGATATGAATCCATGATTATATAATTGTGTAGGAATACACGAAGTGCAGATAAGCTTTAAGAAGTTAAGTCGTAGTTGATAAACTATAAATTAGGCAAGTCCTTCAGTTCCTATTTGTTATATGAATTCGATAACTGGTAGTTGAGCTATATTATGCCATGAGAATGTTGATGTATATATATGAAATGCATATGAGGTATGTATAAACTATGAAAGTTGATCTTTGATGATATGCTTGTGAAATAAACCTATATGCCTATTATATGAGAAGTAACATGCGTAGTAAATATTAATTGATTATGAATGCATGAACTGAATATGTTATTATATACTATGTGCTGCATGAAAAGTTTTATTATTGTTGGGCTATCGAGCTCACCCTTGCAAATAACCACTTTTGCAAGTTAAGGACACACGGTAAAGAATTACGTGCTACTTGATTGATAAAGTTCAATAGTATCGAAGGAGATTGATTTATTATTTAAATAGATACTCTTGAACCATGTTTAGGTTCTAATAGATGTACGTGATATTAGTTTACGATGTGTAATACATGTTAAGTTGTAAAGTTTTACTAGACGGTACATGGAGGAATTCAAAATGAGAAGAAAAAATTTATACAGTAATTGAATAGAGTGAATCATAACATAATTTGATTCAGGGATTTATAATTGATTCAAGTTAAGATATCAATAAAAGATTTATTTTCAAAGGAGATTGAAAAAGTTTAAATTATTCTACATATTTTTATAACATCGAATATGATGTAAGACAGGGATGGTAAATGACCAAGATTTGAAACTTATAATAGTTTGGGGTCATTACATAGATCCTGGAAATGGAAAAAATTATATTCTAAATTATAATAAGTAAAGTTATATTCATTAAGTTATGAATAAAAGATATAAATAGTTTGACGATAGTAGTATCGCAATGACCGAATCGAGGTTGAAGGGAACTGATTTGGGGGCGTCCTGAGGTTGGTATCAGAGCTGTAGGTTATAAACTTTAGTTAAGTGTACCTTAGGCTATAGCCTGAGAGAGAGAAAAAGATAAAGATTAAAATATATATAAGTGAAGATTCAAAGAAGAATCTTGAAGTATCTAAGAGAATGATAATTCAGAAGTTTCTTAACTCTGGTAATAAAAATGTTAAGATGATGTCTATAAGATGAAGATGACAAAGATAATAAGAATGAACTCGGATGGAGTTTTGTTGATAATAGGGATAGAACCCTAAGTTAAATTGATGATCACGACGTGATCGGATTGAGCTATGAAGTGATAAATAGTCTATAACGACTAAGTGTGTATAGCTTGATGCTATAAGAGAATGTACTATGAAATGGTACGAGATGAACTCATGAGGAGTTGTATATGATGGGATACGAAGAATTCGTATCGATCAAAGAGAAAGTTAAGCGTGAGATAGGGTTAGGTGGGGATTTTAATTGAGGACTCATGTCAGCAGTTGAGTTGTATGATTCCTTGTTATGGGCGGGGAATTGTACTTGGTGTAAAAACCACTTAGTTTCTGGCACTGATAATCATTGAAATGTCTGTGTTGCGCTATTTTCTATATACCTGTTGAGAAGGTGATTCTTTTCTCATATGTATAACAGATAGATAGGTTATAGTTAGAGAATATAAGATTAAGTACGAGTTCTTAAAACTCATACTTATGGTAAGTTCGTGACTCATGATCATATGGTATGTTTTGAACCCATCAGCGAATGGATGCCTATAGTCTGACTAGTGTAAGTTCCTAAACTCATATGATTATGGCAAGTTCCTGGATTTCCAAAGTGTGGTAAGTTTAATGAACTATATCGGGTATATATATGTTATGAAGTTAGAAATTTTGTTATAGTGAGCATTGATGGTGTTGAAGATTGGGAAAATGAAGCAATGGAGTAAAGATTGAAGTTGATGAAGAAACATGGATTTTCTAAATCTTTTAGCTCTGCTAGATTTTCAAAATTTATTGACTTCGTGCTGATGTTTGCACTTCTGTTTTCTTGAAAAAAAAACATTGGATCATGTGATTAAACCAATGATGTTTTAAAAATAATATCGCTATCCATATGTCTATGCTAATTGTTTCGGCTAAGACAAAAATGATTTGAAAAATTTTCAAAATGTATTTCTGACCATGTGCATCATTTGATATGGTGTAGAAAATAGTAAACAATGGAGTTATCAATGCAGTCGAACCTAGTGTTGGTTGTGATCGAAAGATCGTCATCCCACTATTGTATGATGTAATATGACAAAGTCACAAAATGGTGGAATCCTCAACGTACTACTAATCTGGTATGGTATCATGATGTCATAAAAGAATTTTTGGTTTTCTTTTAAATTATGAAGAAGGTCAATTATTGACTAAATTATTTCGATTGATGTACGAATTGTTGATAAAAGTCTAAGCTATTTGATTCAGATAGACGGTTGTTGGAAAATATTTATGGAATTCAAGCATTCTTGAGTATTTTTGCCAAACCAGATTGCTTTGGTGCAGATTCAGATGTTGAAAAGCTGAGGTGAAAAACCCTATAAGGGGACATGTTTTCGAGGACAATGGTTCAGAGCGTAACGCATGTAGTCATTACAAAACACTACGTTGCGGCCCAACGTAGTGGTACAATAGGTTGGCCACCTAGCGTACGTGTGGAGGGTGTTATCAGTCTTTGTGATTGATAAACACTCTGGTTTGCGGTGTGAAGGATTGTGTTGAAGCACTAGTTCACGGTCTTGTGTGACCCCTCAGCATAATTTGAAATCTGAGTTATTCATACTACTTCCTGATTATTAAAAAATCGTGGAAGATTCTTATTCTTCTGAAGGATGAATGTAGTGAGTAGAATGTTCCTTAGAAAGGAGAATGTGGTAGAATGCAACTGAGCAAGTTATAATAAAAAACTTCCGAAAAGAGAATGGATAAAATTATTCAAAAGAATATGTAATATTCAGAATAGCATCGAGTAGAGGAGGTTTCGGTGATTCCGAGGGCGGAATCCTAATAAGAGGGAGAGGATGTAAGAGCCCGTATTTTCAGAAAACATTAAAATAAGAATTTAGTAAATAAAATTCTTAAGGCATGCGAAGGGTTCAAACAAAAATATATATGTGTTACGAGGAATGTGGTATTGTGTTACATAGGGTAATATGAGCTATGTAATAAGTGATGTTGTGTTTAATAAATATATATCATTATTATATATTTGTTATAAATTGTAGAGATGAATCAGTAAGAAGATGGATAAGATTTATCTATCGACATTATATAATTTATAGAATTATTTTATCATAGTAAGTTGGTGACATTAAATATCCTTGATAATCACTAATTTCTTGAGTATATGTACAAGTAAGTATCAAGTCTAAGGTTGTACAACTGTACTCTTTAATGGTGGATGTATAGGAGTTGGGCTAAATAATTCCTTCAGAGAGCGGAGGTATATACGAATTGGTAACCGATCTAACTCACTGTGAAAGCAGTGTAGACGGGACGAAAACCAATTTATTGGTTATTTGTGGGAAACCACTTAGTGTACTAAATTGAATACTATTAAAGACTCGATGTGTGCTAGGTTTGGACTTGTATATATGTACGTTGTTGACGAGAGAAGAAAATTGATATATCTTTAGATAAATATTGATTTGATGTACGATGAGTAAATTGGTTAGTGCAAAGTGAAGTTATATGAGAATTGAGAAGTGTGGAATTGACGATGAGAATTGTGAAAGGCCTTGTGTGGCATAGTTGGGAATGAGGAAATTCACTAAGTGAATTAAAAGAAAAATAATTATTAAGAGGAAGATTAGTTGTGTGATAAATACACTATTGAACTAGTAATATCACCACTATAGAAGTTAATTCATATCATGTAAAACTAGTGTGGTGATAGAAATTGGAACTAGTGTGGTGATAGGAATTGGGACCGGTGCAGCTGCGCCCTCCCAGCAAAACAAAATGGCGCAGCTACGCTAGTGGCCAATCTGGGAAAAATTGGTGGTTATTGTAGAAATTAAGTGGGACATTATTGTAATGTGTGACATGAATAAATCATATGATAAGAATATATTCTAATGATATAAAGTACCAAGTAGTACAATGACATAATATGTTACATTTTAATACAAAAATAATTAAGTAACTGTATACTCCAAAAAGGGGGAAAGGAATTAAATGTTTAGAATGAACATTTAATATTGAATAATGTTATTATGTGGTTATGTGAGTAGTAAAAATAATTATGGATATACCCGAATAATAATGCCTAACGAAATTATTTTATTACGTGTACTTAATGTACATGGATTATATTATGTGAGTACATAAATAATCCCTAATTTTTCCTAATATAGTAATAATTGTACATCAAAACCCATTTTTGGAAAATAAGGTAACTGAATTGGACTGATTAAGCATGTTGCCGAGTTATAGAATTATCAGTTAAGCCAACAATGCATGAATAGTGACTTAGAAGATAAGTTACGTAACTTCCAAATGGCTAAGCATAGGTGATGATTTACAAAGCCAATGGCTGGTGGTGGGTTGTTAAACCACTCTCTAGTAACCTTTGTTTCCTTCTAATGCACCATGGATTCAAACCCTAGTGTAATGCAAATGTCCAGTCCAAGTTTCCTTTATAAATAAAAGCTCCATTTTCAGTTTTTATGCTTGTAATTATCTGAGTTTGAGAGTTCTAAGTGGCTGAGAAATTGTAGAAGCATACTCAGTATGTGAGGAGTCCAATTCAAGCTTGAGGTGGTATAAATTCTAATTGTGTTCTTGAATTGGGTCTTGTTTAATTATTAAAATTTCTTGAATTTCTATGTCAATTGATATGAATTAACATGTTATAATGTTTTTAAGAAGTAGGTTTACACACATGAACTCTTTAATAATGGTTTGGAACAAGTTTAAATCGTTAGTAATCAAGTTGGATGTTACTCTCAAAAAGCAGTCCGACATGACTTCTGTTAAAACTGGCCGCGCAATTGGCATTTGCCTTGGTTATCTTAGGGTCTTGTTGAAATGACTACCTTTATACCTCGATTCGATTACTAATTTCTACTTGGCTAAGTTGTTGCAAATTTGGTTCTATGACTTTTATATACATATAAAGGTAGTATAACATGTTTTATAAAGCTTTATTATGTGTTGTGAAGTGATCAACATGATTAGTGAAAGATTTATAACAAAAACTTAATGTTTTGAAAATGAACTTTGATGGGACTTAATATCTACGAGTTCTGATTTTAGTAGTCTATACACAACTGATATTAAACGTAAATGAGCATGAGTTATGAATTATAGTTATTGTATTCATGACCAACTTGTTAGGCTTTGTGTTAGAAAATATTTTAAACGAAAAGCTTAATATATCAAAGAAAGTATGCATGAATACTACATGATGTACATCCTGATCTTGTGAAGATGTTAACATGCCTTAACTACATATGATAAGTGCTTTAAAGTTGTCTTGTATGTGTTGAATTGCATCGTTCAAGTTTAAAATGATTTCAAAGGCGAATTTGAAAATGTTTTCAAATCAAGTTGTATTAAGTATGAGTAGTTAGATTTTAAAGATTTAAGATGTCATGTTTGTGTTTATTATGTCTCTAAATATGATTCATATGTGTTGGGTATAAATATAATTTAATCAAACATGAGTTTTAAGCATGTTTCAAAGTGTTAAACAATGCTAGTTATGAATAAATAATAGGAACACCATGATCATATGTATGAACAAATTGTGAGACCTCTATATATAGAAATATGGCCAAGGTTATAAAGCATGATGAATAAATAACCTTTATGATTTAATTTCATGGAAAGTCATTAACTAAAACTTATAAAAAAGAACTTAAGAGTGGTCATATACTTATATAAAGACCCCTAACATGCCTACATGAGAAGTGTAAAGGTCTAAGTGTGTTAAAGTTTGGACTGAAACCAGGAGTGCAAAGCTCAACCTTGGCCTGGCTAGGGGACAACGCAGCTGCGCCGTCCCTAAGCCTAGATAGGGCGTAGATGCCCCATCCTGCAGTCATGAATAGTTTCTGTTTTTGATCTGAAGTTCGAGGCATGCTTATATGATTTCTTTAACTTGTAATATGTGACCAGTATGCTATGTATTATGTAGGAAGCATGCTATGCGATAGAGATAAATGTTAATTATGACTATCAAATTTTAAGTCCAAAAGAATGTTTTCAAGATATAAAGCAATGATAGGTTGTTTGAATTTGTGATGTCTTACCATTTGATTTGTGCTATGAAAATATATGATATGTGATGTGGTATGAAGTTATAACTAAGTTAGACATTTATGTGTACATTTGAACTTACCTATATGAGTTTTAAATGTGTCGAACACATAGCGAGTCAAGTGTGTGATAGATTTATGAAAGTTGATGTCAAGTACGAGTGGTTAAGGTATACCTATATATACCTAACTATTCTAAGAGTATGATGAGAAAGTGAAGTGTAGGTTTTTCAAACCTAGTTAGGAAACAATATTTGTTCTTATATTAAGAGCGTATGAAATGTATGACTAATGGATATGAATCCATTATTATATAACTGTGTAAGAATACACGAAGTGCAGATAAGCTTTAAGTAGTTAAGTCGTAGTTAATAAACTACGAATCAGGCAAGTCTTTCAGTTCCTAGTTGTTATATGAATTCGATAACTGTTTGATGAGCTATATTATGCCATGATAATGTTGATGTATATTTATGAAATGCGTATGAGGTATGTATGAACTGTGAAAGTTGATCTTTGATGATATGCTTGTGAAATAAACCTATATGCCTGTTATATGAGAAGTAACATGCGTATTAAATATTAATTGATTATGAATGCATGAACTGAATATGTTATTATATACTATGTGTTTTTATGAAAAGCATTAGAATTGTTGGGTACATCGAGCTCACCCTTGCAAATAACCACTTTTGCAGGTTAAGGACACACGGTAAAGAATTACGTGCTACTTGATTGATAAAGTTCAATAGTATCGAAGGAGATTGATTTATTATTTAAATAGATACCCTTGAACCATGTTTAGGTTCTAATAGATGTATGTGATAATAGTTTACGATGTGTAATACATGTTAAGTTGTAAAGTTGTACTAGACGGTGCATAGAGGAATTCGAATTGAGATGTAAAAATTTATACAATAATTGAATAGAGTGAATCATAGCATAATTTGGTCCAGGGATTTATAATTGATTCAAGTTAAGATATCAATAAAAGATTTATTTTCAAAGGAGATTGAAAAAGTTTAAATTATTCTGAATATTTTTTTAACATCCAATATGATATAAGATAGGGATGGTAAATGACCAAGATTTGAAACTTATAAAAGTTTGGGGTCATTACATAGATCCTGGAAATGGAAAAAATTTATATTCTAAATTGTAATAAGTAAAGTTATATTCATTAAGTTATGAATAAAAGATATAAATAGTTTGACGATAGTAGTATCGTGGCGGACTGAATCTGAGGTTCGAAGGGAACCAGATTTGGGGACGTCACAAGGAGCACCATTATTGTTTGTAAAGAAGAAGGATGGAACCATGAGGTTATGTATAGACTATAAAGAATTAAATAAATTAACCATCAAGAATAAATATCTTTTACCAAGAATTGATTATTTATTTAACCAATTAAAGGGGGCCGGACACTTTTCAAAAATTGACCTTAGGACAGGTTATCATCAGTTAAAAGTTAGAAAGGAAGATGTGCCGAAGACCGCATTTAGGACACATTATGGACATTATGAGTTTCTTGTAATGTCTTTTGGGTTGACAAATGCACCGGCAACATTTATGGACTTGATGAATCGAGTGTTTAAACCATGCCTAGACAAATTTATTGTAGTGTTTATCGACGATATTCTGGTATATTTAAAAACACGGGAAGAGCATACTGAACACTTGAGAGTTGTTTTGGAGATATTACGAAAGGAATAACTTTATGCAAAGTTCTCCAAGTGTGAATTCTGGTTAAAGAGAGTTCAATATTTAGGTCATGTAATTGAAAAAAATGGAATATCAGTAGATCCAACTAAGATCGAAACGGTTGTGAATTGAGAACAACCAACAACTCCAACATAGTTAAGAATTTTTCTTGATTTAGCGGGTTATTATCAACGATTCATAAAAGATTTTTCAAAAATAGCAACTCCATTAACCAATTTAACTTGAAAGACGGTAAAATACGTATGGACAGATAAATGTGAAGAGAGCTTCCAAGAGTTGAAGAAGCGACTGAGCATGGCTCCAGTGTTGTCATTACCAGATGATATAGGAGGCCTTGTAATATTTAGTGATGCGTCACACAGAGGTTTAGGGTATGTGTTGATGCAACATGGAAAAGTGATCGCTTATGCATCACAACAACTCAAAGATTATGAGAAGAGGTATCCTACTCATTACCTAGAGTTAGCCGCGGTAGTTTTTGCCCTAAAAATTTGGAGGCATTACTTGTACGGGGAGAAGTGCGAGATATATACATATCACAAAAGTCTGAAATATATTTTTACACAAAAAGAGTTAAACTTAAGGCAGAAGAGATGGTTAGAACTGATAAAGGATTTTGATTGTGAAATCTTATATCATCCCGGTAAAGCCAATGTCGTAGCTGATGCGTTAAATAGAAATAATCAAGAAAAGTTGAACGAAATAACCACCAATGATAGGTTAATAAAAGATTTTGAAAAGTTAGAAATTGAGGTGGGATGTCCAACTACCTCTACCCAAAAGTTATTCATTCTAGAGGGAGTTTCGTCTCTACTTGATAGAATCAAAGAGATGCAGGAGAAGGATTAAGAATGTCAAAAATGTAAGTCTAATATAACTCATATTAAGAATAACAAATTCAGGATAGACAAGGTTAGAATAATAAGATATGAAGATAGAATTTGGGTTCCGTTAAATCAAGCCTTTAAAGACAAAATCTTAAACGAAGCTCATAATTCTAAATTTACCATACATCCAGGCAGTACTAAAATGTACAAGGACTTAAGTCGACCCTTTTGGTGGTCGAATATGAAAAGAGAAATAGTTGAATGGGTAAGCAAATGTCTCACGTGCCAAAGGGTTAAGGTTGAACATCAAAAATCGAGTGGTTTACTTCAACCTTTACCAATTCTTGAGTAGAAGTGGGAACATATAACCATGGACTTCGTGGTAGGCCTTCTAGCTACACAGAAGGGCCACAATGCCATTTGGGTAATAGTTGACCATCTAGCCAAATCCGCTCACTTCCTACCTATTAAAGTTACTTATAACTTAGACCAACTTGCTAAGCTATACATTAATGAAATCATCTCTAAGCATGGAGTACCTATTTCTATAGTGTTAGATCGAGATCCATGCTTTACCTCAAATTTTTGGAAGAGCCTTCAGAAATACTTAGGAACACAATTAAGATTGAGTATAACTTATCATTCTCAAACTGACGGGCAAAGTGAGTGAACCATTCAAACATTAGAGGATATGTTGAGAACATTTATCATTGACTTCAAAGGAAGTTGGGAAGATCAATTACGTGACCCCAAAATTTATATAATTTAATTATTAACTTCGGTCGTTAATAATACGTCTAACTTCTGATTTTACATCATTATTCGATGTTAAACTTTATAAAATGTGGAATAATTTAAACTTTTATGTCTTCTTACTTTAATTCCCTGAATCAAAACCTTTATCATCTACATGTCTTTGAATCAATCTTATTTTATGATTCACTTTATCACTGTTATTATATAAAAATTTTACGTTTCAATCCGATAACCTTTACATATCAGATAATTCAAACTTTAACTTTACAACTCAACATAAAACTATACATCATAAAACATTTAGTACATCTCATGAATCTTAATAATGGTTTAAAGAAATAACAACTTTAGCTAAAATATTAATCTTCGTGTACTATTTCTGTTCCACGTCATTCAAGTAGCACATAGTGTTACCTTCAATCCTTAACCTACAAAAATGGTTATTTGCAAGGTTGAGCTCGACAGCCCAGCAAATCTAACAGTTTTCATGCATCACGTAGCACATAATAACATGCTCAACATATATATCATAAACATTGGACTAACATAACATACATGATTCAGTTCATATAACAAGTATAAAGATTGAGTTCCTTACTCAATCAGCCTGCTTTACTCAATCAACGTAGTCATAAATTGACTTTAATGTTTCATACTTTCAACAT